>CM063500.1:35103617-35168617 GCA_032207245.1 Pardosa pseudoannulata
TCAGAAAATTTATAACTACAGTATTAAGAAATATTTTTTAGAAAATATAAATTACGAAATACGGGATAACATAACAGTATTCAGATTTGAATTACCAAATTCCCTAATATTCAGGACGATTTTAGGATAGACTCTTTAATCGATTTAAACGCCTGCAGTAAATGAAATAAAACATCAAGCATTTTTGTCTTTTAATTTGTTTTGTCCAAGACAAAAAACACAGCTTTAACGATTTAAGATTCATTATTAAGTTCTCCAAGTAATACGCTAATCAATTTATACATCTCTTCTTTAAATCATCTTCTAGATCAATATTCTATATCGCTCCTTTCTTTTTTAGACTCTTTTACGCGATGAAAATATACATATAAGTGAATAATGTTTCAACTAATTTATTGACTCGAATATTTGATGCAATTAAAACGCACACCACATTTATTTATTTCTGAAACAATAATTACAAATTAAAATAATTTCTTTGACACTTTAAATGAATTTTAAATACTGATAATTTTTTACATAACCCTTATACACCATGCTAATTTACGCAACAATTAACTTCAAGTAGTTACAGATTTATTGTGTCAACTGAAAAATAATTTTTACGATCTCTAGAGGAAGAATTTATAAAATAACATGGATTGCATACATATTAATTTCCTGGTAATATATTCTTTTAAAAATATATTGATAAAGACATATTTTTTTTACATAACTAAAGCCATTTTATTTTTCTCACGTATAATTCTAAAGCATCCAAATAAATATTTTTGATTTCATTTTCTAGATACAACTAAATAAACCTTCTTTCTTCTAGTTGTCAGCAACAAGGACGGATCATATTACGTTTCAAGCATATCTGTTTTTACTGAAGAATGATCAAAAATTTTTAAAAGTTCTAAAATCTTTTCTTGCGTATATGTTTTACTTTGGTTTACATAAAATTTAAGTTGTTTCAGTATCCATAAATTTACTATTAATTTAAAAACATAGGCAAGTATATCCAAACTGATACGTGATACTAGAATGAAAATGTTTGATTATATACTGGGAAAATATTTCAAAACAGTAATATAGAATTTTTATTTCATTATTTTGCAAGATTTGGTGAATTTTTTTTGAAATTTACAATTCAGTCAGGAGTAAAATAGAATTTTATTACATTTTGGAAATACGTGTACTTTGAATTACACTTATTTTGACCTATTTACTTCAGGGACAAATGGTATTTTCATATTAGACGTAAGAGCTTTCTTGTCTGCAATATAACTATACAATATATTGAATAGGGAACAACTTTTGTCGGCAATATAACTATACAATATTTTGCATATGCAACAATATGTGTGTGTAATATAACTATACTTTTTTATTTTTAAACAATTTCAATTTTCTCAAGTTGTTATCAAATATATTGCACATGTAAGCGGTTAATCTACAATAATAGTGAATTATAACATTTTGTTTTACTACCAATTTTAAAATACCCCACGCTATTATTCTAGTTCTTTTAGAAAACATGTAACTATATTCTTAAGAAATATTATTAAGTTGATATAAATAATGAAATATTTTATAACATAAATGTATTCTTATTGGAATTACCAAATTCTCTCCTGTTGAGAACAGTTTTAGGATAAACTCCTTAGTCGATTGAATAGCCTGCGGCAAATGAAATAAAAGATCAAGCATTTTCGTCTTTTAATTTGTTTTGTCTAAGACAGAAAACCCAGCTTTAACGATTTGAGATTCATTATTAAGTTCTCTGTGAAAGACTCTAATCAATTTTTACATAGCTTCTTTAAATCATCTTCTAAATCAATATTCTATATCGCTCCTTTATTTTTCAGATTATTTTTATGCTATGCAATTATACATACTCGTGAATAATTTTTCAGATAATTTAATGACTGGAAGCTTCAATGCAATTAAAACGCACACCACGCTTATGTCTGGAACAATAGTTACTAATTAAAATTATTTCTCTGACACTTTAAATGAATTCTAAATAATGATAATTTTTTAGATCATTCTTATATTCCATTCTAATTTACGAAACACTTCACTTCAACTAGTTGCAGATTTATTGTGTCAACTAAAATTTACCTTTTTTCATTCTCAAGAGGAAGAATTTATAAAATAACATTGATTGCATAGATATTAATTTCCTGGTAATATTTTCTTTTAAAATGTATTGATAAAGACATTTGTTTTACACAACTGAAGACATTTTGTTTTTGTCACGATTAATAACTTTGAATCACCAAAATAAATTTGTTTTATGTTCATTTTCTAGATACAACTAAATAAACATTTTTTCATCTAGTTGGAAGTAAAATCATGTTATGTAACAAGCATATCTGTTTTTACTGAAGAATGATTAAAATTTTAGAAAAGTTCTAAAAATATTTTCATGGGTATATGTTTTACTTTGGATTATATAAAATTTATTTTCTTTCAGTATCCATAAATTTATTATTAATTTAAAAACATAGCCAAGTATATCCAAACTGATACGTGATACTAGAATGAAAATGTTTGATTATATAATAGGGAAATATTTCAAAGCAATAATATAGAATTGTTATTATTTTACAAGATTTAGTGAATTTCTTTGAAATTTACAATTCAGTCAGAAGTACAATCGAATTTCATTACATTTTGGAAATACGTTTACTTTGAATTACAATTATTTTCACTTATTTACTTCAGGGACAAATGGTATTTTGGTATTAGATGCAATAAATTTTGTGTCTGCAATATAACTATAAATTTTATTTTCATATGCAACATTTTGTGTTTGCAATATATATATACTTTTAAATTGAAATAAAATTCCAATTTTCTCAAGTTTTTCTCAAATATATTACATGTAAAAGGGGTTAAACTACAAAAATAATGAAATATACCATTTTGTAAACTTAAATCGACTGAAATGAAAATACCCCCACTCTAATATTCTAGATCTTTTAGAAAACTTATAACTAGAGTATTAATAAATATTCTTTTAGAAAATATAAAATATGAAGTACTTTATAATATAACAGTATTATCACTTGAATTACCAAATTTCCTCCTGTTGCGAATGATTTTAGGATAAACTCTTTAGTAGATCTAAGAGCTTGCAGCAAATGAAATAAAAGATCTAGCATTTTCGTCTTTTAATTTGTTTTCTCCAAGAATGAAAACACAGCTTTAACGATTTAAGATTCATTATTAAGTTCTCCGTGAAAGAATCTAATCAATTTTTACATAGCTTCTTTAAATCAACTTCTAAATCAATAATTTATATTTCTTTTTCAGGATTCTTTTTACGCGATGAATTTATACATACTCGTGAATAATTTTTCAGATAATTCAATGATTCGAAGATTTGATGCAATTAAAACGCACACTACGTTTATGTCTGGAACTATAGTTACTAATTAAAATTATTTCTGTGACCCTTTAAATGAATTCTAAATAATGATAATTTTTTAGATCACCCCTATATTTCATTCTAATTTACGAAACACTTCACTTCAACTAGTTGCAGATTTATTGTGTCAAATAAACTTTATCTTTTTTTTATTCTCAATAGGAAGAATTTATAAAATAACATGTTTTGCATACGTATTAATTTCCTGGTATTATATTCTTTTACAATTATATTGATAAAAACATATGTTTTATATAACTGAAGCCCTTTTATTTTTGTCACAATTATATAATTTTGATTCACCAAAATAAATTTGTTTTGAGTTCATTTTCTAGATAAAATAAATAAACCTTCTTTTTTGTAGTTGGCAGCAACAAGGACGAATCATAGTATGTATCAAGCATATTTGCTTTTACTGATGAATAGTTGGCAGCAACAAGGACGAATCATAGTATGTATCAAGCATATTTGCTTTTACTGATGAATAGTTGGCAGCAACAAGGACGAATCATAGTATGTATCAAGCATATTTGCTTTTACTGATGAATAGTTGGCAGCAACAAGGACGAATCATAGTATGTATCAAGCATATTTGCTTTTACTGATGAATAGTTGAATTTTTTTAAAAGTTCAAAAAATCGTTTCTTGTGTATATGTTTTAATTTCCTTTACATAAATTTTAATTTTATTCAGTATCCATAAATTTACTAATAATTTCAAAACATAGGCAAGTATCTCCAAACTGATACGTGATACTAGAATGGTAACATTTGATTATATACTGGAGAAATATTTCAAACCAATAATATAGAATTATTATTTTATTATTTTGAAAGATATAGTTAATTTGTTTGAAATTTGCAGTTCATTCAGGAGTAAAATGGGACTTTATTACATTTTGGTATAATGAGTTCTTTGAATTACAGTTATTTTGACCAATTTACTTCAGGGACAAATTGTATTTTGGTATTAGACCTAATAATTCTTGTGTCTACAATATAACTATACTTTTTTTATTTGAAAAAACTTCCAATTTTTTCTAGTTTTTCTCACTTGTATTGCACATGCAAATGGTTATGCTACAAATATAGTGAATTATACCATTTTGTAATTTTAAATTTGCTGAAATGAAACTAGCCCCACGCTATTATTCTAGTTATCTTAAAAAAACTTATAATTAGAGTATTAAGAAATATTATTTTAGAAAATATAAATTATGAAATACTTTATAACATAACAGTATTCTCACTCGAATAAGTGAATTATACCATTTTGTAATTTTAAATTTGCTGAAATGAAACTAGCCCCACGCTATTATTCTAGTTATCTTAAAAAAACTTATAATCGAATAAGTGGAATATATACCATTTTACTAACTTTAAATTTGCTGAAATGAAACTAGCCCCACGCTATTATTCTAGTTATCTTAAAAAAACTTATAATTAGAGTATTAAGAAATATTATTTTAGAAAATATAAATTATGAAATACTTTATAACATAACAGTATTCTCACTCGAATAACCAAATTTCCCGATGTTGAGAATAATTTTAGGATAGACTATTTAGTCAATTTATTAGCCTGTGGCAAATGAAATAAAAAATCAGTCATTTTCATCTTTTAATTTGTTTTCCACAAGACAGAAAACCCAGTTTTAACGATTTGAGATTCATTTGTAAGTTCTCCGTGAAAGACTATTATCCAACTTTACATAACTCTTAAATTATTGAGTCTAAATATATATTCGATATTGCTAATATCTTTTTCAGATTCTATTTATCCGATTAAATTATACATACTCGTGAATAATTTTTCAGATATTTTAATGACTCGAAGCTTTGATGCAATTAAAACACACACCACGTTTATGTCTAGAAAGATAGTTACTAATTAAAATTATTTCTCTAACACTTTAGTGAATTCTAAATAATGATAATTTTTTTAGTATCACCCTTAAACTCCATTCTAATTTACGAAGGACTTCACTTCAACTAGTTGCAGATTTATTGTGTCAACTAAAAGTTACTTTTTACATTCTCAAGAGGAAGAATTTATAAAATAACATGTTTTGCATACATATTAATTTCCTGGCAATATATTCTTTTAATAATGTTTTGATAAAGACATATGTTTTACATAACTGAAGCCATTTTATTTTTGTCACGATTTAGTAATTTTGAATCACCCAAATAAATTTGTTTTGAGTTCATTTTCTAGATAAAACTAAATAAGCCTTCTTTCTTCTAGTTGCAGCAACAAGCACGGATCGTATTATGTATCAAGCATATCTGCTTTTATTGAAGAATGGTAAAACTTTTTTAAAAGTTCAAAAAATCTTTTCTTGTGCTTTTCTTGTTTTACTTTGGTTTACATACAATGCATTTTGTTTCAGTATCCATAACTTTACTAAAAATTTAAAAACATAGGCATGTATTTCCAAACTGATACGTGATACTAGAATCATAACATTCGAATTTCTTTAGAGGGGAAATATTTGAATGCAATAAAATATAGAGTTGTTCGGAAAGCAATTTCGTTTTTTCCCGACAGAGGATTTAATTGTATTTTTTTTTGCCCAACTTCACATTTAAGCCGTATAATTTTGATATGCTTTGAGAGCTCATATAGCAAGGCTTGTGTGTGAAACATTCCAATTAATTCTACGGAGTAGATTTTGGTTGGTGCCCTTTTAAATATGGAGTACGATAAGCAGCGTTTTCGACATGTCTTACTGTTTTACTACAGAAAAGGTAAAAATGCTGTTCAATCCAGAAAGAAATTGACCTATGTGTATGGAGAAGGTGTGTTGACAGTACGCCAGTGCCAGAACTGGTTTTCTATATTTCGATCCGGCAATTTTGATGTCGAAGGTACACCACGTTAAGGAAGGTCGGTTGCCCTTTTAAATATGGAGTACGATAAGCAGCGTTTTCGACATGTCTTACTGTTTTACTACAGAAAGGGTATAAATGCTGTTCAAGCCAGAAAGAAATTGACCTATGTGTATGGAGAAGGTGTGTTGACAGTACGCCAGTGCCAGAACTGGTTCTCTAAATTTCGATCCGGCAATTTTGATGTCGAAGGTACACCACGTTAAGGAAGGTCGGTTGAAGCTGATAAAGACACGATAAAGACATTAATTCAGTGTTTCTCAACCTTTTAGTATTCACGGCCCAATTTTCAATCATAATTTTCATCGCGCCCCCCTCCCCACCGCGTACAATAAAATGTATACAATAATAATGTATTTTGAGCATTATGGCGCTAAACCTGCACTACAACCTTAATTTTAAACTTTGCAAATTACCAAGAATACGGAAATTTATTGACATTTTGCAACACTGATACTCAGCATTGAAAAAACAATAATCCTATGCCTTTTTATTGCTCTTGCGTCCCGCCATGTCGGGCATTCTCACGGTTTCGCGAGAAGTTTCGATTTGTCTGGAATTTGTCTGGTCAGCTTAAAAGTTAAGTTAGGAGCGTGCGCAGATGTGAACAAATGTTTTCTCATAGGGAGAAGGAGAAAGTTCTATGACGCCAATTTCAATTCCAGACAATCTCATTCGAGTCGATCCTTCTTATCGCTATTGAATCTATTCTTAATGTGTATGTTATATATATTTTCGTGTAATTGCAATTCACGGTATTAAATATTCACGGCAGCAGACTTATGCAGAATCATGGATAAATTTTTAAGCGGGCGTAAGCGAGCATTAGACGATAGACAAGCATCAACAAGTACACAGACGAGCGTGGTTCCGAAAATAAAATCAAGAAAATATTCTCAAGAATACTTAAATTTTGGGTTCACTAGTACTGAAGTAAATGAAGAAGAAAGGCCCCTGTGTATCATTTGCTCAAAAATGTTGGCGGCAGACAGCATGAAACCTAATAAACTTAAACGACATTTGGAAACGCTTCATAGTGAGTACGTAAACAAACCCAGAGAATTCTTCGAATTAAAATTAAAATCATATGAAAAGCAAAAATCATTGTTTAAAAAAACTTTGTCTGTGAATGAAAAAGCTTTAATTGCCTCTTACAAACTTTCATATAAAATAGCCAGATGTAAAAAGCCTCACACCATTGGTGAAGAGCTTATTTTGCCAGCCGCAATTGAGATTGTAGAAATTATGTTTGGAGATAATTTTGCAAAACAATTGCAGTCTATACCTGTTTCAAATGATACTGTTGCCCGTCGAATTGCTGATATAGCTGAAGATGTAGAGTGTCAGCTTTTGTCGAAGTTGCGTGACAAATTGTTTTCAATACAACTCGATGAGGCAACAGATAGTAATAAAGATGCTCATTTCATTGCCTATGTTAGATTTTGTGATGATTTGTCAGTAGTAGAAGAATTACTTTTCTGCAAACCAATAGAACTCAAAGCAACAGCACTCGCATTATTTGCTATCTTAAATGATTTTATGAACGAGGCAAACATAGAATGGAAAAATTGCGTCGGAATATGCACCGATGGTGCTCGTTCTATGTCCGGAAGATTCCAAAGTATTCAAGCACTTGTGAAACAAAAATCGCCACAGTGCGTCTGGACACATTGCATGATCCACAGAGAAGCTTTGGCTTCCAAAGAAATGAGTCCTGGTTTGAATATTGTGTTAACTACGGTTGTAACCGTAGTAAATTATATAAAAATGAGACCCCTGAAATCAAGAATCTTTTCCGCACTTTGTAAAGACATGGGTGCAGTACATTCAGCGTTACTATTTTATTGCGAGGCAAGATGGTTATCACGAGGGAAATTTTTGCAACGTGTTTATGAATTAAAAGAAGAAATCGCCGTTTTCCTAGAAGAGGAAAACAGACCGGAAGCTGAGAATTTTCGCGATAGTTTATTTGTGATGAAATTGAGCTACATGGTCGACATATTCGAGAAATTAAATAACTTGAATCTTCATCTGCAAGGAGCAAATACACATATATTGGATACGAGTGATAAAGTTAATGCTTTTTGTAGGAAATTGGAATTGTGGAGCAGAAATTTAAAGCAAGAAAACTTAACAATGTTTGCAAATTTGAATGATTGTATTAAAACTTACAAGGCTGAAGAACAACATGTAAAAGTTGTTTTTGCAACCATTGAAAATCATTTAGCAATGCTAGCAAAGAATTTTAAAAAGTACTTTCTTGCTGACGACAAACTGATATCAAGTTACAAGTGGGTGAGGGATCCATTTCAAAATACTCCCGAAGGACTCTCAATTGAAGAGGAAGAAACCTTCATAGACTTCACGGCAAGCGGCGAAACCAAAAGACAATTTAGTAATAAATCACTCTTTGAATTTTGGGCAGGAGTGGATGATGAGTTTTCTGCACTAAAAACAAGGGCATTTCGCATTCTACTACCATTTTCAACATCTTACCTTTGTGAAACTGGATTTTCTGCGGTGGCTTCTTTGAAGACAAAATATAGATCTCAGCTAAATATAGAAAAAGAACTGAGAGTGTCTATTTCTAATATTAAACCCTCCTTCGAAAAACTTTGCTCTGAAAGACAGGCCCAAGGAAGTCACTAATAATTATTAAATTTGTTTTTAATTTAGTAAGTTGTTTTAATTTAATAAGTTAATTATTAAATATGTCGAAATGTATTTTGTTTTGTATGTGTGTGTGTGTTCTTTCCTTTCAGTCACTTAATCAATTTTTTTAAATAACATTTTCTCTTGGATATGCTCGCGCCCCCCCATTAGTGTGCTCGCGCCCCCCTAGGGGGGCGCGCCCCACAGGTTGAGAATCACTGCATTAATTGATGCGAACCGGTGAATAACAACACGTGAGATCGGATTGAGGTTAAATCTATCAAATTCAACAGTTTATGACCACTTGAAACGCCTGGGATTATCCTCGAAGATCGATGTATGGGTTCCCCATGTAATCACAGAGAGAATCTATGTCGTCGCATTTCTATTCATTTAAATAAGAAAATGATTCATTTTAAGCTCGTTTTATACGCAAATTTTGTATACAACACGTAAATGCAAAGATCATGAAAAATTGATGTCTCAAAAAATTAAATATTTACAAAAAATGATGCTGTCTGTTTCGTGGGATTTTAGGAATCGTTTTTTTTTTTGCTTTTATAACACAACTTAATTCGGAATTACTGTCATCACTACAATGAAATGCATTCAACAGAAAAGGTCAGAATAAATAACATTGAACTTTAGTGTACCAAGACAACAGACCTCACACATTTGGTATCGCTAAATTTTTGCTTGAATTACAATGTCAAAATATTCTCTATGGAATATTATTATTTGTTTGTCATAAATTTTTTATACTGTAAAATTCACCTCAAATGAGGATAAAAAATCAATATTTTTTTTTTAAAGACCAAAAATTTATTAGAGTGGAATTATGCTACTACCAGAAAGAGGGCAAAAGGTGTTGAACCAAAACGGCCAATATATAATTAAATAATTTGTTTATTATACGAAAACTGTCTTTCATTTCCACACACTCACACAGAAAAAAATACGAAATTATTTTCCGAACAACCCAATAGAAAATATATTGTATTATTTTGTAAGATTTAGTTCCTTTATTTGAAATTTAAAACTCCGTCACGAATGAAATCTAATTTTATTACAATTTGGAAAAGCGTGTACTTTAAGTTACAGTTATTTTGACGTATTTAGTTCAGTGACAAATGACATTTTCTGTATTAGATGTAATAATTTTCGTGTCTGCAATAGACCTATCATACCAAATATCTCCTTTATATTTCCAAAAATATCTCAGAATGGTATATATAATTTAAGATTCTCGGGTATCCCCTATATAATAGTAACAAAAGTTATCTGTCCATTTAATAATTTTTATTATTATGAATAGATATCCATATTATTTTGAAAAGTTCTAATAAATCTAGTAATTTTTTTTTTCTTAAATAGATCGATTCTAAAATAATTTATAAATATGTTATATACAGCAAAAAATACTGTCGTTTAAAGAGTTCGATATTACTTATTTTTAGAGAGTTCAATTTATTTTAGTATTTTTTGTTAAGAGCAGGCAATGAATTTATCATTTATCACATAATAAATAGGTAAAAATAATATTTTTTTCTTGTGTTATAACGTCATTTTTATATCTGTTTAAACATTTCTTATTTTTAAATCGTTTAAATATTTGCATTATTTTTTTAAATTTTATCAATATTAGATATTACGTATATAATTTTCTTTTATATTTCGCTAATAATAGACTAGGTATATGTATAATTTTAAATTAATCATCGATTATTATTTGTTAAATTTTATCACCGCTATTAACATAAGTTCTATCTCGTAAATGATAGTTTCATTTATTCTATTACTGTGGCAAAAAATTGGAAAGAACTTAACAATAATTTTGACTTAGTTAAAAAAAACTTTGAACTTTCTTTCTAAATATAACTGATTCCATATCTTTAAAGTATGAATAAAAAATTATAGCGTGTACGATAATTTGAAAACAATTTTTTTAACCTGTTTATAGGGTACTTTACAATTCTGGAAAATTAAAAAATTTACTGATTCCGTCATATGACGGGCTATATGCTAATACACATATTATCGTTTAAATAAAGTTTTAAAAAATTAAAAAAAAATCAGCTAATCTATCAATATTTACATTACAAACTAATAAAATTAACATTGGAGAAAATTTTTAGATTAATATTAAAGGTAAAATTCTGGCCATGGAAAATTAATTAAATTTTACTTCTGTAAGTGGTATTTTGTCATACAAGAAAAAAAATTATACTTTTAAATCGAAAATTTTAACTTACTTACATTATGTGTGTATACACACACACACAATATATATATAATATATATATATATATATTTATATATTTATATATATTATTAAGAATAAATATAACAAATATATATATATATATATATAAACATAAATATATATATAAATATACATATATGTATAAAAACACAAAAAAAAATATATTAATTATATTATATATATATATATATCTATACATATACATATATGTTATACACAAAAATAAAAAATATATATATATTAAAATACAATATAATAGATACACTATATATATACATATATACATTATATATAATATATATTATATATATTTTTTTTTTTAATATATATACATATATTATATACTATATATATATATATATTAATATAATATATTTATTTATATATATATATATATATATATTTACATGATATTATAATATATATATATACTGATATTTTATAATATATATATATATATATTATATATATATATATATATATATATATATATATTTATATTATATATATATATATATATATATATATAATATTATATATAAATGTTTTCTATTTATTATAAAATATTTTATGAACATAGAAAACTGAAAACTAACAATGGATATAATTTTTAAATTAATGGTAAATATAATTTTCTGACCATGGAAAATGAAAGAAATTTTACTTCTAAAAAAGCTACTTGTTCATACAAGAAAAAATAAATTATACTTTTAAAGAAAAATTATAACTTACATTAAAAGTTGCATGTTTCTTAATAAATAATATTTATGACCATGGAAGACTGAAAATAAGGATGTCTTTGGAGACTTTTGTTGCATTTAAAATGTATCTCCATCCTCTTAATGTGTCTCTGGATGGAAACCTTTCTTATTTATTGCCTTGGTATTTAAGATAAAACTTTATGATACCCTATGGATTTTAATCTTACTTTTTTGGGCAAAAAATGAAACCGAATACAACTAAGTATGAGAAGACAACATTATTTTTCAACTTATGTTTGAAAAATTCATAGTCAACAAGTAGATTTTTCTGGTGTTAGATCTTATTAAATTATACAAAATTGTAATTTAGGAAGGCACAAATGTCTGGTTACTGTGTCTAGACTCCTTAAGGTATACGTCTACGTTGAAAACGTCATTTTTTGCCAAAAATCATAATTTTTTTTATTTCTCTATTGTACAATTTCTACTTTTAAGCTTCTAAATCTGTTTTTGTTTTGTCTCTATGGCATTTTATAGAAAGTTACAGCTGTTTAAACATCAGTGACAGCTGTCAAAACAAAACATATCTATTGACTTCGAAACCGGAAGTTGTGAATTTTTTGGAAGCATTTTTGGACAAAACCTTTTTAATATTTCATGAAGATTAGTTTAAACATTTTTCTAGTATTTTGGATAATTAGTGACTTGACAATTAGAAAGTTTTTAAGCAAGAAAGTGTGCTGAATTTTAAACATGTATTTTAATTTTTTTTTAATAGTTAATATAAGTTTTTATAATTTTAATAGTTAATATAAGTTTTTATAATTTTAATAGTTAATATAAATTTTTATAATTTTAATAGTTAATATAAGTTTTTATAATTTTAATAGTTAATATAAGTTTTTATAATTTTAATAGTTAATATAAGTTTTTATAATTTTAATAGTTAATATAGTTATTTTAATTTTTTAATAAGTTGATTTCATAAACTTCAAATGCGCTTTTCTCAGAATATTATTTTTAATAAAATGTTGAAACTTGAAATGTGTTTTCTCAAAAAGTTCTTAAAATATTTTGTTGAAAATTATTATGAATGCTTTTGATAGTATTTACTAGTAAATGACCTAAAAGCTTTAAATTTGGATAATTTTTAATGATGTTACACTCATATTTATATATAAAGGTAATAAAAATTCTTTAAAAATTCAATGTGTATGACTTTGAAGATTTGGTTTGGTTTGGAGCACTACGATCTACTGTTTTGCACACGAGGGCTAATTAGACTGGAACCTACTGTTTAAAGCCGATTCCGAACGGCTACGACATTTATTCGAACCCGCAAACTTGGTTAAGAGCATGCTCTCCATTCATTGTTATGACTTTGAAGGATCAAAATTTTTTGCCAAATGTAAATTTAGCAAAGATTTAAGATGATTCACTAGTCATGTATGAGAAATGTGTTGCATAAAAATTTGAAATAATTTAATTTATTAAAAAATAAGTTTTGAAAAAAACCGATTTTTTTACTAATATTTCTTTATTTATTAGAATTTTATAAAACTTAGGAATAAATTATTTTAAGTGAATTTCTATGAATATAAAAAATAAATCTAAAAATGTAAAAGCATGAACTATCTATGAAAGAAAAAAATTCTCCGAAATAATATTAATCAATACTGTAGTTTTGTCTAGCTGTAAATTTTAAGTCTAATTGACACAAACTTAAACCATAATTAACCATAAGTTCATATAAAAAATTATTTCTAATATATATACTTTAAAAGTTCTCTTTTGGATAAGGAAATAGTTAGGCTTTCAGAATTTTTTTCACGTTATCTTATGCATTAATGTACTATTGTAATTTTTTAGATTTGCAGATTGTAAACAGGGCAAACATCTGTCAGATCGTCTAGTGTATATGTAAAAGATGAGAAGGATAATGAATTAAAGTAGAAATAAAAGAATGAGGTATGTATTAAGTGAATAAAATAAATAAATTAAATAAATAAAATAAAATAAATGAAATAAAATAAAATAAAATAAAATAAATAAAATAAAATAATAAAATAATAATAATTATAATAATAAATAAATAAAAATAAATAAAAATAAATAATAAATATAAAATAAATAGAATAATAGAATAATCAAATAATAAAAATAAAATAAATAAAATAATAATAATAAAATATGATAGCGTGTATTCAAAATTATATCACTGATACAGTCTTTTTTCTGTTATGGGACAGAACCTTCCTCGAAAGCTGAAAAACCGAAGAGGATTTTCCCCTAGGAATTTTCGTGTATGCGAGTACAGGAATGTTTTAAATATGTAAACAGTATTTATACTTTACACATTTAAGACAAAAATTACAACAGTAATCGCATTTACTTAAACGTGTCAGTGCTAATTATTAAGGTTAGTTACAAATAGAGTAACCTTATAGAGTAATCAACATTAATCATCATTGCTTTCTGAGAGAGGCGAAGAGTCTTGTGTTGGGGGCGGAGGAGAGGCTCTCACTTGACTCGTAGTAGCAGAGACTCTTCTGCTGGAGGCACTGACGGTAGATCTGGGGTTTTACCCTGGAACGAAACATGGTGTAGTGTCACTGGAACGGTGATCCCTCATTTTTCTCTGTTAATGGGGACCAGTACCTTCCTTGAAAGCTGAAAAACCGCGAAGGAGGATTTGCCCCTAGGAATTTTCGTGTATGAGAGTACACGAATGTTTTAAATATGTAAACAGTATTTATACTTTACACATTTAAGACAAAAATTGCATCAGTAAAAGCATTTACCACACTTAAGAGGACAGTGGTTTCACAGTAAAACCTCTTGTTAATCAATTTTTTCTCTAATTTTTGGAGAAATAGGAATGTTTTTTTTTTCAATTTTTTTTTATTTTTTGTCATTTAAAACTTACAATAGATGATAGTATTGCATTTAATTAATTTTTCTTTTGAGATATGTATTCATACTTGCTGTAGCTGGAAAAGTTAGTAATTGAATATGTTTTCATTTATGACCCCAAACAAAAATATCTATTCAAACAACACTTATAAATTGTTGAACTATTTATTTATTATACTTTTTTAAGAACAATTATTTACTGTTCTTCCAATATAATTAAAATTTTATAAAGTATTATGTTCACGCTGTACAAGGGGGCGGGTTTGCCAGTTCCCCCCCCCCTCAATCCCTCCAATGGTATCCTCTAAGGCAAACCCCTCTAAAGATTGTAAAATAATTGCATTTATAATGTTTATAGATAATGTTTATAAAGAAATTTCATTAAAATTTCAAAGAATTTATGTGGGTGCCCTTTAAAGGGTTAAACGTGTCAGTCCTAATAAATAAGGTTAATTACAAAACGTTATACAGTAATAAACATTAATCAACATTCCTTTCTAAAAGAGGCGAACAGTCTTGTGTTGGTGGCTTAGGAGAGGCTCTCACATCACTCTTAGAAGTCTTAGGCTCAATCGGAAACTCTTCTGGATGCGCTGATGGTAGAGCCAGGAGGCTTTACTTTGGAGAGAAACATGGCGATGAGTAGTTGTTGTCTTTGTTTTTCCTTTTCTTTCAAAATCCCCCTGTACAAGGAAATAAGCCCGTGAACGTGATTGCTGAACTCGACAGAGCGAACCATTTTGTCTTCAATGTCCTGTGCAAATTCTTGCCATGTTGCACAATAGCTGCTGATTCTCCAGGGTAATGCCACGCTTTTCAGTCTGTTCTTCGTCTTCCTCTTCATTTTCTTCCTTACTTGCAGACATTGTCATCTCAAGAGTCTTTGATATGTAGTCTGAGTCAACTCATCTCTTTGTTTGACATGCAGGGATCCTTCTCTCTCGCTCATCAACATGAAACAAAGCTCCTTTCCGCAATGTGGCTGACAACATAGTTGTATTTTTCATTTTTATTTTTTGATGAATATTTTGGGAAAACCCGCGATGCACTGAAGTCCCAAAACATGAAGCGCGAAGTGGCGAGTTAACAGTGTATATTTCATTACACATAAATTAAAATTCCTCACAGAATTATTTATTTATAAATTGATGTTACTAAGGAAATAGAAATATGAAAACAGATTAAACTCTTAAAACTAAAATTTCAAAATTTATAACAACAAACAAGTTTTTGGATGCAAAAGTTGTAATATCTGTGAACTCGTGATATTATGATATTAGGACTTAGCATATAGCCCATCATATAACGGGATTAGTAAAATTTTTAATATTCCAGAACTGTTAAGTACCTAATGAGGCAGGTAAAAAATGGTTTGTTTTTTGGCTGAGAATTATCTGGTTCACTCTTTATAATTTATTTATCATCATACTCCTTTAGAGTCCCCCGATCCTGTGAATGCAGTTTAGCATCACATTAAATTCATTTAGTCAAACCGTGTGGTTATGTATAATAAACAAACACACAAAAGAACAAACTTCTGAATTTCCAAATATATATAAATTCAAACTTAGATATTTATTAGTCCTTGAAATAGACTCCTTATATGAAAAGAATTTGTTTTTAATACCGGTGATAAAATTTTCATTGCAACAAAAAATAATCGATGATTAAATTTAAAATTATCCCATATGTACCTAATTTTTATTTAAGCCAAATATAAAAGAAAATCCTTTACGTAATATCTAACTTCAGTGATAAATTATCTGAAAATAATACGGACGATATTTAAATAGTTTAAAATATGAAATGATTAAATGAGATGTTTAAAGGAATGACGTCACAATGCTAGAAAAATTGTTATTTTTGCCTATTCATTAAATGATAAATGGATAAATTTAATCGTCTGTTCTTAACCGGGGAAAATAGGGCTTGACATGAGGGCATTAAACTCTCCAAAAATTTGGAAGGATTGAATTTCGAAAATTTTAAAGACGACAGTATTTTTTGCTGTGATATGAAGCATATTTTTATAAATTTATTTTAGAATAGGATGGATAGTTTAGGAGAAAATAAGCTTTATTCTCCTTGAATGGATGCCTCTATCCATTCCAGATCCAACCGCTTCATAAATTGAAGGACAGACGGGCAGATAACATAGGCTATTATTATATAGGGGATAATTCATATGATATTTATCTCCAATTATGAAAGCTCTAAATATATTTTCAAGTTTAAATTGAGTATAATTGTAACAAGTGGTGTAAATAGTTTAATTTGCTGTTCCATACATGTTACGCAAAAACTAAATAGTTATAAAAAACCATGAAATAATTGCCTCTGGCTTATAAATTTTTATAATTTTAAAGATTTAATAATTTTGAAACATCCTAAAATCATTTACCCACATTTACATCTTATTTATTTATTTTATTTTTCATTTACTGAAACTAAATCTCAAGAAATATTATGTAAGAGAGAAATAGTTATTTGATTTGTTTCAATGAAAGATTTAAAGTTTCAAAACGTGGAATTATGTCTATACTACACATTAAACTTTAAATGCAATAAAGGTTTTCTGATATATTCGAAGGCATACCAGAAACTAACTGTATAAAGTAGTAAAGTGCTTTTAAGGAAATTAAACTGAATATTACATACTGTCTATATAGGAGTGATACAAAGGTTTTAGACGATATCAGTATTAAGTCTGCTGCCGTGACATTGCATTAATGATATTCAAGAGAAACTGAACATTCTTAACCAATGTTTGTGATACTAATTTAACTATTCTTATCATTAGTGAATTCATATGTGATAACTACTAGCCTGAAATCTTTGTATCAATATATTTCTACACAACAAATAGTATGAGGAACGTTTCAAAACTTTAGAGATTAACATTCTAAAATATAAACATTTCAAAATATTTAGAAAATATAAATTTATGCCTAGTTTCTTATAATCTGTATTTCAAAATTTATTTTCTCATTCTTTTCTTCGCTACTAATTATTTGTGAAATAAAACATTTTATTATCTACTTGTATTATAAATTATCTTTTATATTATATTTAAATTATAAAGGTAAACAATATTTTAATGTTATTTTATTTATTCTTTATCATATTTATATTTTATTGTTGATATTGTACGTTGATTTTTTAGAAAAAATCTAATATTAAGTATAAGTACATATCTGTCTCTATAATAAAAACACATAACAATTATTTCAAAATCTATATCCAGATAGACAGTTGATTTGAAAATCTGTAATCTCTTTGAATATAAAGTTTGTTAATTAAAGGTTTTTAATTTTGGAGATAAGGTGGTATAAAGAATAATATATTAAGAGGTTGATTGTACTATTAAACATTGAGAATTTATTGATGTTGTTATACCCCAAAAAATTAAATATTATTTATATAAGAATGCGTTTATGTGTGTGAAGAGAGTTTATATAAAAATGCATATTGATGCGTCAATATTTCTTGTTTTATTGTTTATTTCAGATTAATAGTTCTTGTTCTTTACTTAAGTGGAGAAAGCTTAAATTTAAGAAGAGATTTACAATCTAAAATAAGATAGATTGTTAATCTATTAGAGATTTAACACTTCTGCGCGATAATGTCGTGCCAGCTTTGCAAAGAGTTGCATTATCTACCGTCACGTTTACGCAAGATGGAGCAACTAGTCATACTGCTAATTCAGTCAAAGATTTCCTGATCCAGACATTCGGGGCCGAACGATGGCCGATTGGTTAGGGTGCTGGCCTTCAGTACCGGAGTTCCTGGGTTCGAATCCCACTGTGGCATGGATGTTTGTAGTCGTTCGGACTCGGCTTTATGCTGTAGGTCCCGGTCTGATTAGCCCTCGTGTTGCAAAAAGTAGACCGTAGTATTCCCAACTAAACCAAACCAAACCAAACCAGACATTCGGGGAAGATAGATTGTTAATCTATTATAGATTTAACACTTCTGCGGTATAATGTCGTGCCAGCTTTGCAAAGAGCTGAGCTATCTACCGTCACTTTTATGCAAGATGGAGCAACTAGTCCCACTGCTAATTCGGTCAAGGATTTCCTGATCCAGACATTCGAGGAAGACAAAATCACTAGCAGGCGTTTCAGGTTACCATGGATTCCTCGGTCTCCAAATTTGATCCCGGCAGACTTTTGGTTGTGGGGATATTTGAAATCTCGGGTGTAACGATCCAATCCACCCAATCTCTCTGAACTGAAAGATGCGATCCGCCGAGCATGCATACAACCGGACCTGCTGCATTCTGCCGTTGTTGGATTTGTGACTCGCCTACAGTGTGTTATCCCCTGTGGTGGTGGTCATGTGGAACACATACTGTTGTATTAAACGATTTCGAGGTTTTCTGTTTGTTATTTGAATTTCTTTTTCTTTGTCTTTTTACATCAGCGCCCTCTATTGACTCTTTTTGCTTTATTTTTTTTCTGTTTTAAAAAAATCTCATGTCCTAGCGATATTAACCCTGCAAACCGGTTTTTTTTAGTTTAGGTAATTTTTCCGGTTATTAGGAATTTATACGGACTTTTTGATCACCCGATAAAATAAAATAAATAAAATAAATGAAATGAGTAAAATAAAATAAATACAATGAAATGAAATAAGTAAAATAAAATTAAAAAATGAAATAAAAGAAGTAGGTATGTGTTAAGCGCAGTTAGTGTTAAATAAATTAAAAAATTAATACGAAAATTAAGGAAAAGGATTCTTGAAGTTTCGTACGGTGATACGAAAAACTGCTGTCCCAAATTTCATGCAAGTATTTTGTTTCGTTTGAGATAAATAGTGTTAACATTCATCCATACTAAACGTTTTATATATTAGGTGACAGACTCAAATATAAAAAATCCTTAAAAATCCTCTAAATGTCTCAAATTCCATGAAAATATTTCGCTTCGTTTGAGCTGAATAGTGTTAACATTCATCCATTCTAAACGTTTTATATATTATGTGATAAAGTCGAATATAAAAAAAAATCCTTAGAAATCCTCCAAATATCCCTATTTTCATGAAAGTATTTTTCTTCGTTTGAGCTCAATAGTGTTAACATTCATCCATATTAAACGTTTTATATATTATATGATAGACTCGAGTATAAAAAAAATCCTTAGAAATCCTCCAAATATCCCTATTTTCATGCAAGTATTTTTCTTCGTTTGAGCTCAATAGTGTTAACATTCATCCATACTAAACGTTTTATATCTTATATGATAGACTCGAATATAAAAAAATCCTTAGAAATCCTCCAGATATTCCTATTTTCATGCAAGTATTTTGCTTCGTTTGAGCTCAACAGTTTTAACATTCAACCATACTACACGTTTATTTATTATATGATAGACGCGAATATAAAACAAAATCCTTAGAAATCCTCCAAATGTCCGAAATTTCATGCAAGTATTTCGCTTCGTTTAAGCTCAGTAGTGTTAACATTCATCCCTACTAAATGTTTTATATATTAGGTGATATACTCGAATATAAAACAAAATCCTTAGAAATCCTCCAAATGTCCGAAATTTCATGCAAGTATTTCGCTTCGTTTGAGCTCAATAGTGTTAACATTCATCCATACTAAACGTTTTATATATTAGGTGACAGGCTCGAATATTAAAAAAAATCCTTAGAAAACCAGTTCATTGTGTTCCAGTACCAAAAGAAATAAAAATAATGAAAAATAATAAGAAGAATGGAATAAAGCCTTCCTATTCTTTTCTCTAACACTAATTAATGTCCTATTAATCAAATCGAATTCAAACTGCTAAGATAATTCTTTTGCCAATGACTGTCCATAATCAAATATTAATATTAATAAAGCAGAAGCTCGTAAAAATTAATGGCACTAATATCTCAGAGTGCATTATGAATCAAAGTTACTTCAGATAATCAATTATGAGGACATATGAGAAAAAAATAGACTATGTATGTGAAAACCTTCATATAGACAATACGTGAGACTAATTGGATGGTATTCAAGTGAAAAATCGCCAAATGTGACTTACAAAGGAAGCTAAAATATTAAAATTATTTTATGTGCAGTTTTGATATTACTATGGTGAATTATTCAGTGTTATTAAAACATGCAGAAAAGAAATTTCAAAGCTAAGCATTTGATGAGTAAAAATTAGAAACTAAGTATACAAATTTAGATTAAAGAAAAACATAATGAAAGATAAATTAAAAGATTGTTTATGCCTTTCGTAATTAAGTCTTTTTTTATCAATATGTTTGAATTTGTTACATTTTTAATCGATTAACTTGATTTTAATACGTAATCATTCGAAGTATATTTCTTTAAAAGGAGCTTAATATTTTGTTGTTAAGTATTGTTAAAAGTTATTGTTTATCCCCTAATATAATAATAGCCTACGTTATCTGTCCTTCTTTCCTCGAATTTATGAAGTTATTAGACCTGGAATGAATAGAAGCATCCATATTGGATTTTTGGCGAGTTAGGGCTAACAAAGTTCAAAGCGAGTTCGGAAACTTTCGAAATGTACCGCTATCCCCCTTTTAGATCGTTTAATGCATTATTTCAAACCCTAATTTCCTTGGTTAAGAGCAGGCGATTAAATTCATCCCTTTATCACATAGTAAGTAGATAAAAATAACATATTTTCTAGCCTTATGACGTCATTCTTTTAACCATCTCATTTAATCATTTCTTATTTGAAATTATTTAAATATCGTCTGTATTATTTTCATACATTTTATCACTGAACTTAGATATTACGTGAATAATTTTCTTTTATATTTGGCTTAAATAACAGATTAAGTACATATGGGATAATTTAAAATTTAATCATGGATTATTTTTTGTTGCAATGAAAATTTTATCTCCGGTATTAACAACAAATTCTTTTCATAAAAGTCTAGGAGTCGATTCCACTGACTTATAAATATCTAGCGTTTAAAATTATTAAGAAATTTGTTCGTTTGTTTGTTTGTTTTCATACATAACAACACGATTTGCAATCGATTCTCTAAATTATTCTGGAAAATTAAAAATTTTACTGATCCTGTTATATGGCTGGCTACAAGCTAATATATAACTAATAGTCTTCGAAGTTATTAAGTAGTGGATTCTTTCATCAGTACAATGATTCTCAAACTTTCTGGAGTCTGGGCGCTTTTAAAATACTATAAATAATTAGCATATAGCCCGTAATATGATGGGATCAGTACAATTATTAATTTTCCAGGATTGTTATGTACCCTATGACGTAAATGAAAAATGGTTTGCTTTTTGGCTGAGAATTATCTGGTACACTCTCAATAATTTGTTTATCTTTACTGACTCTATGTTAGTTTATTTTGTCATATTGCATGATAGGATGGACTAATAAATGCAAGGGACTAATAAATATCTAGCATTTAAGTTATATATCTTTGAAAATTAAGGTTTGTTCATTTCTGTGTTTAATTTTCATGCATAACCACACGGTTTGCATCCGATTCAGTTAATTTTGGACATCATATATACCGCCAAATAATCACTGTCAATATTAAATCCTCTGCTGTCCATCCTATTACATAATATTACAAGATAAATTAAAGTTGTCAACTAACATACGGTCAGTAAAAATAAACAAACTATTGAACGTGTACTAGATATTTCTTAGAAAAAACAAACCATTTTTTTACCTTCACAATAGGGTACCTTACAATTCAGGAATATTAAAAATTTTACTGATTCCGTCAAATGACGGGCTATATGCTAGTTATTAGATAAGAGCTTCATTGAAAATTTTTATGTTCATTCTATTAACATACAATAAATACAATTATAAAATAGGTATAAAATAGCTTTTTCACTAGATACAGGAATTACATGGCAAACTTGTCAAGTTTAGCATGTGTGAAATCTGAAATGTTACAATATAAATAAAACAACAACAACAATAACAATAATAATAATAATAAGAAGAAGAAAATGAATTGTTTTGCAGCATTTTGTCGTGGTCGTGCTCCAGTCAGTGATGAATCTCCTGGAGTGATTCTAAAGAACATTGATGCTCTGCTCAAGATGATCGAAGATGCTCGGCTTGTCACGTATCGTGAGATAGAGGCATCCATTGGTACATCACAGACTGCAATACATTAGGTTTTACACGAACATTTAGCTGCTAAAAAGATTTGTTCGAGATGGATTCGGCACAATTTGAGAGAGCTGCCAAATTTGGAATATTTTGGAATTTTTGCAAGAGAAAATTACTTGCATGCGTTTTTTGTAAAATCATTGGTATTATAATATCGTAAATAGACGGAATTGGATTATTTACAAAGAAAAAATGCTAAATTGGTGGGATCCTATTCCAACTCTCTATTTCAACTACCTACCAGTTTCACTTCTGGGAGAAGACAACAAGTTTTACCTTCGTCATTCTCAACGTTTTTTCCTACCCCTTCCAAAAGGAATGCCTGTGAACCACTTGAGGGATCGAACCGGTTCTAACCCGGCTTCGAAACACCCGAAAGGAACGATGGAAATCTTGGTTAACCCTTGCTATCCTGAATTATTTACCATCATCTTTCTAACTGCATTTTTGCATCATTAGATAAGTTTTAATGGAGAATAATCATAGAAAAAAGAAAATTAATTTTTACTGTATTTTAGTGGTTAATTTTGCAGCTGGTACTTTCTAGTACCAACATATATTTTTGACTCTATGATAGAACATAAAACATTAAATTATGAATAAATCAAATGAAATGCTTAACTGCGAAGTATAGAAGTGTCAAAAAAATAATAGTACCAAATAGCTGGTAATAAACGACTAAATATACTCAATTGAACAACACGTGTATAAATCTACCCCAAAATGACCTTCGAATGCCTTACTACAATTATAAAATCCCTACTATGCGATTAAATGGATTTCTGATTGGTGCTTTCCTTTCTTTTCTGTTGTAGGAACTGCATCGTTCATGTCCTTGTGAGTACCTTCAAGAAAAACAGTTTTATTAGGAATATATAGGAATATATTGAAGCGGTACTTATAAGTACCGACAGGATAAAAAGGGTTAAAATATTGTGATGCTTAATCACAGCTACATCTACAGTCTCTGTAGAAATAATCATGACTTGAAAGATTTTATAGTTTTTTGTTTTTCCCACTTATTTTAGGGTAAATCGTATAAGTATCTTAATCCACGGATTATTTTTATTAGTTATAACTGTAAGCTGTAAATAGTTGGTAACAAAAATTATTTCTATGGCAAAACTGGCTGTGTGGATGTTTATGCTGTTTACAAGAGGAAAAATATATTGTTTTAAGTTTTTGCAAATTATTTGGAATTTTTCAAAATATAACGAATTTTTTTTCAGTAAGTTTATTTATAATTTATGATTTTATCTTAGAGATCTAAGTATTTTTGTTTTATAACGTTGCATGTCTTTTTTAGGTTTAGCATTCCAGACTAAAAATTTGAGCTAAAAATTTCATATAAAATTTGAAAATATGCCAAAAGATTTGTGATATAAATTTAATTTACTACTTCATTGAACATATTTCACGCTGTATATTTTAACAATAGATTTTATAAAGCCTCATATCCTAATCTACCATATTGCGAACTCTAGGATTTAGTAGACTAAAGACATCTAGGACACAGATGACTAGGACAAATAGCCTCAGATGACAAGACGATTGAGACATTCATAGTAATACATTAAATAATAACTATAGAATAATTTAAATTTTTTATGTAAAATTCATAAAATTTTCAATAAATCCCTTTTGTAGGATATATTAAACCAACTGTATTTTTCTGTATCCTCTTCAACCATATCCTAGATATGGCTAAACTAGGATGTTGTAGATAAAAATCTTCTGGACCTAGACGATTGGGGCAAATAGTCTCAGATGGCAATAGGATTGAGACATTAATAGTAACATAATAAATAGTAATTAAAGAGTAACTTAAAATACTTTATGACAAATTCACAAAATTTTGAGTAAATTCTATTTGTAGGATATATTAAACCAGCTGTATTTAATTTCAAATTACTACAAGATCCTACATTATATTTCTGTATCCTCTTCAACCCTATTTTAGACAGGGCTAAACTAGGATGTTATAGACTAAAATCATCTGGACCTAGACGATTGGGACAAATAGACTTTGATGACAATACGATTGAGACATGGCATTAAAAACAATATATTAAATAGTAGCTAAAGAGTAATTTAAAAATTTTTAAGAAAAATTCTCACAATTTTGAGTAAATTCTATTTGTAGGATATATTAAACCAACTGTGTTTAATATCAAATAACTTCAAGATTCTATATTATATTTCTGTATCCTCTTCAACCATATAATAGGCTTGGTTAAACTAGGATGTTGTAGACTAAAATCATCTGGAACTGGATGATTGGGACAAATAGTCTGAGATGACAATACGCTTGAGGTATTAATAGGAATATATTAAATAGTAACTAAAGAGTAATTTAAATTTTTTATGTCAAATTCACAAATTTTGGAGTAAATTCTATTTGTAGGATATGTTAAACGAACAGTAATTAATATCAAATTATAACAAGATGCCATATTATATTTCTGTATTCTTTTAAACCATATCCTCGACTTTTCTAAACTAGGATATAGTAGACTAAAATCATCTGGACATACACGATTGGGGTAATTAGTATCAGATTATTGTACGATTGAGACATTTATAGCAATATATTAAATAGTAATTAAAGAGTAATTTAAAACTTTTTAAGCAAAATTCATAAATTTTTTATCAAATGATTTTTGTAGGATATATTTAACCAACTGTATTTAATATCAAATTACTACAAGATGCTATATTATATTTCTGCATTCTCTTGAACCATATCCTAGACTTGGCTAAACCAGGATTTTGTAAACTAAATTCATTTGGACGTAGACGATTGGGACAAATATTCTGAGATGACAATACAATTGAGGCATTAATAATAATATATTAATATATAATAATAATATATATAGAGTAATTTAAAATTTTTTTGTCTAATTCACAAAATGTTGAGTAAATTCTAATTGTAGGATATATTAAACGAACTCTATTTAATATCAAATTACAACAATATGTTATATTTTATCTCTGTATCCTCTTGAACCATATTCTAGACTTGGCTATGCTAGGATGACGTAGACTAAAGTCATCTGGATCTAGACCATTGGAACATATATTCTCAAATGACAATACGATTGTGACTTTATAGTAATATATTAAATAGTAACTGAAGAATAATTTAAAGATTTTTATGTCAAATTCATAAAATTTTAAGTAAATTCTTTTTGTACGATATATTAAGCCAACTGTATTTAATATCCAATAACTAGAAGATGTGTGGTTATATTTCTCTTTCCTCTTCAACCATATCCTAGACTTGGTTAAACTAAGATGCTATAGACTAAACTCATCTTGACTTAGACGACTGGGACAAATAGTCTCAGATGACAATAGGATTGAGACATTAATAGTAACATATTAAATAGTAATTAAAGAGTAATTTAAAAAATTTTATGTCAAATTCACAAAATTTTGAGTAAATTCAACCGTATTTTAGACATGGCTAAACTAGGATGTTGTAGACTAAAATCATCTGGACCTAGACGATTGGGGCAAATAGTCTTTGATGACAATACGATTAAGGGATAGCATTAATAACAATATATTAAATAGTAACTAAAGAGTAATTTAAAAAAATTTTATGTAAAATTCTCAAAATTTTGAGTAAATTCTATTTGTAGGATATATTAAACCAGCTGTATTTAATATCAAATAACTACAAGATTCTATATTATATTTCTGTATCCTCTTCAACCATATAATAGCCTTGGTTAAACTAGGATGTTGTAGACTAAAATCACCTGGAACTAGACGATTGGGACAAATAGTCTGAGATGACAATACGATTGAGGTATTAATAGGAATATATTAAATAGTAACAAATTAGTAATTTAAATTTTTTTATGTCAAATTCACAAATTTTGGAGTAAATTCTATTTATAGGATATGTTAAACGAACTGTTTTTAATATCAAATTACAACAAGATGCCATATTATATTTCTGTACCTTCTTCAACCATATCCTAGACATGGCTAAACTAGGATATAGTAGACTAAAATCATCTGGACATACACGATTGGGGTAATTAGTCTCAGATGATTGTATGATTGAGACATTTATAGTAATATATTAAATAGTAATTAAAGAGTAATTTAAAATTTTTTAAGCAAAATTCATAAATTTTTTATCAAATGCTTTTTGTAGGATATATTAAGCCAACTGTATTTAATATCAAATTACTAAAAGATGCTATATTATATTTCTGTATTCTTTTAAACCATATCCTCGACTTGGCTAAACTAGGATTTTGTAGAATAATATCATCTGAACCTAGACGATTGGGACAAATAGTCCCACAGGACAATACAATTGAGACATTTACATTAATATATTAAATAGTAACTAAAGAGTAATTTAAAATATTTTATGTCAAATTCACAAAATTTTGAGTAAATTCTATTTGTAGGATATATTAAACCAACTGTATTTAATATCAAATTACTATAAGGTGCTATATTATACTTCAGTATCCTCTTTAACCATATTCTAGACTTGGCTAAACTAGGAAGTTGTATACTAAAATCATCCAGACATAGACGATTGGGACAAATAGTCTCTGACAATACGATTGAGAGATATATAGTAATATACTGAATAGTAACTAAAGAGTAATTTAAAATTTGTTATGCCAAATTCATAAAATACTGAGTAAATTGATTTTGTAGGATATATTAAACCTATTGTATTTAATATCAAATTGTATTTAATATCAAATATCAACATACTACATTATATTTCTGGAACCTCTTCAGCCATATCCTAGACTAGACTAAACTAGGATGCTGTACACTAAAATAATCTAGACCTAGACGATTGGGACAAATAGTATCTGATGACAATGCAATTGAGAACAATACGATTGGTAATCAATAGTAATTTCTTAAATAGTAGTTGAATAGTAATTTAACATTTTTACGCGAAGTTTATAAACTATTGAAGAACTTCTTTTGTAGGATATATATGAACTAGACAGTATTTAACAATATATAAATGTGTCCTAAATGTATTATTACAAGATGCTATTTTATTATGTTTATAATTAATGCAGTATTTTTCACAAACCAATCCATCTCATAAAGTTACTAAATGAATATCATACTGTATGAATTACTACTTAAATCTACACCTACAATAATGCTAGGCATATCCTCAGAAGAAAATTCATTAAATTATGGTCCTTTACCATGAGTTATTTAAATAGGAGTTTGTCTTAATTAATCCTTTTTTTACCTGTCACTATGACTGATTGCCTACGGTGCTCGAATTCATAATTCCTTGCTAGAAAATAATGTCATTAATAATTTTCACGCGATGACATATAGTTAATAAAGGAACAGAATGAAACGTATGCACCGAAAATAGTTTCTTGGCAGTTTAGTTAAATTGATTGCAATCATAATAATTTTAAACTTGATTACTTCATGATAAATTATGTTGTGTTGAAATTATAAGATAGACCAAATACACACAATATGGAATGTGCGAAAGTATAAGGCATCGATTCTAACATTTGACTCAGTTGACATTTTTTAAAATTTCTCAGTATATGTTCTCATATGTATTTATCTCTTTTTTTTACCTAATTTAAGGTAGCGTGCTAACTCCAAATTATTATTTTTTATTCTTCATCAATATTAATTGTTTAAAATTGAAACCTATGATGAGAAACAAGAAAAACAAATAAAAAATGAATTTTTGAAATTTGATGAAAAAAATAAAGAAATTCATTTTTCAAACTTGCTGAAAACATTATGCACTTTTATGCAATAATCTTTCGATAAATGGCATTGTATTTGAAATTTTATATTGAAAACAAGCCATTATTCGTACTCTTACTGCATATTAACTTTTTCAGACATATTACGTCTACACGTCCTAGATATAAGATTTTATTCCCTACTTTGTAAATAAAACCCATTTTTAAATGGGATTTTAAGCTTTCAGCAATTAAGATTTCAGTATAAGGAATTAGTTAAAAAATAGGAGAAAAGAAACCTAGTAAAATTTTCAGATTGCAAATAACGCACTTAAATTTTTAACATTGCTGAAGGATCGGTTTGTGCAGATTGTTTGTTATACAGTAAGTACGACTATATTAATAACATATTTCGCTAAGTAGTTCTTCCATTTTTTCTTAAATAGTAATTTAACATTTATATGTCCAGTTTATAAATTCTTGAATAATTTTTTTTGTAGTCTAAAATAACCCAACTGCATTTAAAAACGGGTAAATATGTCCCATCAATGATAACATTACTACAGTAAATTACTACTGTAAGTCCTAGTGTCCTAGTATCCTAGACTACCATATCCCAGAAAATAGGACATTGTAGACTGAAGTCGAACAGACGTAGACGTATATATATATATATATATATATGTATATATATGTATATATATATATACATATATATATATATATATATATATATATATATATATATATATATATATATATATATATATATATATATATATATATATATATATATATACATATGTGTGTGTGTGTGTGAGAGAGTGTTAATAGTCAAACATCAAACTTAATAATCACTTTTCAAATATTGAGGTAAAGCAAATATTTTTGTTCTCATTTGAATGACTTGGTAATATATTTAAACACTGCTATTGAAATAACAGTATTTTAGGCCGTCAAACTGCTGATATGATCTCGATTTATGTCTTTAAGGTATGAAATGAAACATGGATAATTGGTGCAAACCCAAATGAAAATATGATAAATTAATATTTTAAAATGAGAAGGAAACAGTATTTATATAAACAATCCTGTACACGAAGATATCTTCTTTTTCACATCTTCTGATAATGTCAAAATTTTAATGAAATATCTATGTATGAAGTTATCTGTGTTATAAAATTTATTAGATAACTGAAAATATTTTCGAAACTTTGATGACAGCGTACCTCCCGTCGTTTTATTATGAGCATTATTAGCATATTTTTGTGTCATGCAAGACTAATTATCAAGAAAATAAAAACATTCAAAATAATTAAAAATATTTCCATTTAAACTGAAATTCTAATATATATGTACACACACACACATATATATATATATATATATATATATATATATATATATATATATATATATATATATATATATATATATATATATATATATATATATATATATACTTCGTGTAATAAACAAACACTTTATTAAATTATATATTGGCCATTCTGGTGCAACACCTTTTGCCATCTTTCTGGTAGTAACATAATTCCACGCTCATAAAATGTTTGGTCTTTGCTAGCAAAAAACATCTTTATCAGCTTTAATAGGCCTTTCCGAACGTGGTGCATCTTCGACATCAAAATTGCCGGATCGAAATTTATCGAACCAGTTCTGGCACTGGATTGCTGTCATCACACCTTCTTCATACACATCGATCAATTTCTTTCTGGATTGAACAGCATTTTTATCCTTTCTGTAGTAAGATATGTTGAAAATTCTGCTTATCGCTCTCCATGTTTAAAAGGGCACCAACCAAAAACTACTGCGTAGAATGAATTGGAATGTTTCACACAGAAGCCTTGCTATATGATCTCACAAAGCATATAAAAAGTATAGTGCTTAAATGTGAAGTTGGGTGCAAATAAATACAATTATATCCTTTGTTGGGAAAAAACGAAATTACTTTCCAAACAACCCAATATATCTCCGTCTTTGTTTTTATCATTTTTGTTTCATTTCAGGTTGCGACGATAGAATTGAAAATTTTCAAGGTTATTGTCACTGTAACGAATTAAGATGTCATCAACATAACGAAAAGTTTTAATTTAATCTACTAATGAAGTACCCTGTTCGTAATTATGCAAGTAGATATCTGCTAAGGCTGATAAACAGCCTCCACCCATCGGTATTCCATATGCTTATTTGTAAAAGTTTATTCCATGTATTAGATAGGTTTCAATGAGGACTAGTTTTAATAAAGCTTTATATCTACTGAATTGTAGATATTGCATTAAATCATTTTTCAAAGAAATTCAGTATGTTTTCAAACTGATGAATTATGAATTAATTGCAAGTGTTACTCTTTCAAAAAAGATTAAAAATGTGCTTTTGACATTTCAAAAATTGAACTAAGAAACTTATATAAATGTAATAGCAATAATAAATCTTTATCTAAATAATATGAGAGATAATCATTTTGAATATACGTTATATTCTTTAAATGAAAATAAAAATTGTGTCTATTAACATGAATAAAAGTGAAATGTTTTGTAAAATAAAAAGTCTGAAAAAAGTCGTTAAAACTTGAATATTTAAAACATTTTTTAAACCTTAAATTTATTGTTTATTTATAACTAACCAAAAAAGCTCTCTATTCAGTAAAAGTTTCAGTTTACTAAATGTTATATTTTGAATTATAGAAAATTGAAAGAAAAAATCTTAATTTTATCGACTTACTCAGCTGTTAGAAAGTAAAACATCTAAATAATATGAGAGATAATCATTTTGAACATACATTATATTCTTTAAATCAAATAAAAATTGTCTATTAACATAAAAAATGCAATATTTTGTAAAATAAAAAGTCTGCTAAAATTCGGTAAAATTTCAATATTTTAAAAATTTTTAAGCTTTAAAATTTTTGTTTATACATAAATAACATAAAAAGCTTTCGATTCGGTAAAACTTTCAGTTTACTAAATCAGTTATATATTGAGTTATAGAAAATTGAAAGAATAACCTTAATTTTATTGACTTTCTCAGCTATTAGAAAGTAAAACATTTAAATATGAGAGATAATCATTTTGAATATACGTTATATTCTTTAGACCGAAATAAAAATTGTGTCTATTAACATGAATAATAATGCAATGTTTTGTAAAATAAAAAGTCTGCAAAAAGCCGTTAAATTTTCAATATTTTAAAATTTTTGTAAACCTTAAACTTTTTATTTATTTAAACCTAACTATAAAAAGATTTCTATTTAGTAAAACTTTCAGTTTACTAAATAAGTTATATATTGAGTTATAGAGAATTGAATGAAAAAAAATCCGAATTTTACAAATTTCTCAGCTGTTTGAAAGTAAAATATCTAAATAATATGAGAGGTAATCATTTTGATTTACGTTATATTCTTTAAATCAAAATAAAATTTGTATCTATTAACTTGAATAAAACTCCATTGTTTTGTAAAAGAAAAAGACTGGAAAATGTCGTTACAATTTTAATATTAAAAAAAAATTCTAAACCTTAAATTTTTTTATTTATTACTAAACAAAAAAAGCTTTCTGTTAAGTAAAACTTTCAGTTATTTAAATAAGTTATATTTTGAATTATAGAAATTTGAATGAAAAAAATCTTAATTTTATCGAATTTCTCAGCTGTTAGAAAGTAAAACATCTAAATAATATGAGAGGTAATCATTTTGAATATACATTATATTCTTTAAATCAAAATAAAACTGTGTCTATTAACATGAATAATAGTGCAATGTTTTGTAAAATAAAAAGTCTGCAAAAAGTCGATAAATTTCAATATTGTAAAAATTTTATAAACCTTAAAATATGTGTTTATTTATAACTAAAAATAAAAAGATTTCTATTTAGTAAAACTTTCAGTTTACTAAATAAGTTATATTTTGAATTATAGAAATTCGAATGAGAAAAATCTTAGTTTTATTGACTTTCTCAGCTATTAGAAAGTAGAACATCTAAATAATATGAGAGATAATCATTTTGAATTGAACTTATATTCTTTAAATCAAAATAAAAATTGCGTCTATTAACTTGAATAAAAGTGCAATGTTTTGTAAAATAAAAAGTCTGTAAAATGTCGTTAAAATTTCAGTATTTAAAAATTCTACATTTTAAACTTTTTGTTTATTTATAAATAAACATAAAAAGCTCTCTATTCAGTAAAACTTTCAGTTTACTAAAACAGTTATATTTTGAGTTATAAAAAATTGTAAGAAAATATTCTTAATTTTATCGACTTTCTCAGCTGTTAGAAAGTTAAACATCTAAATAATATGAGAGATAATCATTATGAATATACGTTATATTCTTTAAATCAAAATAAAAACTGTGTCTATTAACATGAATAAAAGTGTAATTTTTGTAAAATAAAAAATCTGCAAATAGTCGTTAAAATTTCCATATTTTAAAAAAATTCTAAAACTTAAAATTTTTGTTTGCTTATAACTAAACATAAAAATCTTTCAGTAAAACTTTTAGCTTACTAAATAAATTATGTTTTGAGTTATAAAAAATTGAAAAAAAAATAAAAATAAAAATTCTGTCTATTAACATGAATAAAAGTGCAATGTTTTGTAAAATAACAAGTCTGCAAAAAGTCGTTAAAATTTCAAAATTAACAAAAAATCTAAACCTTAAAATTTTTGTTTATTTATAACTAAACATAAAAAGCTTTCTGTGAAATTTTCAGTTTACTAAATAAGTTATATTTTGAATTATAAAAAATTTTAAGAAAAAAAATCTTAATTTTATCGACTCTCTCAGCTGTTAGAAAGTAAAACATACCTTCAAAGATATTTATGAAGGTGAAATATTCTCTTCTTTACGATAAATAACACCGATCAATTATTTATCCTTAATTCAAGGTAATAACGACAGAGTACAAAAGGAGAGAACTTCCAATATTGAAAGGCGTAAATTGTTTTTCATAATATTCAAACGCTGGTTCAATTTCCGTTGGCTGGAATAACAAAGAGCAAAATTAGCGATATATACCAATGCTTACATCCACTTATCTAATAGCGTATGCAGTCTGCGAACAGGTTCTAATTAATATTCAAACATTAATTAACCTATATATTAGGACGATGCTAATCTATTTAAACAAAAGAGGAACAAAATTCATTTCTCTTGGGCTTAATCAAATATTAGATTAATAATACTGCTCTGCATGTGAGTTATTAATGGCATTATTTTCTCACCAAGAACAGTGAATATGGGAGTACCTCTAGATAATCTGTTACGGTGACAGATAAAAAGGAATTCATTGTGCACGAGAAACTTTCGACAGGAAGCTCGGCAATTTTCTGACATTCTTATGAAGATATTTTGGCATTTGCTTTGCTACCATTAATTGTCTACTTTTTATGCGGAATGGTGTACTGCAGTTTAATTACACAAATATTCTTTCATTATTAAATCTTACTGTCACATCTTGTAGAGGTATAGTACAAGAAGTTTATTGATATTTTAGTTTTAAAATTATAATGTTTTATTATTTTAAATACCTCAAAAGTTTTTACTTGTTTAAAGATACAGTTTTTTTATACCGAAATAGCATATGATATATTTCTTCTTCTTTTTCTTTTATATCACTACAGCCTTCTACAGGCCATGGCAGTCTTTAAAAGTTTCTTCCATCTGGAACCATCTACAGTTCTCTACTGGTTGACTCCAATTTCATGCAGCTTTTTCTCAACCATATCAATCCACCTGGTGTTTGGTCTACCTCTTTTCCTTTTTCCATCAACTTTTTGAAATGTAAATTTTTTTGTTGGGTTTAAAGCATTGCATCTATAGATGTGTCCCAACCACATTAATGGATAGATCTTTTAAGTTTTCACAATCTTTGGTTGTCCGAATTTAGAGTATAGTTCATGATTATAACAGATTCTCCATACATTATTTTCTTTAACAGCTCCTTAGTATTTTTCATTCAAATATTAATAGCTTATTTTCCTCAGATTTATTCATAGTTCAACACTTGCTTCCATACATAATTATTGGCTTTACTAAATTTTTATAAAGATTAATTTTGGTTTTTATGCCTAAGTGTTTTGATTTAAACTTATTTCTCAGTCCGTAATAACAATTATTTGCCATATTTAATTTGTTCTTAATTTCAATTTTAATATCATTATTTTTTGTTATAATTGAGCCTAGATATTTGAACTTTACAATATTTTCAAAGCTGTAATCTTTAATTGTCGTTAGTTGTACATCAGGTCTGTTATGTATTACTTCCATAAACTTTGTTTTTTCTATGTTTATTGTTAGTCAAATATTTTAGCTGCAGATTCGAATGCGGAAAAAGCTTCACTTACTGATTTAAAAATTTGTTCGTAGTCCAACACTAGATTCCATACATAATTATTGGCTCTACTAAAGTGTATGATATATTTAGAAAACTCTTTTTGTGAAAGGAAACCCACCATAAAGAAAAATTACTTAGTCCTTTATAAGAAGAAAAAATTATCTTCTTAATGAACAATTTATTTTAACCCTTAATAAAAAACATAAAACCGACTCTCTATGTTTCTGTCTATGTGTCTGAAGCCTCTCAACTTCTTGATTCCTTATTTTTGGGGTACATCATCCTTTGTTTTCAGAAGAACCATTTGATTACCGGAGATTGGTACACAATGTTGACCTTATTTTCATTGTTATAGTGTTTCAATACGTTAAAACATGATCCTTTTTTTATATCGGAAATGGCTTCTCTGTAATTATTTCCCCGAGCTCAATTTCATAGGCAATATCTTGGTCTATGGGCCCAAGGAATTGACTTTACCTTTTTTACCTGTCCGGTAGGCTGTCCCACTATCAGTCTCTAATTTTTAACCCTGCTGTAAAAACGGCTATATTTTATTGACATCTATTCCATCTATTAACTTTATGTTAAACTGTTTTATTGCTGATTTTTGAACAGCTTTAATTGTTGATCTGCATGACATGATACCATCCTAAAATAGAAGAATCAAGTTTTTCTCATGCATATCAATTATGGAGACCCAATCCTTAGGTAATAAATCATTTATTTTTCTTCTTTTTCTGTAAATCCTGTTATTTTAGGGGACTATTGTAGTTTTTTAAAGATTTGGGATGATCCAAATAGTGTATAGAGTTTTAGAATTACAAATACATATATATTAATTTTCGTATTCACAAATGTTTATACAAACTCCATGACCAGAGTCAAAAAATGTGCATATGCTCGCATCTATCAGAAAGAAACAATTCTTTTCCTGAGTACCCATGTAAGCTCTCAATGCAAAAGTTTTTCCGGAAGAAATGTTTATGTGAAAAGAAACCCATCATAAAGAAAATTTACTTAATCCTTTATAGGAAGAAAAAAGTGTCTTCTTAATAAACAATTTATTTTAACCCTTGAAAAAAAGCATATAACCGACTATCTATATGTCTGTCCATGGGTCTGAACCCATTCAACTTCTTGATTCCTTATTTTCAGGGTACATTATCCTTCATTTTCAAAAGAACCATTTGATTAGCGGGGATTTGGTACATAATTTTGAACCTATTTTCATTGTTATAATGTTTCAATACGTTAAAACATGATCCTTTTTATTTATCGGAAATGGTTTCTTTGCAAGTATTTCCACTAGCTCAATTTCATAGGCAATATCTTGGTCTATGGGCCCAAGGAAATGACTTTACCTTTTTTAACTGTCCGGTAGGCCGTCCCACTATCAGTCTCTAATTTTTATCCCTGTTATAAAAAATGCTATATTTTATTACCATCTATTTTATCTATTATATTTATGTTAAACTTTTTTATTGCTGACTTTTGAACAGCTTTAATTGTTGTTCTGCATGATATGATACCATCAAAAAATAGAAGAATCAAATTTTTGTCACTTCAATATGCGTGTCAATTATGGAGACCCAATAATAGTTTAACAGTAACAATAATAGTTTACAGGTAATAAATCATTTATTTTTCTTCTTTTTCTGTAAATCCTGTTATTTAAGGGACTTTTTAAAGATTTGGGGCGATCATAATGGTGTATATAATTTTAGAATTACAAATACATACATATTAATTTTCGTAATTCACAAATGTTTATACAAACTCCATGACCAGAGTCAAAAAATGTGCATATGCTCGTATCTGGCAGAAAGAAACAATTCTTCTCCTGATTCCCATGTAAGCTCTCAATGCAAAAGTTATTCTGGAAGAAATGTTTATGTGAAAAGAAACCTGCCATAAAGAAAATTTACTGAATCATTTATAGGAAGAAAAAAGTATCTTCTTAATAAACAATTTATTTTAACCCTTAAAAAAGCATATAACCGACTATCTATATGTCTGTCCATGTGTCTGAACCCTCTCAACTTCTTGATTCCTTATTTTCAGGGTACATTATCCTTTGTTTTCAGAAGAACCATTTGATTACTGTTATTTGGTACACAATTTGGACCCTATTTTCACTTTTACAGTGTTTCAATACATGAAAACATCATCCGTTTTGTATCGGAAATGGCTTCTTTGCAAACATTTCCACGAGCTCAGTTTTATAGGCAATATCTCATGTTGGTCTATGGGTCCAAGAAATTGACTTTAAATTTTTTACGTGTCCGTCTATCAGTCTCTAACTTTTATTCCTGCTGTAAAGTGGACCATCTGTTTAACCTATGGGAATTGGAACTTTAATAGTGGCAACACTGCTATTTATACAATCATATTTTAGACTATATCACACTATGAAACTACTACTCTGCTGACTGCTACACTATGAAATCTTCTATAACCAAAAAATTTCAAGACAATTAATATTAATATTTCCAGAAAACTGCTAGATAGCTGTGATCTACAAAACAGCAATAGAAAGTTCCGTATTCATTTGAAATTTTAACATTGAATTTTACGGAGATTGTTTAACATTAAATTTTATGGAGATTGTTTAACATTGAATAACGTAAATAACATTGATGATATTACAGCCCATTTAAAAAAAAAGATAAATAAAAGTCTATTATTTGCAGATATTAGAATTGTTTTTCAGTATTACTTCTCCATACGTAGTGACGTAAGATTTATAATCCCGAAAGATTTAATTTCCTAAATATTATGCAATGATGAAAATTTAAATATTAGTTATATTAGCTCTGTTGATCTTCACCAAATGGCATGACGTAAGATGAATGATCACGATAGATATAATTTTCTAAATATTATGCAATTATGAAAATATTAATATTAGTGATATTAGCTCTGTTGATCTCCCATAAATGGCATGATGTAAGCTTAATAATAACGAAAGATTTAATTTCCTAAATATTATGCAATGAAGAATATATTAATATTAGTGATATTACCTCTGTTGATCTCCACCAGATGACATTATGTAAGCTTTAATCAGTAAATACTGTTGATTTAAGAAATGAAACTAAATTTGAAGAAAATATGCAAATCATAATAATGATAACACATAATAGATATAAAATGTGTATAAATAAGTAGGAGTACAAGGTCTCATTGTGATCTTTATTTCAGATTATTTTTAATTTATTTTTACTGCTGATATTTAATTAGTAACATTTATCATATTAATTAGTAACATATGAGTGTTATAAAAGCTTTAATCACGAAAGATATAATTTCCTAAATATGGAATGATGAAAATATTAATATTAGCGATATTAGCTCTGTTAATCTCCACCTAATGGCATGACATAAGCTTTACTCAGTAAATATCATTAATCTGAGAAAGGAAACTAACTTTGAAGGAAATATACAAATCATAATAATGAAGACGCATTATATATATAAAATGTGTATAAATGTGTAGGCATATAAGGAAGGCATGTGGTCTTTATTTCAGATAATTTTTAATGTATTTTTACTGCTGACATTTAATTAGTAACATTAATTAGTAACATTAATTAATAACATTTATCAAATTAATTAGTAACATTTTTGAGTGTTATAAAAGCTTTAATCATGAAAGATATAATTTCCTAAATATTATGCACTGATGAAAATATTAATATTAGGGATATTAGCTCTGTTGATCTCCACCAGATGGCATGACGTAAGTTGTAATCAGTAAATACCATTAATTTGAGAAATGAAACTAACTTTGTAGGAAATATGTAAATCATAATAATGATGACACATAATAGATATAAAATGTGTATAAATCAGTGGGCGTACAAGGTAGTGATGTGATATTTATTTCAGATTATTTTTAATGTATTTTTACTGCTGACATTTAATTAGTAACATTAATTAGTAACATTAATTAATAACATTTATCAAATTAATTAGTAACATTTTTGAGTGTTATAAAAGCTTTAATCATGAAAGATATAATTTCCTAAATATTATGCACTGCTGAAAATATTAATATTAGGGATATTAGCTCTGTTAATCCCCACCAGATGGCATGACGTAAGCTTTACTCAGTAAATACCATTAATTTGAGAAATGAAACTAAATTTGTAGGAAATATGCAAATCATAATAATGATGACACATAATAGATATAAAATGTATAAATCAGTAGGCGTCCAAGGGAGTGATGTGATCTTTATTTCAGATTATGTTTAATTTATTTTTACTCCTGATATTCAATTAGCAACATTTATCATATTAATTAGTAACAAATGAGTGTTATAAAAGCTTTAATTACGAAAGATATAATTTCCTAAATATCATGCAATGATAAAAATATTAATATTAGGGATATTAGCTCTGTTAATCTCCACCAGATGGCATGGCATAAGCTTTACTCAGTAAATATCATTAATTTGAGAAATGAAACTAACTTTGAAGGGAATATACAAATCATAATAATGAAGACGCATAATAGATATAAAATGTGTATACATCTATAGGCATATAAGGAAGTCATGTGGTCTTTATTTCAGATTATTTTTAATGTATTTTTACTGCTGATATTTGATTAGAAACATTAATTAGTAACATTAATTAATAACATTTTTCAAAGTAATTAGTAACATTTTTGAGTGTTATAAAAGCTTTAACCATGAAAGATATAATTTCCTAATTAATTTAATTTTACTGCTGATATTTAATTAGAAACATTAATTAGTAACGATTATCATATTAATTAGTAACATATTTTGAGTATTATAAAAGCTTTAATCACGAAAGATATAATTTCCTAAATATTATGCAATGATGAAAATATTAATATTAGGGATATTAGCTCTGTTGATCTCCACCAGATGGCATGGCGTAAGCTTTACTCAGTAAATACCATTAATTTGAGAAATGAAACTAACTTTGTAGGAAATATGTAAATCATAATAATGATGACACATAATAGATATAAAATGTGTATAAATCAGTAGGCGTACAAGGTAGTGATGTGATATTTATTTCAGATAATTTTTAACTTATTTTTACTGCTGACATTTAATTAGTAACATTAATTATTAACATTTATCATATTAATTAGTAACATTTTGAGAGTTATAAAAGCTTTAATCACGAAAGATATAATTTCCTAAATATTATGCAATGATGAAAATATTAATATTAGTGATATTAGCTCTGTTGATCTCCACCAGATGGCATAACATAAGTTTTACTCAGTAAATACCATTAATTTGAGAAATGAAACTAACTTTGAAGGAAATATGCAAATCATAATAATGATGACGCAAAATAGATATGAAATGTGCATCAATCAGTAGGCGTACAAGGAAGTCATATTGTCTTTATATCAGATTATTTTTAATGTATTTTCATGTTAATATTTAATTCGTAACATTAATTAGAAACATTTATCAAATTAATTATTAACTTTTATTTGAGTGATATAAAAGAACTTTTAAATATCTTACTTCAAAATTAGTAAAAATGCTCTTTTACGTAGAAAAGAAAAAAATGTTATTGAATTAAAGAAATATAGCTTCAAAATATGTTATGTTTTTATATTCAAACTAAAAAAAAGAGAGAAATACTAATATTAATAATAATACTAAACTATAAAAACTTTGAAGTTTATTAATGAAAAATCGTTACATGAAGATTAATACAAGTTCAAAAATAACGTTTTTCATAGTTTTGTATAATTTAAATTTTATAAATGCACTTTTTATGATTAATCGAGACTTGTCAAAAACTCTTTTAAATACTTATTTTGACGTCTTCGTTTTTCATAAATATAGATAATTAGCCCAAATAAAAAATCTTTTTATAAAAACGGTTTCTCATTTTTTTGAGATCGCAATTAGGAATTTTCTAAACTATTTCCAATATCAACAGAAAAAATACTGTTCTTTCTTAGAAACTAATGAGATTTTAATTGAAGGTGATATTTGTAATATATCAGTGTAACATACAATATCACACAAGTGTTTCACCTTTTTTAATTTTTTATTAATGTTAGCTATACATTTTGAGTAAATTTCTAATAGACTTAATATATCAAAGCAAAATTGTAAAATCAGTATTTAATGGTGTAAAATTACATTTCAGTTGAAAAACTTTATTCTTGTAATATATTTAACTGTGTTTACAATGAAGATATTGCTGTGAAAATATATATAGAAATAATTTAAAACATTTTTCTTTTAATGACTTAAACTAAGCTTTACCATTTTATTTCTCGCATTGCAATTAATTTTCAACAATTACAAATGATTTTTTTTAATGTGTTGACACTTGCCTTTACTATTAACATTCTTCTTTTAGATAACAAATGGTATAAGTAGATCATTTTGTTGTAGGAGCACCTTATAGATAAGCAATTCAGCACCTTATAGATAATCCAATTTTACTCTCTATGAAGACACAACACAAAAAGACACCATCGTGGTGAAGGAATTCTCTAACCCCTACAATGTCAATGTTATTTTGCATACAGAAAGACTTTTTTTATAACAGTAAAGATGTATTATTTAAAAAAAATATTGCTTTGAATAATTCATTACATATACATATTACTATTAGCTGACGCGACTTCGCATATAAATTTTTATGTATTATTAGTATTTTATGTATTATTAGAGATATATTATTAGAAAAACAAAAACAAATATCACTTGCAATGATTCATTAAGGATAATTTATTTATTTTATTTGAAACGGGATGTTTGTTGTTTTATTTCCAAGCCTTTTAAAAATACATATTGCCGTAAAGCTGACTCGATTTGGCATATAATATGAATTTTGGGGTAATCAAGATGTATTAAAAGAAAGAAAATATCACTTGCATTGATTCTGTAAGGATAATTCATTATTCATTATTATTATTACTTATATAGTTATAGTTTAAAACAAGAATATGTTTATTGTTTTATTTCTAAACCTTTCAAAAATTCCTGAATAGCTGCAAGGCATTTTAAAATATAACTTGAATGAGTATTTTTAGAAGTATGTTGTATTGTATAAAAGACTAAAAAAAGAAATTCTATATAGATTAAACAACTCTATATGAGTTTAAAAGAAAGAAAAATTTAGATATATTTATTTAAACATTTCAACACGCCACTAAAGTTAATTGCTGCAAGTAAAATGAATTACTCTTCACGAAACTTGGTTCCGAATTGGCTTTAAGCTGTAGGTCCCGGTCTCATTAGCCCTCGTGTTGCAAAAAGTAGACCGTAGAACTCCAAACCAAACCAAATCTTCACGAAACTTAAAAGCTGTTTGGACGAAAATTTTGCTCGATTTGTCTTTTAGAGTTATTCCATGTGAGTCACGGTAACTCAAAAGGTAAAGGCGACGAAAGCTCTTATAACTGGAAGGTGTCAGGTTCGGAGCTCGATCTACGCCATTAAAGATAATTACTACAAGCAATATGAGTTAATCATCACGGAACTTAAAAGCCGTTTTTTTCCACGCACATTTTGCTCGTTGTGTCTTTAAGAAAACTTCCATGTGAGCAGCGGTAGTTCAATCGGTAAAAGCAACTCGCAGGTAACTGGAGGGTTGCGGGTTCGGCGTCCGAACTACGCCACTAAAAATAATTGCTGCAAGCAAAATGAGTTACTCGTCACAAAATTTAAAGGCTGTTTGCACTGAAATTTTGCGCGATGTGTCTTTTAGAGTTCTTCCATGTAAGCCGCGGTAGTTCAATCGGTAAAGGCAATGCTTTTGAAACTGGAAGTATGCGGATTCGGTGCCCGAACTGGCTTAACCCATATTGGACCGCTGTCTTACAAACAATACAGCAAATAAAATTCCATTTATTAATAAAGTTATAAATATTTTCTGAGTGGATTTTATTTTAACACCTTTAAAATAGACACAATTTAGCATAAAAACAAAAAAAACTGAGTAATCAAATTATATTGTATTGTAAAATTTATTTTCAGCAACCTCTTAAAAACTGTCATTTTTAAATCTTTAATTTTATATTTATTATTATTATTATTATTTTAAACATTGTGGGGGTTACTTTTAGTTTAAAAACAGAGCTAATAATGTAGCTGAAAGTTTTTGTTGAAAAATATATTTTACATGTGTATTTTGTAAGTATAAAAAAATTGCCCTAAAATTAAGATGAAGGTCCAATCCTGATTATTTTTCTATGAATTCGATATTGCATTGATAGCGCACATTCTCTTCTTATCTTTCAATGAAAACCAGTTCAAACACCTGTTCACACATCTGGACACAACAAGGTGTAAATAGATGTCTATTCTATTCAGAAAACTGGAGATTTTTTGCAATATAAACTTACTCTCTTACTGACAGTTCAATAACTGCAAGAGAAAATCTACAACAGTATGCTTAAAATGTAATGTTATACTTAGTTTTGACTATTCCCCCAAATTTTATCTATGAATCAGCCTAATGCAATGTAAGTGATATTTGTTAATTTTTAGTAGTGTAATGGACCGTTGTCCTATTTATAAGACAGCCAATTACATAAAAAATTAAAAATATTTTTTCAAAATTTTGGTTTTATATACTTAGTTACACCATATTAATGATATGGATTAAGTTTTAATAACTTACAGAAATATTTAGTTGGTGTGGTACAATATGGGTTAATATCACCCTTGATCGTGAAATGTGACTAAAGCGCGTAAAATATGTTCGTGGTCACAATGTTCTAAACGTTCTCAATCAGTACCTATGGGTGTGGCAAGCGAAGCCTATGGGTCTTCTGATTGGTCCCTGCTTCAAACGAGGAACAAAAAGTCGCACTATCACATTTGAGGTGCTGGTTAAAGCGAAATGTGCACACCTTTACCTTAATACGAGTAGCCTCAATACCATGACTCAATCGTGCTTCGTTGGACCAAATAGCATTAGAATTAGCAACAACAAACATTTTAATTTCAAAGCTTTCTAAAAACATATAGCTAGAGAAATTATTAAGTCTTTTAGAGTATTCACATGTCTCTAGGTTAAAAAAATATGTCTAATATTTTTAATGAAACATTTGACTTTAGAGAGCGGTTGTGAAATTAGTTAGAGTTAGCAAACGAGGAACAAAAATAGCACTATCACATTTGAGGTGCTGGTTAAAACGAAATGCGCACCCCTTTACCTTAACACGACTAGCCTCAATACCATGACTCAATCATGTTTAGTTGGACCAAATAGCATTAGAAATAGCAACAACAAACATTGTGGTTTCAAAGCTTTCTAAAAATATATAGCTAGAGAAATTATTAAGTCTTTTAGAGTATTCACATGTCTCTAAGTTAAAGGAATATATGTCTAATATTTTTAATGAAACATTTGACTTTAGAGAGCAATTGTGAAAGTAGTCAGAGTTAGCAAACGAGGAGCAAAAATCGCACTATCACATTTGAGGTGCTGGTTAAAGCGAACTTCGCACCCCCTTTACCTTAATACGAGTAGCCTCAATACCATGACTCAATCGTGCTTGGTTGGACCAAATAGCATTAGAAATAGCAACAACAAACATTGTGGTTTCAAAGCTTTCTAAAAATATATAGCTAGAGAAATTATTAAGTCTTTTAGAGTATTCACATGTCTCTAAGTTAAAGGAATATATGTCTAATATTTTTAATGAAACATTTGACTTTAGAGAGCAATTGTGAAAGTAGTCAGAGTTAGCAAACGAGGAGCAAAAATCGCACTATCACATTTGAGGTGCTGGTTAAAGCGAACTTCGCACCCCCTTTACCTTAATACGAGTAGCCTCAATACCATGACTCAATCGTGCTTGGTTGGACCAAATAGCATTAGAAATAGCAACAACAAACATTGTAATTTCAAAGCTCTCTAAAAATATATAGCTAGAGAAATTATTAAGTCTTTTAGAGTATTCACATGTCTTTAAGTTAAAAATATATGTCTAATATTTTTAATGAAACATTTGACTTTAGAGAGCAATTGTGAAAGTAGTTAGAGTTAGCAAACGAGGAGCAAAAATCGCACTATCACATTTGAGGTGCTGGTTAAAGCGAACTTCGCACCCCCTTTACCTTAACACGAGTAGCCTCAATACCATGACTCAATCGTGCTTGGTTGGACCAAATAGCATTAGAAATAGCAACAACAAACATTGTGGTTTCAAAGCTTTCTAAAAACATATAGCCAGAGAAATTATTAAGTCTTTTAGAGTATTCACATGTCTCTAAGTTAAAAAATATGTCTAATATTTTTTAATGAAACATTTGACTTTAGAGAGGGGTTGTAAAGTTAGTTTAGAGTTATGTAACTTTGTACAAGTTGGGTTTTTGATATGACATGCGTTCAAACCGGATTTGAACTAGATTAAACCAGCCCAAACCTAAAATACTATATTTCTTGCGGCTTTCGCGTTGAACGTGTGGCGTCATTCACCTTTGTAAACTTGTGCTTTTGAATATTGTCCCTGAATTTTCCCATCCTTTTTCCTCATGAACTCCAGGTTTTGCATCATTAACAAACTGATTCATTAATTCACATGATTCATTCACCTGAATATACGTTTTGTGAAATGAAGTGAGTTAAGAAATGTAAGTAACGTGGCATGTTCTATAGAGAAAGTGCATGTTTGTAAACAAATACGAGTGCTGACTATAACTCAACTTTTCGTTGGCAAAACATTGCTTGCTTTCTTTGTATCTTATGAGCTTCGATATGGATCACGTATACGACAAAACTGAATTTTATTTAAGGGAAGGGGAAGGAAACATTAGAAACTGTCCAAGTAATTAGAAATAGGTTTTTTAGCACTTACAAAAGTATAGGTATATTTTTTAAATTATACACTTTACACAGTATTATTAAGTATCATAATCAAAGTATAGCTACTTTGATTATGTTAACAGGTACAATAAACTATTACATATATAAGAACTAATAAAAATGTGCAAAACCTGATCATTTTAAGAACAAAAAATAAATACACTTAAAGGTACAGTACTTCTCACAGAAGCATAGAAAATACATTAGAAATAGGAAAAAAACAAATTAGTAATAATAAAAAAATCTTAGAGTATAATAATTTTATTCTTCTATTACATTACAGTAAGGTTAACGTTTTATTACCATTCTTAAAATGTTTACCACAAATTCTCGAAGAACTTGGAGTCCAGTCTTGCCTTTTCAAAGCTTTTATACAAAGCATTTGCAATGTAGGATCTTTAGGAAAGCAATAAAAACCAATATATTAGCCTTTTTTGTAACACTTAGTACAGCCATACGCACAACAGCTTGTTACCATTCTCAGATAATTTAGAAAATTAAAACTCCAATAACAAGTACAATCTGTAGGAAATTCAAATTTTTTTTGCCAACCTGAAAGCTGAGCTGCAATTTTTGCTGCACCTGACGTCATGCTCAGATCTCTATTGTTCTATAAAAGGGCAGTAGTGTAAATATTGATACGCTTTTGAGTTGAATTAAAGGTGTTTCAATAATCCCAGTGAGATTTATTGAGTACTTGTTCTAATATTGACAGCCGTTAAGCATCGGGTAGATGTACAGAGCCCCTATTTTAAGAATAGAGTTTAATTGTACGTATTTTCAACAATATTGTTTTAATAATACAATACAATACAATAAAATTGATTATTTTTAACTGTATTGTATGTATTCAAAGTAACTGTATTCTATAAAATTATAAGCAGTCACCGATAGTTTTAATTTGTATCAGAAAATATTAAAAATACAATTGATAGTACACTAAAAGTAATTAAAATATTTAAAATTTTTTAAAGTTTGCAAACAAGACTTTATAGATAACAAGAATAATTAAAACATTGTTTTAATTTAGTGTCATAATCAGGTTAGATATATAACTGCTAAGTACCATATTAAACCTTTTGATTTTACTTTAAAATCCAGACTATGGTGATCTTTTTAAGATAAATTATTTATTGAAAATAAATGATCATTCAGCAATGTAATATTAAACTCTTATTAAAACGTGTAATTACTTTTTGGTCAGGATCTAAATTGCTCGATAACATACCCTAAAATATTAACAATTTTGAAAATTGATCAATAATTAACTATTTTCTCAGTTTTGTATGCATGTGTCAAAAATTTGAGAACACTCATTAAATAAAAGATGAACTTGATGGAGAAAAATAAAGATTAGTCATATTAAGAGAGCACAAGACCTTTAAACCTTCAAAATTTTGATTTTATATGAATCTCTCGACATTTCTAAACCGGTTACAAAAAAGAGTTATGAGATTTTTTGTAGAATGATATATGATTGCATTTATACAGCTGTCACCGTTAGTTTACATTTCTGAGAGTCGTTGTATTAGTAGTTTGTAATTTTTTTCACCCAAGTCAACGATTATTTCTGAACATTCTGCTCTGCGGATTTTATTTTTTTTATGTGTTTCAGACGAAACACATAAAAAAACTTAACTGAATATTTCTGTTTACATGGGCTTTTAGATTTTCAATTATTTCTCGTGTAGTGTTTTGAATTAGTTTTGACATGTACTTAGCTCTTTAAAAGAGAAAAAATATGATTCTCATATCAGTAATTTTAGTTAAATTACAAGAAAAAAATCATTATATTAAAATGCTGAAAATGTTATGCAAAAATATTAAATAGGTTTTGAGAAATCTTGCTTTCAACATTAAACGTCTGCATTTTGAGAGAAATCCATTTAAAGGAATAAATAAACTATCAATCCCTACAGTGTCTTTCATAATTTTAATCATAACTTTTAAACTAAGTGGGATTTTTTATGCGGTTATTTTAAATACATTAAAATTCTAAATCTATAACATATTTTCCTTTTAAAAAATTAAAAAAAAATTGATAAAATTTATTTTAAAGGGTTTTATTTTTCTAAAACGCTTAAAAGTTGCTGAAAGTGGATGTGTAGCTTTCAAATATGTAATTCAGCACGACTTGATTTTCTCACAAAATGTCTATATTACTCTGAAAATACTCATTACTTTAAAGGGTTTTATTTTTCTAAAACCCCTTAAAGTTACTGACAGTGGATGTGTCCCTTTAAAACATGTAGATCAGCACGACTTGATTTTCTCACAAAATGTCTATATTCCTCTGAAAATACTCATTAACATGGATTTCTCTATCAATGATGAAGTCTGTCACTTTTACTTTTCCACCAGAAAGTAGACCTCCGATATGACTTGATTTATATCCTTAATCTATGTTCGATGCTACCAAGACTGTCGTGTAATACTCGCCAATGTATAACGCAATGCAAAAAGTGGCACTAATTAGTACCACTGGAGCAACGATTCCAAATGCATTACCCAATTACAAAATGCCTTATATTTTCTGAAATGACTATCTGTTCCTGTTGCATATGCGTCATGCATAATTTTGTGTCATGGGTATTCAATTCCAAACACATGCTGTGATGAATATACGTAATTTCTTTTAAAAAATTAAAATGTGTCTCTTTAAAACATGTATATCAATACGACTAAATTTTCTCCCAAAATATCTATATTCCTCTGAAAATACTAATAAGAACGGTTTTTTCTATCAATGATGAGGAATGTCACTTTTACTGTTCCACCAAAAAGTAGACCTACAATATGACTTGATTTATATCCTTAATCTCTGTTCAGTGCTATGAAGACTATCCTATAAGACATGCCAATATATAAAGCAATGCAAAAAGTGGCACTAATTAGTACCACTGCAGCAATGATTCCAAATGCAACACCTAATTACAAAATGCCTTACATTTTCAGAAATGTCCACCCGTTCATGTTGCGTATGCGTCATGCATGCATCAGTGTCATTGTGTTTTAATTCCAAACATATGCTGTAATGAATATAAGTAATTTTGTGCTATTATTTTTATCGTATTAATAGCATTTTTACACTATTCTCTTTCTTATACATTCCAATTTTTCAACCTTATTTATATATTCGGGTGTATTTCTGCCCTTTCATTCCTATGTAATTATGATTCCTAACTGTGCTTTCTAACTCTCCTCCAAGTTTGCTCACAATGTTTCAAAGACATCCTCTGTACTAAATTTCCAGAAAAGCTGTGAAATGTTTAAAATTTATCATCTTTTATCTCACCTTATTATTTCTATATCCTCATGGTAAGCACTTTCCTTCCTATTTTATAAATTATTATCTTGCAATTTCTACATACTCTAATCTTGAACTAATAAATAAATGTTACTGAATGTTTTATGAAATGATTAAACATTAGGAATTTCTGTTGTTACTATTAAACATTATAGTAGTATTTTGAAATATCAAAATAAATTATACTTGATGAATATTTACACCATTATATACAAGATGATGAATATTTTGTAACAATGAATAAATTTTGAAACAATAGATTTAATTACATAAAAAAACTAATTTAATGTAAGCAAAAACTTGATTTTATAAATTGCGTCATTTTATCTTAGTTTACATTTTTCAGGAGACAATATATTTCAGGGCATGATTCTTTTTAAATTAAAATTACCTTTTCAATATATAGCGAATTGGCTTTGAACTAGTCTAATTTCCTTATCACGATAGAATTTATACACAATATACAAAATCCGTGGAACCAATAAGAACAAGAAAAAGTAACCCACGTGTAAATATTTTCAGCACAAAATAATTTGTAAAACTGATAATGTTTAAAATAGATGGTGTAACTGCCTACATCCAATGGCATAGATATCTCTGTGATTCTAAATGCAGGGGCGTGCGTTACTTCCTTTAAAATAGCCTTTGTGGCTGGCTACATTGATGTTGCCAAGTTTATAACTCAAGATTACATGGACATGATTGAGAAGTACTTAGTCGAACAGTGGCCGAATGGTTAGAGAGTTGATTTCCGGTACCGTAGATCGTAGATTCGAGTACTACTGTAGCATGGGTATTTGTAGCAGTTCGGAATCCGCTTTAAGCAGTTGGTCCCGGTCTCATTAGCCCTCGTGTTAAAAAATAGCAGTCCGTATAGCTCCAAACAAAACTATGAGAAAATGAGAAGCTCCAAAAGTCTACGGAAGTTGCACTTGTAGATTTTCACCTATTCAAACTTCCGAATAGTGATTCCTTGGTAGTAAGAAATCTAATTATGACCTGGCTGTGTAACAATGTCTTCAGACGTCAAAGGGGCGTTAGGAGAGTGAAGAAGTGATACTGAGATTGGTCAATAACTCAACATGATTGACATTTCCTTGAAAATAATATTTACGGTAAGTATCGATTTTGCAAAATTTATATTGCAAGATTGCAGGTACACGATTCAGAAGTTCTAAGCCGCACGATGGTTGAATGGTTACAGCGCTGATCTTTGGTACCGTAGTTCGTGGGTTCCAATTCTACTGTAGAATGGGTGTTCATAACAGTTAGGAATTTGCTTTAAGCAGTAGGCCCCGGTCTCATTAGCCCTCATGTTACAAAACAATGTGTGAATCTTTAATGCTTAAAAACTTGACACTAAGGCCTGAAGGAAAACTGGACACTGGTTCGAGTCATTTGTGACTACTTTCACCCATGATTCGAACTCTTCAGAGGTCATATTCGAAGGATTTTCTATCATTTCTTAAAATTTCTTTTAACTTCTTTCGAAAAATCAAGACATAAAGTGTTAATACTCTCCTTCTTAGTTAGGATAAGAATGTTTTGATTTCTGCTTATCTTACAACCATTGCATATTTCTGAAAAATTCCAGGAACGTCTAAGGTCCGACTCCTTTGTTCATTTCCCATTTTCTTAAGTGGATGAAGGAGAATACTCGGAAATTCAACAAAAGCGAAAAAAACAATTGGTTCCTTTGGAATACATTGTGAATATTCCTTTGCAAGTTAAAATTAGGTTGGAAAACTCTTACGTTAACGATCCCATAAAGTGATAAGTTTAACTTACACACGAATACAACAAAAGGGTCTAGTGACAGATGCTCTAAACACAGCAAAAATGATGTATAAGTATTACATTTTTAAACTAATACAGAGCTGAGAAAAATATTTCAACGTCAAATACATTAAGTCAAAAAGTAATAAATTCGTAATAATATTATATTATCATTGATTTGGTTCTTTCTTATTGTGTTCAAATCTGTGCTGTTAATTACTGACAGAAGCACGTATCATAGAATTATTGCTTATTAAATTTGTTTTTTAAAAAAAGCTTCAAATTTTCAGAAAATTTAAAAAAACTACATGAGTATACAAATACCTTTTACAATTAATTATCTATTTAGCTTTTATAAAAATAATAGATAAAATAAAATTGTTTTAAGGCAAAAGACTGATCAATCTTTAATTAAATAAACTTTCAGAGATATTGTTCATGCTTTCAATGAATATTTTTTGATAATTTCTCTTCATTTTATCAGTTACGTTTTATTCTAAAGACTAAAAAGCATTTAAAGTTATTAAGCTACTTTTGAAAAGATTAATAAATAATAAATTTTAATTATTTTTCTACCTGGAAATTTTAATTTTTGTTGAAATATTTCTGATAATACATTACATTATCGAGGAAATTTACTTTAGATAAAAATTAACTAGTTTTGGAAGTACAATATCTGTTTAACTAGAAGGACATACTTCTAATACTGTTAAAAGTAGAGGACAGGAATGAATTATATTATTAATGTTGAATTAATAGTACTCATGGTTTCTGTTAGTACTTAATTAGACGATGCTCTTAACTGTTACATAATAGTAGATAAAACGAATTTATGATTTTTAGCAATCATTGAAGTTAGTAGAAATTGACTTTCAAAGCACTTAGCGTACAAAAAGTTTTAAGTACTTTTAAATTGCCTTTTTGAAATCTGTAAATTTTGCTGCAGAATATCTCTTTCCAAATATGAGTTTATCGATTTTGTTCTAAGTATTACTGTATTAAAACTTATTTTATTTCCCTTTTGGGAAGGAAAGTTATGAAAATCGATAGGAAAGATTCAGTAAAGTATGAATATATTATCCCTCAAAATCAGCAACACATTGTTTTTTATCAGTTATTTCATGCTACTTAAATAACATTATAACTTACCAAAAGCACATTGAATATTCTTTTAAAACGCTTTAACTTTAATTAGAATATTTCTATCTTAAAAAGATGAACTTATTAAAAGTTAAAGAAAATTTAATATAAATGAAGTAATTATTATATAATACATATAGAAAAGAGAAATAGTAATTTAATTTAAATCTATGAGAGGATTTTTCATTAATTTACGTACTTATGATTTTGAATAAGTAATGAAAAAATTTGATAAAGAAATAAAATAAACGTGTATGTTAAAAAACATGATAACACAACGATTTATGTGAAATAAATTTAAGCCAAATAAAACATTTTATTATTCAGATTTAAATCTCATATTCTGCAGTCTTGATGCTATTAGTTTTTTTTTTTTGTTTTGATTCATGAAGAGTCAATACTTTATGCTTAAAAGCTTGACACTGAGAACGACTTTAAACAGGTTTAGTGATAGTGATTTTCAGTACTACAAAAATGATGGTAAAAGTATTACATTTTTAAACTAATCCAGAATTGAGAGAAATATCTCAACGTCAAAGACATTTATGTCAAAAAGTAATAAATTTGTAATAATATCATTAAATTATTATTGATTTTATTATTTCTTATTGTGTTCAAAAGTGTGCTGTTAATTATTGACAGAGACAGGTATAATAGAATTATCACTAATTAAATTTGTTTTAAAACAAAAGCTTCATATTTTAAGAATATTTAAAAAAACTACATGAATATTCAAATAATTTTTATAATCAATTATCTATTTAGGTTATATAAAAATAATAGATAAAATAAAATTGTTTTGAGACAAAGGACTAACAATCTATAATTCAATGAACTTTCGCATCCCTCTAAATCAGCTACACATTGTTTTTTAGTTATTTTATGCTACTTAAATAACATTATAATTTAGCAAAAGCACATTCAATATTCATTTAAATTGTTTTTACTTTAATTAGAATATTTCAATCTTTAATAGATGAACTTATTAAAGAGTTAAATAAAATTTAATATAATCGAATTAATTATTCTATAATACATTTAGAAAACAGAAATAGTAATTTAATTTAAATCTATGAGAGGATTTTTCATTAATTTACGTACTTATGATTTTGAATAAGTAATGAAAAAAATTGATAAAGAAATAAAATAAACATGTATGTTAAAAAACATGATAATGATTTATGTGAAATAATTTTAAGCAAAATAAAACATTTTATTATTCAGATTTAAATCTCATATTCCCCAGACTTGATGCTATTTAGGGTTTCTTTTGTTTTGATCCATGGAGAGTCAATACTTAATACTTAAAAGCTTGACAATGCTAACTACTTTAAAGGCATTATTGACAGTGGGTTTAATCACAGCAAAAATGATGGTATAATTATTACATTTTTAAACTAATCCAGAACTTAGACAAATATCTCAACGTCAACGACATTTATGTCGAAAAGTGATGAATTTGTAATAATTTCATTAAATTGTCATTGATTTTATTATTTCTTATTGTGCTCAAAACTGTGCTGTTAATTATTAACCGAAACAAGTATAATAAAATTATTACTAATTAAATTTGCTTTAAAACAAAAGCCTCAAATTTTAAGTATATTTAAAAAATTACATGAATATTCAAATACCTTTTACAATTAATTATCTATTTAGGTTAAATAAAAATAATATATAAAATAAACTTGTTTTGAGACAAAGGACTAACCCATCTATAATTAAATGAACATTCGCGAACATCGTTCATGCTTACAATGAACATTTTTGGAAAAATTCTCCTCATTTTATCAATTACGTTTTACTCTAAAGTCTAAAAAGTATTTTAAAGTTATTTAATTAAACTACTTTTGAAAAGATTAATAAATAATAAACTTTAAACTAATTACTTTTCTACATGGAAATTTAAATTTTTGTTGAAGTATTTCTGATAATATATTACATTATCGAGGAAATTTATTATAGATAAAAATTAACTAGTTTTGGAAGTACAATATCTGTTTAACTAGAAGGACATACTTCTAATACTGTTAAAAGTATATCAGAGGAGAATTATACTATTAATGTTGAATTAATATTACTCATGGTTTCTGTTAATACTTAATTAGACGATGCTCTTAACTGTTACATAATACTAGATAAAATGAATTTATGGTTTTAGGAATCATTGAAGTTAGTAGAAATTGGCTTTGAAAGCACTTAGCGCACAAAAATTTTTAAGTACTTTTAAATTGCTTTATTGAAATCTGTAAATTTTGCTGCAGAATATCTCTTTCCAAATATGAGTTTATCGATTTTCTTCTGAGTATTACTGTATTAAAACTTATTTTATTTCCTTTTTGGGAAGGGAAGTTATGAAAATCGATAGGAACGATTCAGTAAAGTATGAATATTTTTCCTTCTAAATCAGCTAAACTTTGTTTTTTAGTTATTTTATGCTATTTAAATAACATTATAATTTACCAAAAGCATATTAAATATTCTTTTAAAATGTTTAAACCTTTATTAGGATATTTCAATCTTAAAAAGATGACTTATTAAAAAGCCAAAGAAAGTGTAATATAATTGAATTAATTATTCTGTAATACATTTAAAAAAGAGAAATAGTAATATATTTTAAATATATTTGAGAGGAAGTAGTTTGGGCCATCCTAATTTAGATAACAATAAACGGTATGCAAATTTAGATAAATTAACTCTCCCGTTTATTCACACGTACTAAATTAGAAATTAAATGAAAAAAACTCACCTTGTATCTATGTACTGTATATTACCTTGTAAAACACAAGAATTGTATATATAACTAAAAATAATTGATCAATTGTGGACTATCTACAATTTTTTCAAAAAATCTCATTGATAAATGGTTTGTAATCATAATGTCTTTTAAATGCATCGGAGCAGTGTTTTACTTTCAATGCATTTCTTAATTTATCACTTGTAGGAAATAGCTCAGTATCAAGAAATTTTTCATTTGAATTATCAGTTCTATCATTCGCCTGTTTTAGTTATTTCATACTACTTAAATAATATTATAATTTACTAAAAGCACATTCAATATTTTTTTAAAACATCTTAAACTTAATTAGGATATTTCAATCTTAAAAAGATGAATTTATTAAAAAGTCAGAGAAAATTTAATATGATTGAATTAATTATTCTATAATACATTTAGAAAAGAGTAACAGTAAATTAATTTAAATATATTTGAGAGTAATTGTCCCTAATTTATATACAGTAGACTCCGCTTAATGTGATTAGTTTGGTCCACTGTAATTTTCATAACAACAACAGATTGATAACAATAAACATCATGCAAAATTAGATAGATTTACCCCCACCCACCCAGTTAGCAACTCACAGGTACTAAATTTCGAATTAAAATAAAAATAACTTACCTTATATTTATGTAATGTATATTAACTTTTAAAACATAAGAATTGTATACATAACTAATTAGATAAATTAGACAAAATTAGATAAATTTACCCCCCGTCTAATTCACAAGTACTAAATTTCAAATTAAATGAAAAAAATCACCTTTTATTTATATACTGTATATTATAGTTTAAAACATAGGAATTGTATACATAAGTAAAAAAAAATGATCAATTGTTGGCTGTCTACAATTTTTTTCTAAGAAGCCAATTGATGAATTGTTCGTAATCATAATATTTTATAAAGTCATCGGAGCGGTGTTGTACTCCACGTTTCAACACTTTCAATGCATTTCTCATTTCAGCACTTGTAGGAGGTGGCTCAATATCAAGAGATATTTCTTCTGACTCATCAGTTCCATCATTCGTCTGTTTACCTATGACAATCTGACAGACTTCAGATTCTGAAAAGTGGAAGCTACTGGAATGTTTTGATCTACTTTCATCCATGACTCGAACTCTTCGGAAGTCATATCCGAAAGATATTCTATCATTTTTTGATATTTCTGGTAATTTTTTTTCAAAATCAAGGCATAAAATGTGAATACTCTCCTTCTTAGTTCCGATTAGAATGTGTCGCATTCTGCTTATCTGACGACCATTGACCACCAGCAGGATGTGCTTATTTCTGAAAAATTGTAGGAACGTGTAAAATCTCGACTCCTTTGTTCATTCCCCATTTGGATAAATGGATGAGGGAGAATTCTCTGAAATTCAAACAACAGAGAAAGAAAATAATTGGTTCCTACTGAATATATTGGGAATATTCCTTTGCCAGTTAAAATGAGGTTGAAAAACTGATAACATTAACAGATGTAAAGATTCCATAAAGCGATAATTTTAACTTAGAAATAAATAGATAAAATCCTAACCAAGTGATTTCGATACCAATAAGCGACTGATAATATTAACCGCAATCACATTAAGCGGAATCCACTGTACTTATGTTTTTAAATAAGTAATGAAAATAATTAATAAAGAAATAAGATAAACATGTATGTTAAACCACAAGGTATCACAAGTTTTAAGTGAAAAAATTTAAAGCATAATAATACATTTTATTATTCAGTTTTCAATCTCAGATTATTTTTGTATATTTGCTGGAAAAAATTATTAAAAAGTTTTAATTACTATCATTTTAAAATATATTAATACATTTAAAGTTTGTGTTTCAATTAAAAAAAAACAGAAATACTATAATTTGCACAATTGCTGATGATATCACAGCATTTTGAAAAAAACAGTTTAAGATCTAACTTTTAACACCTTAAAACCATTTTTTAAGTTCTAACTGATAATTTTATAAAGAATATCTAAAAAAAACTATTTGTATCTCTGAAAAAAATCTTAAACGGAAGATGAAGTTACTCTACAAATTGTCTTAACATTTTCTTAAAAATGTCTAAAAATACATTTCATTCACCTTAACAAATTCAAAGTATTTCAAAAAATTTTGAAGATAATCCTAAGAAAAAAATTGCATCTAAAAAAATCTTCCTATTTTTAGAGATTTTCTTAAGAAAATAATAGTTTCTTAAGAAAATCTTCAGATTATTTTCAGTAGGGAAACCAATAAAAAATTATTATATTTATTAGTCTTTAAACTACTAACACTGTTAGTACTGTTGTTTTGTTAAAAATTTTAAGCATCATAACAATAAAATGATATCGAAAAAACTGAAGTGTAAACATTACCATACATTCTAGATCAATAATTCTCTCACGTATTATGGTTACACAATAGGGAATTTTAAATACTGTATTCTACTGCAATGTTTATAAAAGAAATTTTAAATAGTTTTGTCTAACAAATCTGATTTTGCTCTTATTAAAACGGGTTTGCTTTTACTGGTATAATAATTTTCTTCTAACCTTTAAGATATAGAGAATTGTAATAATATTATTGCAAAAGACCTTTTGTGCTAATCCACTCTTTCCATTTTAGTAGGTTATGGTCATATTAGACTTCATAACGTAAACAAGTTAGTAACGTAGTTCCACCAAACGATCAAGAACATATCGAAATTTATAAATATCTAACCATTACAAAAAGCCTTAAATTTACCTTTTAACTTATGTAACCCCCCCTACTTTTGTGGAACACATACAGCTTAAATTTTGTATATATTTTTAATTTTAGAAAAATAATAGATATTGTTAATAATAGATAGTGTTATATAGATAGATAGATAGATAAATAGATAGATAGTTTTTACCTTATGTAAAAACCCCTACTTTTATGAAACATAGCTTAAATTTTGTTTTCGCTAGTTTAAATAAAAGAGTGATGAACTATGGGTGCTTTTGTTCTTAGAAGAAACACTAATCCATACATATTTTTATATCCTTAAATCATTTTAAGAATTCTTTAAAAGCAGTTCATGTTTCTAAAGTAAGTTCTGTGGAACAAATCTTTGTATTACCGAGAAATAAAACAATAGTGCGTACTCAAATTTAAATGTAACCTAATGTAAAATATGTTTTTGTTTAGGCATCTGGTAAGATAAAAAAAAATAAAGAATTGCATTCCTAAACATAGCACATTTAATTTTCCTTATTCAGAAACATCATTTTAAAATAGCTTTTAAGAAATTTCAAAGCTAAGATTATAAAATTAAAGAGTAAAGGCTTTCCTTGAAGTGTTTATTTTTAGTAGCTTTTAAGCCCTCTCATGAAACTAAAACGTTATATTATAGCTGCACTTAGTTATGCTGATTCTGTTAAAATTAAATACTTTTCCAACAATAAAAATTAAAAGAATCATAAAAGGATTTTAGCTGCATCATTCTCAGAATTTGATACCCACTGTATGTATGATGCATAAATTTTATTGTTAAAATATTTTCTGGGGTTAATGTAAAATCGTTTTTATATGAGTTTTAATGGTTTATGCACTTAACAATTCTTCTTTCATTAACATTCTTGCATGACATTTTCTTTCTTGCGACTGAAAACTTTTTTACACGAATAGTTTATTATTTTAAAATTTCTAGAACTTAATCCTTATCAAACATTAATTTCTTCTATCATCATTTTTTTGTGAAATTGCCACTTTATTATAAATTAGAATGTTAGAGAAACGTAGTATAGAAACGAAAAATAAATTGACGTAAAAAAATTAATAAATTTTGAGTTATAATGTGGAAAATATTTATTTTGTAAAGAGTTTTTGAGCAATCACATATAAATTAAATTTTATATTTTTCTGAATTAAATAGAATAATGGAATCTCAAAGCTTTGTTTTATATATTTTTTTATCTTCTATTATTTTTTTACAAAATCTTTAAAAGCATTTCATTTCTACAAAGTAAGTTATTACAGTTTTATTTTAATCTTTATAACTATGCTGTAATGAAAATAGATATAAAGACATATTTTGTACATATTCCTTTGGACGTTTGGACTATCTAATTATAAAAAAAGCATATTGAACAGTAGGTTGATATGATTATGTTGGTGTCGAAGAATAATTTTGCTATCGGGGGCTAATCGCAGAAGTACTAACTTCTTATAAAATTGTATTTCAAAGGCCAGAATTTTTCTCAATAAGATAAGTTTTATGTTATATGATTTCTATTAGTAAATAATTATCTATCTATCTATCTATCTATCTATCTATCTATCTATCTATCTATATATATATATATATATATATATATATATATATATATATATATATATATATATATATATATATAATATATATATATATATATATATATATATATATATATATATATATATATATATATATATATATGTGTATATATATACGTATATATATATATATATATATATATATATATATATACGTATATATATACATATATATATATATACATATATATATATATATATATATATATATATATATATATATATATATATATATATATATATATATATATATATATATATATATATACATATATATATATATATATATATATATATATATATATATATATATATATATATATATATATATATATATATATATATATATATATATATATATATATATATATAATATATATATATATATATATGTATATATATATATATATATATATATATATATATATATATATATATATATATATATATATATATATATATATATATATATATATATATATATATATATATATATATATATATATATATATATATATATATATATATATATATATATATATATATATATATATATATATATATACATATATATATATATATATATATATATATATATATATATATATATATATATATATATATATATATATATATATATATATATATATATATATATATATATAATATATATATATATATATATATATATATATATATATATATATATATATATATATATATATATATATAGAGAGAGAGAGAGAGAGATAGTTTTTACCTTATGCAAAACCCCCTACTTTTATGAAACATTTATAGCTTAAATTTTGTTTTCTCTAATTTAAATAAAAGAATAATGAAGTATCGATGCTTTTGTTCTTAGAAGAAACACTAATCGATACATGTTCTTCTATCCTATAAAATGATTTCAAGAATTCTTTAAAAGCAGTTCATGCTACTAAATTAAGTTTCGTGGAACAAAACTTTGTATTACCGAGAAATAAAACAATAGTGCATACACAAATTTAAATGTAACTTAATGTAAAATATATTTTTATTTACTCTTCTGGTAAGATAAAAGAAATAAAGAAACATTGCATTCCTCAATATAGCCCATTTAAATTTCCTTACTCAGAAACATCATTACAAAATAGCTTTTAAGAAATTTCAAAGCTAAGATTATAAAATTAAAGAGTAAAGGCTTTCCTTGAAGTGTTTATTTTTAGTAGCTTTTAAGCCCTCTCATGAAAATAAAACGTTATATTATAGCTGCACTTAGTTATGTTGATTCTGTTAAAATTAAATACTTTTCCTACAATAAAAATTAAAAGAATCATAAAAGGATTTTAGCTGCTTCATTCTCAAAATTTCATACTCACTGTATGTATGATGCATAAATTTAATTGTTAAAATATTTTCTGGGGTAAATGTAAAATCGTTTTTATAAGTGGTTTAATGGTTTATGCACTTAACAATTCTTTAATTAACATTCTTGCATGGCATTTTCTTTCTTGCGGGTGAAAACATTTTTACATGAATAGCTTATTATTTTAATATTTCCAAGAACTTAATCCTAATCTAGCATTAGTTTCTTCTCTTACCATTTTTTCGTAGAAATACCACTTTGTTATAAATTAGAATGTTAGAGAAACATAGTATAGAAAAGGAATTAATTACAAAATTACTAAATTTTAAGATATAATGTGGAAAATATTTGTTTATTAAATAGTTTTTGAGCAAACATTGAGTCACATTTCCTTTTTTATTGTCTTTATAGTTCATGATATAGATTTTACTTCTGTGAATCAATTGTGTTTCACCATTAAGTGAATTATTTCATGAGATTAGTATTCGAAATGCCCTAATACTGTTTTTCAATTACTTTGATATCTTGATGACACTAATCAATTCTGTAAGTAATATCTCATTTCAATTTTTTGATGGAAAAAATTAGGGTCACTGTTTTTGTGTGAACATTGAGTTATATTTCTGATTTTTGTTGTCCCTATAGCTCTAGTAGAGGTAACTTCTCTATATCAATTTCAGTGCTTCTCCATGATGTAACTAATTACATTCTTTCATCCGATTAATATTCCAAAAGCCTTTGCTTTCAAATTACTTTGATATCTTAATATTACCACTCAATTTTCTAAGTGATATTTTCTAAGTGATTTCACCAACTTAATTGTCTGGTGAAAAAATTAGGGTAACTGTTTTAGTGTAAACATTGAGTTATATTTCCTATTTTTGTTGGTCTTATAGCTCATATAGAGCTAACTTCAGTATATCAATTTCAGTGCTTCTCCATGATGCAACCAATTACATTCTTTCATTAGATTACGATTCCAAAAGCATTTGCTTTCCAATTACTTTGAGATCTTAATAACACCACTCTCTTTTCTAAGTGATATGAACTTAACTGTCTGGTAGAAAATTTAGGTGGACTGTTTTTGTGACTAATTTTTACATCCTGTTTCTGTTGCTTTTATAGCTCATGATACAGATTTTACTTCTGTAAATCCATTTGAGTCCTTCTTTGTGAAGTAACCGTCTAAATTCTTTCATAAGGTCAGGACTTAAAAGCCTTGATACTGTTTATCCCTTAATTTGATATCTTGATGATGGAGTTATATTTCCTATTTTTGTTGTTCGCATAACTCATATAGAGCTAACTTATGTATATCAATTGCAGTGTATGTCCATGAAGTAACCAATTACATTCTTTCATCACATTAGGATTCCGAAAGCCTTTGCTTTCCAATTACTTTGATATCTTAATAATACTACTAAATTTATACATAGTATATATATATACACACACATATATATATATATATATATATATATATATATATATATATATATATATATATATATATATATATATATATATATATATATATATATATATATATATATACATATATACATATATATATATATACATATATATATATATATATATATATATATAAATATATATATTTATATATATATATATATATATATATATATATATATATATATATATATATATATATATATATATGTGTGTGTGTGTGTGTGTGTGTGTGTGTGTGTGTGTGTGTGTGTTCCTATTTTTGTTGTCCTTATAGCTCTTATAGAGTTAAATTCTGTATATCAATTTCAGTGCTTCTCCATGATGCAACCAATTACATTCTTTCATTAGATTACGATTCCAAAAGCATTTGCTTTCCAATTACTTTGAGATCTTTAAAACGACCAATTATGAATTTTCTCAATTTTCAATCAATTTTCAAAATTCTCTCAATTTTCTAAGTGATACCAGCTTAACTGTCTAATGGAAAATTTAGGGTGACTGTTTTTGTGACTTACTTATTCATCCTGTTTCTGTTGTTTTTATAGCTCATAATACAGATTTTACTAATGTAAATCCTTTGCAGTATTTCTTCTTCAAGTAACCTAATAAATTATTTCATCAGGTCAGGATTCCAAAGGTCTTGATACTGTTTATCACTTAATTCGATATCTTGATGATGTGAGTTATATTTGCTATTTTTGTTTTCCTTACAGCTCATACAGTCATCTAACTTCTGTATGTTAATTGCAGTGAGACTATTTGTGTGACCATTGAGTTATATTACCTATTTTCGTTTTCTTTATAGCTCACAAAAAGCTAACATTCATATGTTATTTGCAGTGCATATTCATGAAGTAACCAATTACATTCTTTCATCACATTAGGATTCCAAAAGCCTTTTCTTTCCAAAGCATTTGGATACCAAAAGACTTTGCTTTCCAAAGCGTTTTAATACCGAAAGCCTTGATACTGTTTATCACTTAATTCGATATCTTGATAATGCTACTCATATTGGTTCTAATCAATATCACCAAAATAATCTATGCAGAAAAATAAGATAACCGTTGAGTAAACAGGCATTTTCAAATTATGCACTTTGTTACCAGAAATTAAAATATGATGATTAAATATAATATATGTAATGTAAGAAAAGTGATTAAAAGATACTATTTAAAATTATGTTTCAGAAGTTAGAAAATGATAATCAGGTCCAAACATCCTCTTTTATGATAACTAGATCTAACAAACAATTTTTCTATCTATTTTACTGTTTGCAAAGATTCTTGATATTTTACAATATTTATGGATGAAGCTTTGAAAAACTTATTTGTTAGTGATAATTATGTGCTTAGAAATATGGGGTAATTATCGGGTGCACGGGGTACTTGGTCAAAATATTCTCTCTAAGCTCTAATAAATTTCTTGCAGGTCAGCAATTTAAGGACTAATAATGATCTCTTACACTACTGTTGAGTTCATATTCACTCCAGAAACTTTAGAATTCGGGAAAGTTTAGTAGAGATGATAAATGTTTAAAATTACCTTTGAATGTATGGGGGGAGCAATAGGTACTAATGGAAATATATTACAATGTGTTTGAGGATAGGGTTTAGGATAGTTATTGAATATATATGTATATATATATATATATATATATATATAGGTATGTATGTATATGTATATATATATATACATATAATATATATATGCATATATATATATATATATATATATATATATATATATATATATATATATATATATATATATATATATATATATATATATATATATATATATATATATATATATATATATATATATATATATATATATACATATATATATATATATATATATATATATATATATATATATATATATATATATATATATATATATATATATATATATATATATATATATATATATATATATATATATATATATATATATATATATATATATATATATATATATATATATATATATATATATATATATATTTATATATATATATATATATATATATATATATATATATATATATATATATATATATATATATATATATATATATATATATATATATATATATATATATATATATATATATATATTATATATATATATATATATATATATATATATATATATATATATATATATATATATATATATTTCTATATAAGTCAATTTCTTTAAATACTATATACTCTCCAAAAGTAGATAAAAATGATTCTTTTTGGTACTTTAAGGATTCTAAACACTGAAGTGAAATGACATTGTTAGTCTACTTTCATATTTCTTTTAAAGTTAATTTCTTTAAATACTGCACTCTCAAAATAAAAATGTAGATTATAGGGATTCTTTTTGGCTGTGTAAGAATTTTACTTTCTAAAGTGAATAACTGTGTTAGACTATATTTTTATACGCTATAAAGTTAATTTCTTTAAATAATGCACGTTTGAAAGGAATAAAAAAGTAGATGATAGCGTTCCTTTTTGGACATTTAGAATTCTCCACAATTAAGGAATAAGTCTATGTTCGGAGAACTTTTTTCTTTAAACGTAGAATTTAGTTCAAGGTTTTAAAATTTTTAGATTTATTTTTTAAGTTATCATAGATAATTGCACTTAAAAATTTATTCCTGGAGAAATTTTTATAAAATTTCTAATAAATAAAGAAAATTTAGGTAAAAAATCGGGTTTTTTCAAGAGGTCTAATTTTTTAATAAACTAAATTCTTCCAATAATTTTTGATACAACACATTTCTTATAAACTAGACTAGTGAATCACCTAAAATCTATGCTTAATTTACATAAGGTAAAACATTTTGGTCCTTCAAAATCAAACACATTGAGTTTATAACGAATTTTCATTACCTTTATATCTAACTATGAGTGTAACATCATTAAAAATTATCCAAATTTAAAGCTTTTAGGTCATCTACTAGTAAATACTATCAAAAGCATTCATAATAATTTTCAAC
>CM063500.1:35178617-35188617 GCA_032207245.1 Pardosa pseudoannulata
CTTTAATAACTTGGACTCGAAAATAATTTGTATAAGAATTCAAAATATGTATTTGATATTGATATAGAAATTAGTTATTTCGACAAAATACGATTGCTAGTTTTTGCTTTATTTTATATAAAGACTAGAAAGCAGTTGAAGAAGTGATATGCCATTAGATATTTATTATTTCCAAAATAAAATTCAAGCTAATTTACGTTAATGGAATTGATAAAACTCTTTTTTATTTTTTACTATAGTTAGAATTTCTGTATCCACATAAATAATCTATTTTCCAGGAGACCGGATTGTATGATTTTTCTTTTAACAATTATAATAAATTCCCATAAAACATATGTCTTTTTTAATAGTCATCTAAATTGAATTATGAATAATAGGATTGACATAGAGAAAGCAATTTCCCCCATAACAAAAACACGGCGCTTTTGAAAGCAAGAAATACGGTGGCACTTGTAGGATAGATTATAGGTAAGCTATATTTGTAAATTTCCAAAAAAAAACTCTATTATACGCTAATGGCAGCTATAAAAATTTCTTCTTTATAGTATAGTTGTTTCTTCTACATCCACACAAAAAATCTATTTTACATGTTATCGAATTATGTGGTTTATTTCTTAATTATAATACATTGCCTTCAGAACTGCAGTTTGAAACACCAGGTTTTAACAGCCATCAGTAACAGATTGATTAAAATCTTAGTAGTTTGATTTTTAGAATGGTACTGCCTATAGCATATATTATTCTGTCTGCTGTTCGCACGTACAATTCCGCCAAACCTCTGATGTCTTCAAAGTGGTTGTCACGTACAATTTTCGACCTCCAAAAACGTTTCGAAAATGGATGTATTGTACATTTCTGCCAGTGTTTTCCATCATGGAGTTTTAAGATAAGAGAAACAAAATAGAAGGGTTAGGTCGATTGTTTAAGAACTGCACCCCTACTACCTGAGGCACAAAGACGCTAACTTTTATGTCTTTGTAAATCTCTATTTCGAAGTATTTCGTTTGCGGTAACAGATGTATCTCTAATTGCACCACTTAATTATCTTAGAAAACTTTCTTAAAAATATAAATAAGTCTTTCAAAGAATATTTTTATTTGTACTTTTAAAATCCATTATTTCTTATGGGATTATCTTCGAGACTCGACGAGCGTTATGCGTATTAAAAATTAATAATCAATAATGTCTATTTATATATCTATTTATAACCGGAAGTAAAGGGACAATAACGAGGGCGGGTTTCCCGAATTACAATCTAATCGACAAATTGTGAAGTAAAAAATCATAGAACGCTTTGGTCACTGACACAATAAAACTTTAGCGTATTTTTGGAGACTTTTTTTCCTCGGTGTGTTCCACTCGGAGGGTTAAATAGTGTAGTTGTTTATTTTTGAATTAGGGAAATGCAGAATGTTTTACTAATGTTTGTCTGAACATAATCAGTTATTTAGAATACCACAACGCACCGTATTAAGACTCTGATCCTCGTAAATGGAAAATTTGAGCCAATAAAAATAAATTATGTATATTTTTATATATTGGGTACTGATTTTATGATATAGTACAAGAATTAATATGCAAAAATCTATAAATCAGTAAGCATACCAACTGAAATTCAAAGAAAAACATGTCAAGAGATTATAAAGAAGAGTCTAATTACAGCACTTTTTTACCTTTGGAATTTGTGGAGAGCCATTTTGCAGGAGTAGAGGTACTTAAAAGGATAATGAGTAATTCTGTGAAGAGTTTGTAAGTGGGAAGCTTTAATAGAGTAAAGAGATCGTGTACATAAAAATACTCCTTAATGATTTTGGTGGAAAGATTTAGTATCAAACATTTATATAAATAGAAATTTAGAAAGGAATAGTGTTTATTATTAAAGATATAGCACATTTAATAAAGACAAATTCTAACTTGGGCCCATGACTTCCTTGTATAACTCTTTAATTATAATTTTATAAAAAATTTAATAGTATGATGCGTCATGAAATATAGTTTACTTATTCCTTTAAGGGACACATTACATTTAAACCTTCAAAAATTTGATTTTCTAATTTTTGTGCATTTAAATGTTCATGTGTATGTTTTTTAAATGCATTTTACAGAAATTGGTGTTTTTTTCAAATTGCATGCACTGTAAATACAAAAACTATTGCACATATTGATTTTAACTTTTTATGGTAAATATCAGGGCTTCGAACGAAACTTAACCAAAAACAGGAAAAAATAGTAATTTTGGTCGGAACGAAAACCGTAACTGAATAGAAGATAATCGGTTTATTTCGGTTCGATATATATATATATATATATATATATATATATATATATATATATATATATATATATATATATATATATATATATATATATATATATATATATATATATATATATATATATATATATATATATATATATATATATATATATATATATATAGTCATTTTGTTGCTGTCAAACGTATCAATATTTTCTAATTCAAAGTCAACCATATAATTATCATTATTGCATGTACATTATTTCTCGATTTTTTAGTTTGATATTTACTAGTACTTTTCTGTTTCAGTTTCTCATGAAATTACTTATAGTACGTAAATTTAATTCAGTTGAATGTTAAATTGTCTTAATGTCATAATGTTTTCATAATGAATAACAATACCAAAGCACCTGTTTTCTGCTCACCCTTCGTATTATACATGCTGGTTTATTCAAGGCCTGATTATCACACGGGCACTTAGGGCACGTGCCCTGGGGAAGAACATTGTACGTAATTGTTTTTATAATGAAATATATTGTATCCTATTTACTTTAATTTTACTGGTATTTACCTGATAATTAATTCCCTCAACAAACCTGGTGCTCTTTTTATCCTATGGGTTACAGGGCATATAAGACAGATTATTAGCAACTTACCACTCTAAACCATTAAATCATCTTGTACCGACGTATTGTCCCACGGCTATGCATGCACGTGCAGATCACCGTGAGAAAGTACTTCGGTAGATATCTTGAATTATGGGAGCAGGGGGCTAAAAAGTAATGTCAGCTTGAACAAAAATGGGCTACTTTAATGAGCCCACCTGCACTCCCGAAGGGCATTTGATGTGGGAAAATTTCCCGCAGACAAGGGATTGGATAAGAAGAAAGAAGGGGCGTTGGGACCGAGGTGAGGTTTTTGGAAACGTGGTGAGAGCGAGAAGCGGGAAGAAGTGGGCAGTCGAGAGAAGTGGAACAAGGATCCACCAGCACCAGCTCATCCCGTGCGCCCGGATAGACACCGCCCCGCTCACCATCACCAACTCGTCCCGTATGCCCGTGAGGAAAGCCCCTACCTGTTCCCCTGTGACTTTAATGGAGGTAATTTATAAATAATATTTACCGTCCTTTGACTTAGGCCTCTGTTAATAATAATAATTCCTTATAAAGTGATGTGGGATAATTATTCTGTAAATAGAAGATATAAATGATTGATCATTATGATAACCAAGGATATTTTTGTAAATAAATGTATAGAATAAATGTCTGAATCTATATAAGGTATTATATTCATTCTGTGTTTCCCCCTTGTAATGAACACTGGTGTATAGGTTGTATGTACACTACAACACATCTCATTAATTTATTTTTAATTCTATTATTATTTATTTTCTGCACCACAGAGATTGTGAGTGTGACAAGGTAAAAATAAAAAAGTGGGTCACTCTAGGTCTTTAAAAGTCTTTAATTTTTAGCATGGCTAAACAGAGATAATAATCATTGCGTAAAATGACAATTTGGTGTTTATAATTTTGAATATTATTTTAATGCTAATTTCTTAAATCTGTTTGCTAAGTCAATATTATAATTTTTATATGACTGTAAGTATGATATTGCCGCATAAAGAAGCTTAGACAACTATCTCAGTAGCCGAATGATCAAAGCACGCGATCCAGACCCGGAGATTGTGGGTTCGATGCTAGACATGGCAGTTTATCCAAAGTACGGATTTTTAATTTAAAAATGTTGTTTATTGTTTCCTTATGTTCTTGATTATTATCGATCTTTCTTTAATATGTAAATTAGTTATTTCTCGAAAATTCTGTTCGGGTATAAAAGCTGATACCCACTAGTTGTAGGCAACTTCTCGATCCTGTAAAGTTGCGAGTTGCTACTTAGGTTCAATAAATTGTTCTGTTATGTTAAACGGTGTGTTCATTCAAATCTTCGTGACAATATTATCTTGTTGCTATAAATTTGCATCTGAGTGGAGGGCACAAAAATTGGATTGTGCCCAGGGCACAAAAGTATCTTAGTCGGACCCTGGGATCATTGCATCAATTCACATAGTGTACCAAATAAAAAAAGTATAATAGCATCTAAATTTTAATAGAATTACATTTTTAGTACAATTAAGAATCTATATAAAATAAAATTATTCATTCAGAAATGAACCGATAATCGATAACCGTTCATTTATGGCGGAACATAAACCGGAACTGAACCGATATATTTTTCTAATTCAACCAGAACGAAAAGAAGCAGTGTTCGAAGCACTGGTCAATACATTATAAACACACAGTAAAATTCTATCTACTTTTTCCGTTGTTATTTATTTCATTTAGCATTTTGAGCATTTGAAATATAATTTTTAAACATTATTTTAGTTTTTTTTTTTTGAAAATTGATTGGTGTAATATTCCTGACACTTTTAAAAAATTTTAAAATGTAGATCATTATTGCTAATAATTATTATTTACAAAAAAAATTATTAATTAATCTTATTTTGTATTGCTGTAAGTCTACTCAAAGTGTTCAGGTAATTGGTATTTTTTAACGAACTCTCATTTTTAATTTCATATAAAAAGTTCTTATTTTTTAGAAACAATGTGATTTTAGTAAAACTAATTAAAATAAGAATAGAGGGCAATTGATGAAAATTCTAATAGATAAAAATTTTAAAAAAATAAACGGATACTGTTTTGAAAGGTTTGCTGATTTTAAATACTTAGGATCGATGATGTACTTAGGCATGGAAAATGAAGTAAATGCTGAAATTAATAATCGTATCATGATGGCAATGATGTAATTTGTTAAACTATAAGACCATAAAGGTGTTTTTACGGTTTAAAAATTTACTGAAACTAGGCTCATTAAGTATATCACAAAAATTGACATGCATAAAACCCAGAATCGACCCGTAATATTAAATAGATGTGAGTGCTGTACACTCAGTTTGTCAGAGATGGATATGTTATTGATATTTGAGAAGAAAATACTAAGAAAATCTATGGAAATGATGTCCATGAAAATAATGTCTGGCGGATACGTAACAATCATGAAATTTATGGCAAATTTAAAGACCATGACATTATTAAGAAACCACTAAGGCTTATCGCATTAGATGGCTTGGACATCTATTTATACTGCAAAATTCCAACCCTGTCAAAAAAAAACTAACATTTCTTAAGGCACATCTTAAAGGTTGTGAGATCACTTAAAAGGAGAAAGTATGTTTCGTTTCATAAGGTGTTGTTGGCTTGCAAAACTAAGATTTAGCAAGCCTGGAGGTGTTAAGAAAACAGGTCTACCTACAACTAGATGGCTTGACAACGTAGAGAAAAACATTAGGATTTTGGAATGTTCGAACTAGAAAGCTGTGGAGTCTGACAGGCAGAAATGGTGAAAATTGATTGGTATGGCCTTGGCCTGTTCTGAGTTGTAGCGCCGAGGAAGAAGTAAGAATTGTTAAAAGGCAAAAAAATAAAAATCTTCTATTTAAAGTTGCTTAAAGGTTATATGTCCACTTAAAAGGGAAAAGTATGTTTCGTTTCATAAGGTGTTGTTGGAGTATAACTCAAATACTACATATGTCTCGGACTTGCATTCGTAATATCCACTACTTTAAGAATTTTGGACATAGATACGTTATTGTAAACCAAATATTTTCAAGACAACATTTCTTTCATTACTCCATACAAAAAAGTAAGACTCGATTAAAATTCAAAATTATTCCAGGCAAATAATACATTTTCAGTTTTCTTCTTGCTTGTTTATAAATGGAGTTAAAATATTTAGTCCTTTTTACATAAAATTTTCATTATATAGAAATCAGTTTGCAATCAAAAATAGAAGGGAATAAGTAGGTTTTATATTAGTCCTAAATACGAAATTTCAATATTCAGAAAAATGGTTCAAGCAGACAGTCTTCGGCCAAGACGTTTTTATACGAAATTTTTATACAAAGAAAACGATAAAAATAAGATAATGATTTAGAAAGTTTTAATGAAAAAATGAAAAATGCTATAGAAATATAAGTCAATATTTTGATTGGTCTGTCTACAACAGAAAATACTGCTGAACGTAATGTCAAATTGCTATGAATATATATGAGAGCAGCGGGATTCGTCGACCCCAGTTCTGAAAAAAATTAATGGATTATTGTCTGTGAACTGTCTAAGTTAATAAAAATTTAGTTTAATATCTGAAATATAAAACAGTTATTAGATTTACCGTCTGTGATATGCTGCCTATGTAGAACCTAAGGTGACTTTGAAGAGCTAATTTCAATATTTTTAAAATAAAATTAAAAAGTTTCCATAGTAATAAAACTAATGTAGTACCAGAGTTTTATCAAAATGAGATATTTCTTAATACTCAGTTCTTTTAAAGAAATATTTTTTTTTTGCCTTTGATAAAAGTAAGAACGCAGTTAGATACATGTAGGTTACCTAGAAAAATTCATACATCTCTCAAAGTTGCAAGGTAAATACGTCGGATCAATCCAGGAACGTTGTGGGTGTTCATACCATGTAGTTGCAACATCACGTTAACTCTAATTGACGCTGTTGTTGTGCGTTAAGAGGATGAATTTTGTTTACGTTTTCACATACCATTTTTGAATGCACAGAAATTAGCCTTAATATAAATCTATTAGGAATTGTGTTTAGTTTGCAGAGTTTATGAGTAGACAAATGTTTCATTTAAAAAAAAACAGCTAGCGTCGCGAATGGCAAACACTCTTTGATGGATATCTTGAAACCTATACTCCAGATTTTGCTTCCACTAATGTCCACCTGGTCTTGTACCCAAAGACATTTCTCTTCGGTCACCACAGACGATGACCTGAAGACAAATGGAACACACTAGCTCCATTCGCAGGTGGCAGACATTCATGACACTGGTCAACCAAATCTTATTCTACTGTGTGACAAGAGTTACAATTTCAAAGATTATTATGATGCGAAGTAGCATAAATATATATTGCTATATCTATCGTAGTATTGTTTAAATGTTGAGAAACTTACATTTTAGATGATCTCCGTAAGAGTTTTAATTATTGTTACCCGTAACATTGTCGACTAGTTATCTGGAGAAGATAGTAGGTTTTTTCATGAAGATGAAAAAAAAACAACATCCTGACTTCATCGTTAACATTTTAAAATATGTAATCGAAAATATTAAAATCATTAAACAAGATCCAGATCCATACCATTGCAAAAATTTCAGAATGGTCAAACGGTCTCAGTGGAAACATTCAATGACCTGTAGTCATCGTTTACCTGAAAGAATTCTAAAATTTCTTTCATCCCAATATAGGTCTGCATGGGTTCGGGACAGTTCGGAACTCCCAATGTATCTCTTAGAAGAAGCGCTCTGCTTTTTTCTTCCCTCATTCTACACTCGAAATCTTTGCTGATGTCTGCATCCTTAAACACACGACATACCATCAACTGTCTGATCTTCAAGCAGTCTACGAATATATTTAATTCCGTTACTTTATGAGTTCAATAACTCCATTGTCATATTTGACTCAGAGCATAGGTTAGCCTAATTAAAAAATATCACTAACACAGATACAAAGAAATTTAGTAGATAAAATTATGTAGGTTTAAAAGAGCTCAGCTTGCATTCCAGAAGAACACACGTAGAAGTCGTGGGACCTCAGCCTATACACAAACGGGTTACCCACACTACACATGGTGTAAATTTAGTTGTGGGTCATTCGAATCTTACCATTATGAAAGTTTATTTTTATTTCTGAAATATTCTGCTTATTTTTTTTTAAATTATTAAGTATCAAACAAACAAAGTCAAAAGAATTATATTACAAGTAGCACATAGCCCTTCATATAACGGAATCAGTAAATTGTTTAATTTTCCAGAATTATAAAGGACCGTATGAGGCAGGTAAAAAATAGTTCGTTTTTTGGCTGAGAATTATCAGATACACGTTCAATAATTTGTTTATATTTTCTGACCTCATGCTAGTTGATAACTTTAATTTATCATGCCATATTACGTTATAGGATAAACAACAGAGATTTTAATATCGAATATGATTATTAGGAGGTATATATAAATAATGTCAAAAATTTAGCGAATCGATTGTAAACAGTGTTTTTATTTATAAAATATAAATACACAAACGAACAAACTAAAGATATTTAATTTAAACACCAGATATTTCTTAATCCCTGCGAAATAGGCTCCTGAATTTTATGAAAGAATTTGTTAATACCGGTGATAAAAGTTTCATTACAACAAAAAAAATCGATGATTAAATTTGAAATTATCGCATGTGTACCTTATCTATTATTTAAGGCAAATAGAAAAGAAAATTATTTACGTAATATCAAAGTTCAGCTACAAAATGTATGAAAATAATGCAGAAGATATTTAAATAATTTAAAATAAGAAATGATTAAATGTGATGGTTAAAGAAATGACGTCATAATGCTCGAAAAATGTTATTTTCATGTACTTATACTATGAGAAATTGATGAATTTAATCACTTGCTCTTCACCAAGGAAAATAGAACTTAAAATATGGGTTCAAACGATAAAAAACGGTATTTTAATGAACGTTTTTGAACTATCTTTGAATTTTGCAAAACTTAAATCCCCAAGAATCCAATAGGGATGCTTCTATCCATTTCACGTCCAACCACTTCATAAATTACAGGACAGACGGAAAGAAAACTTGATCTAATATTATGTAGGATATATAAATAAATTTTGTAAACTCTTTTAAACAACTCACTACTCATTTAAAAACATAAAATAACAAAATTTAAATATTTTTTCAGGCACTATAAATAAATATATAAAGATAAATACTTGCATTACATAAATACAATTTAGCAATTTATCCTTAACTCATAAACTTACAAAATTTGCACAGTTTATGGTTTTTTTTTAAGTTTATATAAATAGGTTTTAAACTTAGAAATTTGATTTTATATTCTAAATAAAGGTTATTAAGAAAAGAAAAGTTTTTGAAATATAGTAGCATGTTTTTTTTTTTTAAATGGAAAAAAAGTCACCATATACCTAGCTTTACATTTATATTTTACCTTTATTTCCTTTTATTAAAAATATACATACGCTTTTCAGCACGACATATTAAACCGTAAATAAGCTTTACTTTTCAGAAAACATCAGTGAAGCGGAATAAAAATTAATATAAATATATAAATATATATATATATATCTTATCTTATATAATATATAATTTCATAAAAAGGTTACATAAAAAAAATTAATTAACTAAAATAGTAAAGAAATGGATACTAAAAAAAGAGTGTTTGAAATATAGTGCCATATTATTTATAAAGAAAGTTAAAAAAAAGTCATCATTTACCTAGCCTAAAAATTTAGAGTTATAGATATTTTACCTTTATTTCCTTTTATTAAAAATATACATACGCTTTTCAGCACGACATATTAAACCGTAAATAAGCTTTACTTTTCAGAAAACATCAGTGAAGCGGAATTTAATAAAATGCAACTAATTACAAAATAGTTCTCTTATCGACAAATGATATTTGTTAAAGCAATTTTTCGAAAAGGATTTAAATTATACAGATTCTAACATATTGGTAATATTTGTAATGGTAGTTTTTAAAGCTTGAGGCATTTAATATGAGATTGAATTTAATGAATTCTACACGACAACTTTAAAAAAATAAATTGCTAGTCTCATGACAAAGTGGAAGTGCAGTAAATAATAACTGTAGGGCAA
>CM063500.1:35193617-35223617 GCA_032207245.1 Pardosa pseudoannulata
ATTACCTTTCCTATGTAAACAGGAAATGTAACGTATCTTTTGAATTATCCATATTCTTATGTGTTATCATTCTAGAATATAAATGTACAGATAATAATTTTAAAACCGGATTTAATGTGGAGAAAAATCTTTCGGTCATTTGAATTTTAATCTCGTCAACTGCACTTTACTGAAATTATCTATTTATAGGAAGTAGGAAGAGAATATTGAATAGTTATGATATTTCAATTAAAACTTAAGTGTTTTATGAGGATTCTAAATAGTGATGAAAACGTTTAATTGCTTTTAAGATTAAATTATATTTTCATACATTGTAAATTAAGTCAGAGTAATGGTAAGGTAACGAAAAGAAAATCTTATTAACCATTTCAGTTCCAAAGAAGAACTACTGAGTCATATTTAATGTTAGTATGGACTGTTCATGTACTTCATACCAGGGCTTCGAAAAGGGACTGAACCGGAAACCTTAAACTGAAAAATAGTCTTTTTCGTCTGAATGAAAACTGAAACCGAACCGAAAAAAATATCCATTTATTTCGGTTCGATATATTTTCAGTCATTTTGTTACTGTTACCAACTTATCAATATTTTCTAATTAAACGTTAATCATATAATTACAGGTACATTGTTTCTCGATTTCCTATTTTGATGTTCACTAGTACTTTTCTGTTTTAGTTCCAAGTGTAACTACTAGTAGAAAGCCTGTTTATTCTTCTTGTTCTCTTGTGCCACTTGTTCAAATCAAGCCCGATTTTAAGGCAAAGGGGTGGACCTTCCGTTTTAAAGAACACTTCAAGAGTGAAAGAACAACTTCTTGCTCAAGTGGAAAATCGTAATTTTGAAGCAGGGCCCAAGCAGAAGATCCATAAACTTAGCCTACCACCCAAGAGGTACTGATTGAGAACTTGTAGAACAATGTGACACGAACATATTTAACTTCTATAAGATCGCCTAGCGGTTCCGATTTATCTATTTCCGGTAGTCAGTCACACACTAGTCATTTTGTGTATGACTTTGCATGGGTCCCAAGCAGTGGAGCAGACCTGGTGATGAAATAACCAGAGCCGAAGATGTTTTAAATATAAAGAAAGGTTAGATTATTTACAAGAAAATACATTTTAAGAAAAATTAACTATTTGAGGATGCTACTTTTCATCCAAAGTCGGGATCAATATAGATCACCTATCTCTCTTATAGTTCAGCCGGGTGTGCTTTCCACTTCTTTCTTCTTCAAACAGGAAACTTCGGTTTTAGGGGTGATCACCCCCCCTTTTTTTGAACTTCGTCCTTGGCGCCTGGCCGACTCGGTCACACAAAGCGTACTTCCTGTTGAAATATATAATCGCACTCAAACTTAAAGACTTGGCCGATTATTGTTGTATTTAAGTAATAGCTTTCTTGGAAGTTCGCTGTTTTCTTTAGTTGATCCAGTAATAGCTTTCTTGGACGTTCGATGTTTTCTTTAGTTGATCCTGTTGTGTTATGCCAGAAATTTGATTGGCTGGGCGCAGGATCTTCTCAAAACTATAAAAGCCCAATGTACCTCGTATTTCTTGTATTATTATTTTGGTGTCTTCAATAAAATGTGTTTGCGATCTGCGGCTTTTTATTATGCTTTCAACACTTCCTTGTCTCAGTTTCAACGCAAATTGTTCAATGTCTGACCTGAGTTCAAGGAAGAGAAAAAAGGAATTTCAATTCCGTGATGCCCAAAATCTGTTCGTCAGATCCATAATATTTAATATGTCATTTTCTTATTAGATACTTTCCCTCTAAAAGTTAGACAGATTCCCACCATTTGTCGCTATTTCTCGGTACATAAAGGTTTTTTTTTTACATTCAAAGAAATATGAGGGGCATGGAATTTATGACAATTGATATAAAGAATAATAATCCTGTATTAGCTTATTATAGGTATCCTGAAAATTATGTCATTTGACCTATATTGCTGTGATTTCAGCAAAAATGACTGTAATCTATTAGCATTTCCCATATATGTAAAAATAATTGGAATAGTTATTTCGTTTAAAATTTTGCTTTTTTAAAAATAATCTATTTATAAAATTTAGATGATAATAACGAACAAAATTAAAGATAACTTATTTTCTTGATATGTTTTGCTTAAATATATTCCTCAGGCAAAGGGTTAAAAAATTAATCACTCCACGCATTTCACACTTGAACAATCTTCGCAGCTGCTGAGACGACACGTATAATAGTGATTATCAGACAAAATATAATTGTCTTGGAAACCCCACTGCATAACAGGATATAGATAATACTCAAGTGTAGATACAAAGTTTCATCATAATCATCCTTCACTGAAAATTTTTAGTGTGCAATTGAACTAGCTGTTTTACTGACCTATGTATATAATACATTTAGACATAAATCAATAAAAGGTGCTTTTGTAAGCTCAGTATTTCAAAAATATGTACATTATATGTAGTTAAAGTATTTTTAGGTATTTAATTTTTAATTGTTAAACAACAATTCGTTCTATAATGGACATTTTATATCTTACGCAAAACATACTGGGTGATCCAAAAGTCAAGACGAACTTTAAAAATTAATAATTCGAAAACAAATGAAGATACAACGATACGGTTTGCACCAAATAGATGGAAAAGGAACCGGATTTTGCTTGTCGACAAAAAATAATTCTGTTGGCGACCAACAGATTGCTCTGTAGTGTTTTATTTCACCAAAAGATGATTTACAAATGAAACAAATGTCAAGAACTTACAAGTTAACTTAATTACAGCTAATTAGTACTACAGTAAAAGTTCAATATGCTTTCCATCATTCAGTAGTACAGCTGTGAGACGAGTCACCACACTGCTCACAACATTTAGTAGCATTTCTTGCGTTATTCGCATTTTGCTTTATACCATTTCAGAATTATTCGCAGTGATCTCCAGACACTTCCGTATGACACTTCTATCTGCCTCGAAACTTCTTAAGCACTGCCATTCCCATGTGCAGGAACCGCCGACATAGATTGCACCTCTGCTCCACTGTCGTTACAAAAACAGCGGCTGTTGAGGGACGTCAGCTTCTTTGACGTGACGACACAGAACCTGTAGCTTCAAATTTCTTCATCAATTTGTTCAATGCAGAAAACTTTATTGGCCCTTTGCTATCTCGCATACCCTTTATGTGGCGATATGTCACATAAAGGGTTACAGTTTAACTAAGAGGGATTTCTGAGCTTTGGACAGCATTTAGATGCATACAAACTTCGATTAAAACTACCTGCTGCAGTTGCTACTTTTTATATCGTTTGTTGCTTTGCATAATTCTACATCAGGGCCATCTGTTGGTCGCCAACCCAACTATATGTTTTCGTTGACGTACAAAATCTGGTATCTTTTCTGTCCTTTTGGTGCTAATCGTATCTTTGTATTTTCATTCGTTTTCGAATTATTCATTTTTAAAGTTTGTCGTAAATTTTGGATCCCCCGGTGTAAGAACATTATAAAAAGCATTTTTTTATGAATAGTTAATAAATTTTATTATATTTTATTATTGTTTCATTTTCAAAAGAATTTTGCTTTACTAATAGTGAGACGGTTGAGACTCCCTTTTAAAATTATATGATTATACGAAATATTAATAAAACGCTTTACTTTCTTATAATAGAATCTTATTCACATCTGAACCATCTGAACGACAAAAAATAAAATAAAGAACTTGTGGCAAACCGTTAATAAGTCCAAGACTTTGTTTATACAATGCGATAAATAAAAAAAAATGTTCACCGAACTCAATAAAGTAAGCACATATTCCAGTCATACCTGTAGGACATAATAATGCACATTACATTAGTGATATAATAGAATCAACATTTCTGGTAATGGTATTATCTACTTGATTATTCCTCAGCCAAATTCATTCACCCATAAATAACAACATTATGTAAACCCTCTCTTTACACTTAAGAAAGTATTTGAGTCAACTCCAGAAGTATAAGAATGGTTTCTTTCAGCGAAAGGAGAGGTTAAAGATTTATTAAGCAATAAAGATTAAATAAAAGTTGGGTATCATAGATAAAACTTACACTGATCAGATTACTGGTTTACGGAAAATTGTGCCTGATATTCTGAATTCAGAAAAATAAACTAAGGAAAATATAAAGTGTCATTGGAAGCAGAAGGATTATATTAAAGAAACTAGTTTGTGATTACTTGTAGAAAAATTTAAAAAAATTAAATAGCAACTAATATAAAATATTAAAGAAAATTAAAAGATAAAATCCATATTAAGAAATTTGTATCAATTACGGTTAATACTAAACGTGTCATAACCGGTCGAATGACTGGTAATGTATATGTAAAAAATGCAATGGGTAATGAATTAGAAATTACTTTTATTATCTGTGTTTCTAATACATAAAATCTGAGGATATATAATTTTGTTTGATTATAATAAAGTTCATTTGTTTATTTCCTTCATAATATCTATATTACATACTCTCAATCAGGAAACATAAAGTTCTCTCATTTGACGGCTATAATGGAAATATATATGTATTATGCATTGGTATGTTTAGTGTTAAAACTCATTGTTTCCTTATTTCATAAATTATTTTTTTTGGTAATACGTCATTGTATCGACCGAACAAAATTCTGAATAGCGTAAGTGTATAACTAGGCATATGTCCTTTACACTTCTATCTCGTTCCAATCCTTCTCTTCTCATTGTAATATCTATTTCTTTCATCTCTGAATTTAGCTAATACCAACTGCTTTTCAATTTCACGTCAATTCATCTTTGACATCCAATGTCAAGAATGTTTATTCGCAATTACTTTGTTTTTGTTTGCTTACTATTCATAGTATGGTTCTTCCTCTATGTATATTACAGGATCAATATTTCATTTTCCATACGATGTAAACTAAATTTCAGGTGACTACATATCCTGACTCTTTGGTCCTGTATGATCCTGTGCTTTGGATCTTAAAGTACAACTAATAAACTTTCCAATTTGGATATATTAAAATAATCTTAAGCTGTAAGTTCACCAATTCAACTTTGTCTTTCGATCTTAATTTCCTTGCATGTGTTGCATATATTTTATACATTCATCAGTTATATTTAGCTGGCAAACCTATCCTGATTAACTTACTTCAATGCGAATTTACACACTGTGTTAGTTTAAAAGGTAGTTCAGACAGGGAAGTGACTATCTTCCTTAACGTGTAGATAAGCATTTAAAATTTGCCACTCCATATTTAACTCATTCCTGTAAAGGGATGAAGAGCTACTGGAAAGTGAATATATCAGTCGAATAGATTGGCCAGCGTACTCCCCTGATTTAAATTCCATGGTTCCAGTTAATGTCCTGTCCGTCTAACTCACCAGTTCTCAAACCTATAGCAAAAATTTGGTATGTCACGGGACGGCAGCTCAGAATTCAAAGACCACCAATTCACAATATCTCGGATTTGCGTAAGAGTTGCTTAAACATCTGGTACAATCTGTCTCCTGCTATCTACTAAGGACTTTTGGCATCCATGCCAAGGCTGATTGAAGCTGTGTTGCGCTCCAAAAGTGGGCCAACTCGTTATTGGCAGGTAGGTGGTCATAATGTTTTGGCTTTTGAGTGTATATTGCATTAATTTCTTCAAACCTTTAAAATAACAATGGTATTATTAAAAAATTATCTCTATCCATATTTATTATAAGTATGTACTTTTAATATTTGCTGCATCTCCGGTCAATGGTGACCTCAATTATAGTAAATGTATTGATACACCTCTATTTATAAACTTCCATTATCAGGCATAAATATAATTCCTCTACTATTAGCTTTTAAAACTTCATTAGTAACAGCTTAAATTGAACTCTCGTATGGATTATTTATTCAGCCCTATTTTCCTTCGACACCCTATTTTTATTACACTTCTTTAGAAATATAATAAAACCCATAAACAATGGTGGAGATGTAACTAGAAAATTGTGCACTGACGAGTCTACTAAAAAGCTTAAAACGATTATCAGTTTTTTCACTAAAATTATCTTTTAATCTTTTTAGTTCAGAATTAGATAAAGAATTGTTATCCAGCATTTTTTCTTCTAACACGACTTAAGGTATTATATTTTATCATTTTTGAAGGCTTATCAAAAGAATTTCTTTTAAACACAATGAAATTAAGATTAATAAATCCCCTCGCGTATTGTTCAAGTTTCCTTTTTCTTGGTCTTTTGAGTTTTATATTTGTGTAAATAAAATCTCTATTTATTTTATTCTTGATAAAATAAGTAGTTATACTTTTATTATCAAATTTCTGATATGGAAGTTAATAATAAAACTTTCTTCTTGTCTATTAATTTTTCTGGAGCAGAGGCATTTGTTTTGAAAAATAAACACTCTTTTCTGAAAATTAAAACTGATTTTAATGTAGAATACTTTTAATGCTACAAAATATTTATTGCTATATAATAGAAATACTGATACTAATAAATACATAATAAGTTTGTTTACCTAATAATCAGTTTTAATTACGAAATCATAAGCAATATTTTTATTTTTTAATATTTATTTGTAGATTGAGTACGTTAAAGCAATGGTAGATATTGAAATTTTAATGGTAGATATTGTAATTTTAATATATGAAAGATACATTATAATGCAAGAGAAATTTTATAAAAACAGATGATTATTAATTAGAAATAAAAGCATAAGGAATTGATGTTTCCAAAAAGCAATTAAAATGTTATTAAAACATGGAAACTGCGGTAAATTATAATAATTTTATAAACAAAATAAAATGAAATTTTAAATAAATGAATTAAATTAAGTTTAACTTTAATTTTTTCCTATTTATGAATTAGCTTTTTGGAACCTAAATATTACTGTTATATGACGTCTAGAAAAATAAGCATAATAGTAAATAAGCATAATTTTAACAGCTAGTTTCACAAAAATATTTCTTGCTGCTATTTTAAATTTTAATTTTTAGATATATTAGGAATTGAATTGAATTGAATATTTCTTAAATACTAGCAAGTTTGCCCATGCTTCGCAACGGTGAACTTAATATATTACTTTTAGACAAAGATTTATTTTTCATGCATAACTCTCTAAATTGGTCACAGTTCAGTTCGAGTCATCGGCATATTTATATATTTCTATCATAAGCGTATTATAACATTATTCAGCTTTTATAATCGAATTTGTCTTATATTAAATTTGCTCAAGTTTTTTTATGGTAAAAATATAAGTTTAACCCTAAATTACATTACTGTATTACTACTGTACGTTGATTAGCAAAGTTAACAGATCTTGCCATATTACATGATAGAATAAGAAGCAGAGGTTTTGACAGCAACAGTGCAATTTTGGTGGTATAAATAAATGTTGTCTAAAATTAAGGAAATTTATGACAAACTACATGGTTTTGTATGAAGCAGAAACAACCATTCATATTGACAACCATATGGATATAAAGATAACTATATAAAATGATAGGTTTTTATTTGCCTATGAGAGTCACTGAAATTTGTACTTTTTGTTGTTAGAATATTGTTGATAAACATTTCATTGCAACTTAAAAATTAACCAAGAATTAAGTTTAAAATTAGTTCTCATATAAAAGTGGTATAATTTGAGTCACATAGAAATGAAAGTGAATCATTTTATATCTCAATTTTTCAGGTCAAATTGAATTGATACTACGCAGACATTGTTTAAACAATATAAAATAGGAAATGGATAAATGAAATATTTAAAGGAATGACGTCATAATGATAGAAAAATACCATTTTCACCTATGTATTATGTAATAAATTAAAAATTTTAATCTTCTGCTCTTAACCGAGGAAAATTGCGTTTAAAATAATTACTTGAGATGACGCCACATTGCTAGAAATATTGCTTCTTTCACTTACTTATCATGCGATAAATTAAATATTTAATCGTTTGGTTTTAACCGGGAAAATAATGCTTGGAATAGTGACATGAAATGCTCGAAAAAGGGGGAAGGAATGGATTTCGAACGTTAAAAATTTACAAAAACCTTAACAGGGATTATGCCTAAACATTTTCCAAATTTTCACAGCGATTGGATGCATGGTTTTTAAGTCTATTGAGTACATACAGACAGACACAAATTCATATATATATATATATATATATATATATATATATATATATATATATATATATATATTATATATATATATATATATATATAGATCCTCTAGATTAAAACACATTTTACAGAGAAATTGGACATAAATAGAATTTGGAAATCACAATGAAATTAAATTTAACTTTTTCCTATTTATGAATTAGTTTTTGGGAGATAAAATTTACTGTTTTGTAACTTCCAGAAAAATAAGCATAATAGTACTTATTTTAACAGCTAGTGTCACAAAAATATTTCTTTCTGCTATTTTAATATTAATTTTTAGATATATTAGGAATTGAATTGAATTGAATATTTATTAAATGTTCTCTATATTAAAACAAATTTTACATAAATAGAATTTGGAAATCACAATGAAATTTAATTTGTATAATGCAAATATATACTGATTCAATAGGAGAAACCTAATTCTGAATGGGAACATTACAGATATAAAAATGAAGTAAAGGAATTCAGGTCAACAATTATTGGTTCAAAATATGCGATATCGATCCAACTATTTATTGTTTTTTAATATACTTATAGATACAGATATTTTGTTAAAATTTTTTTGAATTAGTTATGAAATAAATTAACTGTTTTTCTTCAGATTCTTTTTCATTACAAATCGAGCTTCGAAAAAACAATGACAAATGAACGTAATATAGGACAATTAAGACAAATTTTACCTTAGTTTTGAGATAAATTAACTGTTTTTCTTCAGATTCTTCTAAAGCATATAGTGAGCTTCAAAAAGAAAAAAACAATAACACTTGAACTTAATATATGACAATTAAGAAAAAGTTTCTAATTTATTTATGAAATAAATTACCATTTTTCCTCAGATTCTTCTTAATTTCATATTGATGTTCAAAAAACATTACACGTAAACATAATAAATGACAACTAAAACAATTTTTTAAATTCAATTATGAAATAAATTAATTGTTTTTCTTCAGATAATTCTTCATTATGTATCAAGTTTCGAAAAAACAATGACACATGAACGTGATATAGGACAATTAAGACAAACTTCTACCTTAGTTTTGGGATAAATTAACTGTTTTTCTTCAGATTCTTCTTCATCATATAGCGAGTTTCAAAAAGATAAAAAAACAATAACACATGAACTTAATATATGACAAATAAGAAAAAGTTTCTAATTCAGTTATGAAATAAATTGTTTTTCTTCAGATTCTTCTTCATTATATAGCGAGATTCGGAAAAACAATGACACATGAAAGTAATATTTGACAATTAAGACAATCTTTTTATCTTAGTTATGAAATAAATTAACTTTTTTTTCAGATTCTTCTTCATTATGTATCGTTCTTCGAAAACACAATGAATGACACATGAACGTAATATATGACAATTAAAACAAACTTTTAAAATTAGCTATGAAATAAGTTGTTTTTCTTCAGATTCTTCTTCATTATATATTAAGCTTCGAAACAAATGACACATGGACGTAATATATGGCCCTTATGACAAATGTTTAAACTTAGCTATGAAATAAATTAACTGTTTTTCTTCAGATTCTTCTTCATTATGCAATGAACTTCAAAAACACGACACATGAACGTATTGTATGACAATTAAGACAAACTTTTTTAATTTAGTTATGAAATAAATTGTTTTCTCCAGATTCTTCTTCATTATGTATCGAGATTCGAAAAAACAATGACACATGAAGGTAATATATGACATTTAAGAAAATGTTTTTAACTTAGTTATGAAATAAATTAAGTCTTTTTCTTCAGATTCTTCTTCATCTTATAGTGAGCTTCAAAAATAAATAAATAAATAAATAACACATGAAAGTAATATATGACAATTAGGACAAACTTTTTAACTTAGTTATTAAATAAATTAACCGTTTTTCTTAATTTATTTTTTCTACAGCTTAAACAATTCTTTTTAACTTAGTTATGAACTAAATTACCTGTTTTCTTCAGATTCTCCTTCATTACATATTGAGCTTCGAAAAAAAATTACACATGAACATAATATATGACAGCGAAAACAAATTTTATAACTTAGTTATAAAGTTAAAATTTAAACTTACTTAAGAAATAAATTAAGCGTTTTTCTTATAAAATTAAGCGTTTTAACCAATTTTTCTTCATTACATATAGAACTCCGATAAAAAATTACACATGAACATAATATAAGACAGCTAAAACAATTTTTTTTAAACTTAGTTATGAAATAAATTAACTATTTTTCTTCAGATTCTTCTTTACTATATATCGAGCTTCAATAAAACATTTACATATGAAAGCAATATATGACACAAACTGTTTACAGACTTTTGGGTTTTGAAAAATATCACTTCCAATTTTTATTATAAAATAATTAAACGATTATAAAGCAATTACACTTAAGATAAGTTCTATAAAATTTTTTAACCTATTAAATAAGTTCATCAATGAGTCGTTAAGTTTTGAAATATATTTGCATTTCTAACTAAACAATTTAACCTAAATAATTAATTATATCCTATTAAAATTTAAACATTGTACTAAACCACAAGAGTAAAATATTAAGAATTTCTTTCCTTTTATATGTCCATCAACTGATGTCCTAGGTTGTAGATATTTAGTCACGCAAACTGCTAATAATCACGCAAGCCAGTTGCATGTCCTAAGAAGCAATTAAATTTATAGGAACAATTTGCTTGAGAGTGTGTGCTTCACGTGAGATTGAGTAAACGGGAAAAACATTAAGCTGAAACTGTTTTGAGGGAATTATTGTTTGAATAACCACTGCAAGCATTTTGCACCTTGGTAGTCGTTAAATGGATATTGGAACGCGAATTGCATTCTTCAAAGTTTAGTTATGATCATGTATTAGGAAGTTTGAAAAATCTTAAGAACTCCGTGTATTCATTCAACGTTCATAGAAAACCGTTTAATTTCATTTTATTTCATAAAAAAAGTTATCTATATTTATTTTTTGTATACCCGAAAGGAAGAATGAAGTTACTTATATCGAGAATGTATTAATTTTAAGATAGTAAATGTAGAATCGTGTATTAAAGGTATAATTTTGACACATAAAAAAGAATGGCACATGAACGAAATATATAAGAATTAAGACAAACTTTTTAACTTAGTTATGGAATAAACTAGCTGCTTTTCTTCAGATTTAGCTTTATCATATGGTGAGCTTAAAAAATAACACATGACCATAATATACAACAATTAAGACAAATTTTTTAACTTAGTTATGAAATAAATTAACCGCTTATTTTCAGATTCTTCTTCATTACATATCCAGCTTCAAAAAATATTACACATGAATATAATATATGACAGCTAAAACAAATATTTTAACTTTGTTTGAAATAAATTAACTGATATTCTTCAGATTCTTTTTTGAATATATATCCAGCTTCGAAAAAATAATGACACATGAACGTAATAAATGACAATTAAGACACACTTTTTAAATTAGTTATGAAATAAATTAACTGTTTTTCTTCAGATTCTTCTTTACTATATATCGAGCTTAGATAAAAACAATTACACAAGAATGTAATACATGACACAGACTGTTTATAGACTTCTGGGTTTTGAGAAATATCCATTCCAATTTTTATTATAATATAATTAAACACCTATAAAGCAATTATACTTAAGATAAAAACTTTTTAACCTATTAAATAAGTCCATCAGTGTGTCGCTAAATTTTGAAAAATATTTACATTTATAACTAAATAATTTAACCTAAACAATTAATTCAAACCTATTAAAATTTAAACATTCTACTAAATAACAAGAGTAAAACATTCAGATTTTCTTTCCTTTTTTATGTCCATCAACTGATGTCCTATGTTGTAGGTATTTAGACACGCAAACTGCTAATAATCACGCAAGCCAGTTGCATGTCCTAAGAAGCAATTAAATTTATAGGAACAATTTGCTTGAGAGTGTGTGCTTTACATGAGATTGAGTAAACGAGAAAAACATTAAGCTGAAATGGTTTTGAGGGAATTATTGTTTGAATAACCTCTGCAAACATTTTGAACCTTGTAAGTCGTTAAATGGATATTGGAACGCGAATTGCATTCTTCAAAGTTTAGTTACGAGCTTATATTATGAAATTTGGAAAATTTTAAGAACTTAGTGTATTCATTGAACGTTCATAGAAAACCGTTTAATTTCATTTCATTTCATAAAAAGTGATCAATAGTTATTTTTGTTTACCCGGGAGGAAGAATGAAGTTAGTTATATCGACAATGTATTAATTTTAAAACAGTAAATGTAAAATCGTGTGTTAAAGGGATAATTTTGACACATAAAACACAATGACACATGAAAGCAATGTATGGCAATTAAAACAATTTTTTTAACTTGTGAATCAAGTTAACTGTTTTTCTTCATATTCTTTGTCGTTATATATCGAACTTTGAAAAAACAATGGCACATGAACGTAATATATAACATTTAAGACAAAATTTTAACTTAGTTATGAAATAAATTAACCGCTTATCTTCAGATTCTTCTTCATTCTATATCGAGCTTCAAAAAATAATGACACATGAACTTAATATATGAGAGTTTAAACAATTTTTTTAACTTAGTTATGAAATAAATGAACTGTTCTTATCAGATTATTCTTCATTATGTATGGAGCTTCCAAAACAAATGACACATGAACGTAAAGTTTAACAATTAAGAGAATTTTTTAAAACTTAATTGTGAAATAAATTAACTGTTTTCCTTTAGATTCTTCTTCATCATGAAGTGAGCTTCAGAAAAAACAAACAAACAAACAATAGCACATTAACGTAGTATGTGACAATAAAGACAAATTTTCTAACTTACTTAGAAATAAATTAACCGTTTATCTTTAGATTGTTCTTTAATATATATGGAGCTTCGAAAAAAATAAAATTACACATGAACATAAAATATGACAGCTAAAACAAATTTTTAACTTAGTTATGATATAAATTAACTGTTTTTTATCAGATTCTTCTTTACTATATATCGAGCTTCGATAAAACAAATACAAAAGAACGTAATATATGACACAAACTGTTTATAGACTTTTCGGTTTTGAAAAATATCCCTTCAAATTTTTATTAAAATATAATTAAACGCCTATAAAGCAATTATACTCAAGATAAGTTCTACAAAAACTTTTTAACCTATAAAATAATCCATCAATAAGTTTTAAAAAATGTTTACATTTCTAACTGAACAATTTAACCTAAACTATTAATTCCATCCTATTAAAATTTAAGCATTGTACTACCACATGAGTAAAACATTAAGAATTTCTTTTCTTTTATATGTCCATCAACTGATGTCCTAGGTTGTAGATATTTAGTCACGCAAACTGCTAATAATCACGCAAGCCAGTTGCATGTCCTAAGAAGCAATTAAATTTATAGGAACAATTTGCTTGAGAGTGTGTGCTTCACGTGGGATTGAGTAAACGGGAAAAACATTAAGCTGAAATGGTTTTGAGGGAATAATTGTTTGAATAACCTCTGCAAACATTTTGCACCTTGGAAGTCGTTAAATGGATATTGGAACGCGAATTGCATTCTTCAACGTTTAGTTATGAGCATGTATTATGAAGTTTGGAAAATCTTAAGAACTCCGTGTATTCATTGAACGTTCATAGAAAACCGTTTAATTTCATTTTATTTTATAAAAAAGTGATCAATAGTTATTTTGGTTTACCCGGGAGGAAGAAAGAAGTTAGTTATATCGAGAATGTATTAATTTTAAGACAGTAAATGTAGAATCGTAAATTAAAGGGATAATTTTAGTTGGATTTCGAGGTATTACAAATAAAATAAGGGAAAACATGAGACAGATAAAAATCCCCTTTTTGTACCAAATAACGTTTTAGGTAGTATTAAATGTGTCAAATTCCCAAGTTATATCCTTCATTCAAAACAAATTTCAGTATAACAGTAAGTCTTTTATATATTTTATTATTCCAATGCAGCAGTTGATACAGATACTATCCTAATGCCTATACATGGCTGAGAAACTGTTACCCATTTAGTACCATCCGGGGAGTACCTGTAGCTTAAGGTATGATATGGATGCAAGTAACAAAACCCTCCTGTGTCCTCGTAATATACAAGCAGAGACTAAGCAGAAGCCCCCAAGGCTTGACCTGTCACCCCCAGAGGTATCGTTTGAGAACTTGGAGGACATTGTGACAACAAACATATCTTACGTGCCCCAGTCACCTTTAAAGAACACATCGGATCTTTGCCCGGCTTCAGCCCCAAACCCGCAAATTTTCATTCATATTGAGCAAGATATTTTTTCAATATTTAAAGTATAACAATTGCCGTTAAATAGGAAATTCATCTCGTTTAGTTATTTAGAATTAGCATATAACCCGTCATTGTAAAGTTCCCTATGAGTGAGGTAAAAAAATACTTTCTTTTTTGGCTAAGAATTATGTGGTACACTCTCAATAATTTGTTTATATTTATTGACCGCATGTTAGTTTCCAACCGTAATTTATCTTGTCATATTAAGAGATAGGGTGGACAACAGAGGTTTTAATATTGTGTGTATTTGGTGGTATGTATGAATGATATTCAAAATTTAGCTAATCGATTGCAAACCGTATGGTTATGTATAAAAAACAAACTCACAAACGAATAAACTTTAATTTTCAAAGATATATAACTTAGACGCTAGACATTTATTAGTCCGTGAAATAGACTCCTAGACTCTTATAAAAACAATTTGTTGTTAAAACTGGTGATAAAATTTTGCTGCAAGAAAAAATAATCAATGATTAAATTTTAAATTATCACATATGTACCTAATCTATTATTTAAGCCAAATACAAAATAAAATTATTTACTTAATATCTAATTTCAGTAATAAAAGGTATGAAAATAAAGCAGAAAATATTTAAATAATTTGAAATAAGAAGTGATTAAATGAGATGGTTAAAGGAATGACGTCATAATGTCAGAAAAAAATGTTATTTTCATCTGCTTATAATGTGATAAATTGTTGAATTTAATCATCGCCTGCTCTTAACCTGGGAAAATAGGGCTTGAAATAACTACATTAAACGAAACGAACGAAAAGGGGATAAGAGATGGATTATGAACCTTTTTGAACTCGCTTTGAATTTTACTAAACCTAGTTCATCAAGAATCCAATATGGATGTCTCTATCCATTCCAAGTTCAACCACTTCATAAATTTGAGGACAGGCGGACAGATAACATAGGCTATTATTATGAAGGTAATGTACGTAACATATGTTCAAATACTGATATTATCTTTATATTTAAATTCAACTTTGGTTATATATATTTGTCTGGCATCGGTGTAGTTTTTAATTACATTTAAATTCTTAAACATTTAGTGCTTCAAAAGGTCACTGGAAGAGTAACAATGGACAGTAGTATATATTTTGCCTATTATATCAAATGTATAAAAAGTAAGCATTTTATTATTTCGACATGTAAAATAAGTAATTCAATTAATAAAGAAGGAAAAAAAGCCTAAAGTTGACATTTGACTGGAAAATAGGTTAAAAAAATATGTGTTAAAAAGGGTATGTATACCCATATTTAAACATGAAATCACATTTCATACTTTATAAGAAAATTCAAGACCTCAACAAGCCATCGTAAAATCTTTAAATATCTCTGTGAGAACTGTGAACAAAAATAACAATTAACATAAACATGTAAAGAGCAAAATTAGGAAGTTAATGAAAGTAAACTAAACTAAAAGTGATATTTATTGGCTAACGCCAAAACATGGTTCTTAATTCAGACTATATGTAGATTGCAGTATGAAAGTTATTCGACTGGCGCAAAATAGAAATATATAGTTGCAGTTGATAAGCATATGGCTTATTCTCCAACAGCAATAGATAATGCTTGAGGGTGTGTGTGTGATTTGAGATGGGGATTTAGTCTCATCACAAAGGTAAGTTCATAGCTGGTGAGTCTGATTATTGAGACAACAACTTTTACGAACGACTCTCCGCAAAACCTGTACATATGGTTAAATAGTTGTTTGTGTCAACCATTCACAAGTCACTCTGATGATTCAGGTCAAGCGTCAATATCAATTTGGAGTTACTTATGAAACTGAAAGGAATAAACAGGGAAACAGAGACATTCACCAAGGTTGCTAGAAAGGGATGCTAGAAAAGGATAAAATTTTGAAAAATTACTTCAAGAAAGAGATAATTAAATTGGTTAAATTTTAGTATAAAAATATCATTTTGTATACGCATATATATAATTTTTACACACATACACACACACACACACACACACATATATATATATATATATATATATATATATATATATATATATATATATATATATATATATATATATATATATATATATATCAGAGTCCAGTAAACGACTCTAGAGTCCTGACATCATTTTCATCCTTTATTTAGATCTTACCAACACTCTACTCAGCAATGGTTTCTCATATTGGCGCCCAACTGCTAACAAAGGCATTTTTCACTGCTTCGAGGAGCTACAGGTCTGACCGTGGACAGTGCATACTACTCTCTGCTCATATCACTGCGCGTGAGCCGTATTTATGTGGCTAATAACTCGAGGCGCGTTACTCCCATTAAAAGAATCCCTAATTAAATCTCTTAAATTACTCTATATTTTAAATCCTGACATATATATATATATATATATATATATATATATATATATATATATATATATTGTATATCTTCATATATAAAATTCTTCTCTTCGTGTACTTATAATAGAACTCCTCCTAAACGCATGCACTGATTTTGATGAAATTTTGTGTATGTAATTAAGGTGATTCGAGAATGGTTTAGATTCACAATTAGATCAGATTGATATTGTTCCTTTATTAAAAGTTCGTAATTGCTTGCTTATTGAGATTATTATGATACCCGTTTGAAACTCTTCACCACCGACGTATCTACTGTGCCGTGGTTAGCGCAGCGGGCTGCAGTAAGCGATGTACCAAGATTGTTTGTGATGGCTGTAAGCATGGTGGTGTCAAGTATTTTGAAAATAATTTATTAATTACAATACAATAAAAACGGCCCACCTTATAATTTTTTAAAAAAATATTTAAAAATTAATGGATTTACAGCGTAAAAGCGTAAGACAGAACAACGTCTGTCGGGTCGTCTATATTTATATATATATATATATTATATATATATATATATATATATATTTATATATATATATATATATATATATATATATATATATATATATATATATATATATATATATATATTATATATATATATATATATATATATATATATTTATATATATATATATATATATATATATATATATATATATATATATATATATATATATATATATGAATGAATACTCTGTATATTCGACTCATTGCCATAACTCGTTAAAAGACAAATATAAAAGTGTAGAGACAAAAATAAAAGTGTAGAGAATAAAGCCTTAAATTTCTTATGCCAAGAATGAGCATATATATTTATTGTAATACTTTAATCGATATGACATATAACTGAGGATTATGATAAAATGTCATACAATGATGTCAAAACATTTATTTTTTTAAGTAAAAATTAGGTTTTGGGAATTGTATCGAAATGGCTGATAATATGTGATCACAAAATGAGATTTGTTTTAAGGATATTAAATATATGATAACAATACCACACTGTTAAGTTTTATCTGGAAATATTTATTGATTGCAACAAAAAAGAAATGTTTGCAAATTCGATTTTCATTTCTAAAAATAAACGTTTGTTCACCGTACTATTCCTTTTCCACAACACCTGTTAAAGTTTGGATTTACAAAAAATTTTTAAAAAAATTGTAAATTTGAACTTTTGCGTCGCTGAAAGCCACAAAATAAAAAGTGAATTTTTAGACTAGGAATTTTTCAGTGATGTGGAACGCATTTCAATATAGGTATTCAACTATGGTAAAATGCAGAATATTGGAAGACATGAGCAGTATATTAATAATCAGATAGGTTGTATGAATATTTCATAAATTTCAGATTTCAATAGAAAAACGTAATTTGATTCTGATGGAAACCCTTTTGGATATTTTAAGCTTTACGTCTGCACGTACTGATAAAGAAATATTAACTCTTTAAATATCTCTTTTGAACGTTTGTAAATGCATTTGATTGTATTCAGGAAATTTAGAGTTCATAGAACTTTGTTGTAACTTTTAATTGCAATCCAAGTCATGTTTCATTTTTAATATATTAATGACATTCTAGAAATACTTTAGAAAAGAGAAAGTCATAAGTAACTGTGGTGACACATTTCAAAAAGAAATACTTAAAAAGTTCCAAAATATATAAATCCTAATAAGATTTATTGGAATAACGTATAACAGTGCATACACTAAATGTTCATGGTATCAATGTGCGTTTTTCTAATCAAATTTCACTTTCATTAAAAATTTTACGCGTAAATATAAAGAAAAAATACTTATAGACAAAAAAAAATCTGCATGTTCCCGTATGGACGTTTCAATAAACCAAATACACATATTTATTTTTAATCTAGCAAAATACACCAATGTTCCCAAAGGTAAACCTCTAAAATATCCTTAAATTAAGTTCCGGAAATTCCCCACGATATTGTCTTTATATTTACAAATAAACAAAATATTAAGGATTTCCATTATATTGAATGTCCATTTTAGAGCAGTATGTAAAAGATTAAGGCTTCTTCAAAAGGCATTTAGAGGAAATTTAGAGTATAAAAATTCCCTATCAGTCATCTTCCTTCTGTATACCTTTCTAGGTTTCCCCACGACCAGATAAACAGTAAAACTAATTACCGCACCTTGACATACGAAGTGAAGTAGCAAAATTTCTGTTCACCAAAACCTGAAGGCTGTAAATTAAAAAGAACTCGATTCAGTAAAATAATTGTTTTATAAATAAACATATATTTATGTATATATGTATATATATATATATATATATATATATATATATATATACATATATATATATATATATATATATAAATATATATATATATATATATATATATATATATATATATATATATATATATATATATATATATATATATATATATATTATATATATATATATATATATATATATATATATATATATATATATATATATATATATATATATATATATATATATATATATATATATATGTGTGTGTGTGTGTGTGTGTGTGTGTGTATATGTATATGTATATGTATATATATATATATATATATATATATATATATATACGGTTTCCGCGCACCTGGAAAGTCATGTAAAATCATGGATTTAGACAATGGATTAATTTTGTCATGGAAAGTCATGATTTTCTAAGTAAAATGGGTAAAAGTCATGGAAAGTCATGGATCCGCTGAGCTACCAATTAAGAAAAACCAAGAAATGCCTCTGCAAGTGAATTCCCTTTCTGTTCGTCAAGGAAACTCAAAACAAGCAAGCTTAATAGGTGGGTAAATGTATATTATTCTGGTTTTTTCTTAAATTATAAATTAAATTTTTATTAATATAATAATAATAATTATTTAATAAAAATTAGTTAAGATTTTTCTACAAAATATAAGCTTATCTTTAGGGATATTATATATAAACGTTATATTGTTATCGTGTTTGGCTATTATTCTTGATCACGTCGATAATAAATAAGTACTCGGAATTCAAATTGGAAATTTTTTGATTGCATTCAGAAAATTGCTGTATGATTAAACTTAGGTATGTAGATACAACAATTTATTTATATATATATATGAGTTTATAAACATTTATAAAGTAATTTTTTATCATAAATGTTTGTAATTTTTCTAAAAGAATATATTTTATTTGTATGTATATCAGATTTTTTATTCATATGTACTTTAACAAAATATTTTTAAAGTCATGGAAAATAAACTTCTAAAGTCATGGGAAGTCATGGATTTGAAAAATTTTATTTTGGCGAATTCCCTGTATATAATATATATATATATATATATATATATATATATATATATATATATATATATATATATATATATATATATTATATATATATATATATATATATATATATATATATATATATATATATATATATATATATATATATATATATATATATATATATATATATATATATATATATATATATATATATATATATATATATATATATATATATATATATATATATATATATATATATATATATATATATATATTATATATATATATATATATATATATATATATATATATATATATATATATATATACACACTTCGTCTACCAATAAGTATTTGGACACTTATGCAAGTTACAATATCTGCGGTCCTGTCATGAGGCGTCACGACCTCCACCGGTATACATTGTGTGAGAAACAGCATCGGCATTAGTCGCATGCAATATGTCGCGCAGTTCGGAGCTCTCTGATATGGAAAAATGTATTATTATTGGGTATCACAAATTTGGCCGATCCTTAAGGGACATATCTAACGATCTGTAGTATCCAAACTCGACAGAGGCCTATGTGATTAAGAAGTGGACGGTGATCGGTGATTGTCGGAATGTGTCGTGAGTCGGCAAACGAAAGAAACTGTGATATAGAGAAACCAACGAAACAGGGACCGATGAGTGCTGTCCAGAGAAATTAGAAAGAACCGCACCCAACCCACGTCCCTCCTACGCGAGGAGTTTCAACAGGCATCCGGGAGTATTGTTTCAATGAACGCCATCCTTAAGGAAACACATGCGCTTGTTTTTCATGGTCGTGCTGCTGCCCATTAGCTTTTGATTACAAAGTAAAACCGCGCTGGTCGGTTAATGCGGTGCAAAGTACATCGAAATTGGACCGTTGATTAGTGGAAACGGGTTTTTTGGAGCGAAGAATCAAGGTTCACCCTTTAACGTTCGGATGACAGGGTCTGGGTCTGGCGTCTGCCTGGAGAACGTCTTCTGCCAGAATGCATTTTGCCATCAGTCAAGTTCGGCGGAGGTGGAATTATGGTCTGCAGGGGGTTTCCACTGGTATGGACTATGACCCTTGGTGACCATTCATGGTAAGCTCAACGCCAAAGCCTACTGCACTATTTCGGATGACAATGTGCTTCCTACGTTATGGCAGGTTTAAGGGTTTGACCCCTGTTACTTTCAGGAATACAATGCCAGTTGTCGTGTTTCGAGGTTAACCAAGGCTTGGTATGTTGCCAATGGAGTTCATCGAATAGACTAGCCTGCCCGGATACCAGACCTCAACCCTATTGAGAACCTCTGGGACGAGTTGGATCGCCTAATTAAGGGGGGCACTACTCGTCCAAAATCGGTGAAGGAACTTGTATGTCTACTCCAAGCGGAGTGGTAGACAATACCTTTATCTATAATACAAAGACTGGTGGAAAGTATGCCCCAGAGGGTTCACGTTGTAATTGCCTCTCGTGGAGGCTCTACCATTTGTTGATTTTGAATAATGTTAGTTTTTCTTTTCTATCACAGGTGTCCAAATACTTATTGGTAGACAGTGTATATATATATATATATATATATATATATATATATATATATATATATATATATATATATATATATATATATATATATAATCTGGACGACCCTGCAAACGTTGTCCTGATTTAACGCTGTAAGTCAAAAAATTGTAAAAAGTTTTTAACTAAATTATATTTTGGACCGTTTTGATGAAAAAGTAAATTAAAAAATATTTTATATTATTACTTGATGCCACCACGTGCAATTAGATTAAAGTAAACACATCACAACGTAATTAAATTAATTTAAAACCATCACAGCGCAATTAGATTAAATTAAAATTTCCCACTCGTCATCTCTAAATAATTATAAATATTTAATTACATTTATAATATTTTTTCTTAACTACTCCAATTGTATACATATTCACAGTTTTATTAATGTAAGTTAATATACCATAAACAAATTGTAACAACCAATCAACTATTAATTTTTATATTCTAACTGTACATATATTCTAGAGACTTGGATTAAATTCAATTTTTATTTGGCACAAAACTGCAAAAGTACTTTTAATTCACGAATAAAAATAGGAGCTATGCAAAAAAAAAGTATATTTTCTACTACAGATGAAGTAAAAATGTTGTTTACTTAAATATAGCTGTTAAAGATTTCGTTAAGACATCAAATTCCTTATAACCCAATTTTTCCGATTCATGAAATATTTATTGACTATTTCCAACTAGTAAGGTGCTTGAAAATTTTTGTATAAAATATACTTCTTGTGAAAGCAATTACGTGTTACATGTTTTTATTTATTATTTTAATAAATATTTATAAAGATTAAAAAAAAACCTATTACGTTCGCCCATTATGCGTCTCCCAATCAATATTGGCATTAAATAGGTACTTTAAATAACTCATGTCGACGTGAATATATAATAGTTGCTCATTTTTTCCTGGCGTTGCTATTTTAATGGCACCATTTTAAATAGTCTTGAAAGAGAGATAAGATAATGTATTGCTTATGTATTAGATTTTAGCATTTTTTTAGATTCATAAAATTATTGGTTTGGCATTTAAGTTATTGTTTTCCGCTATCGGCTATATCATTGTTTTCTTGTTTCTTTTTAAACATTAATAATCTTAATCTGTGCGCAAATTGCCCGAGTCTAAGATTCAAACAAGAACTATTTTTCTTCCCGAATTATATTACAAAAAATAAAGTACTATTTTAAAAATACAATTTATGAAATATAAATTATAACAACTTTATTGTAATAGAAATAGGAATTTTTAATAACTATCGATTTATCACCATTACTTTTAGAATTTGTTACACTTATAATACTCGTGAGTATTAAAACACCACTGTTTATACTGTTCACGGAAATGTATCACTTACTTACAAACTTTAATATGGTGTAGTTTTTATCATTTTTTATATAACTAGTTATTATATTCATATATCAATGAAAGTGTATGAGTAATTATACTTAATATACCGAAAAACAGTACAATTTTGCAAATATTACATCTTAAATCTTAACACGTAAGTGTTGATTAAGTGTAGTACATACTACAATGCTTTTGTAGTTCTTTATAGTTCATATTACATATATAATTATTGTGTTGACATAACGTAACTAGATTTATTTTTATAACTAGTTATGTGTCATTAGCTACATATTACTTAATTTCTGTCAAATAATACTCCATTGCTAAATTCTTCCTTTTTCGGACTGTTTACGTATCTAATTAGTAACAATTTGACAGCAATATTATATAGTTCTTTATCACTTATACAACTAGTTATGGTGTTGACATGAGAGAGTTTGTTTTATTCTTATAGCTAGTTACCTGTTGCAAATTGTATCTTACATGCGTTACACATTTTAGAAGTAATATTAAAGATATTGATGGATAATAGCCAATTGGTAAAATATCTGCATTGTTGCACATCCACTTAGTAAGAAATCAACAACAATAACCCGTAATTCTTTTTATTTAACTAGTTATTTAGTTGATATAGTATAAATAGTTTTGTAGCAAGCGCTCTAAGACGACTTGAAAAATTATTAAGAACATTACATAATACCCTAGAGTGGCATCATTAAAAAAGTAGTTAAATTGCAGCAAACCATCTTCACTTCTTTCTAAACCACTATTTTGCTTCTACAACCTGTCAATAGAAGGTAACAAATAACAATGTAGAATTAACATTGAACAAACTTTAAATTAAAACTTATTATTAATTACAATTGATGCAGTATCGCGGCAAACATAATCAGTTTTTATTTCATCGCCTTTAGGCATTCTACAGTGCCTTTGACAATGTAGAAAGCAGAAAATGCCAGGCTATCATTCTTAGCTCCTCCTCGATAGGGTAGCGAGTGTTACAAAATTACTGCTCTGCAGGTGACGCCATCGATCCCTCTTCCACCGGCAGGGTGTAAGAAACGGGAACAGTAGACGAGTAGGATACAAGATACAAATACGAGACGTCTGATTTCTTCTGCATGATTTTTTTATCTTAATGTAAAAGGGTGCCGACTAACCATGAAATTGGTTTATGCAAATTTATAAACAAAACAAATTGTTGAACAAAAAAATAAAATTTTGCATAAAATATTTAACTTAGAATATAAATTGTGTCACCGATCCGCCACACTTTTATTTTTATAACTAGTTATGTATTACTAGTTTGCTGTGTAACACAAATGTTACAGTCAATACTTAGCATTCTCACGAATAATTACCGAAGATTACAGTCTATTTTTATTATCACACACCTACTTAGTCACGTATCGATAATTATGTTCCACAGTTCTACATTGTTTAAACAAGTTATTGAGTTGTATAGTACAGTTAGTTATATTTTTTGAGCTAGTTATAGGTTACATATGTTATATATGCTGTATGTAATATCTATCATATTGACGTATAACTGAGGGCCGAAATAATTATTTATTGCAAAAAAATAGCTTATCAACTTACTTAGTAAAGAATTAAAGAAAGGTTTAATAGATTTTTATTGCTTTTATTTAAATAGCTATTTTGTATATAAACTTGGACATCAGTCGCTGTATGCTTTTCAGCACGAAATCTGCTATGAAAGTGGCATAGATTTTGTCTTCCACATTGCAAGAGAATATTGACTTCCCGGATAATTACACTATATTAGTCGTTTTGTGTCTACGACTGCCGAATGGTTAGTGCACATTGCCATCAAATGATTAAAGCTCGAATGAGTAACTAAGAGCTCAGTTGAAGAACATGGAAATACGGAGATAATTGCAAATTAAAGAGTTTTTACTTACGGCTAGTCATTTTGGATCTATGACTTTCAAATGGTTAGTGCAGATTGCCATAACAATGCTTAAAGCTCGAATGAGCAATTAAGAGCTCAGTTGAGACACATGAAAATATACGGAGAATTGCAAAAAGAGGTTTTACTTACTACTAGTCTTTTTGGGTATGTGACTGTCAAATGGTTAGTGTACATTGTCATAACAATGTTTAAAGCTCGAATGAGTAATAAAGAGCTCAGTTTAACTACATGGAAGTATGGAGAGAATTGCAAGTTAAAGAGCTTTTACTTAGTACTAGTCGTTTCGGGTCTATGATTTCCAAATGGTTAGTGCACATGGCCATAATAATGCTTAAAGATCGAATGAGTATGAAAGAGCTCAGTTGAACCATATGGAAATATAGAGAGAATTGTAATTTAAAGAGATTCTTCCTGTAAAAAGGAAGTAATTGTGCAATTACATTGAGTCTCTATTTTCATAATGTTATGGAACTAAAATTGGGAAAATATTCTAGTTAGTTTTTAGGATAATATTAAAATATAATACACAGGCACGCACATATGCATACATATGTATGTGTGTGTATGTACAGTTTAGTACTCAAATTTTAGTTAAGTAAAATAGGCATATTCGACTCAAACATCAACTAGTATATTCTATCCATTGTTTCTTTAAACAAAAAATTATCGGAATAAAATTTTTACTTCGAATAGATTGTCGAGAAAAAGGTCTCTTTTTCACAAGTGTATTTTCATCACAACGTTTTTTTGTTCTCATTTTAATAACTATAGAATTTTTACATTGCACTCAATTTGCTTACAATATTTTTCTATGGAATATTATCAAATTACTCGCATAGCTGGAAAACGCAAAAAACTATAGCTTCAAAGACTGTAAGTTTTTATACATTCTTTGAAATATTATAGGAGCGTAAATTTGCCGTTAGGCTTCTGTTAAAAAAATAATGTGGATAATAAATTTTATGGTATAACTAAATATAAATTGCATAATTTAGCTGAACTCATTAGAAATACTAATTTTTTATTAAAAATATACAGATGTGAATGCCATATAAATCTACAATTTTTCTACTTTTAACTAAACTAATATGATTAATAATTAATAATTAAATTTTTTTATTTTATTTTGAAATATCGCATATATAATAATATTTTTATCACTTTGGGTTCCGATTCTTTCTTTCTAGCAACCTTTTCGAATGTTCTCGAATGCCCCTTTTGTATTCCTTACGGTTGCATAGCTTTAAACAGGTTTTGATGCTTAAGTTAAGTCATCCACTTGAATTGTAGAGGATTGTTAATTGGCTGGTACAACAGGTATAAAAACAGATGTACAGTTTTTTAGGACGACAGTTCCGTTCGTAGCATAAAACATGAATAAACTACGACAGTTTGAAATTTCATTTCATAATCCTCCTTGTCGCAAGTTCCAAGACTGCACGGCTGAAATACACTCAAGAGCCAAAACATTATGACCACCCCTACATTTTGCAATGAACTCGCCTGAATGACGTGGAAGGCACGTGATCAGGTGGAAGTGATATTTTATTGTTGATGAAGGGTATGAAGAGTAATTCTTTCTTTTACTTCTGTGTGATGGGAAAGGCTGCTGGATCTAAGCGATTTTGATAGAGAACAGATTGTGGTGGCTCGAAGGCTCAGAGCAAGTACTTCCGAAACTGCAAGACTCGTGGGTTGTTAGCGTTCTACAGCTGTTAGTACTTATGTGAAGTGGATGAATGACGGTGAAACCAGCAGTAGACGACATGGTGTTGGACGTGCACACGCTATCAAAGGAAAAGCTCGTCGGAGACTGTCTCGAACGGTAAAGCAAAACCGGAGCCAGACAGTGGCTCCGCTGACAACCCAATACAGTGCAGGGACAAGTAGAATAGAATCGGAGCATACTGTTCAGCAGACACTGTTTGATATGGGACTACGCAACAAACGTCCCACTCGTGTGCCTTTGATGACCAAGCGCCATGTGCACTAACCATTTGGAAGTCATAGACAACTAGTAGTAAGTAAAAACTCATTAACGGTTTGTCATTCATACCGCTGATGGTCGTATCAGGATACGCCGTTTTCCAGGCTTACAGTTGCTCCCTCTATGTAAAGTAGGTCATACACAGCCAGTGGTGGTGGTATTATGCTTTGGTGGACGTTCTGTTGGGCGTCTCTGGAACCCGTGGTTGTGGTAGAGCAGACCATGAATGCTACAGGGTATCTGATCATCATTGCTGACCAGTTGCATCCTTATATGGCCTCTGTTTTTCCAGCTGGAAATGGAATGTTCCAACAAGACAACGCCCCGTGTCACTAGGCTAAAATTGTGTTGGAGGAGTTCCGGGAACATGATGCTGAATTCCAGTTAATGTACTGGCCGCCTAATTCAGCATTTGGGATGCCATGGGATGGCAGCTCAGAGTTCAAAGATCACCAGTTAGCAATATCTTGGATTTGTATATCCGTTGCTTAAACATATGGTACAATCTGTCTCCGACCATCTACCAAGGACTTGTGGCATCCATGCCAAGACAGGTTGGAGTTGTGTTGCGCACAAAAGGTGAGTCAACTCGTTATTGACAGGTGGTTATAATGTTTTAGCTCTTCAGTGTATCAGCTCGAAATTTTCCTTCGACATGAAGGAAACACTTCACGTTATATATATAAATTATTTAACAAAAACTTTATTTATTACTAATTTCTTCTTAAATAGAAGTGTGTGGATAAATAAAATTAATTTAATATTTTTGTAGGTAAATCTATAAAATTATAATTCATTATAATTAATTCCGTTTAAAATCCAGATTTCGTATATAATGTATAAAGAGTAAAAAAATCTGTGATAATTTAAATTTTATAGATTTGTTATAAAATGTACAGTCATGCATACTTATTATCGGTATTGAATTTAATAAAGACAAAGATTAGCAAATCAGAATGTTTATAGAATATGTTCTCTGGTTATATGTAGGTAATTAATTTACAATCTGTATTTTGATATCCCTATTCATTATAGCCAAACGATAGCCTAAATTTAGAAAGATACTGTTCAAAACTTTATTTGAATCCTGCTGCAATATGGATATTCGTAGCCATTCGGAATCGGTTTTAAGCAGTAGGTCCCGGTCACATTAGCCGTCTTGTGCAGATAGCAGAGATCGTTCCAAACCACATCAAGCCGGATTCATTATGTGTTTGATGAAAAAATAAGTTTGTCATACATCCTCAACAATTTATTGTATCGGAGCATAAGGCAAAACTTTGATGCTGTTCTGGTATCTAAAACTAATTTTCACACCACACGTAAGTAGAGTGATTCTGAAAATGTTAGTAAAATTTTACGGTGATGTAACACAGCTTTTATAGCAAAATATTTTAGTGTAGTCCTAGCGTTTAATCTAGAGAAATGCCTTTAGGCATATGGCATTTATGTTTAAATTTAATAGCTAAAAGTTTTTGCTATTAAAAAATGAAAGAAAAATAAGTGTATCTTATTAACTTAATTATTAGCTTTCTATTCGTACTGCTCAACATATTTTCGCTTCAATTACATTTAGTTAATTATAAACTGATACGAAATCTCGTTAAATTAAATTTCCAGATGCAGTTATCTACTACCGTGAGAAAAATCGGCATAAGGTAAAAATAATGAACGTGTCTTTGGTGAGGGCTTGAACTGAGCTCATCTGTGCCTTGTGAAAAGACGTTGTTTCGCGGAGAATAGGATACTGAATAGAGGATTGTTAACACCAAGGACCATCTCAATCATTCTGTCTGAGAAATTCTTTAGGGTGCTGGTGAAGTGTTTCCAATGTTATTTTCAATGTTATACCGAAGAAAGAGTCTCACACGATAGAGATCATTTACATTGTAAGGGAAGCAGCAATACTATTCTACCTTGTTTTCCAAAGGTTTGTCGAGACACCGATTAATGATGCCCTCTTGATCAGCGAGATTGCTCCCGATTGCTGCAAACTCCCCTTGGGACCGGGCTTAAAGCTGTCCAGCTATAGTTCTGCAAAGCGGTTCCTCACCACGTCATCAACAAGATGTCCAATCAGCTGAGATGGAAATCTGCGGGCAGACGACAATATAAAAAGACAGGAGTTCATGGCTTAGGGTGATGTTTTGACCGATCGAGTCTCCTGTAAACTCATGGGCTGATAGCGTCGGCAGAGCGACTGAGAGCAATTACGAAGCTGATTACGAAGCAACGATCATGATTTCACTGTGTATATCATATTAATTTCATCAGTGTCTTCATCATAACTTTAACATTTTGAGTTTCTAATAAAAATCTTTAGTTTGTACGTAGAAAACCACTATCCTTTTTCCAGTTCATTTAGAGCTGATTACGCTACAAAACCAATAATAATACCAAAATTTTCAGTTCTAGGTTAAGAAACAATTAGTTTTATTAGCTTGTAGAAAGAAGTTTGCTGCAAAATTTAACCTTTACATCTAAAATATGATATTCTTGAAATTTCTCTTTCCATGTGTTGAAAAACATCGATCGATTCATTTTATACAAAAAACAAGACTTTCTCAGTTATTCAAATTTTTATGGAAGGAAAACATGTTCCTTCGAAACTTACCCTTTTATTTTCGTCATATATTAATCTCTAGTATAAAATCAATTCCAGAGTCTGTTAATAAATAAATCATTTAGCTGAATTTTATAGAAATAGTTTGAATTTCAAGAATAATTTGACGTTCAGAAAGGTTAACAACATTTTATAATTTAAATACAAATTTTTATAAACCAATGTATATTTTTCAGGTAAACATTAATTTTTTAATCCGAATGAAGCCTTTCCCATGACACACAATATAATTGAAAGAATGATTTTTCAGCAGCAGTTAACCCTCCGAGTGGAACACTTCGAAGAAAAAGTTTCCAAAATATACCCTAAAGGTTTACTGTGCAGTGACCAAAGCGTTCTATGTTTTTTCCCTTTACCAATGTCGACTAGAATGGAATACGGGAAACCCACCCTCGTTATTGTTCCTTTACTTCCGGTTATAAAAAGACATATAA
>CM063500.1:35226117-35228617 GCA_032207245.1 Pardosa pseudoannulata
TTCTTATACGTCATCAGCATCTAATTTACTAACACTCTGTTTGAATGGATCATATCGATATACAACGGCATGTAGACGTTTTGACGACCAGAAGATGACGAGACGTTAGAATAACTTAAATATTTTTATTTTCCATGTCTTCTTTTTATGTGTCATGAATGTGTCATTTTTCAGACCCTCTGCATGCATTTTGTGATCATTCGAAAGTCTATCTGAAGTCTCACTATGCACGACACTTTAAGCATTCCTAAAACCAAATATCTAATACTTTAAGTTTCCTTGTTAGTGAATACTGACGTAATATAGTTACTAGCTAATATGGCTTCTTTCATGGACCTAATGGTTATTTACTTTAAAATATGAATATGGAATCATTTTGTATATACAACACTTACTCTTTTTGTAGGAAAAAGAAAAATTGTTTTGAATAAGAATTACATAACAGTGCAACATGTAAAATGTTTAAATAACGTTTTGTATTATAAGTCAATAATCGTAACAATAAGAATTCAACATTTTATGTTATCAGCTACAGATAAAAACATTTTTATAATTTAATAATAATCCAGAAAAAAATTTCAAACGAGTACCCAAAAAGGATTTCGAAAAGAATTTTTTTTTCGATAGAACATAGCTATCCGTGAAATACATTTGTCAGATACGCCTTCCCGCAATATATGATAGAACTTGCACCATTCAGTGGAACACCTTCTTTTTCTATCAAAGTTTTAAGTCTTTTACGAAATGAGATTGTCGAAAACTTGAGCTTTTTATGGCTCAAGTTTCAGAAATCCTCCCTAAGATTCAATTTACATGAGGAGAATGCCTTTCTAATACAGCTTGAATTTCTTTTGCAGGTATGTCTGGATTTTTCTGAGAAAAGCACTATAGAAAATTTGCGATGGAGAGAGAGATATCTGTTCTGTTTCATGTTTTCTTTTTTTATCATTTGTAAAACTGTCCATGACTCAAAGTTAAAGTTTATATCATTCTTAAAGACGGAATTTATTTTAAAAATGTAATTTAAAGTAATAAAATAATAAGTAATATTAAAATAATTGGAGAATTATACCTGATAATTATTTTTTTACGAAAAAGCAAAAATTATTAATGAAACAGACTTTGTGAAAGCTGTATGTTTGTGGCCAAATTTTAAAACAAGTACTTGTTTTACATTTTATAATTTTTTTAATTAAAGAAAGTAAAAAAAAAATTAAAATAACATTAACAAGTATAGAGACCAAATACTAAAATTCCATGTATTTAGGTTAATAATTAAAAACCAACAAGTAAGCTGTGGTTTTTGTTTCGGTTGGTTGTCTGATAATTTTATAAAAGAAAGTTTTTATTTATTCTGAAATAAAGTAAAATTATTAAAGTATCATAAACAAGTATAGAGAACAACTACTAAAATTCCCACGTATTTAGGTTAATAATTAATAAAGATCGAAAGAGCTGTTTAAAGGGGATTTATTAAGCTTGAGAAACACCAGCAAGTAAGCATTGGTTTTTGTTTCGTTCGGTTTGTAACGAAATTTCTTCCATTTTAAGCTTTTAAAGGTGATGTATTAAATTGAGAAAGACAAACAAGTAAGCTTTGATTTTTGTTTCTTCAGGTAATCTGATAATTTTATAAGAGAAAATTTTTATTTATTCTGAAATAAAGTAAAATTATTAAATTATCATAAACAAGTATAGAGAACAACTACTAAAATTCCCATGTATTTAGGTTAATAATTAATAAAGATCGAAAGAGCTGCTTAAAGGTAATTTATTAAGCTTGAGAAACACCAACAAGTAAGCCTTGGTTTTTGTTTCGTTCAGTTTGTAAAAAAATTTCTTCCATTTTAAGTTCTTAAAGGTGATGCATTAAGATTGAGAAAGACAAACAAGTAAGCTTTGATTTTTGTTTCTTTAGGTTGTCTGATAATTTTATAAGAGAACATTTTTATTTTTTGAAATAAAGTAAAATTATTAAAATAACATAAACAAGTATAGAGAACAACTAATAAAATCCTACATATTTAGGTTAATAATTAAAACGGGTATGGCTTATCGAAAAAAAATGAAATTTCTTCGAATTAAAGCTGCTCAAAGGTGATTTATAAAGCTTGTGAAAAACCAACAAGTAAACTTTGGTTTTTGTTTCGTTAGGTTGTCTAATAATTTTTTATACGAAAGTTTTTTTCCGAAATAAAATAAAACAATTTAAATAACATAAACAAGTATAGTGGACAACTACTAAATATGTCACGTATTTAGGTCAATAATTAAGATATGACAAATCGAAAAAAAATTAAAAATTTCTTCTATTTAAAGCTGTTTAAAAGGGATGTATTAAGATTGAGAAGACCAAGAAGTAAGCTTTAGTTTTTGTTTCGTTAGATTGGATGATAATTTTATAAATGAAAAATTTTATGTTTCGGAAATAAAGTAAAATTATTCAAATAACATAAAAAATTATAGAGAACAACTACTAAAGATTCCACGTATTTAGGGT
>CM063500.1:35236117-35271117 GCA_032207245.1 Pardosa pseudoannulata
TATTTTACTTTTCCCTCAAAATGGTCTAATTTATAATTTATTTAAAAACATTTTACAGTTTTTATATTTACAGGTTTAAAACAGGACAACGTCTGTTGGGTCGTCTAGTATATTCATATTTATATTCTGATTTCACTGTCGAGTGAATTATATTAATAAGTGTCTTGTAGAAGTTATGGAGTTGTAAAAATGCAGTATATAATAATATAAATAACTATATCCTAAAATATTATTGTACTTAAATGTATTTTATAGTATAAACCAGAATGGAAGGACGAAATGAGTTGTAATATTTCCTAAACCATTTTTCCTTTCATGATGTTACTAATGCAGGTTTATATATTATAGTATAAATAATTCACTGTTTATCACTTTAACCAGGTTAGTTTAGATTAGATGGTAACTTAAATGTATAAATTTAAAATAGCACTTGAAAGATTTATACATATTCATTATTCAATACATATGAAAACTTATTTCCTTGCAATATAATTTTAGGAAAATTTAACTTGATAAAATTAAATGATATATCCACTTTAAATGATTCGCAATTTAATAACTACCTATAACTATTTCTAGCTATTTTAGAAATAACTGATGCGTTGAAGAGATTTCTGTAATGTAATGAAAACACTTTGGATTATGTTTCTATTTTTCAGAAAATTATGAGATAAATATCTTGGAAAATTAAATAAATCATTAACTTAAAACTATTCAGTTCATATATAGTCATTAAGGAAAATGTTATTTCTTAAATTATGTTTCATTTCTATTATCGTATTACTCATTAATATACAATCTTAATAATAATTCTTTATCAATTGTTAGATTTTAAGTAAATTAAAGAATTCCAGAGAATTTTTTTACAATTACAATTGCAGAAAGAAGTAATATTTAGTCTCGTAATAATTATGTGTCAGAATAATTATTACATTGCAAAGTGATATTTATATTAATCAACCATATTTGCACCATATACTGTATTTACATAAAAAAATTTACATTAATTTTACATTAGATTGTATAGCAATCCTTTTATCAGTTTATTCTGAATTTCCTTTATGTATGGGAGTAATTGTAGGAATTTTAGAAAACATTCTATAGATATTTATCTTTTTGTTGATATTGTACATTCTACAATTGACGGTACTATTTGACTCATGAACCAAGGAATTATTCTCTTAAATTAATAAGGCAGTTAATTACAAAAATTTATTTTAAGTTTTTCCATATATTTAATCTAGGATATTTATATTGCATATTGAATTTATCTGTGTTTCAAATAGAGATTTTCATTAAAAACAGTATGAAAATTATACCGACATAAAAAGAGTTTGCATTTAATTTACAGTAGATTATACATCAATACTTTTAGGACAACTTATCTTGATATAATCAAATGAAATATCCACTTTAAATAATTCGCAATTTAATAACCACCTATAACTATTTCTCTAATGTAACTGAGATTGCTGTAATGTAATGTCCGTATATCAATCCAAGTTATACCATATACTATAACTACATAAAAACATTTATAGGAAACTTAGATTAAAAAATTGCTATACATATTTATCATTTTGTTGATATTGTACATTCTACATTTGACTATACTATTTAACGCACGAAACAAGAAATTCTTCTCTTAAATAAATAAGACATTTAATTTTTAATTTCATTTTATTATTTTCCATACATTTATCTGGAATATTTATACTACATATTGGATTTATCTATGTTTCAAGTACAGATATTCATTAAAAGCAGTAGGAAACTTATACAAACACGAAAAGAGTTTGGATTTATTTTACAGTGGATTGTACATCAATACCTCTAAAAAAATTTTAATACAATCAAACGAAATATCCACTTTAAATAATTCGCAATTTAATAACTATCTATAACTATTTCTCTAATGTAAGTGAGATTTCTGTAATGTAATGAAAGCACTTTGAATTATGTTTCCATTTCTCACAAAATTATGAGATAGACAGCTTGGAAAATTAAACTAATCATTATCTTAAAATTATTCAGTTTATATATAACCTTTAAGGAAAATGTAATATATACCATTTCTTAAATAATGCTTCATTTTATTTATCACATTACTCATTAAGATACAATATTAATAATAATTATTTTTCAACCGTTACATTTGAAGTAAATGAAAGAATACCAGAGAATTTTACAATTACAAAAGTAGAAACGGGATAGTTATTCTTGTACTAATTATATGCCAGATGAAGTACAACAGAAATAATCTGTATTAATTTAAATTTTTATTTCTTAATACAAAAATTTATTCTTTATCAAAATTATTGATGTGTTTTAGGTAATCAAATGGAAAATTAGATATTTCATAACCACCAGTAATATATTTTATTAATTAACTTATTTATTCTTAATATTATGTAATATAATTTTATTGAAAAGTAAATCCCCTTAGTAACTGGGAAAGTTTTGAGAATTTTTTACTATTACACTGTAAAGTGATACTTATATTTATCAATCCAATTTGCAACTTACATTGTATTTACACAAACAAAATTTGCATTTAATTTACATTGGATTGTATAGAAATCCTTTTATAATTTTATTCTGAATTTCTTCTCTGTATGGGAGTAATTGTAGGAAACTTAGATTAAACAAATGCTACACATATTTATCATTTTGTTAATATTGTACATTCTGCATTTCACTGTACGATTTAACTCAAAAACCAAGTAATTATCATAAATAAATAAGGCATTTAATTAAAAATTTTATTTTAATATTTTCTATACATTTATCTCGGATATTTATACTACATATTGAATTTATCTATGTTTCAAATACAGATTTTCATTAAAAACAGTATGAAAATATACCAACATAAAAATAGTTTCCCTTTATTTTACAGTAAATTGTACATGAATAGTGTTAGGAAAATTTATCGTGATATTCAAATAAAATTTCCACTTTAAATAATTCTCAATTTAATAACCACCTGTAACTATTTCTCTAATGTAACTAAGATTGCTGTAATATAATGAAATCACTTTGGTCAATCTTTCCATTTTTCACAAAATTATGACATGAATATTTTAGAAAATTAAACTAATCATTACCTTAAATTATTCAGTTCATATATAGCCTTTAAGGAAAATGTAACATATATCATTTCTTATATTATGCTTCATTTCATTTATCGTATTACTTATTAAGATACAATTTTAATAATAATTCTTTCTCAATTGTTAGATTTTAAGTTCCTGAAATAATACCATGGGATTTTAGAATTACAACTGCAGAAAAAAGTGATATTTGGTTTTGTACTAATTATATGTCAGACAAATATATAAGTCAAATAATGTAGAACAGAAGTGAGTTGTATTAATTTAAATTTTTATCTCTTTACAAATACAAATATTTCTTCTCTTTACAAATACAATATAAAATACAATATAAAATACAATACAATAACAATTACAAATACAATATAAAATACAATACAATAACAATTACAAATACAATATAAAATGCAATATAAAATACAATACAATAACAATTACAAATACAATATAAAATACAATACAATAACAATTACAAATACAAATATTTCTTCTTTATCCAAATTATTTTTGTTTTATAGGTAATCAAATGGAAAATTAGATAATTCATTAAATATTTTTAGAACCATCAAAAATGTATTTTATTAGTTGACTTCTTTATACTTAATATTATATAATATAAATTGATGTAACTAAAACCCTTTTATAACTGTGAAAGTTTTGAGAATAGTTTATTATTAGACTGCAAAGTGATGCTTATATTAATTAATCTAAGTTGCACCTTGTATTTTATTTACATATAATAATTTATATTTATTTTACATTGGATTCCATAGCAATTCTTTTATTAATTTATTCTGAATTTCTTCTGTGTGTGGGAGCAAATGTAGGAATATTAGGTAAAAAATATGCTACACATATTTATCATTTTGTAGATATTGTACATTTTACATTTGACTGCACTATGTAATGCACGAAACAAGCAATTATTGTCTTAAATAAATGATTCATGTAATTAAAAATTTTATTTTAACATTTTCCATACATTTATCTAGGATATTTATACTACATTGTATTTATCTATGCTTCAGATATAATACAGATTTTCATTGAAAATAATATGAAAATCGTACCAAAATATAATTTGCATTTATTTTACATTTGATTGTACATCAATCGTTTTATCGATTTATTCTGGTTTTCTTCTCTGTATGGGAGTCATTTTAAGAATCTTAGGTAAAAAAATGATTCACATATTTACCATTTTTTTGATTTTGTACATTCTACATTTGACTATACTATTTAACGCCTGAACCAAGGAATTTTACCATTAAATAAACAAGTTATTTAATTTAAAATTTTATTTTAATGTTTTCCTTTATTTATCTAGGATATTTATATATTTCTTTCAGATTTTCTTTTATAGATGGAATTAAATGACAATTATATATTTGAGAAAAATTTTATTAGGCTATTTCACACGTTTAATCATTTTATTGATATTGTAAATTATATATTTTATCATTTTATTGATATTGTGCATTATATATTTTGCTTTTACGTTTTAACGCTAGAACCAAGTACTTTTTCTTAGACAAATAAGGTGTTTAGTTTTAAATTTTATCTGATTTAATATTCAATTAATCTTGATGGGAGTAATTGAGTATTATACCTATGATATTTCATGAAGATTTTGCTAACATTTATCCTTTTGTTGATATTGTACATTACAAATTTGGCTTGTACTATTAAAAGTTCGAACCAAGGAAATTGTTCCCTTGTATAAATAAAGTGTTTATTTTTAATTTTATATCAATATATTTTTAAAAATTTTTAAAGGTATTTATAATTCTTCTTTAATTTATCTATGCATCAAACTCAGTTTAAATTAAAAAACAGAAAAAATATTTTTAAATATTTTATTTTATATTTTATTGATATTTTCTAGGCCTATTTATGCACGTTCAAAAGGGGAAATAAATAATAAGACCTTGTAATGTTAACAAACTGTAAACTGGATCTATATGAGTTCAATATCTGATCTGTCTATCCCTTATATTAAGGATATTTTTTGGGTTTTTAAGATTTAGACAATGAAAGATTGTAGAGATAAAATTGATCTCCTGGAAACCCTTGATGAACTTTGTAATATGATTATACAAACCCCTACTGAATATTGCCAAAATATGCATCATTGTTAATAAAAGATTCATGCACTTGGGTTTGAGAGTATGGAATTGCAGCCTGTACTTTATCAGTTAAAATAATAAAGTTTTGCAAGACGAAATGTTTTATTTCCAGAGGTTTTAATAAACTTTAGACTAAGTCATAATGGTATCAATATCTGATCTTTCCATTATTTTTAGGATTTTTTAAAAGTATTATGATCTAGACTATGAAGAATTGAAGAAATTAAATTGACCATCCGTAAACCATTATTTGACTTTGTAAGAGGATTAAATGAAATTCTGTTGCATATATCCTAAATGTATCCTTGTTCATAAAAGAAAACAGGAAATTGCAGCCCGGATTTAAACAGCTTTAACATTGAAATTTATAAGACTAAGGGACTTGCTCTGGACCTTGCGAGTCGGTTGTAACGTCACTTTGACGTCAGCTGGATTGTATGCTAGCATAATATCCGTAAACTGTCATTAAAGTGACGACAAAGTACTATGCTTATTTTACTTGAAAAATGACACAGATGAAGATTGAAGGATTGAAAAATTAAATTGATCATAAGTAAACCATTATTTGACGCTGTCAGAGGATTAAACGAAGCTCTATTGTATATATCCTAAATGTATCCTAGTTCATAAAAGAAAATATGAAATTGCAGCCCGGATTTAAATAGCTATAACGTTGCAATTTTAAAACACTAAGGGACTTACTCTGGACGTTGAGAGTCGGTTGTGACATCACTTTGACGTCAGCTTGATCGTTTGATCACATAATATCCGTAAGCTGTCATCAAAGTGACGACAAAGTGCTATGCTTTTTTACTTGTAAAATGACACAAATGAAGATTGAAGGATTGAAGAAATTAAATTGATAATTTGTAAACCAGAATTCGACGTTGTAAGAGGAATAAATGCATTTCTATCGTATATATCCTAAATGTATCCTTGTTCATAAAAGTAACATTGCAGCTATAACATTGCAGTTTATAATACTAAGAAACTTGCTCTGCACGTTGCGAGTCGATAATGACGTCACTTTGACGTCATCTTGATAGTTTGCTCGCATAATATCCACAAGCTATCATCAAAGTGACTTCAGAGTGCTATAAGTTTTTCACTTGGAATGAGACGAATGGAAAATATTTGTTCTCTCATTTTCTTTCTAAAATTATATAACATGTAAGATAGGAAAATATATTTTGAAATCATTATTAGCAGAAATAATAGAATCTATATCAAATTTTATACAGTATATAGTGAAAGATTAAATCCATATATTGGTAACAAGTCACCCATACTATAAAAATTATATAAGTAAACACTATTTTCGAATATTTGAGTAAACAAAAAAATCTTCTCATTATAAATCAATCTAGGCTTAAAATAATCAATATTGCTCTTCGACCTGTTTACCAAGTGCCTTACGTTGCTAAAACAACTTCATGAACTAATATCAAACCATATATCATACCATTTACTTTTCGTCATTAATTTAATAAACAAAAAAACAAAGAATTTATAATATATATAATGATACAAAATTCTGTTTCTCTAATTTATATTTTAACTATTTTATTTTTTTGAATATAAATTTTTATAAATAATTGATATTCTACTCTCTATGAAAAGAAATCTAAGAAATATCTAAGAAAAGAAATTACGCTTAATGTAATTCGTTTTAATCAATTAGTTACTGACATTTTCCAAAACTAATTATAATTAGAAATTACATTATTCAGATTAAGTTTTAGCATTTTTAATACTTCAGTAAAATTTTTGCATCGTTAAAACTATAATAATTTTTATTTTACTCTATTATCCCGTTTGTAGCTTTTTAAGAATCAAATCACCCTGCAACTTTTAAAAGTGTTTACCGAAACAAAAGATCTTGACGCATATAAAATTGATAACCTTCTATGTTTACTAATTAATCATCATACTTCATGCAAGTTATAGTTAATAATTACGTAACAGCAATAAACTATTTCTGCTTCTAAAAGGCTTCAGAATTACTACAGAATATTGTGACTTGGTTAAAATTTTGCATATTTTATTGATTACATTAGGATTTTGTTTATTCACGGAAGTTGCTTATATAATTTGACCTTTCTTTGCTTTTCCTTTGTAATACAAAATTTTATGCAACACAAGTATGATGTTAGTAAAGATTATCACAGTACATCTACTTTTATAGAGATTAATTATTGGGGAATAAAAGCGTTAAGGGATATGATAAAAATTACATTTTGTAGAATTCTCATAGTAGATACATATGTAAATTACTGATGAAAGCATTCAAATTTACAGTTATTTATGAATAAAAATATCAAATTATGTCGTTTGTCAAAGTTATTAAAGTACATCTAGCATTTTAACGATTATTTCTGGGAAATAAAATCGTTAAAGGATATGACAAAAATTACATTTCGTAGAATTCTCTTCGCAGATATATATGTAAATTACTGATCAAGGAACACAAGTTTACAATTATTGATGAATAATAACATCAAATTATTTTATGCTTTGAACAATTGACTGCATATATATTTATACTAGGTTATTTCTATAAATGAAGCAATAAATGTTTTTGCTTTTTCTAAGTTTCATATGTCGTCTTGACATACATTTGATTTTAACACATTTGCAAATTCCAAACACAAGGTTTTATAGATTCTACAATACCATTTTGTAAATTATTTATAATTCTTCTTTATAAGAAACTGAGAAAAGCAATTTTTAAGATAAATTAAGTTTTTGTGGTAACAGAAGTTACATTTAGAATCGGCAGAAAATGGAAATTATTGAAACTATATTTATTATTTGGTGTACAAAAACCTAATAAAAAGGTAAGAGGTAGACTTTTATGCATATGTCATAAAAAGTTAACGATCGATACAAAGAGGTGGTTTTGAAAATCAAATCACCTTGCAACTTTTAAAAGAGTTTACCGAAACATAACATCTTGACTCATATAAAATTGATAATCTTCTACGCTTACTAATTAATCATTATACTTCATGTATGTTATAGTTAATAATTACGTAACAGCAATAAACTATTTCTGATTCTAAAAGTCTTCAGAATTAGGACAGAATATTGCGACTCGGTTAAAATTCTGCATATGTTATTGATTACTGTAGGATTTTGTTTATTCACAGAACTTGGTTATATAATTTGTTTTTCTTTGCTTTTCCTTTGTAATCAAAATTTTATGCAACACAAGTAGGTTGTTAGTAAAGATTATCACAGTACATCTAGCTTTATAAAGATTATTGTTGGGGAATAAAATCGTTAAGGGATACGATAAAAATTACATTTTTATATGTAAGTTATGATTAAAACATACAAGTTTACAGTTATTTATGAATAATAACATCGAATTATTTAATGCTTTAAAGAATTAACTTTACAATTATTTACAGTGAGGTTATTTCTGAACTTTAAGAAATAAATATTTTTCTTCTTCAGGTTTTCTTATGCCGTCTAAACATGCATTTTGTTTTAACGTATTTTCAAAGTTCAAACAAATGGTTTTATAAATTACAGAATACCATTTTATTGTCTATTCTTAAATACTCCTTTACAATAAACTTAGGAAAACAAATTTTAAGATAAATTGTTTTTCTATCTTTGTGATATTACAAGTTTCAACCACAATCGAGAAAAACAGGGTCTTAAAAATGTAAGAGATAAGCATTTATGCACGTGTCATAAAAAGTATTTTATGCTTTAAACAGTTGTCTTTATAGATATTTATAGCGAGGTTATTTATGTACTTTAAGAAATAAATATATTTGCATTTTCTAGGTTTTCTTATGTCGTCTTAACCTGCATTTGGTTTTAACAGATTTGCAAAGTCCAAATAAATGGTTTTATAAATTACAGAATACCATTTTATAGTCTATTCTTAAATTGTCCTTTTCAAGAAACTAAGGAAAGCAATTTTAAAGATAAATTGGGTTTCTATCTTTCTGGTATCACAAGATTCATCCAGAATCTAGAGAAACGGGGTCTTAAAAATGCAATAGATAAGCATTTATTCATCTGTCATAAAAACTATTTTATGCTTTAAACAATTGACTCTATAGATATTTATAGCGAATTTATTTCTGTAATTTAAGAAATAAATAATTTTGCTTTTTCTAGGTTTTCTTGTGCCATCTTAATCTACATATTGTTTTAATCGATTTGGAAAGTAAAAAAAAAGGTTTTATAAATTACAGAATACAATTTTATAGTCTCTTCTTAAATTCTCCTTTACAAAAAAAACTGAGGAAAATAATTTTTAAGATAAAATGGGTTTCTATCTTTGAGATATCACATGCTTCATACAGAGTTGGAAGAAACAGGGCCTTAAAAATGTAAGAGATAAGCATTTATGCAATTGTCATAAAAATTATTTTATGCTTTAAACAATTGACTTTATAGATATTTATAGCGAGGTTATTTCTGTACTTTAAGAAATAAATATTTTTTTTCTTTTTCTAGGTTTCCTTATGTTGTCGTAACTTACATTTTGTTTTAACATATTTGCAAAGTGAAAACAAATGGTTTTATAGATTACAGAATACTATTTTATAGTATACTCTTAAATTCCCCTTTACAAGAAACTGAGGAAAATAATTTTTAGGATAAATTGGGTTTCTATCTTTGAGAAAATGTAAGAGATAAGCACATTTATGCATCTGTCATGGAAATTTAAAGACCAATCTAAAGAGGTTTTATTCAAAATGTGCATTGATTTATATTTGATCTAGAATTGTTTAAGATAATTAGTTTATAGTAATTTGTGGATAAGTGTGCTTTTAAGTTATACCTACATCATACTGGGTCTTAAGGTCTGCTTGTCTAAATCATTGATTTTTTACATACATATTCGTGCTAATTATGGCACTTTACATAATTGTCTTTATATGTGAATAATTTCCAAATTGGGAGGGATTTCAAATTGTCAGCTAAATATAAATAATTTCTGTCGAGTAGTCTTTATATGTTATTATTGGAGAAGAACACTCTTACTTAGTGGATAAGTGGGCTTTCAAATTATACCTACATCCTATTCAGTCTCTAGGACTGCTTGCCTGAATTATACCTTGTAAAAATAATTATAAATGACAATTGATGATATAAATCACTATATATTAAAAATATTACAGTAGGGTTTATAATAGTCATCATTACCAATGTTTTATTTTTACTATTCAAGATATTATGACTTTAAACATTTCTTGACTTAGGGTTATATCTTTACCTGTTGCTTCTTAAATGGTCCATGATTAAATAAAATAAACCCTTTTAGTGCATGGTAATTTTGATTGAATGTTTGATTCCAGTTATACGGTGTTAAAAATAAATACTTTTTAACTCGAAACTTAATTAGAATTAAGATTTTGGTTTTGTTTCTTGCACAAAAGAATATACTGGAGAAGTTTCTTAAATTTTTCACAATTACTACTAATAGCACTTATTACCAATATTTCTTTTTACTATTCAAGATTTTATGACTTTAAACATTTAATGATGTAGGATTATTTCTTTACCTGCTGCTTCTTGCTTGGTCAGTGATTAAAAAATATAAAACCTTTTGTCCATGATAATTTTTATTGAATTTTTGATTACAGTAATAGAGCGTTAAAAAAATATTTAACTCGAAACTTACTTCGAATCAAGATTTTGGTTTTGTTTGTTGCACAAAAGACTATACTGGAAAAATTTCTTAATTATTTTGCAATTTCTACTAATAGCACTTACTACCAATATCTCTTTTTAATATTCAAGATTTTATGACTTTAAACGGTTCTTGATTTAGGATTATTTCTTTACCTGTTGCTTCTTGATTGGTCCGTGATTAAATAACTTAAATCCTTTTGTGTACAGTAATTTTGCTTGAATTTTTGATTCCAGTTATAGGGTGTTAAAAATAAATACTTTTTACCTCAAAACTTACTTCAAATCAATAATTTGGTTTTGTCTATTGCAGGGACGGCCAACACGTCGATCGCGATCGACCGGTCGTTCGCGAAGCGTTTTTTGGTCGATCATAGCCGACGGGAGATAAAACTAGAAAAGCGAAAGAAGTTGTAAAATAATACGTATAATTTTTTTTCGATATTCTACCGGTATTATTGAGTCTGGCAGAGGAGTTGTAAAGACATTTGGAATGAGTTGTTTTATTACCGTGCATCGAAGCGCGCACAATTTCATCTAATACTGCATGTGAATCCCACAACCGTGCACTGAGATCGGGGATTTTTTAAGCAAGCGCCGCGCCGGTAGTAATTATCTGTTTATTTGTTTACCTTGAGTGACAAGCAGTTTGTTCTATTTACCTGACTTTGTACAATTTGTGACTATTACTATTAAATTACTTGTGTACCTACCTACAGCATATTTTGACTTGAACTTTGGATAATTTTAAAAGTAAGTAGTTTGTTTATAAAGAATGTCATTTGCTGAATTAGAATCATATCTGTGGTGCTGAAAAGTGATTTTTTCATGTATAGATTTTCGATTAAGAAATATTATTAGTAAATTATCATGTTGGTTTAATACCCCCTCTCCAACTCTTATCACTCATTAGTACACCAGCCGCATGTTTGAATGCGTTAAATGTTAAGATTTTACTAGGTAGATCGCGAAACATATTCAAGAAAAATAGTCGATCCTATATATAAAGAAGTTGGCCACCCCTGGTCTATTGCACAAAATAATATACTGGAGAATTTTTAAAATTTTTAGCAATTACTACCAATTGTATATTAAATATTATAAGCAAGTAAAAGATGGATATTTAACACTATTTACACAGTGATTTTGTGAATACCTGTTCCCGCTAATTATGCCTGCTTACATTTTTGACTTTAAATTCGAATAATTTCCAAAATTGCTGAGATTTAAAATTGTCAGCTAAATATAAATAATTTCTGCCGCGTAGCCTTTTTATATAACTATTGGAGAACTAAAGTGATAATTCCCTCAAATTTCATATCAAGAACACTGGTATTTTTTGTTATAACTGAAGGATTCATTAATATTATAATAATCATTATAATATAATATAATGGTACTGATATTTATATATAGAATACTACTTTAGACTCTGTTATAAAACCCTTAAGATGTCAAATCATCCCATATCAGAAACTGGTGTACTATGCGCATTCTTAGATTCAGGATGAACTGAGAAAAAATGGTATTAACCCCTTCCGGTACGATTTAATAATGAAAAACTGTGCGTGAAGTAACCATTTATTTTTTATTTAAAAAAACTTGTTTTATTTTACAATTCTTACATATTCTTAATTAAAATCCACTTTTTACATAGTGTTAAGTATCAGAAACGGTAAAATTAAGATAATAGTCTTCAAGCTAGTGGTACTTTTCAAAACAAAGTGCAAAGGAATTCTGAATTGTTTACATCGCCAGGGAGTCTCACTTCTAATTTGATTCTTGTAACACACACGGCATTTCTTAGTAGGTTTTCTTTTATTCTGACTCATCAATTTGGCAGTGACTTGTACCAAGAAATTTTAAATAAACAATATGTAATAGTGACCTGGGATTTCCACAAGTAATAAAAGTGTTGCTAAATTCAGTACACTAGAAATTTTAAACTAAATTAATTATCATATTTATCAGTAACTTTAGTCGCATGACGAGTGTAGCTCGTCATTGTGCGGTATGGAATGAAAAACCAATGACGAGCTAGACTCGTCATTTTACCGGAAGGGGTTAATGAATTAATCTAAGAATTATTGTATGTAAAAATAATGTTGTTATGCTAATTGTAGAAATACAATTTACAGATACTGTAGAATTAAAAATTAAAAATTGTCTTTTCGCACAGCTTAGTAGAAAAAGTATTATTACTTGTTTAAGTAATTGTTATATTGCTTTTCTTCTCATGAGTATAAAATTAGATAATAGTGACATGTGATTTAAAAGATCTCTTAATTATTTTTATTAAATTGTAGAAAACTTTTTTTGTGTTCTACATCTCATATCTTGTTGTGTATATATTATCAGATATTTTTTTAATAGGAAGAAAATAATATTTTTAATTAATAAGATATTAGATAAAGTCTAACATTATATTACTTTAAGGAAGAGCTTTTAATTAAATAGTGGTAATTAATTTATTACAGTTGCTACTTATCTATGTTATTTTTAAAAGACAATCTATTGTGAATTACGTTTATAATATAATTTTATCAGAATATGATTTTAAAATTGAAATCTAAATACCAAAGGGACATGTTTATTTTAAAGCAAAACTTTAGAAATTAATATTTATGGAATAACAATCTTTTCAACTTTAAAAGGTAAAAGGCTAGCATTTTTTTTAATTCAAGTTTAATTTTGTACGAAGATTACGCTAAAATATTTGAGATACGGCTAAAGAGTACAAGATATACTATCCATGATTTTATGACTTTAAACATTTCATGATTTAGGATTGTTTCTTTACCTTATGCTTCTTGATTGGTCCTTGATTAAACAACATATATCATTTTGTGTATGTTAAGTTTGATTGAATATTTGATTCCAGTTACAGTGTGTTGATAATAAATCCCTTTTTCTTGAAAACTTAATTCGAATCAAAACTTCGATTTTGTCCGTTGCCGAAGACAATGTACCAGAAGATTTTCTTAAATGTTTTACAATTACTACAAATAGTTTATTAAATGTTATAAGCAAGTCAAAGAACATATTTAATTATTTTATATAATGATTTTTTGCAATTGCTCTCAGCTTAAAATGTCTGCCAACATCTTTATATTTGAATAATTTCCAAATTTGCAGGATATTTAAATTGTAGGCTAAATATAGTTAATTTCTCCAATGTGTTTAATAGTGCATTGAAGCGTAGTCGTTAGATATTAATATTGTGTCTGCCCGTATTAATACTTTAAGATTAACCATCACATAGCAGATGTTATTAGACACATATATTATCAATAAACACCGTAATTAAATCTATAAACTCATTAGTTACATCAAGAGAATGGTGGGTTACAAATTGGTAAAGATTTAATAGAATTCATATTTATTCACTTTAACATTCTTTAACTTTTTTCTTTAACTGGCATTTATACTTTATTCTTTGAAAGCTTATGTGAAATTAGAGAACTATAGTGTATTCTTTCTCCAGGAAAAAAATTGACATCTAGGATATTCTATGAACAATCTAAGTATAGAACCACGAGATGTATTTCTGTTCAATTGTTAATTGTAGGTTGAGGCCATTTTGCTGTTTCCACTTCAATTTTAAAACCTAGCACGATAATGTTCTTACATCAACTTCATTTGTCTAACGTTCAAAACGTATTTTATGACAGTTAAATTATAACTGTTAACACAAATTATTTTCTGTTGCCCCCAAAAATTATTAAAAATTTAATATTTAATGACTATACTTTTTACTCATATTGTCTGCGCGTATCAATACTTTCAGAGTAACCATCACATAGCAGATGTTATAAGATACATATGTTATCAATAAACACCTTAATGAAAAATATAAACTCTTTAGTTACATCAATAAAATGGCAAAAGAGTCGGTTACAAATTGGTAAAGAGTAATACAATTTATATTTATGCACTTCAACTGGCATTTTTACTTGCTTTATTCTTTGATAAATTATATGAAATTAAACAGCTTTGTTGCAATGTAAATAGTCTTAATAATGAGGTGAAATCTTTTTTATCGAGAAATACGACAAAAAATAAGAAAGGAAAATATCTAATGGTAGATTGTAATTAACATTCTGTGGTTCTGAAAAAAATCTTTGAATAAAACACCTGCAGAGAATGTTCGATGACATTAATCTTTAATGAATTTGAAGGCAAAAGGAAAAACACTTTTCATGAAGTCTTTGTTGCTCCAATCATAAGTTCTCGTTCAAATTTAAATTATAAATTACCTGATGTTTTAATTTTTTTATTTGAAACTGCTATATTTTTACGGCTTTGAATAATTTGTAACAAATTATTCAAAGAGTTTGCTGCTTTGATGTTTACATTTGAGATTCCAAATGCTGAAATTTACATTTTGAATACTTCATTTAACATGTTTTCGTTTGAAAATTAAAAAGAAAATTGAAATTTTCTTTCAGAACTTTGATTTAGAAAGTGTTAAATGTTATATTTTTGTAAATTCATACATTCTTTCAGTCTTTAAGTATATAATGATATATTTTATTTTGAGGAAAAATGTTCTTAATTTAATTTAAATAGTGCGTAACGAGCTGAAACTTTATCTATAATGTACGAGGGTTGCTATTTATATTTCTGGCCCTGGCAACAGTAAGTGTTGCCAGGCGACCGCAGACAATTTTCATCAAAAGTTTGATATTTTTAAACATAAATTCAGCAGACGATTTACCATTATAGCTTTATTTGTGTTGTTGACAGTAAATTGAAAAGTTCTTCTCTTTCAAAAAATGGAATTGAATCGTGAACATTTTCGTGCCATTATTTTTCATAAATTTCGACGTGGATTGTCAAGACAAGAGTGCTTCGATGAACTTAATTCTTTATACAGTGATAAAGCGCCATCCTACAGCACTGTAAAAAATTGGTATAACGAATTTAATCGTGGTCGATGTTCGATCCAGGATGAATCCCGTGCAGGTCATTCAAAATCCGTTGTTGTGCCAGAAAATATCGATGCTGTGCGTGAACTGATAAAGCAAGATCGTCATGTGACATACTGTGAGATCTTTGGACATTAGTATGACTAGCATCAATAAAATATTGCATGAACATTTGAGAGAAAAAAAATTGTTTGAGATGGATCCCGCATAATCTGACAAACGCTCAAAAAAAGGCTCGTGTCGATTGGTGCAAGGAAATGTTGGAAAAATACGTTCAAGGTACATCAAAGGCTGTGTATAACATCGACACAGGTGACGAATCATGGATCTATGCATATGAGCCGGAAACAAAGAAGCAATCAACTGTATGGGTCTTCCAAGACGACTCAAAACCAACAAAAGTTGTTCAAGGAAGAAGCACCTCAAACAAAAACCAAATAGCAAATGATTGCCTGTTTCTTCTTCATTAACGGTCATGTGGCAACAGTGGAGTTAGAGCAACGCAGGACGGTCAATTCTGAATGGTACACAACCATTTGTTTGCCAGAAGTCATTGGAGAAATTCGAAAAAAGCAGAAGAACAGGCGAACCATTCTTCATCATGACAATGCAAGCTATCACACATCGACTCAAACAAAGGCATTTCTGACGGAGCGAAAGATCGAACTGATGGGTCATCCGCCGTACAGCCCTGATTTGGCACCCAATGACTTCTTATTCCCACACATCAAAAATAAATTACGTGGACAATGATTTTCGTCCCCCGAAGAAGCGGTTGATGCATTCAAAACGCATGTTTGGGAGTTACCTCAATCGAACAGGAAAAAGGGCTTTGAAAATTGGTTCAAACGCATGCAAAAGTGTATTGGTCATCATGGAGAATATTTTGAAAAACAAGAAAACCAATTTCGATCCTACATATTTGATTTTCATTATTAGGCCAGAAATATAAATAGCAACTCTCGTATTGCAGTGTAGAGAAGAAATTATTACAATTTTTTGTATGCATATCTCTACTTATTTTCATTATACTTCATCTTCATAATCAATCACTTTTATGCATCAATAAAGCTATTTATCAATGTGTTCTTCACAAGAATATAAATAAATGAATGATATTATTTTGCTTTTAGTATTCCTAACTGAGAGATCCGTAAATTAAATATTGGAGATAAATATATTTTTTCTGCAGATAATTATGATTAAGTGTGTATTCATATTGGTGTATCCCACAAATCATCATAATTGGAAATTAGTGATATAATACAAAGAAAAATAAGTACTGATATAACATAAATATATCCTGATGATTGTACTTCAGCTGTTGTAAGGTGTTTAAATTATAAGGCTATTATAATAGATTACTATTTTATCTAATTCAATGAAGTATTGGAATTTTTGAACAATAATTTGTATTTTTATTTCAAGATCGGTGAGGCAATTAAAACTGAGTTAAAAGCTAATAATATTCAGAAAATATTTATAAATATTTAAATTTAAACTGTTCTTCTTCGAAAGTATTATTTAGTGCTATATTATTTTAAAAGTACTGAATATAGAATTTCAAAACTTTAGATACTTGTGTATACGATAATGAAGTTGTAAATCTATCTATTTTTAAATAAGTACTTAAAGTTTTAATATATGAACTGTTTCCTTTGAAAGTGGTGTAAATGTATTTTATTTTATATGAAGATATTTAAGGTTTTGCATTTAGTTTTAAAAATATGGATATATGTTATGACACTAGTTTTATATTTTTACTAATAAGTTTTTTTATAAAACTAGTGAAAACTTTGTGAAAACTTTTTTTTATATAAATTTCATAGTAAATGACATAAATTTTTATCATTAACTTATTTTTTGTCAAAATGGACTTGCACCGCTTTCAAAGTAAATGGATCATATATGTACAATAGTCTTTATTAACCCCTTCCGGTAAAATGACGAGTCTAGCTCGTCATTAGTTTTTCATTCCATACCGCACAATGACGAGCTACACTCGTCATGCGATTAAAGTTACTGTTAAATATGATAATTAATTTACTTTAAAATTTCTAGTGTACTGAATTTGGCAACACTTTTATCACTTGTGAAAATCACAAGTCACTATTGCATATTGTTTACTTAGAATTTCTTGGTACAAGTCATTGCCAAATTAATGAGTCAGAATAAAAGAAAACCTACTAAGAAATGCCGTGTGTGTTACAAGAATCAAATTAAAAGTGAGACTACTTGGCGGTGTAAACAATTAAGAATTCCTTTGCACTTTGTTTTGAAAAGTAACACTAGCTTGAAGACTATTATCTGTATACCTTATTAATGTTTTGCTTTGATATTTTCTTAATTTTACTGTTTCTGATATTATTTAACACTGTGTGAAAAGTGGATTTTAATTAGGAATATGTAAGAATTGTAAAATGAAGCAAGTTTTTTAAATATAAAATAAATGGTTACTTCACGCACAGTTTTTCATTATTAAATCATACCGGAAGGGGTTAATATGAGCTTATTGTGCACTGTTTTCAATTAGGAGTATGAATAACATTATACATTATAAATACTATAAATATTATAAATATTATAAATATACATTATTTTTATAAAATTATCGAGATTCATAATGTATGATATAAATTATTCTTAAAAAATTGCCTAAATTAATAAAAAAAATGTTAAAAGATTGAATTTCCTCAACAATTCGTTATGCTAGACACTTGTAAATAGCATGTCTCTATAATTAAAAATGAAAATAAATAATGTTTTCATGAAATGAACATGATATAATACCTTTACTAAAAATCATATGTTTCTAATGAGTAGCCTAATGAAAAATATTGATTTCTCATATTGATGCTCATATATGCACAATAGTCTTCATTAATATGTGAGCAAAGTGTATTGATATTTAATTGGGGATATGAATAACATTATACATTAGTTTGTTTATAAATATACAATATTTCGATTTAACCCTCTAAGCGGTTCGCACGTACAATTCTGCTAAACCGATGATGTCTTCAAAGCTTTTGTCATGTACAATTTTCGATCTCCAAAAACGTTCCAAAAATGGATGTAATGTACATTTCAGCCGGTGTTTTTGAGGTAGGAGGGTCAAGTCGATTGATTAGAAACTGCATCCCTCTTTGACTGACATTTAATGAGGGATGTACCCTTAGTCCCTAAGGCACAAAGCCGCTGATAGCTTTTCATGGCTTTGTAAATCTCTATTTCGAAGTATTTCGTTTGCAGCAATAAATGTATCTCTAATTGCACCACTTAAATATCTTTAATAACTTTCGTAAAAAAATATAAATAATTCTCTTAAAGAATACTTTTATTTGTACTTTTAGAATCCATTATTTCTTATGGGATGATCTTCGAGACTTGACGAGCTTTACGTGTATTAAAAATTAACAATTTATTGTATCTATTTATATATCTATTTATAACCGGAAGTAAAGGGACTATAACGAGAGTGGGTTTCCCGTATTCCGTTCTAGTTGACAAAGGGTGAAGTAAAAAATCATAGAACGCTTTGGACATTGACACAATAAACCTTTAGCTTATTTTTTGGAAGACATCTTTTTAATCGGTGTGTTCCACTAGGAGGGTTAAATATCGAGATTTATAATATTTCGTATAATTTATCTTGAAATAATTGCCTAAATTAATAAAATATAAAAAGAGTAATAAAGAATTGAATTGTCTTAAAACTCCGTTATATTAAAAACTTTAAAATACCATATCTCTTTCCTTAAAAATAAAAATAAAAATGTTTTCATTAACTGCGCATGGTATAATATCTTATTTAAAATACATAGGTTAGTATTGAATAGCAAAATAAAATATATTGATTACTTTGTTGCTCTAAAATATTTAAAAAAATACTTTTTGTTTAGATTAGAAATTGATAAAAAACTAAACCATATATATTTAAAAAACGTGTTTTATTTTGTTAATAAACATGTATACCAAAATCTCACATTTTCTATTTATCAATAAACGTTAAGAAATTTTGATATAATTCATATTGAAAATATTTAATTAATAAAAGTCAAAAAGAGTAATAAAAATGATTTTACTTAAAAAAACGTATACTATAAATTTGTAAATACAATCTCCCTAAAATTGAAAATATCAACATTTCTTTGTGAAACAGTGTATCTTATAACAGCTTATTTGAAACACATTTGTTCGTAATGAATAGCTTAATGTTGATTCCTTTGTTTATATTACAAATTGCTTATGAACAAACCAATCTATATTTAAAAAACATTATTCTTTATCTTGTTAATAAACATGCGTACTAAAATCTCACCTTTTCTATTTATATAATTTATATATTTTTCTATTTATATTTACTATTTCTATAGTAAATTTTGATATAATTCATCTTAAAAAAATGATTAAAATAATAAAATTTAAAATGAGTTATAAATATTGATTTAAAAAAACGATATAATATAAATTTGTAAATGTCTTGTCCCTACTTATAAAATGCAAAATATAAACATTTCATTACGAAACAGTGTATTGAATAACATCTTATTTGAAAATCCTATGTTCATAATTAATAGTGTAAGGAAAAATACTGTTTTGTCGCAGAAACGTATTGAGAAAATATGTATTCTTTAGATCACAGATGAGTTACTAACAAAGGAATCTATATTTGGTTTGGTTTGGTTTGGTTTGGGAGCGCTACGGTCTACTTTTTGCAACACGAGGGCTAATGAGACCGGGACCTACTGCTTAGCCGATTCCGAACGGCTACGAACATCCATGCCATAGTACTCGAACCCACGAACTCCGGTTCCGAAGGCCAGCACGAATCTATATTTAAAAAAAAAATCTATATTTAAAAAATATAATGCTTTATCTTGTTAACAATGATGCGTACTAAAATCTCAACTTTTATATGTATCTGTTATCGTTATTAAATTTTGATATAATTGATCTTGAAAAAAATTGCTTGAAGTAGTAAAATTAAAAAAGAGTATGAAAAATTTAAATTAAAAAATCGTAATACTATAATCTTATAAATATGACTTCCCTTCTTATAACATGTATAATATAATTTTTTTTTCAGGAATTTGTGTACAGTATAATATCTTATTTAAAATTCATATCTTCGTAATGAATGCTATTAAGAAAAATATTTATACATACATGAAGCAAAAATGGAAAAAATAATTACTGTTTGAATTAAAAATAGTTTACCTACAAAACAACCTATATTTGTAAACACCTAAATATATTTTGTTTATAAACTACTAGCAAGTGTGCTAGTACTTCGCTACGGTGATCTTAATATATTACTTTCAAACAAAGATTTTTTTGTTCGTGCATAGCGAATGATACTTTTTTATTTGCCTACGAGAGTCACTGAAATTTGTACTTTTCGTTGTTAGAATGTTGTTGATAAACGTTTCATCGTAACGTAAAAATTAACCAAGAATTAAATTTAAAATTAGTTCTTATTTGAAAATGCTGTAGATCGCGTCACATAGAAATGAAAGTGCATCGCTTTATATCTAAATTTCCAGGTCAAATCGAATCGATACTAAGTAGACGATGTTTAAATAATATAAAAGAAGAAAAGAATAAATGATGTATTTAAAGGAATGACGTCATAATGATAGAAAAATATCGTTTTCACCTATTTATTTTGTGATAAATTGAAAATTTTAATCTCCTGCTTTTAACCGAGGAAAACTGCGTTTAAAACAATTACTTGGGATGACGTCACATTGCTAGAGATATTGCTTATTTCACTCAGTTATGATGCGATAAAGTAAAAAATTAATCGTTTGCGTTTAACCGGGGAAAATAATGCTTGGAATAATGACATAAAATGCTCGAAAAAGGAGGAAGGAATGGATTTCGAACGTTAAAAATTTACAAAAACCTTCCCAGGGATATACCTAATAATTTCCCAAATTTTCACGGCGATTGGATGCATGGTTTCTGAGTCTATCGAGTAAAGACAGACAGACAAACACAAATTCATTTATATATAGAGAGAGATAGATTTGCACTGCGCTCCCATTTTTTCTATTTATAGACAAACATTACTAAGTTTTAATATAATTCATCTTGAATAAAAGGCTTGAATTAATAAAATATAAAAAGAACACAAAAAGGTTGATATTTAATGCGTATACTACAAAATGATTACTGACAAAACAATATATATTTTAAAAATATGATGTTTTACTTTGTTATTAAACATGCGAACTAAAATCTCACCTTTTCTAGTTATATATTATCATTAATAAATTTTGATATAATTCGTCTTTAAAAATTTCTTGAAATAATAAAATAAAAAAGGTAATAAAAATTGATTTTATTCAATAAAACGTTATGCTATACATTTGTTAATGTGATCTCCCTACTTAAAAAATGAAAATATCAACATTGCTTTGTGAAACAGTGCATTGTATAACAGCTTGTTTGAAAATCATATGTTCGTAATTAATAGCGTAATAAAAAATATTCTTTCCTTTGTAGAAGAAAAATATTGACAAAATATTTATTTTTTAAATCAGAAATTGATTACGAACAAATCAATCTATATTTAAAAAACACAATGCTTTATCTTGTAACGAACATGTGTGCTAAAACCACACCTTCTCTATTTATATATTATCGTTAATAAATTTTGATATAATTCATCTTGAAAAAAAATTGCTTGAGTTAAACAAATTCAAAAAGGTTATTAAAAATTAAATTTAAAAAATCGTAATATGATAATCTCATTGACTTCCCTACTTTTAAAATGTAAAATATAAAAAAATGTTTATGCAACAGTGCACCGTACAACATCTTATTTAAAATATATATCTTAGTAATGAATGCTATTATGAAAAATATTTGTACCTTTGTTAAACAAAAAATGACAAAATAATTACTGTTTAAATAACAAATTGGTTACCTACAAACCAATCTCTATTTGAAAACACCTAAATATATTTTGTTTATAAATTATCCGCACTGCAATCTTATTCTTTTTTATTTATATATAAATATTATTAAATTTTAATATAATTCATCTTGAATAAACTATTTCAATTAATAAAACATAATACGTTTAATGCAAGATTGAATTTTTTAAAAGTTATGAAAGATTAACATTTTTTCAGGAAACTGTGTATTATGTAACATCAAATTTAAAATTCATATATTCATAATGAATGGCTTAATGAAAAGTACTGATTCTTTTGTTACAGAAAATAACAAACATTGTTTATATTATATATTGGTTAGGAAGAAAACAATCCATATTTAAAACACATATATTAGTTTGTTTTTAAAAAAATGTACTTCGCTCTTACTTTTTTTTGACTATATAATCCGCTATAAAATTTCGTATAATTTATCCTAAAACAAAATCTCTAATTAACAAAATTTAAAAAGATAAAAAGCTCAGGTTTCTAAATGGTTAATAACAAAAATCTATATCACATTTTCAGCTGTGCCCTTTATCTTTTCTTTGACATAATACATATCAGATTAACCCTGCCGCGTATTTATTTTATCAATATAGGTTAAAAAATTGCATATTTTTTTATTACACATTTCAAATCTATATACATTTTAGAGTTAAAATATACAAAAAAATTATGTAAAAGAGTTGTTTTTAAATATAGAATTGGGTCCCAAAAAAAGGTGTTTAGAAAAATGAAATTGTAGAATAATGATATAAAAGCTTAATTTTCAAAATTAATCTTGGTTAAATTATCATTTATTTTATAAAATACAAAAGCAAATCGTATATACTAATTAAAAAAATGCAAAAAACTTACAAAAATTTATTAGAAATGAAGTCTTGTATGATAAATTTTGGAACTAGGCTCGAGGCAAAGTCCTACCTCGCAATCTTTGCACCAAATTTGCGTTTCTTTTCAAATTTTTCGTTCTACCTTCAGTTTTTTAAAAACTGACATCACACTATCTACGAGGCTCTTTCTTGATGGGATTTGGGTGTATATAGCTCTTAAAGTGTCGAGCTGTTAGTCTCCTTGGTCTACTTCTCTCATGTACTGTTGGTCTCTTTTACTATTGTTTGCAATATAACCTCGTCAAAATAAAGTTCAAAATAGTCCAAAACAGTTGTATTATTTGCCATAGTGGAATATAGTTCGGAATTTCCAAGGACAGGAAATGAAGAAGGAGCTGGCGGAATATTTTGAATATTAATTTTGCTCCACTCTCGAACATTTTAAATAGAAAATAAATTTTCAGATTCATCACTATCCGCAGAGGAATTCGAGAAATTCTCATCAGTTTCGCTATAACTATCTTCAATATACTTGAAATAATAGTCAGAAGGGCTATCAGTGGTGGAAATATCGTCAGGTGTATAGGTTATATTACTCGCGAAACGCTTCCTGACAGACATCTTTTAGCTATCAACAGCTCGTTCAGAATGCTAAAACAAAATTCTTCTATATTTCGCAGAAATGTGGACAATTAAAGCCATCTGCCAGTTCAAAGCTAAAAAACAATTAAAAATCACAGTAAAGCCAAAAAGAAAGAATAAATTGGGATAGAGCGGGTTGCACAGTTAAATAGACTGCAAAAATGCATGCCCGCGGAAATCGCGGGTTGCGCAAATTTTGCTACATCTATGTTGCCCATGGAAATCGCGGAATGCGCAGCGAGAGGGTTAAATAAAGTTTGGTTATAATATATATTATAATACTAAAGTAAAAAAAAATAAAATTGAAAGATAATTTTTTATTCCAGAAATCTAAAAAATAAATACTAGAAAAAATTCATGAACTTTTGATTTTTATTAACAATTTTTGAAAGGAATATAGATCCTCGCTTAAGAAATCTATGCAAAAGAGTTACAAAAATATTAATTGCTAATGACATTAAAAGACAGGATAGGAAAATTATTCTGAAGCATAATCTTTGTTGCTGCAGTCATAAACTGCCTTTTGAATTTGAATTATAAATTTCTTAACATTACACAGCTTTGAGGAAGCTTTGAATAATTACTTAAAGAGTTTATCACTTTGATGTATATAATTAAACACTTCAACTAATGCAGCATGTAAATGAAAAAATTTACGTAATTTTAAGCTTTGAATAGAGACGTTTATTTCCCTGTCCCAGTTCTTTATTTTAATATTACAGTATAATACATAATTATATATAAGTCATGTTTTACATTATAGTATAGTATATTAACTTTATTAGCAATGTTTTACTTAATATCATTATTAAATTATAATATTTTTCATTATTGACTTATCAATATTGACTGTCATTATTAATGTAAAATATTAAAATTTGTTCATGAAAGAGTGTAGCGTATAATATCTTATTTAAAATTCATGTCTTTGTTATGAATTATTTTATGAAAATTATTTATACATTTGTTACTCAAAAAACGACAAAATAATTACTGTTTAAATTACGAATTGGTTACCTACAAAACAATCTATATTTGAAAACACCTAATATTTTTTTATAAACTATTCGAACTGCTCTCTCATTTTTTTCTATTAATGAATAAATGTTATTGAACTTTAATATAGTTCATCTTGAATAAAAGCTTGAATTAATAATATGCAATAAGTGTAATAAAAGATTGATTTTTTTAATTATGAAAGATTAATATTTTTTTAAGAAACAGTGTATTATATAACAGCTTATTTAAAATTTATATATTCATAATGAATTTCTTAATGAAAAGTACTGATTCATTTGTTTCACAAAATAACAAAAATTTTTATATAATAATTGAATTACGAAGAAAACAATTCATATTTAAAACACATGATATATTGGTTTGTTTTTAAAAAAAATTCTACTTCGTTTTAATTTTTTCTAATGTTATATAATCCGCTATAAAATTTCGTATAATTTATCATGAAACAAAAAATTTAACGAAGTTTAAAAAGATTGTAAACTTAGGTTATAAAATGATTAGTAACAAAGTAAGCTATTGCAAATTTCCCGTTGTTCATTTTCTGTTTTTATATAATACTCAAATTAAATAAAACTTGATTACAATACATATTAAAATACTAAAGCAAATAAATTACAAAAGAAATTTTTTAATAAAAATCTAAAAAATAATTACTAGAGAAAATGCATAGACTTTTGATTTTAACTAACAAGTCTTGAAAGAAAGGCAGATCTTCACCTAATTCATCTATGGAAAATAATTACAAAAATATTAATTGCTAATGACACTGAATGGCAGGAAAGGAAAATTATTCTGAAGCATAATCGTTGTTGCTGCAGTCATAAACTGTCTGTAAAATTTATATTATAAATGTCTTTAACAATGCACAGCTTTGAAGAAGTTTTGAATAATTACTCAAAGACTTTATCACTTTGATGTATATATTTAAGCACCTCAACTAATGCTGCATGCAAATGAAGAAATTTGCGTATTATTAAGCTTTGAGAAGAGCCATTTATTTTCCGGTCCCAGTTCTTTATTTTAGTATTACAGACTAATATACAATTCTATACACATCATATTTTACATTTACATTATTATTATAGTATATCTTATTAAATTCATTAGCAATGTTTTACATAATATCATTATTGACTTATAATATTCTGCATTATCGACTTATATTGACTATCACTATTAATGTACAATATTAAAATTTGTTCATAAAACAGCGTAAAATATAACATCTTATTTAAAATTCATATCTTCGTCATGGTTGAATTCAAGGTTGAATTATTCTTTAAATTGTGAAAGATAAATATTTTTTCATGAAACAGTGTATTATATATCAGATTATTAAAAATTCATATTTTCATAACGAAGGGCTTACTGAAAAGTACTGATTCTTTTGTTATAAAAATAACAAATATGGTTTATATTATAATTTGATAATGAAGAAACAATCCATATTTAAAACACATGATATATTAGTTTGTTTTAAAAAATTTGTACTTCGCTCTTACTTTTTTCTAATTATACAATCCGCTATAAAATTTCGTATAATTTATCTTAAAATAAAATTTTTAATTAACAAAATTTAAAAAAGATATAGAGGTTAGGTTTCTAAATGATTAATAACAAAATATCTATTGCAAATTTAAAGCTGTGCACTTTATCTTTTCTTTGATATAGTAAGTATCAAATTAAATAAAGTTTGGTTACAATATATATTATAATACTAAAGTAAAAAAATAAAATTGAAAGATAATGTTTTACTTCAGAAATCTAAAAAATAAATACTAGAGAAATTCGTGGACTTTTGATTTTAATTAACAATCTGTGAGAGAAATTGAGATTCTCGCTTAAGACATCTTTGGAAAAGAGTTACAACAATATAAATATTTAATGACATTGAAAGGCAGGAACAGAAAATTATTGTGACGCATAATAGTGTTGCTGCAGTCATAAACTGTCTGTAAAATTTAAATTATAAATGTCTTTAACAATGCACAGCTTTGAAGAAGTTTTGAATAATTACTCAAACACTTTATCACTTTGATGTATATATTTAAGCACCTCAACTAATACTGCACGCAAATGAAGAAATTTAGATAATGTTAAGCTTTGGATAGAGCCGTTTATTTTCCGGTCCCAGTTCAATGGTTTGGTGAACTTTATTTTAATAATACAGCATAAAACGTAATTCTACATACCTCATTTTTTACGTTTTCACTATTATTATAGTAATTTTTATTAACTTCATTAGCAATGTTTTACAAAATATTATTATGGACTTATAATATTTTTCAATTAGGTGATAGGATTCCACTTTTTCAGTTATATACATTAAATGCATTCTTAATTTTTGTACATACTTTTTCATTTCTATTTTTATAAATTAATCAGTTTTTTACATATTTTATACGATATCTTTTACAATTAACTTTCGTATTAATAATTACATACCTCTTACATGATTATCCTAAAATGTCCTATTTTCGTATGTAGTTGTTTAATTTTTTTATATTTTTTTATTACATATAAACTCTTATAAAGGAAGAGTGTATTAATCAGATCTTTTTGAAGTAGTTACAAAAATATTAATTGCTTATGACATTGAAAGGCAAGAAAGGAAAATTATTCTGAAGCATAATCTTTGTTGCAGCAGTCATCAACTGACTGTAAAATTTAAATTGTAAATGTCTTTAACAATGCACAGATTTTAGGAAGTTTTGAATAGTTACTCAATGAGTTTATCACTTTGATGTATATAATTAAACACCTGAACTAATGCTGCATGCAAATGAAGAATAGTATTCGTATCTTCGTTATGAATACTATTATGAAAAGTATTTATACCTTTGTTACAAAAATAATGACAAAATAATTACTGTTTAAATTACGAATTAGTACCTACAAAACAATCTGTATTTGAAAACACCTAAATATATTTTGTTTATAATCTATTCGTACTGCTCTCTCATTTTTTTATTTATGCATAAATGTTGTTAAATTTTAATACAATTCATCTTGAATAAAAGGGGTGAAGTAATAAAATGTAATAAGTGTAATAGGAAGGTTGAATTCTTCTTTAAATTGTGAAAGATAAATATTTTTCATGAAACAGTGTATTATATAATAGCTTATTAAAAATTAATATTTTCATAATGAATGGCTTAATGAAAAATACTGATTCTTTCGTTACACTAAATGACAAATATTGTTTATATTATAATTTGGTTACGAAGAAACAATCCATATTTAAAACACATGATATATTAGTCTGTTTTAAAAAATTTGTACTTCGCTCTTACTTTTTTCTAATTATACAATCCGCTATAAAATTTCGTATAATTTATCGTGAAACAAAATCTTTAATTAACAAAATTTAAAAAAGATAAACAGGTTAGGTTTCTAAATGGTTAACAAAATTTGTATTGCAAATTTCCAGCTGTGCACTTTATCTTTTCTTTGATATAATACATATCAAAATAAATAAAGTTTTGTTACAATATATATTATAATACTAAAGTAAGAAAATAAAATTGAAAGATAATTTTTTACTTCAGAAATCTAAAAAATAAATACCAGAGAAAATTCATGGACTAAATTACGAATTGGTTACCTACAAACAATCTATATTTGAAAACGCCTAATATATTTTGTTATAAACTATTCGTACTGCTCTCTCATTTTTTTTTATTTATGCATAAATGTTATTGAACTTTAATATAATTCATCTTGAATAAAAGCTTGAATTAATAATATGCAATAAGTGTAATCAAAGTTTGATTTTTTTTTACTTATGAAAGATTAATATTTTTTTAAGAAACAGTATATTATATAACAGCTTATATAAAATTTATATATTCATAATGAATTTCTTAATGAAAAGTACTGATTCCTTTATTACACAAAATAACAGAATTTTTTATATTATAATTTGATTACAAAGAAAACAATCCATATTTAAAACACATGATATATTGGTTTGTTTTAAAAAAATTGTACTTCGTTTTTACTTTTTTCTAACATTATATAATCCGCTATAAAATTTCGTATAATTTATCATGAAACAAAATCTTTAACAAATTTTAAAAATATTGTAAACTGTTATAAGATGATTAGTAACAAAGTAAATTTCCATTGTTCATTTTCTGTTTTTATATAATACTCAAATTAAAGAAAACTTGGTTACAATATATATTAAAATACTAAAGCAAAAAATTACAAAAGAAATTTTTTTAATAAAAATCTAAAAAAAAATTACTAGAGAAAATTCATAGACTTTTGATATTAACTAACAATTCTTGAAAGAAAGGGAGATCTTCACTTAAGTCATCTATGAAAAATAATTACAAAAATATTAATTGCTAATGACATTGAATGGTAGGAAAGGAAAATTATTCTGAAGCATAATCTTTGTTGCTGCAGTCATAAACTGTCTGTAAAATTTAAATTATAAATGTCTTTAACAATGCACAGCTTTGCAGAAGTTTTGGATTATTACTCAAAGACTTTATCACTTTGATGTATATATTTAAGCAACTCAACTAATGTTGCATGCAAATGAAGAAATTTGGGTATTGTTAAGCTTTGAATAAAACCGTTTATTTTCCTGTCCCAGTTCAACGGTTTGGTGAACTTTATTTTAATAATCCAGCATAATACGTAATTCTATATACCTCATTTTTTGCATTTTCATTATTATTATAGTATTTTTATTAACTTCATTAACAATGTTTTATATAATATCATTATTGACTATCATTATTGACATTTTTGATTTAACATTATTGACTTATAATATTAGTTAATATGATTCAACTTTTTCATGTATTTACAATAAATGTATTCTTAATTTTTGCACATAAGTTTTCATTTATATTCTCGTAAATTAATCAATTTTTTATTTTATTTAATAAATTTTTTTTTTAATTTTATTTTTATTTTATTTTTTATTTTTTATTTTATACAGTTCAGTTTACAATTAACTTTCGTTTTAATAATCTCATACCTGTTACATGATTCTCACTAAATATCCTAATTTCGTATGTAGTTGTTTTATAGTTTTATATTTTTTATTACAGGTAAAAGTTTATGTAGAAAGAGTGTAGTACCCAGCTCTTGTTGGAGTAGATACAAAAATATTAATTGCTAATGATATTGAAAGTCAGGAAAGGAAAATTATTTTGAAGCATAATCTTTGTTTCTGCATTCAGTCATAAACTGTCTTTTGAATTTAAATTATTAATTTCTTGTCATTACGAAGCATTGAAGAAGTTTTGAATAATTACTCAGAGATTTTATCACTTTGTTGTATATATTATGCACCTGAAATAAAGCTGCATGCAAAAGAAGAAATTTACGTATTGTTAAGCTTTAAACAGAGCCGTTTATTTTCCTGTCCCAGTTCAACGGTTTGGTGAACTTTATTTTAATGATACAGCATAATACGTAAATTTATATACCTCAATTTTTACATTTTCATTATTATTATATTTTCATTTTTATTTATTTACAATAAATGTATTCTTAATGTTTGTAAGTAATTTTTCATTTTTTTAATCTGATATCGTTTACAGTTAACTTTCGTTTTAATAATTTCTTACTTTTTACACAGTTTTGAATAATTACTCAAACAGTATATTACTTTGTTGTATATATTTAAGCACCTGAAATAAAGTTGCATGCAACTGAAGAAATATACGTATTGTTAAGCGTTGAATAGAGCCTTTTTTTTCTTGTAGCAGTTCAACGGTTTGGCGAAATTTATTTTAATAATACAGCATAATATGTAATTTTACATACCTCATTTTTTATATTTTCTTTATTTTTATAGTATTTTTTATTAAGTTCATTAGCAATGTTTTACAAAATATTATTATTGATTTATAATATTTTTCAATTAGTTAATATGATTCAAATTTCTCATTTATTTAGAATAAATGTATTCTTAATTTTTGTACATAATTTTTCATTTCTATTTCAATAAATTAATTATTTTTTATGTATTTTATACGATATCGTTCACAATTAATTTTCGTTCTAATAATTACATACCTTTTACATAATTCTTATTAAATATCCTATTTTCGTATGTAGTTGTTTCATCGTTTTAAATGTTTTATTGCAGGTAAAAGTTTATGTAGAAAGCGTGTACTATCCATCTCTTGTTGAAGTAAGGTATATAAATTAAACATATTTGGTGTACATTACCAAGTGGTTCCTGTATGCGTTGAAGTCAAGACTGGAATGATACAATTTAGCAAATTGTTCAGAAAAATCTATACAAATGATATGCAAATGATATGCAAATTTTAATAATTTCTTAAAACGTAATTCTATATACTTCATTTTTTACGTTTTCACTATTCGCTACAGCTCAACTTGAGGGCCCTGGCCAACGATTTGACTCCCCGAATCCGAGAACAGTTTATTGAGGTACGTAGTATATGTCTCAATTAGGTGGTCAACCTTAAGCGGAACCCCCAGTGTTTCGTTCCCAAGGAGGCTTGGTAATCAATTTGTCTACCCACAGCCGAGATGAAAGGTTCAGTCAATCAGTCAATCAGTCAGTGACTCTCATGGGTAAATAAAAACCTGTCATTTTATATAGTTATCTTCATATTCGTGTGGTTTTCGTTATAATGTGCGTTTCTGTTTCATACAAAACTATGCGGTTTGTCATAAATTTCCTTAATTTTGGAAAACATTTATTACTACCAACAAAATTAGCACTGTTGCTGTCAAAACCTCTGCTTTATATTCTACCATGTACTATGGCAATGTATATTAACGTTGCTAATCAACGTAGAGTAGCAATACAGTAATGTAATTTAGAGTTAAACTTATATTTAACCATAAGAAAAATGTTTGAGCAGATTTATTATGCAGCGGCTCACGTGCAACACAGTGCACTTTCTGGAAATTCAGTTATTAATAAACTGGCATAATCGTCAAAAATCTGAAGCATACGAGATTTATTTACATTTTATTATCTTTAATAGTGGTTCTAAACCTTTTATCGAAATATTTTATTACCCAGACGGAAGGCTGGGTGCGAAGCAGCTAGTTATACCAATGCAAACCATTTATATTCTAAAAAATGGTTGAATTAGAGCGTATGCATACAATTTCTCCTGATTCAAACTATGACTCGGAATCAGAATCTGAAATATATGTAAATGTAAACGATAGAAAGATAATACTATACTAGCTTATAGTCAGTCATATGACGATATCAGTAAAGCTTTCAATTCAATAAAATTGTAAATTACCTTTTAAGGCAGGTAAAAAATGGTATGTTTTTTGGCTCAGAATTATCTCGTACACACTCAATAATTTGTTTCTCTTCATACTCATCTAAAGTTTCCCGATGCTGTGAATGCAGTTTAAAATCCCGTGGAATTAATCTAGAAAGGTAATTCTGTAGTAGGTACAATTATTCCCCCCTCCTTTTTTACAATAGGTGGCGCTAGAAAGCCATCGAGTTTGTGTTCTAATATAGTGTCAGTGGTCTCTGAGAGTGTTTTTTATTCTCTTTGTTGTTTTGTGTTCTGTGTTGTGGAACTTCGAAAGGAAATAAAAAATGGTTCCCTAAAACATAGACTAAATTAATACTCTACGCCTCTTGAAATAAGAGTCTCGTCCTTCTACAGTGGAGCTCAGTCGGTATAACACGAGACTTAATCTCGGGGTCGTGAGTTCGAGCCCCACGTTGGGCGCCACTGTAGAAGGACGAGAGGAAGTGCAGGAGAAGAGGAAGAACAGTGACCATGCAGTTATACACACACACACACACACACACACACACACACATATATATATATATATATGTGTGTGTGTATGTGTGTGTGTGCATATCTATGTTTTATCAAAATAATTAAAGCACTTTTGAAACATTCCTATGACACCAGCATGAAATATTTATCTAGTCAAATAATGAACACGAAATGTCATCAAATGGACATCCCCGATCTAAATCTGTGAAACGAATCAAATATTCAATTTAATATCATATTCGGCATTTTCAAATTTCAGGTGATAAAAAGGCATATTTTAAATATATTTGTAGAATTATTTTGTTCATTTAAAGTATTTACATTTTTAAAGGGTACTGGCATTCCTTTCAGAATTCGTTTCCAAACTTCTCAAATAAATCTGAAATGCTTCATACTTCGGAGCTGCAGGGTTCATTTAACTGCTAACTTTTATATTTTTCAGACTTTTGACGTGTAAACTCTAGCATTTATTTTTTGCAGTTTTCCTCAATAGTTCAAGCTGTTTTATAGCTTTTTGTGAACCGTATTTTTTTTTCTCTCATTGCAATTTATCTTTCACTCAAAGAAAGATGTAGGAACATAACTTTTTAAAAGTGATTCAACTTTTTATGACTATAAGTTCAGTTTCGAAAGTGTGATTTTTAACCAATTCCGGTATGATTTAATAATGAAAAACTGTGCATGAAATAACCATTTAATTTTTATTTAAAAAACTTGTTTCATTTTACAATTCTTACATATTCTTAATTAAAATCCACTATTTACATAGTGTTAAATAATATCAGAAACAGTAAAATTAAGAAAATATCAAAGCAAAACATTAATAAGGTTTACAGATAATAGTCTTCAAGCTAGTGGTACTTTTCAAAACAAAGTGCAAAGCAATTCTTAATTGTTTACACCGCCAAGTAGTCTCACTTGTAATTTGATTCTTGTAACACACACGGCAATTCTTAGTAGGTTTTCTTTTATTCTGACTCATTAATTTGGCAATGACTTGTACCAAGAAATTCTAAGTAAACAATATGCAATAGTGACTTGTGATTTTCACAAGTTATAAAAGTGTTGCCAAATTCAGTACACTAGAAATTTCAAACTAAATTAATTATCATGTTTAACAGTAACTTTAATCGCATTACGAGTGTAGCTCGTCATTGTGCGGTATGGAATGAAAAACTAATGACGAGCTAGACTCGTCATTTTACCGGAAGGGGTTAAGAACTAGTTTTAGGCTTTTACTTTAAACTTTTTAAAAAATGGTTCAATTCATAAAAATTTTAATTCTTATAAAATTACCGTATCCATAGGAGAAGTCTCAACTCTTTACCAAATATTTCATTTACCTGTAAATTAGTAAATAATCTGAAATGAGATTAAGGACAATCTAGTGGTAGTTTTCACCAAACTTTTATACAGAAAGTTGGTATTATATGTTAACTAGTTATAAAAAATTTTGTCATGGATATTAAAAGCAAATTAGTGAAAAGAAATTAGTGTAAAATGCAAGTATTTTTAAATGTCGACAAAATTTCAATCGATTAAATTTATTCCCTAGTTCGTTATTAAAAACATTAATAAAAAGACTTAGAGTATCACTAAAGTATGAGACATAATTAAGCAAAAATTACTTACGTTTGATAAACACGGATAAATGATTCTAATAATTTTGTAAAATTAAATTTCTAATGCTATGTAAGAAAGCACGGTTACACATGATTTGTTATTTGTAATACTCCAAATGGTGTTAAACATGTTACACTGAGCACCGAGTTAGTTCTTTCGTATTGTCTGTTTTGATTGTTTGTTCATGAATACAAAAGTATCCACAAATTGAATATTTTTAAACGTATAAGACGTAATTAGGTAAAGAATACTCACTCATAAACGCGAATAAAGGATTCTTATAATTTTCTAAAATTAATTTTCTAATGGTATGTAGGAAAGTACAGTAACACTTGATCTGTTATTTG
>CM063500.1:35273617-35288617 GCA_032207245.1 Pardosa pseudoannulata
ATCAAAAGTGTTACATAGCTAGATCAGTTGAATACAGCGGAAGTTCCATCACTTTAATTTGTTTTTGTTTAAAAAACTCAAGTGTTGTATCTGAAGATGCATTGTCATGGTGAAACATTAGTCCCCTTACATTCACTTCTTGTAGAATTTGTGGAAGACCAATTTGCTGTTCTTGTCTTCTGTCCTTCCAACTTGATCGCTTTGACCAATTCCGTACTTCTGAAGAAAACAGCATACATCACCTTTTTCAGTGGTCGTTGTCTTTTCACTATTAGTGGCTTGCGAACATTTTCAAAGACCCATACTTTGCTTTCCTGACGTGTTGGAACGTCTAAAACGGTATATAAGTTTCATCACCCGCTACAATTTTAAAATGATGCAGTGGCCACCATCATTTAGTAATTTAAGAATTTCTTTACTGATTATGCAACGCTCCCATTTTGGTGCTCAGTTAGATTATGGGATTCTAACAGTAAACTACTTTTGTCAAATGTAATTCTTCATTGATAATTTTGTGTATGGATTTTATGTATGTAATGTTAAGTTCCTTCTGTGTAATTTGATAGGTACAGCGATTGTCCATTAACATTTTTCGTATGTCAGACAAATCATCCGGGATGGCGGTTTTCCTGTGTGTTCATCCTGAAGAAATGCTAACCGTAAACTACTTTTGTCAAATGTAATTCTTCATTAATAATTTTGTGTATGGCTTTTGTGTATGTGATGTTAAGTTTCTTCTGTATAATTTGATAGGTACAGCGATTGTCCATTAACATTTTTCGTATTTCAGACAAATCATCCGGGAGGGCGTTTTTCCTATGTGTTCATCCTGAAGAAATTCTAACCGTAAACTATTGTCAAATGTAATTCTTCATTAATAATTTTGTGTATGGCTTTTGTGTATGTAATGTTAAGTTCATTTTGTATAATTTGATAGGTACAGCGATTGTCCATTAACATCTTTCGTATGTCAGACAAATCATCCAGGATGGCGGTTTTCCTGTGTGTTCATCGTGAAGAAATTCTAACCGTAAACTACTTTTGTCAAATGTAATTCTTCATTAATAATTTTGTGTATGGCTTTTGTGTATGTAATGTTAAGTTCATTCTGTATAATTTGATAGGTACAGCGATTGTCCATTAACATCTTTCGTATGTCAGACAAATCATCCAGGATGGCGGTTTTCCTGTGTGTTCATCCTGAAGAAATTCTAACCGTAAACTACTTTTGTCAAATGTAATTCTTCATTAATAATTTTGTGTATGGCTTTTGTGTATGTAATGTTAAGTTCATTCTGTATAATTTGATAGGTACAGCGATTGTCCATTAACATTTTTCGTATGTCAGACAAATCATCCGGGATGGCGGTTTTCCTGTGTGTTCATCCTGAAGAAATTCTAACAGTAAACTACTTTTGTCAAATGTAATTCTTCATTAATAATTTTGTGTATGGCTTTTGTGTATGTAATGTTAAGTTCATTCTGTATAATTTGATAGGTACAGCGATTGTCCATTAACATTTTTCGTATGTCAGACAAATCATCCGGATGGCGGTTTTCCTGTGTATTCATCCTGAAGAAAATTGCCTGAAGAAAATACTTTAAACCATCTGAATACGGTATCACGAGCTGGAGATTCATCGCCAAATGTGAATCGCAATCGTTGAAACCGTTATTTTTATTTTGTAAATTTTTATCTGTGTGTATCTCAACAATATTTGATTAATCCTCGTACATATTTAAATTGTTTGTAAACATTCTAATCAACAGTTGAAGCTCTAACAAGTATTTAGTTTTAAAGTGTTTAATTTATGGTAATGAGCTTTCACAAAATAGCTTTTTTACTTAACCCAACTAGTCTCGTCTTTAGAATACTAGTCAGTACGTATTGGACGATTTATCGTCAATAACAGTTGTCGGAAAAAAGCATTTTTATTTATATTTTTAATTTTTCAGTTAAGATAATATAGTAATGTTTACAACTTAAAAACAGATATATTGACCCCTTCGGTATTGAAGATCTTTTCTTTCGGCATTTAAGATTTTTTAGAATCTCCTTAAAAACCATTAATTATAGGAAAATTTTACAAACATTAATACTAGCACTATGGTCGCAATATCTGATCACATAGAAAAAATCAGGAAGAAAAAAATACAACAAAAATATAGAAAAAACAGGATCAGGAATTAGATAATGAAACATTCAAAATCAGCTGGCAAAAGCTCAAGACAGTGCTACCTCTCTTTGAAATACAGTAATAAATTTCTAGAGACATGTATGAAAAAAATGAAAAATGCATCAGTTCTTACAACTCAAATGCTTCCATTATGGAATGCCCGACCTCTGTTCGGGCAATAGAAAAAACGGTATTTCAATCCCGTGAAGCCCAAAATCAGTTCGTCTAATGCATAATAATTAATTTGTCATTTCTCTAATAGACACATGTACTTTCCAACACATGTACTGCGAAAGGTTCGGTAGTTTCACGCTGTTTGTCGTTCTTTCTCGGTTACTATAAAGAATTTATAAAATTGAAAGAAATCTGAGTAACATGAAAATCGTGACAGTTGATATAGATAATAATATTTTTGTATTAGTATATAATATTTATTCAGAAAATTATGTCACTTGATTTATTTTCCTGTAATTTGAGCAAAAATAACTGTACTTCATTAACATTTCCTGAATATCTGAAAATATCCAATATCATATCATATTAACCTAGTGTATATGACCGTCTGTTATCGAATTTATGAAGCGATTGTACCTGGAATGGATAGAGGAATCAATATTGGATTCTTGATGAGTTTGGGTTACAAACGTTCGAAATCCACCCCTGCCTCTCTTTTTTAGCATTTAATGCCATTACTTCAAGCTCAATTTCCCCGGCTAAGAACATGTGATTAAAGTTAACAATTTGTCATACAACAAACAGGTAAAAATAACGTCTCTTTTATAGCATTATGACGTTATTCTTTAAACGATCTTAATTAATTTCTCATTTATAATCGGTTTCTCATTTTAAATTATTTAAATATCGTCTACATTATTTTCCTACGTCTTATCGCTGAACTTAGATATGACGTAAATAATTTTCTTCCCAATTTGGCTTAAATAATAGATTAGGTACATATGTGATAATTTTAAATTTAATCATCGATTATTTCTGTTGGAATGGAAATTTTATCACCATTATTACCAACAAATTCTACGAACCCCTGGATGTAGTGGAAATGACAGTTTCATTCCTTTACTCCCTTAACCCTTTGAAGGGCACTGGTATATATAATATACCGGCTGTTAAAATTTTTTCTCTGATTTATAAATAAAAAAAGCTTTTGATTTTCAATTTTTCCTCAAACTATCGATACTTAATTTTTTCCCTTCTTTTAATTATTCCTGTCAAAATCTTCTTTTAGAATCAAGCTCTATCAAAACCCGATCCTAAAAGCAAAAATTCGATTTTTCAAAGTTAAGACTTTAAACTAAAAGTACCTATTTAAACTTCCCATATAAATTTCTTATATATTTGATTTATACACCCTTTTAATAAAAATTATTAATTATTTTTTCAATATTATTAAAAAATGTGTCATTTTCATGATGTTCCAAGGGAGGTGATTACGCAATCAAATTACCCCTTGCTTATTTCTCGAGCAATATAGTTTATTTTTCATATACTTCCTATTTAAAAAGTTCAAAGATAACATTTATTAACTAATTTCATTGTAAACCAAAAAGCTTCTGTGTGTGCCCCTCAAAGGGTTAAGTACCGTAGAAAAAAAAATAGGGAAGAACTTAACGATAATTTCGACTCAGCTAAGGAAACTTTGCATTATCTTTCTAACTGAATTCAATGTGATTCCGAACTGCATTCACAGTATCCGTAGAATTTAGAAGTGTATGGAGATAAACAGATTATTGAGCGTGTACCACATAATTATCAGCTAAAAAACAAATCATTAACAATTTGTCATATAATAAACAGGTAAAAATAACGTCTCTTTTACAGCATTATGACGTTATTCTTTAAGCGATCTCAATTAATCATTTCTCATTCATTTCTCAATCATTCTCCTGGAATGGATAGGGTTATCCATATTGAGTTCTTGATGAGTTAGGGTTGGCAAAATTCAAAACAAGTCTTTAAAATGTTCGGAGTCAACCTCTTCCCCATTTTCGAGCGTTTAATGCCATTATATCAAACCGTATATTAAGCAGTTAACAGCAAATGATTAAGTTTATCACATAATACATAGGTAAAAATAACATTTATTCTAGCATTATGATGTCATTTTTTAAACATCTCATATAATATTTTTTAAAATTATTTAAATACCGTCTAATTATTTTCCCACGTTTTATCCTTAAACATAGATATTGCATAAATATTTTTCTTTTATATTTGGCTTAAATAATAGATTGGGTACATATGAGATATTTTTAAATTTAATCATTGATTTTATTTCGTTGCAATGAAATTTTTGTCACCGGTATTAACAACAAATTATTTTCATAAATGTCTAGGAATTTATTTTACAGACTAATAAATATTTAGCATTTAAGTTATACATGTTTCAAAATTAAGAAGTTTGTGTAAGTGTTTGTTGTTATTCAGAACCACACGGTCTGACTGAATGAATTTCATTCTAAACTGCATTCACAGTATCGGGAGACTTAGGGATAGAGGAATCAATATTGGATTCTTGATGAGTTTGATGAGTTTTGGTTAGCAACGTTCGAAATCCACCCCTGACTCTCTTTTCTAGCATTTAATGCCATTACTTCAATCCCAATTTCTCCGGCTAAGAACATGTGATTAAATTTAACAATTTGTCATATAATAAACAGGTAAAAATAACGTCTCTTTTATATCATTAAGATGTCATTCTTTAAACGATCTCAATTAATTATTTCTCATTTTAAATTATTTAAATATCGTCTACATTAATTTCCTACGTCTTATCGCTGAACTTAGATATGACGTAAATAATTTTCTTCCCAATTTGGCTTAAATAACAGATTACGTACATATGTGATAATTTTAAATTTAATCATCGATTATTTCTGTTAGAATGAAAATTTTATCTCCATTATTACCAACAAATTCTACCAACCCCTGGATGTAGTGGAAATGACAGTTTCATTCCTTTACTCCCTTAAGTACCGTAGAAAAAAATAGGGAAGAACTTAACGATAATTTCGACTTAGCTAAGAAAACTTTGCATTATCTTTCTAACTGAATTCAATGTGATTCCGAACTGCATTCACAGTATCCGTAGAATTTAGAAGAGTATGAAGATAAACAAATTATTGAGCGTATACCACATAATTATCAGATAAAAAACAAATCATTAACAATTTGTCATATAATAAACAGGTAAAAATAACGTCTCTTTCATAGCATTATGACGTCATTCTTTAAACGATCTCAATTAATCATTTCTCATTCATTTTTCAATCATTCTCCTGGAATGGATAGGGTTATCCATATTGCATTCTTGATGAGTTGGAGTTGGAAAAATTCGAAGCAAGTCTTTAAAATTTTCGAAATCTAACCCTTCCCCATTTTCGAGTGTTTAATGCCATTATATCGAAACGTATTTTAAGCAGTTAAGAGAAAATGATTAAGTTTATCACATAATACATAGGTCAAAATAACATTTATTCTAACATTATGATGTCATCATTTAATCATCTCATTTAATTTTTTTAATTATTTAAATAAGGTCTAATTATTTTCACACCTTTTATCCGTAAACATAGATATTGCATAAATAATTTTCTTTTATATTTGGCTTAAATAATAGATTAGGTACATATGAGATATTTTTAAATTTAATCATTGATTATATTTCGTTGCAATGAAAATTTTATCACCGGTATTAACAACAAATTCTTTTCATAAAAGTCTAGGAATTTATTTTACAGACTAATAAATATTTAGCATTTAAGTTATACATCTTTAAAAATTAAGAAGTTTGTGTAAGTGTTTATTGTTATTCAGAACCACACGATCTGACTGAATGAATTTGATTCTAAACTGGTATCTCACAGTATCGGGAGACTTAGGGATAGAGGAATCAATATTAGATTCTTGATGAGTTTGAGTTAGCAACGTTCGAAATCCACCCCTGCCTCTCTTTTCGAGCATTTAATGCCATTACTTCAATCCCATTTTCCCCGGCTAAGAACATGCGATTAAATTTTTTAATTTGTCATATAATAAACAGGTAAAAATAACGTCTCTTTTATAGCATTATGACGTCATTCTTTAAACGATCTCAATTCATAATTTCTCATTTTAAATTATTTAAATATTGTCTGCATTATTTTCATACGTCTTATCGCTGAACTTAAATATGACGTAAATAATTTTCTTCCCAATTTGGCTTAAATAATAGATTAGGTACATATGTGATAATTTAAAATTTAATCATCGATTATTTCTGTTGGAATGAAAATTTTATCACCATTATTACCAATAAATTCTACCAACCCCTGGATGTAGTGGAAATGACAGTTTCATTTCTTTACTCCCTTAAGTACCGTAGAAAGAAATAGGGAAGAACTTAACGATAACTTCGACTTAGCTAAGAAAACTTTGCATTATCTTTCTAACTGAATTCAATGTGATTCCAAACTGCATTCACAGTATCCGTAGAATTTAGAAGATTATGAAGATAAACAAATTATTGAGCGTGTACCACATAATTCTCAGCTAAAAAACAAATCATTAACAATTTGTCATATAATAAACAGGTAAAAATAAAGTATTTTTTATAGCATTACGACGTCATTCTTTAAATGATCTCAATTAATCATTTCTCATTCATTTCTCAATCATTCTCCTGGAATGGATAGGGTTATCCATATTGGATTCTTGATGAGTTAGGTTTGGCAAAATTCAAAGCAAGTCTTTAAAATGTTCGAAATCTACCTCTTCCCCATTTTCGAGCGTTTAATGCCATTATATCAAACCGTATCTTAAGCAGTTAAGAGCAAATGATTAAGTTTATCACATAATACATAGGTCAAAATAACATTTATTCTAACATTATGATGTCATCATTTAATCATCTCATTTAATTTTTTTAATTATTTAAATAAGGTCTAATTATTTTCACACCTTTTATCCGTAAACATAGATATTGCATAAATAATTTTCTTTTATATTTGGCTTAAATAATAGATTAGGTACATATGAGATATTTTTAAATTTAATCATTGATTATATTTCGTTGCAATGAAAATTTTATCACCGGTATTAACAACAAATTCTTTTCATAAAAGTCTAGGAATTTATTTTACAGACTAATAAATATTTAGCAAGTTATACATCTTTCAAAATTAAGAAGTATGTGTAAGTGTTTGTTGTTATTCAGAACCACACTGTCTGACTAAATGAATTTGATTCTAAACTGCATTCACAGTATCGGAAGACTTAAGAGGAGTATACAGATAAACAAATTATTGAGCGTGTGCCAGATAATTCTCAGCCAAAAAACTAACCTGTCTCATAGGGTACTTTACAATTCTGGAAAATTAAAAATTTTACTGATCCCGTCATATGAAGGGCTATATGCTAGTCGAAAGATAAAGATTCGCCGAAAGATACAAAACATGTGATAAAAACAACACCATTCAGAAGAGAAGGAACAATAGAAAACAAAGCTGCAATTTAGTAGACATCAATATTGTTACGAATTTCGCAAGTTGGCATGTATTTTTGCCGTATACTGTGTATTATAAAGGGTAAATCATGTATTTGGGTAGATATTGGCTCGTAGGCGATGTTTTTGGCGACTAATTTTTGTTGCCAAATTTGGCGATTTATCTCCAAATTTGGCGACTTGGCGACTTTCTTGGTGACCGTTTGTACTTAGTACTTTCTAGAATATTCCAGTTTCTTCCGAGGATATAAATACCGGGGGCCGATCCTGATAAGTACCTCCTAAATGACTTATTTTTTTTTCATGTGTACCTTTTTTCTTGTCGAAACTCATGTATCCCTGCCCCATCCCTTATTATCTGTTAATTTTATGTTATGCCAACTCAATTTCATAGTTTCCAACATCAATTTAAATAGTATTCCAGCACTAGAGGGCTTGGCCCAGGAAGTGCTGTAGCCAACTCTTTCTGTGAGCTTCTGTGATCGGAGTTCAGTTAGCTGAGAAACTTGTAGAGGTAAAGACCTACGTTGTTTGGCGCTAAGAGTTATCGCCTGTGCTAGCCAGTTCTCGCGGTGTTGGCTGCTGTATTCGTGTTTTCCCTGAATTACGAATAAAGTGCTGTTATTTTTGCTGTCTTAATTCAAAGTCTACTCAATCCACGAACGCTACGCTTCATAAATTGGTAACAATATGAATAATTTTATATTAAAAATAAAAAATAAATGGGTGCAGCAGTACAAGCAAGAGAAGAACACAGTTGCCACTACCTGCAAATCTGTAGTTGCCCGTACACAGTGCCAGTATGCTATACTGGCAAATATAGGAAGAGGTAAAGATTAAGTTTCAATCTCATTAGCAATTATGTAGATAGATAGTCCGCAGTGTGCCAGATCAAACTGAACAAATCAAATGTCGATCTTCATATGATGCATTAACTTTTATTTCGAGATGAATCATCTATACTTTCGGATAAATATAATTTTTATTTATTGTTCTATAATATGTAAAAATAATCCAAACTATTTTCTTTATCAAATTATAATTTCAGGATAATAGAAATATTACTTTCAAAATGTCACAAAACGAAAACATTGATAACTCATTTTTCATCTATTATTAAGAATGAAATTACCAATAGATCTAATCTTTTATTAAGAATGCAATTACCAAAACTCATTCTTGTTTAAACCTCCGAGTGGTACACACCGAGGAAAAAAAGTCTCTAAAAATACGCTAAAGTTTCATTGTGTCAGTGACCAAAATGTTCTGTGATTTTTAATTCAACCTTTATCGACTAGATTGGAATACGGGAAACCCAACCTCGTTACTGTCCCTTTACTTCCGGTTATAAATAGATATATAAATAGACATTATAGATTGTTAATTTTTAATACACATAAAGTTCGTCAAGTCTCGAAGATCCTCCCATAAGAAATAATGGGTTCTAAAAGTACAAATAAAAATATTTTTTAAGAGAATGATTTCTATATTTTTTACGAAAGTCATCCAAGTTATTTAAATGGTGCAATTTGAGATAATCTGTTACCGCAAACGAAATACTTCGAAATAGAGATTTACAAAGCGATGAAAAGCTATCAGCGTCTTTGTGCCTCAGAGAGTAGGTGTGCAGTTCCTAAACAATCGACCTGACCCTCCTACCTCAAAACTACATAGGGGAAAACACTGGCAGAAATGTACATTACATCCATTCTCGGAACGTTTTGGAGGTCGAAAATTGTACGTGACAACCGCTTTGAAGACATCATCAGTTTGGCGGAATTGCACGTGCGAACCGCTTAGAGGGTTAATGGTTTAATTTTTTTTTTAAATATTAGTTCTGATTCACGTTCCATTATTATTAATGTTGCACTAATGGTGAGTATTCATTCTGTATGAATGTTTATTACAATCTCCTATTTATCTGATATAATTGACAAATTTACTGAGTTAGATAGTGTACATAATCAATTACTTAAAATGAATTGAAAAAGATGTAACGATATCTAGTGGTATACTATTATATATTTTAATAATGTAATTTTTAATCAAAGCAAAGTGTGTCATATCCCTGAATTTAAAAATTCTTTTTCTCATTGAAAACGAATAAACTATATTTTAGTGTAAAAGGGAAAAAAATCAATTTTATAAACTATTAGTAAAGCTTTACTTATAAATAGAAATATTATGAAAAATCTGTACTGAATGTACTGAATCCGAAATATTTACAAAAATACACTTCACAATAATAAATACTAAAACAAATTTTTTAAGTATGCAATATAAATATGAAATTAATTCCTGTAATATTCCTGTTTTATTCCTGTAATAGTAAATTCAAACAAAAAAATCTTTAAGTTTTATAAATTATTGTTACTTAATTTTCTATTTTATAAATTGTTATTTTTTTAGAAAGAAATGTTTTATAAATGTTTTTTTTATTTTATCAGAAATTTCTTTTTGAAATTGTACACATTACTTAAGTTTAAATTATAGAAATATAATATTACTTACATTTATTAACATATGGCATATTTATTGTTTTTCTTATATTTTAAGAATTTTAAAGATTATTTTGCTATTGTTTTTGTTCTATTGTTCTATAATATGTAAAAATAATAAAAACTGTTTCTTTATCAAATTATAATTTCAGGATAATAGAATTATTACTTTTCAAAATGTCATAAAACTGAAACATGGATAATTACTTTTTCATCTCTTATTAAGTATGAAATTACTAATAGATCTAATCTTTTATTAAGAATACAATTACCAAAACTCATTATTGTTTAATGGTTTAATTTTTTTATTTTAAAAACATTAGTTTTGATTCAAGAACCATTAATATTAATGTTTCACTAATAATGAATGTTCATTCTGAATGAATGTTTATTAGAATCTCTATCTGATATAATTGGCAAATTTACTGCGTTAGATAATCTACGTAATCAATTACTTACAATGAATTGAAAAAATAGTGCTATAATTCTAGTGGTATGTTAATATACATTTTAATAATGAAAGTTTTTAATCAAAGTAAAGTGTTTTATATTCATGAATCAAAAAGATCTATTTCTCATAGAAAACATATAAACTATATTTTGCTATAAAAGATAAAAAAATATCAATTCTACAAAATATTAGGAAAACTTTCCTTATAAATTGAAAGGTTATGAAAAATCTGTACCGAATGTACTAAATTCGAAATCTTTATAATAATACAGTTTACAATAATAAATACAAAAACAAATATTTTAAATATGGAATAAAAATATGAAATTAATTCCCGCAATATTCTTCTTTTATTCCTGTAATAGTAAAATCAAACAACAAAATTTTTAAGTTTTATAAATTATTATTATATAGTTTTCTATTTTATAAATTATTATTATTTTAGGAAGAAATGTTTGTTTATCAGGAATTTCTTTTTGAAATTATACACTTTACTTCAATTCAAAATATAGCAGTATCCTTTTACTTACATTTATTATCATATGACAAAATTATTACTTGTTTCTCTTATATTTTTTACAATTTATATATTTGCTATTGTGATTGTTCTATTTTTCTACAATATGTAAAAATAATCAAACATATTTTCTTTACCAAAATATAATTTCAGGATAACTGAAATATTACTTTTCAAAATGTCATAAAATTAAAAAATAGATAACCATTTTTCTTCTAATATTTAGAATGAAATTACAAATAGATCTAATCTTTTATTAAGAATAAAATTACCAAAATTCATTTTTGTTTAATAATTTAATTTTTTATTTTAAAAACATTAGTTTGGATTCACGTTCCATTAATATTAATGTTGCACTAATTATGAGTGTTTCCTCTGTATGAATGTTTATTAGAATCTAAAATTTTTCTGATAGAATTGACGAATTTACTGCGTTAGATATTCTAAGTCAGTAGTGCGCAAATTAGGGGTCGCGACCCCTGTGGGGGTCGCCAAATTTTTATAAAATGCACTATCCCTGCATGCTGCATACCATACAATGTACATATAAAGAGTTAAGCGCCGTCACTGAAAAGTTAAGAAAATTTTTTCGAGAAGATTCGAGGATTTTCCTGAAAACAATCTTGGTTGGATTCGTGATCCATTTTCCTTTGACATGTGCAGTTCAACTCTTCAAATTTTTGAAAAAGAGCAATTGATAGATCTAATTAGTGATTATACTCTTCGAAATCAATTTAAGACTCAGCCTTGCCAAAAGGTTTGGGTATCCGTGGAAAAACAATATCCCGTTTAATGCAAGAATGCCATCAGAGTGTTAATACAATTTGCATCAACATATTTATGTGAAACTGGATTTAGCAAACTAGTTTCAATAAAAACTAAATACCGCTAGCTTTTAAACCCTGAAGATGATATGCGAATTGCAAATAGCAACAATATTGATCAGATAATTTGAAACCTGCTGCCAAATACATCTCATTAAAGGGCAGTTTAATGACTTTTGTGTTATACAAAAAGTACTAATAAATAAAATTAATATAAAATTATAAATAAAATTAATATGAGTCAAATATGATGATGTTTTTATTCGATGGAATGAAAGAAATGCGCGAAATATACATCATATTTGTGAACATTTATCTCTAGGGGGTCGCCAAACATTTTCTTTCTACAAAAGGGGTCGCAGTCGAAAAAAGTTTGCGCACCACTAGTCTAAGTAATCAATTACATACAATAAATTAAAAAAAATTAATGATAGATATCTAGAGTTATGTTAATATTTATTTTAATAATAAGTTTTTATTCAAAGTAAAGTGTGTTATATTCCTGAATGAAAAGAATTCTATTTCTCTCTGACAACGAATAAATAATATTTTGCTGTAAAAGAAAAAATATTCAATTCTATAAAATGTTAGTAAAATTTTCCTTATTGAAATATTATGAAAAATCTTTGTGTACTGAATTCGATATATTTACAATAATAAAATTTAAATAACTACGAAAACAAATATTTTAAATATGGTATATAAATATGAAAGTAATTCCTGTAATATTTTTGTTTTATTCCTGTAATTCTAAACTCAAATAACAGAATACTCAAATTTTATAAATTATTAATATAAAGCTTTATATTTTATAAATTATTATTATTTTAGAAATAAATGTTTTTTTAATTTGTCAGAAATTTCTTTTTGAAATTATACATATTACTTAAATTTAAAATATAGCAGTATAATATTACTTACATTTGTTAACATATGACATAATTATTACTTGTTTTCTTATATTTTTAAGAGTTTAAAAGATAATTTTTCTATTGTTATTGTTCTATTGCTCTATAATATGTAAAAATAATCCAAAATATTTTGTTTAACAAATTATAATTTCAGGATAATAGAAATATTGCTTTTCAATGTGTCATAAAACTAAAACCTGGATAACTATTTTTTAACTATTATTAAGGATGATATTACCCACAGATCTCATCTTGTATTAAAAATGTAATTACTAAAACTCGTTCTTGTTAAATGGTTTAAATTTTATTAGTTTAAAAACATTAGTTTTGATTCAAGTTATATTAATATTAATGCTGTACTAATGACGAACGTTCATTCTGTATGATTGTTTATTAGAATCTCACATTTACCTAATAGAATTGACACATTTACTGCGTTAGATATTCTAAGTAATCAATTACTTGCAATGAATTTAAAAAAATGTGATAAATTTCTAGCGACATTTTAATAATGTAAGTTTTTAATCATAGTAAAGTGTGTTATACTCCTGAATTTAAAAAATATTTTTGTCTTTGAAAAGGAATAAAATATAATTTGCTGTAAAAGATAAAAATATCAATTCTATAAAATATTAGTTAAGCTTTACTTATAAAATGAAAGATTATGAAAAATCTGTACTGAATGTACTGAATCCGAAATATTTGCAATAATACCGAAATATTTACAATAAATACGAAAACAAATATTTTAAATATGGAATATAAATATGAAATCAATTTCTGTAATATTCCTGTCTTATTACTGTAATAGTGAACTCCTGTAATAGTGAAGTTTTATAAATTATTATTATATAGTTTTCTATTTTATAAATTATTATTATTTTAAAAAGGAATGTTATTTAGTTTATCAGAAATAACTTTTTAAAATTATACACATTACTTCAATCTAAAATATAACAGTATAATATTACTTACATTTGTTAACATATGATTTAGTTATTACTTATTTTTTTATATTTTTAAGAATTTAATAGATCATTTTGCTGTTGTTATAGTTCTATTGTTCTATAATATGTAAGAATAATCCAAATTTTTTTCTTTATCAAATTATAATTTCAGGATAATAGAAATATTAATTTTCAAAATGTCACAAAACTAAAATATTGATAACTGCTTTTCTATCTATTATTAAGATTGAAATTACAAATAGATCTAAACTTTTATTAAGAATGTAATTACATAAATTTATTCTTGTTTAATGGTTTAATTATTTTTATTTTAAAAACATTAGGTTTGATTCACGTTCCATTAATATTAATGTTGCACTAATGATGAGTGTTAATTCAGTATGAATTTTATTAGAATCTCCGAATTTATCTAATAGGATTAACAAATTTACTGCATTAGATAGTGTACGTAATCAATTGCTTACAATGAATTTAAAAAAAAAAAAAACTAAGGATTTCCAGTGGTATGCTATTATATATTTTTAATATTGGAAATTTATAAATTTTTAATTCAAAGCAAAGTGTGTTAATTCTAAATTTGAAAAAATAATTTTCTCATTGAAAACGAATGAACTATATTTTGATGTAAAAGATAAAAAAAAGTCAATTCTATAAAATATAGAAAAATTTTACTTATAAATTGAAAGAGTATGAAAATTCTGTACTGAATGTCCTGAATCCAAAATATTTACAGTAATAAATACGAAAACAATTATTTTATACATGGAATAAATATGAAAGTAATTCCTGTAATATTCGTTTTATTATTGTAATTGTAAAATCTTGAAATTTTATAAATTATTATTATATAGTTTACTATTTTATAAAATACTATTTGCTACAGAATTTTTCTTTTTAAAATGTATACAGATTATTTATATTTAAAATATAGCAGTATAATATTACATATATTTGTTAAAATATGATTTAATTACTTCTTCTTTATCTTATATTTTTAAAAATTTAAAAGACCATTTTGATATTGTTGTTGTTCTATTGTTCTATAATATGTAAAAATAATCCAAAATGTTTTCTTTATCAAATTATAATTTCAGAATAACTGAAATATTACTTTTCAAAATGTCATAAAATTAAAACATTGATAACTTTTTTTTATC
>CM063500.1:35293617-35296117 GCA_032207245.1 Pardosa pseudoannulata
GGCTCTACTATTTTGTGAGATAGATTGTTTTTTCCAGTGGAAGAGCAATAGTGGTAGAATATTAATTTGGAAGTATAACACTTCGTATTACTAAAGTAAAATTTCCAAAAGTAGAATTTTATTTTATTTTGCTAAGTGTCTCAGAACTGTTAAAAATAAGAATACCATGTTTTTTATTACTGCTATTCAATTTTCTATTGTTCTTTTTATTTCATACTAAAATGTTCTGAAATTTTAATAGAAATCTGTTATATCTCTTTAATAAAATAAAATTAAATACTTACCACTTAATATAATAATAAAAATACTAACACATATAAATAACTAAATATTTCTAAAAGTAATAAAAAATATTACATTTAAAATTTTTATATTACATTAACATTTTTTATATTAAATTATTACTTTTATACATTTATTTTACATTGCTTCTATTATTTTATATTACATTTATTATTTTTATCCATTTATTTTATATTACATTTATTATTTCATATTACATTCATTATTTTATTACAAGTATTATTTAAATACTAATAAAATTAAACAATTATTTAAAAATATATTTTATGAGTTGATTAATTTGTTCTTTAAAACTGTTTTCATTTGTGCACATTTTTACAAGAAATATTTTGGACACAAAGGTTAAATTTTACGTTTTTAACAAAGATTAAACTTGTAAAGTTGAATCTAACTTTCAAAAATAAAACATTAGTTTAAGCACATTTTGTTTGTTCATTATATTTTTCCAACTTTACCCCTTTTCGAAGGTAGTTTTTATTTGTAGTTACAGCTCTGAAACAAAAAAAATGAATATTAATCTCATAGCAATAATTTTAATTCAATTATAAGTTTTATGCAAAAAAAATTGAATAGGGTTTGAGAAATCTTGCATACAACACTAAAAATTTTTATTTTAAGGAAAATCAATATAAAATAATAACTAAACAACTGCCAAGCAAGTCTCTTGTATTTTTAATCATAGCTTTCAAACTAAGAGGAATATATTTTCTTTCTTTTTTTGGAACATCTCAATATGATATGTATTATTCTTAAAATTCAACACTTTTGGAGGGTTAAGGATCCTGAGACCCTCGTATATATATATATATATATATATATATATATATATATATATATATATATATATATATATATATATATATATATATATATATATATATATATATATATATATATATATATATATATATATATATATATATATATATATATATATATATATATATATATATATATATATATATATATATATATATATATATATATATATATATATATATATATATATATATATAAATATATATATATATATATATATATATATATATATATATATATATATATATATATATATATATATATATATATATATATATATATATATATATATATATATATATATATATATATATATATATATATATATATATATATATATATATATATATATATATATATATATATATATATATATATATATATATATATATATATATATATATATATATATGCCATATGAATTAGGCGAAGCAGTGCACCTTCCGTTTGATGAGCACCTCTGTGTGAAATAACGTCTTAGCTCAAGTGGGTCCTCTTATATATAGGCCATATGAACTAGGCGAATCAATTGCCTTCCTTCTGACGAGCATTCCTAGGGTCAAATAACGTTTTAGCTGAAGTGAGTCCTCGTATTTAAAAGTCATATGAATTAGGTGAAGCAGTGCGCCTTCCATTTGACGAGCACCGCTACGGTGAAAGAACGTCTTAGCTCAAGCGGGTACTCGTGGCCATATGAACTAGGCGAATCAGTTGCCTTCCGTTTAACGAGCATTCCTAGGGTAAAATAATGTCTTAGCGCAAGTGGGTCCTCGTATATAAAAGCCATATGAATTAGGCGAAGCAGTGCGCCCTCCGTTTGAAGAGCACCAATAAAATGAAAAAACGTCTTAGCTCAAGTGGGTCCTCGTAATTTATAAGACAGGACCCAGTAGCTCCCTCCCCTGGAGATATCGTTTGAAATTGGGGAGGATATTGTGACAGCGTATTTTATGAGCCGTAGTAACCATTAACGAACTCAAGTTGATCCTATGCCTGCTTGATCCTCGAAATCCTCAAGATGATCGTTGCCGTTGGTGACTTAACTACCGTGGCTCTCTCTAAATTTCCTCGCAATATAGACAATTGAAACAAATCTATACTACTGAAGTGGTAAAGTTACATGATCCATATATATTTTTTTTGCTTTGCCCCTACATTGTGTTTTCTTTAAGTATGTAATTCCTTTAACGAACTTTTTTACGTGTCTTTTGACGTCGTGACAGATTGCGTGGGAAATAACGGAGAAATTTAAGTTTATAAGCAGGTAGGATAGGGCGCTGCAATTTATCATAATATGTATATGTCAATAAAAATATATATATACATAGACATATATACATATTATATATATATATATATATATATAATATGTATCTAT
>CM063500.1:35298617-35323617 GCA_032207245.1 Pardosa pseudoannulata
TTATGGAATAATTTAATTATTATTGAATCATTTATATAAAAAAAGACGTTGTTAATCTTCAGGCATATATTATGTCAATAATTATTCTAACAGTGCGCAGTTGTAGCTAAGGTGTATATCTCATAACTGGAGGGTTATGGACTCAAGGGTCCTTAGATCTAGCCAGATTTTGAATGGTAGCTGGGACCCTTAAAATTGTTTTGTCGTCGCAATATCCTTCAAATTCCTAAACGGTATCTCTGAGAATGATTTTCTTCTGCTTAGTCCTTGTTATTTAATTAAGGGGACACAGCCGAAGGAAGGTGCTGCCGTTTGAAGTCTGCCTTCATCTACATGTGCCAACCGGGTGGCACTAAATGAGTGACAGCTTCTCAGCCGTGTATGACATAAATGTTTATATTTCTACTGTCAAATGATATGGAAAAATTAAATTATGACATAACCTTTTATGGCCTAGCATCTCAACATAGGTATCTCTAGAAATAGCTTGTAGAATTTTTAAGCTGTTCTAGAACGAGCTTTCTTTTGAAAATATATGAAGAGCAATCTTTTAAACAATCTACAAATTTCTCAAGCAATCTCTGTTACTTATAATTTTTCCATTTGTATCGACACTTTATGAATGTACAGAGTACATAAGTTTATATTTTCGGCAGGCACATAGACGGAAGTCAGAACAAAATTTCTATCTATTAAAAAGCTTCCTTTTATATCAATTATTTGAAATAGAATAACAATTAAATATTTTTTTACGAAGTTTCAAATTTTCACAAATAGCCTTGTATAATGTTTTAAACAGAGAGCTGATCACCAGTGAGACGTGATGTAGTACTCAAAGTTGTTTGAACTCCATATTTATTTTATTCTGTTCTGTTCATAATAACTCATAGTTGAGATATACATTGATATATAATTGTCAGAAATTACCCGGACATTAAAAGTATAATGTGATACCAAAAATAAGTTAGAAATGAACTACCGTAAGTTCTGTAAGATTTAAAAACCCTGTTTTGTAGACCCTCACTTTTTATGTAGTGGACTCACTTAGTCTTACACTTAAACTAAAATAGAAATCTACTATATAATCACACCTTTATGCAATCAATTTATGAATAAATTATGTTATTCTAAAGATAGTCTTGACAACAATTCTCCTACAGTCCGGAAAATAAAATACTAATTATAAATTTGATTATGAGAAATTAAAAAATCTTTACTATTCCTAACTATGAAAATACTGTAGTATTAAAATGATATCATGGTTACTTATTCACTTAAATGAGTGATTAAGGTAAACAAGACATTCTTCTAACCTAAAAATAGTAAAATATTCTCAGCAAATGATCACTGATAAGCTTCTCTGTTGGAATAATAAATACGCCTCAGGGGCATTCTCAAATATTTAAGCGTTTCGATCTTTTCTTCATTCTATTCACACTAAGGGAGTGAATTATGAACGGATTGTACTTTTACTGCTTTATTCTCCATAAATTGTAAGTAGAAACTCAAGTGTACTTGAGACGTGTTACGTGATTATTAACAAACTTTTATTGGCTTATTTGGAGTTTATTTTAAAGATTTAAAAATAATTTCAGGGAATAAATGTAAGAATGATATTGATGAGATTAATATATTTTCTCTAATGAAGTATTATATCATGAAACTTAAGGTATAGCTAAGTAAGGTTAGCTGAAGTTGTAGATACAATTATCAATATATACCCTTTAATATAACTTCGAATATTTGAATTATTATACAATTAATTTTTTAAATTATTATTCGAATATTTGAAAAATTGAAATATTTAAATATTTATCAAACATAAAAAGAATATGCCTTATTTACGTGTTTAATTTAGATTATGTTTTGCATCCATACAAAGTATGATTTAGAAGTATCTATAATAGAGAAACGTTCTAATAATCATGTTCGTAGATGGTATTTTTATTGAAAATTTTGCTTCTCGCAAACATTGTTGCTATTGCTTGTCAGATAAGTAGAGAGGATGTGACTTTCACAGTCGGTTTCCATAAGGCACTATACGTCGAATACACGAGCGCACTCGATCGGACAAAATTGACAATTAGACCAAAGATTCCGGTCTTTTTATGTTGGCGTCTGCACGTTTAGACTCGGCTTTAGAACACCTAGTTGATCACAGAGTCGGGCACATTTGCATTTTTGTAGAACTGCTGGCAGGAGAGGTGTAAGCAATTCATTTACGGACGTTATCAGTAATCGAGGCTAGTCGCGACAATCAGTAGAACATCTTTAATCGATGTCAATGGTCAAACATTGGAAAAAAGGGAAGAAATCTAGTTGTTTCTCTGACACCAAGATTCTCTGATTGTTACTGTCTGTTGAGACGCTTACTGATAGCAACTGTAACAAAGAGTTACACTTCTACAACTCCATCGGGAAACTGACTTAAAGGTGAAAGTGATGTGAGTGACTCTACTGTGACCCCATTGATCAACAGGTGTTGCTAACCTCGGAAAAGCTATCCAGGTAACGCTGTCCAATGATCTATTTCGAGAAATCTTTTTCGAGAGCCCCCACGGAGAGAGAACAAGGAAGTAGGAGTGTGGAGCTTAATATCTTCTGCAAAAGTTCTAACACCATTTTCTTTTTAAGACCAAGAGGCCATGTTGACCAGATCTTGCAAGTAGTGAGGTCCCTTTGGCATGATGGCCTAATTATCATTTTTATTTCTTATTTACATCTTTATTTATATTCAAAATAAAAAATATTCAGAAGAAGGAATCGGTTTTCTTTCTATTTTGTAACTTCTCTCGGATTACACGTGCGGCTGGCCCAAACGCTCACTCGGTCTTCAACTTAACAGGCATCAATGAAATTAAAACTGAAGACACTCCCCCTCACACTAATGAATTTTTCAAACGGAATGAATGAGATGGTTCTCGGCTAGCAATCACCAATTCAGCATCCTGATCTTTTCGAAAGAAGGTCCTGTCACAAGGTAATAATGATCTCAATTTAAGTGTATCAAAGAACAAATTAGTTATTCTTTCCAGATGCCGTTTTTCTCACTGAAACATGTGAAGTCTGTAGCTTGGAAGCTAATATAACGAAATTTCATGTAATATATTAAAAACTTTAAGAAACTTCTAAACTACACAATTCTTTGGTATTCTTCACACAAATTTCTAACAAACTGTACAAAATAAAACTAAAATTTTCCTCATTTGGAGGAAAAATATTCTAACATTTTTTCACATTATTAAATTAATGAGAATGATATTTTCCTTTGCAATCTGATTTTCTTCTAATTTAATTTAGAATTTCTGTGGCCGTAAATGAATTCTTAGAAAAAAATCTAAACTGAATAAGTATTTTCAAAAGATTTTTCGAGATTCATTATTTATTAATTGCAGCAATTTATAAAATAGATTATTTTTTAGTGTCTTCTTTAAATGAATTATAATATTTTAATGTAGCTTTGGAGTCTAGAAAATAGGTTTTCTCTGAGTAATTTATTTAATTCGAATTAAATAATTTGAGAAATAAGTCTCTAAAGGCAATTAGTGTAGTTAAAGAATTTATGGATATTTTTCATTTCATATTTTGTATTGAAGTGTCTTGTGATAATGATTAAATTACTTTTTATATTTATGCCTGGAAGTATTTGGCTGTTTTTTAAATTATCTTAAAATCCATTTAAAATATTATTTCATGGTAAAATTTAGATAAATTGCTATAATTATTTTCTTTTAAATAATATTAAGATTTGAAATGCATGACAATATAAGGACACTGAATAATGTTAAATCATAAGGAATATGAAAAACCAAGTATTTTTTAAACACAGGGTATACGATTCCAAAATAATATATATGCTTTTGTGAATATATAATTTATAAATATGATAGTAATATGAGGTAATAAATTTCTTAAGGTATAATTCTTTAAATTATAACTGAATTCATTGATGAAAAGACGATTAATTTAAATATCAGGTCAAGACACTCATTCCACATACCTTTTCCAATGTGAGGTTTGGAATAAGTATATACGTAAGTTGGTGTACACATTTTTTTCAGATGTTCACAGAGGAAACATGTTCTAAGAGAATAGTCAGCAGTTCGTTCACTGCAAATTACTAACGGCTTAATATGTACAAGGTTCTTTGATTGATGACGGTTCATTGATGTCAATATCAAGACCATCCATTAGTGTCATAATAGTGTTTCTAGTGCAAGTTTTCGAATAACAGAAATACGTAAGGTGATATACATACTTTTTGACCCATCAGGAGTTTGAATTTATAAAACAGTTAACATCCCATTTTCTTTTGAATTTTCACTGGCTTAAGATGTTTTTTTTAATTCATATAAATATATATATATATATATATATATATATATATATATATATATATATAATATATATATATATATATATATATATATATATATATATCTGTGTGTGGGTATATGTATATCAAATTTATTTAACTTTAATATTTACTTAAAAACCTAGTATCTCCCATTCTAATTCCTTAATATATTTTGCCCAACTTCTAAATATCTAAATCAAAGGAGCGTCCTCCACTTAAAATTCTTTCAGTACATTTCCCAAAGATTTCGATCCTATAGATGTAAATTTTCTGTCTATTCAACCCGTTTTATAGCTGTCGCCAGCGAATGGCTCCACGTTTTTTAATCTTAACACGTAAGTTCTCTGAGTAAATTTCTTGTCAAGTGGGAAAATTCTTTCTGCCTTCGATATTGGGATCACCTCTTTTCGAGTAGAGCAATTATTGTGTTTTTCTTTTCTCTGCCGTTAACTTTTAAAGATTTAACAGATCTAAAATAAAATTTTAACCCCTTTCTGTATGATTTAATAATGAAAAACTGTGCATGAAATAACCATTTAATTTTTATTTAAAACACTTGTTTCATATTACAATTCTTACATATACTTAATTAAAATCCACATTTTACATAGTGTTAAATAATATCAGAAACAGTAAAATTAAGAAAATAGAAAAGCAATTAACAAGGTATACAGATAATAGTCTTCAAGCTAGTGGTACTTTTCAAAACAAAGTGCAAATGAATTCTTAATTGTTTACACCGCCAAATAGACTCACTTTTAATTTGATTCTTGTAACACACACGGCATTTCTTAGTAGGTTTTCTTTTATTCTGACACATTAATTTGGCAATGACTTGTACCAAGAAATTCTAAGTAAACAATATGCAATAGTGACTTGTGATTTTCCCAAGTTACAAAAGTATACACTATTCAGTACACTAGAAATTTTAAACTAAATTAATTATCATATTTAAAAGTAACTTTAATCGCATGACGAGTGTAGCTCGTCATTATGCGGTATGGAAAGAAAAAGTAATGATGAGCTAGACTCATCATTTTACCGGAAGGGGTTACTTAGACTTGTTCACTTCAATGTATCCAGATTGATTTGTCCTTTATTATTAATAGCTGTATAGATTCTCCTTGACGAGTAGCCCTGGCAAGTAAAAACAATAGAGGCTACATAATTATTGTGACTAGAGGAAACTAATTTTACATATATGTATAAAGAGAGAGAGAGAGAGCGAAAGAGAGATAGATCAATATATATGTGACTTTTAAGTAATAGGGGAAAAGGAAAGCAAAATTTAGTTGTAGGCCACTTACAGAGCGTATGATCAAAAGAAATGACATTCTGATAAAATCTGAAAGTCTTGTCACTTAATACTTGCAGAAACGGATGCAGAATGATTATATTACAGTTAAACATACATCTTTGTTAGGATGACATGGTATTAAAAATACAAGGACTGCTATTGGGAATAACTGAGCAATGAACATTCAGAAAATGAGATTAATAATTGTTCACTCCTCCTTATATTGTTTCTGCAGTAAGCAGAAAATTGGAAAAAAATGGTAAATATGCGCATTTTGCCGGTCACCTGTTGCTGATGCATGTTGTTTTGTAATGGGATTTCATCCAACCGGCTCCATATTTGTTTTTCGCTTCATTGCAATTCATTCGGAGACCCTGCATCGTAAATTTCATGCTGCTCAGTGAACAGTGAAATTAGGTTGTGATAAGAAATAGACAGAGTTCTTGCAGATCAGAGCATTGCAGGGAGAGAGAGTGGGAGTAATAATGTATTCTATTTATCCGTTCCCATAAACTTACAGAAAATAATTGAACATAGAGACATGTTGCTTTGCAAAAGCCCTCTGGGAGGAATGAGATATGACATATTACGGAAATGTCGAATCTTTTCAGGGAATTAAGAAAGGGAGAATTATGGCTTCGAAATAAAAATCATTTAATCTCGGAGAGAATGCATCTTATGGCTATGTTGGTAGAAGTTCTTATCTCTCATATTTACGAGAACTAAAAGTAATACATATTCCTCTTACAGAATAACTTATAGGATAATGAAATGATTTACCTTTCATTTTGCCGCTATCTGTATTTATAGAGATATAAATATATATTTATTTTTATATATTTATTTATAAATTCATCTATATATTTATAAATATGTCTACATCTGTAACTACATCTATATATTTATTTCTATAACTAGATCTATATATCTACATCTATAACTATATCTATACCAGTATCTATATTATAATTGTATTGATTTCTATCTATCTATCTATCTATCTATCTCTCTCTCTCTCTATATATATATATATATATATATATATATATATGTGTGTGTGTGTGTATCTATTATCTATATCTAAAACTATATCTATATGTATAATATCGATAATTATAGAATTCTTCTTGACTTAATCCTGCTTTAGAGTCGTAGAAAACCATAGTGCGAAAATGTTCTCGAGTCAACTTTATTTTTTCTTCCGTTTAAAATTTATTATATGAGAAACAAGTTGAAGTAAATAAGTAAAAAATCGTCTATTAATATTTTTAAAATACTTTGCATTTTAAAATTAAATTGTTATTTTTTTTTTGTAAATTTTTTATTTAATCTCAAAAATTGCAGAGTAACCCTCGTATATGTTAAAATTCTAAAGAAAAAAAAGTAAAATCTAAATCGAGTAGTTTTTCATTAAAAATTAAAAAAATATATACTAGAGAAAATTCATGATTTTACTTAACACATCCTTGTAAGAAATATAGATCCTTGCTTAACCCAACTATGGAAAAAATTTACAAAAATATTAATTTCTAATGACATTGAAAGGCATGAAAACAAACTCATTCTTAAGCATAACCTTTGTTGCTGCAGCCATAAACTGTCTGTAAAATTTAAATTATAAATTTCTTAACAATTCACAGCTTTGAAGAAGTTTTGAATAATTACTCAAAGAGTTTATTACTTTGATGTATATATTTTAGCACCTTAACAAATGCTGCATGCAAATGAAGAAATTTAGTTATTGTTATGCTATGAATGGAGTCGTTCATTTTCCTGACCCAGTTTTTTATTTTAATTTTACAGTATAACACGTAATTCTATATAACTTATTTTTTACATTTTCATTATTACTATAGTATATTTTATTAACATCATTAGCAATGTTTTATATAATATCATTATTGACTTATCAATATTGACTATCATTATTAACGTAAAATATTAAAATTCATGAAACTTATAACATATAATTTAAAATTCATATCTTCGCTATGAATGATATTATGAAAAACATTTATACCTTTGTTACGCAAAAAATGACAAATTTTATTATACTATAATATTTTTATTAACTTCATTAGCAATGTTTTACATAATATCATTATTTATATTTTCATTTACGTTTCGTTACATACATTCAATATATTTTTCATTATTGACTTATCGTTATTGACTATCATCACTGACATTATTGATTTATTATCATTTACTTATTAAATTAGTTAATATGATTCAACTTTTTCATTTATTTACAATAAAATTATTCTATATTTTTGTACATAATTATTCATTTCTATTTTCTTAAATTAATCAATTTTAACGTATTTTATATTATACATTTTACAATTAACTTAAGTTTTAATAATTTCATACCTTTTATATGATTCACATGAAATATCCTATTTTCATATGTAGTTGTTTTATCGTTCTAGATTTTTTATTGCAGGTAAAATTTTATCTAGAAAAAATGTATGATCCAGCTCTTGAACTATGGAATAGAAATGAAATATATTTGGTGAACATTACCAAGTTCCTTTTCTAATTTCCTGTTTGCATTGAATTCAATACTTTGATGACGCGATTGAGGAAAAATGTTCAGCGTTAGCTATACAAATGACATGCAAATATTGTTATTCAAAAGACTAAATGTCAGTAATTGACATTTAGTCAATAGTGCTATACAAATGACTAAATGTCAATAATTGACATTTAGTCAATATTGTTATATTTAGTAAATATTTAGTCAATAGTGTGATAAAAATGACTAACATTTCAGTGTAATCACGTCAGCATGGTTTCAACAGACCTTTTTACTTACCTGCTAAAAACATATAGAGTGCAGTAACAAGACGTTGAAAGTATATTACATATATTCTTTAGTAGTAGACGATATGTGGCTTCTTACTATAACTCTCCAATGAAGGTGGGCGACATTTCTACAATCTATGGAGTTTGAACGGAGACGAAGCCACAATTTCTAAAAATGATTTTCCTATCGTGCAATACCTTATCGTGAATAGTGTAATATAAACACTATGATGCGAGTATGAAAAAAAAAAGCTAATTCTGAGAGAATCACAAACAACTTAACTCAAAGGAGGTTTACTGTTAAAAAAACCATAGCAACCTTGTATGACCACATCCACCACATATTATTAAGAAAATTATTTCTGTTCTCGAATATGTTATTAACTTCAAATAGCCCAATAAGTCATTACTAGTATTTTAAAAACGTGATTGGTGTCCGGTTAAGTAAAAAAGCTATTTTTCTTTAGTAGTAGATGTTAGGTGGTATCTTACTATTCCTCTTCGATGAAGGTTGGCGACATTTCTACAATCAATGGAGTTTGAAAGAAGGCGAAACAACAGTTTCTGAAAATGATTTTTCTATTGTGCAATACCTTCTCTTGAGTAGTCTAATAAAAACACTAGAATGCAAGTATGGAACAAATAGACAGTTTTCGCAACTAAACTCAAAGGAGGTTTACGGTTAAAAATATCACAGTGACCTGGTATAACCATATCCACAACTCATAATTTATAGCATTATTTCTGTTTGGGCAACTGTTATTGATGGCATACTGCCAATAAATATTTACTAGTATTTTAAAAACGCGACTAGTGTTGGGTTATGTAAAAAAGCTATTTTCCTTAGTATTAGAGTTAGGTGGCATCTTGTTATTCCTCTTCGATGAAGCTGGGCGACATTTCTACAATCTATGGAGTTTGAACGAAAGCAAAACAAAGTTTCTAAAAATAATTTTCCTATATTGCAATACCTTCTCGAGAGTATTGTAATATAAACACTATGGTGGGAGTATGAAACAAATAGACAGTTACGCCAGGATCGCAAACAACTAAACTCAAAAGAGATTTACGGTTACAAATACCAGAGTGACCTGGTATAACCACATCCACCACCCATAATTTAGAACATTATTTCTGTTCGGGCAACTGTTATTGACGGAAAATCACTCGATAATTAATTAGCAGTATTTTAAAAACTCGACTAGTGTCTGGTTAAATAAAAATTCTACTTCTTTTTTATTAAGTTGTGAAAAGTAATTACCATAAATGAAATAATTACAAAATAAATACTTGTTAAAACTTCAGCTGCTGATTTAAATGTATATAAAACAATTTAAACATATATTTGTTTTACTCTGACTTTACATATTTTTTGGAAACAAGATAGCAGAAAAAAGTGTAGATAAATAATGGTATTTCATTATGCAAAAGTATTCAAAATGAAAACGATTCTATACATTTTAATTTCGTTATAACTCTGTATAAAAATAAAAGTAAACAAGCTATACGAAAATTTTCAGTTTCATTTCTGCTCATTGTAGTGACTACTGCAACATTGTAAGGTTTTTAAGAATTTTTACACCAATAACTTCAATTTCAATTAAAATAAAATATTTTTACAATCATTACAGGTGTTACATTTTCAAGTACGTAATTCTGTATATATATATTTTTTACAATATCATTATTAATACAGAGTTTTGTATTAACTTTATCACTAATATTTAATAAAATTTTATTATTGTCTTATAAAATTGTTCCATTAGTTAATATGTTTCAACTTTTTCGTTTATTTTAGATATACGTATTCTTAATTTTTGCACACAATTTTTCACTAGTTCCATGCCCATTAGCCCAAAGTTTGCATGTTTTCCTTTCCCTAGTTTTTTTTTCAACTTCCTATCTACGTAAACAACTTCAAAATAGAATAGATGCAATGTTTCATATTATCCAGCAAAAGGTAGTGTTTCTGCACGCGTTGTAAAAACCTCATGGATAAACCCCTAACATCGGAGTCATCTGTTTACCGCTATAAAGGTTACAATCGGCTATTAGTAGTCACTACTCTAGGGGGGACGTTATTGTTCTCAGATGGTATTGGCTATTCTGGGACCTATAGGTTTCAGCTATCGAACTCTACTGGGGGAATGAAATGGTTAAAATACGGAGTTTATTTACTATACAAATTTAAATTATATTTTTATAAAGTACCTTTTAATTTATTCATTTATTTTATTACAATGAGAGCAATAGACGTTATTTCCAGGACGACAATTATTAATATTATTTGGTTTGCGGTTGCATATGCCATTATATTAGCTAGTATGATAGTATATATAAATATACCCCCGAAATATATTAAAACATTATTTCTGTTCCTTGTACTTAATACTGCAACTTTGCAGTATTTTCAAGCTTCCTTACATCAATAGATTAAATTAAAAATCATTCTATATAGCTTTTACAATTGTTACATTAATAATATATTTCACTATTTCTTAATTTTTATACATTTTTCATAGTTATTATAGTACCTTTTTAATATCAATACTAACGTCGTACGTAATGTTATTATTGATTTTCAAAATATTTCAATTTATATGTTTATATGTTTTAACATCTTTTTATTTATACTATATCCATTCTTAACTTTCATACTTTACTTAATTTATCTTTCTTATTTTCTTGCTTGGCACAATTTTCATGCATATTGTATAAGATATACTTTACATTTTTAAAAAAATTAAATATCCTTTTAGTAGCAGAGTTTACTTAGTATACGATTTATACAATATTTTCATAAAGTGTATTTTCATTTGATTTAATACGATTCAGTAAAAGGTGTAACTCTTGTATTCAACATCTTATTTACAGAATTTATTACCATTTCAAAACATGGAATGTAAAAATTGCATCTTTAAATTAATTTATCTATTCATCTGATCTCTATACATAGAAAGAAAAGAAAGAGTAAGTAATATATAAGCTATATACATGTCTATATCATATAGCAGAATTTGAAAATATCAGCAAAAAATAATTGTATTATTCATATCAATAAATAATTGATTTGATGTATTGTGAACTAGCAATAGCTTTCCACAAGTTAAGTTTATTGTTATTTATTCTTTCAAAATATTTATCTGGAGATTTATTGTTTGACATTTTTATTTGTGCATTAATAAAGTACAGCTTCCCCGTATAAACGACAGTGGCCTTGATAATAAATGACATGGACAGTATAGATACTCTTAGTCTTTCTATTTAATATAAGTAAGACGGAAAACTGACTTGTAAGTTACAAAATAAATCGATAAAACATTCAAAAATCTAATTTACTTAATTTGTCAATATGATCCTTTGTGTCAAAATCAAATATTTGAATTTGATTAGATAAAAAGTGTTAAAATAAAGTAATTAAAATAATTAAATAAATAGTTTAAAATAAATATATTTATTTTAAAATATGGTTTTAAGTAAATATAATAAAAGAGTTTTTATAATTTAAAATTTTCAGTTTTTTTAATCAAACTTCTTAGTATATAATAGCTTATTTAAATTTCATATATTCAATGTTAATGCCATGATGAAAAGCATACTCTCTTTCAGAAAATAGAATGTAGGTTGGAATGCGATTTGTATTTTACAAATGAGTTATGAAGTAAAAATGCATTATTGTAAATTTCTATTTTTCGTAGCATTAATTCATACAATAACGAAATCCCATAATATTTGGATTTTATGTGCATAAAAATTCCTATGCTGGATAGTAAAAAAGATAATTTGAATTACATATATGTAAGATAAATACCATGGTCGAAAATAAATTGTCTTTCAGTAACTTAAAAGTAGAATTAAATACGGATTTACATTTTACAAATGACTTGCGATCAAAAAATATATTATTGTGAATTTATTTTTATGCATTTTTAGCAGCATGAATTCATACAATTAACGAAATTAGATAACGTTTGGACACGATGTGTATAACGGTTCCCAAGCGGGGTTTAAAATACAATTTCATGCAAAAATCTGAAAAAAACGAATAACATAAAATTCATGGATTGTTGATTCTAATTATTATCCAAGACTGGAATACAAATTCTCTCACAAGACGCTTTATAAATTATTAATGATTTTGAAATACAGAAAAGAGGAAACAAGTTTGAGATGAAGACTTTGTTACATCAGTCAATAACAGTCTTTAGAATTTAAATTATAATTAGCGTGGTATTGATGCATTTTTGACGCAAAGCATTGTGACTGCATTTTGAAAGCTTTCAAAAATTTCTGGCTAATTATTCAAAGTGTTTGTTACTTTGATATGTATATTTCATTACCTCGTGTTATCTTACTTGCAAATTATTGACTTTGTGCCTCGACTATTTCATTTAAAATATTTTCTTTAGAATATTGTATATATCATTTTATTTTCTAATTTTCTGTTCTAGATTTTTAATTTCCTTGATGTTGCGAGAATGAGAATAGTGTTTTCTGTTGAGGTTGTTTGAAACAATTTTACTGCTTCAGAAAACAAGAAAATCAACTTCATTTTCAACTTGCCATAAATTAAGAAATTCTTTATTTACAAAATGGAATGTTAGCTAAATGTTTGTCCAATTTCCTCTTTTAAAAAGGAGGTTTCAAACTGATCTAGATGAAAATGGATAAGAATAAATATATAGTAACTTAAGATTTAGAAACATGTTGAAACGATAAGGTTTATGATATTCAAATAATAATGACTGTTTCTTATATGCATTATTGTATATTTAAAGAGTTATAATTTTAACACTTTGTACATATGGAAATGGATCATTAAATAAAAATAAAAAGTGTGAAAAATTCACTTTTCAAAATTTGTTTTTTAATATTCAAAAAGCACTAGTTCAACTTTATCAGCAGCACATTATTGAATATAAATACTTCTAATTAGCTTTTCAAAATAATAAAATGTTTTTAAGAAACTAATTATCACACTAATAAATTCTTTTAAGAAGGCTTAAATTTTTTATTTTTTTTTTCAAAGGAGACTGTTTATTTATATAGATTTCAGACAATATGTTTATCCCCTTGTCTGAGTAATATATTTGAGAGAAACGTGCAAAAAATAGAAAAAATGTTTTATCTTTAATTGTGCTCGTTTTAATCATCAAAATGTTAGAAATATATTAATAAATTAAGAGATAATTAATAGATACGTTTAAAAAATTTAAACAATATTTTCACATATTTAGGAAATATTAATGTATTGCAGTAAGTTTTGCTCAAATTACAGAAAAATAAATCAAGTGACATAATTTTATGAATAATTATAATAAACTAATGCAACAATATTATTATCTCTATCAACTGTCACGATTTCCATGTCCCACAGATTTCACTGAATTACAGAAATCCTTTATAGTATTCGAGAAATAGCGAAAAATGAAACTAAAGTATTGAAATTTTTATGGGAAAGTATCTCTATCTATTAGAATAAGGACAAATTAATTATTATGCATTAGGCGAACTGATTTCGAGTTTCACGGAATTGAAATAGCGTTTTTTCTCTTGTCCGAACTCAGGAGGGGCATTCCACAATAAGCGCATTTGCTTTTTCAAAACTTAGTTCGAGATTCACAGGCAAGAGTTTAACCCCTTGATACACAATGATGTCTGGGAAACGTCAGTCCTCAGGTGCTAAAGTAGATTTTAACATCCCCGAAACGTTGATATTATAAAGACAGACAGATTGAATATGATTAATATTGTCAAAATTGCATTAAACATCAAAAAGAAAATATTTTCAAAAAAATCAAAAATAACGTCTCTTTTTATTTGAATTTGGTTAATGAAGTAAAACTAAGTAGTATGGACACATTAGCCTACTGAACAAGTGTTTTCAATAGAAATTGTATTTTGCAAAAATGTTTAATTTTATTTGATTTTACATTAAATATTATTGTAGAATTATTTTAAATATATTTTATTTAATTTTATTTGGTTTTAATTGTTTTGACATTAGCTTTTATTTAAATATTATTGTTCAAAAAGATTCTGTTTCTAAAAATTTAAAATGTACATGAGCGAGAATGTAGTATTTTTGACACATTAGATTGTTTATTCTTAAAACTATAATATTTTCAAAATTTTAATGTATTGTTGAAACTCGTATAATTTCTAAAATATTGTTTGAAAATGTAGAAATAGTACTGATTTAAAAAGATTCGCTATTTCTGTTTTGTCAGGTGATTTTAATTTTTCATTATTTAATTCAAAACTTGCGAGTATTGGTACTTTTGCAAAGTTTCTTCCTTGCTGAATTTTAAGACAATGAATCGATTGTGACCTTGGCTCGTAAAAAAATTTTCCTCTAATTACGGTTTCAAAGAGATTCTTAAATATAATAAAAAATTATTATATACTGTTCTCTGTTTTACATTTTACTGTATTAAATTAACAACTTTCCGACAAATGTTATTGAACTCAAATCGGCAAATACGTAATTACTAGTATTCTAAAGACGCGACTTGTGTTGGCAAAAAAGCAATTTTGTGATAATTCATTACAATAAATTAAACCTTTTAAAAATAAATACTTGTTATAACTTCGACTGTTGATTAGAAATTTTATAAGCAATAGAAATATATACGAGAATATCTCTGAAATTTTTGAGACACGCACAGACAAGAATTTACCATATAAAATAACGGTTTCAATTGTTGCAATTGGCATTTGGTAATGAATCTCCAGCTCGTGCTACATTATTCAGATGGTTTAAAGAATTAACAGCGGTCGCAATTTTCTTCAGGATGAAGAACACACAGGAAGTCTGCCTTCGGCAGTAATCCCGGATAATGTGTCTGTCATACGAAATAAGTTAATGAATGATAATAGCTGTACCTATCAAATTATACAGAAGGAACTTAACATTGGATCCGAAGCCATACAAAAAATTATCAATGAAGAATTACATATTCCCCATAATCTAATTGAGCACCAAAAAGGGGACATTGTCAGAATCAGAAAAATAACTCTTAAATTGCTAAATAATGGTGGACACTGCATCATTTTTAAAATTGTAATGGGTGATGAAGTGAATATACCGTTTATGGAAGTTCCAACACGTGAAGAAAGCTAAGTAAGATGATCCCAAGAAATCAAGGGTGAAAAGACAACGCGCACTGAAAAAAGTGATGTATGCCGTTTTCTTCAGAAGTACGGGATTGGCCAAAGCCATCAAATTGGAAGGCCATAAGACAGTAACAGCAAATTGGTCTTCCACAAATTCTACAAGAAGTGAATGTTAGGAGACTAACGCTTCACCATGAGAGTGCATCTTCACATACAGTCGTATTAACAGTTGAGTTTCTTAAAAATATATTAAAGTGATAGAACATCCACGGTATTCAATTGATCTAGCTATGTGTAGCTTTTGGTTATTATTTAATCTAAAAATGAACTTGCATAGACAACGTTTTCATTCAGAAGAAGATACTGATGTGGCTATAAATACATTTTTCATCTATTCCAAGAAATGATTGGCTTTGGGCATTTAATCTGATAAAAATTCGTCTACAAAAGTGCATTAATGCTGGAGGAAACTACATTGAACACACGTAAAATTTTGTAAGTATTTTAAAAACCTAGTTTTATCTCAAAAATTTCAGAGTGACCTTTGTATTTACTTTATCCTGACTGTGCATATGTTTTGGAACCAAGAAGACATAAAAAAATATAGGTAAATGTAAACGTAAAAATTAATAGTATTACATTATACAAAAATATTTTACTTGCAAACGATTCTCTATATTTTAATTCCATTATAACTGTGAAAAAAATTGAAGAAAACAATCAATACGATAATTTACACTGTATGAAAATAGGAAAGACGTTAATGGCTTAAAATATGCATACATATATTTGTATTTATCTTTGGAATTAACTCTCCTTTTGACAAAAATAGCACTTAAGGAATGTTCTTGCTATTTTCTCGTTATCTAAAGTACTCGGATTCAGTAATTTAAAAAGATTTATCGACAATAACCTGGAATCAATATGGAAAAAGTATTGAACTTTTGTGAGAATGCCCAAAAAATCAGAGAAAGAAAAATACAGATGAGAAAAACTCATAAAGGACATATCGAAATTCAATTTCCTTCAGCTGCTATCAAATAAAATATCGATTTATCCAAGTTTTACGGCTCTTTGTGAGAATTATAAAAATGGCATAAGGTTCATGTCCAGTCTCCTGACGACATTTTAAGACTCCGGAAGCAAAAAGACTCATTTCGAAATTTCTTTCTTACTTTGTACAATACATTTCGTTTTCTTTCAATTTTTATTTTGTAAGAGAAAAACGTATCGCTTGGGACACATATATTATTTTCATTTATTGCCATACTGTTAAGAAAGAAACACTATTTATCTACGGTTCTTTCAATTCAAAAAGAGTATTCGAAGTTTCCGAAGATAGTTAAGTCTGATCGTCAAGTATGTCGTAAAGCATTATTCTATTCTTTCTGTACAGAAAAATGCATTTTAGAAAATTGAAATTGAAATGATTTTCCTGATTACTTGCTTTTAAATATCAAAATTGTTTAAATAAATTATAACATACATTCACACAGATACATAAATACATACCTACATATATATATATATATATATATATATATATATATATATATATATATATATATATATATATATATATATATATATATATATATATATATATATATATATATATATATAAGCACTTAGGGCACTTATAGCGTGTTAAATATAACAGATTTTGTGTTACGGTGACTTTTGCATTCTATCAGAAAATGTACTTTCTAAAATTTTAGAAATCCGTAACCTGTGGTTATCTTTCTGTTTAATCTTTACATATCTAATAGCTATTAAGTCGTCAAAAAAATCATTATGACCAATTTAATATAACTGCTGTTCCTTTTCACTCTTGTTCTATTAGACATTTCTGTGCCGAAGTTCCATTTTGTATGATAGTAACCAATGTAAATAAATGAAGTGTCAAAAGAAATAAATTAGCATAATCTAAATATTTTCATATAATACCTACATTCACATTTAATCCTGACAATCTCGTCGTACTACGAACAAACTTACTAATAATGATCGGCGACACATGTAGTACTACAAAGAAACTTAGTGCTCAGTGTAACTTGTTTAATAGCATTTAACTTGTTAAACAAAAATGTGTTTTCAATACTGTGATTTCTTTTATACCACTAAAAATATTTTATACAATTTTAGAAATCTTCAATAAGTGGTTATCTTTGTATTGACGAACAAACAAGCAGTATTTCTTTGTATTGTGAACAAACAATCATATCTGACAGTACGAACAAATTTATTGAGGATCACTGGCGATCTCTGGGAACTACGTACAAACTCAGTGCTCAGTGCAACATATTTAATAGCATTTACAGTGTTAAATATAATAGAGTTTGTGTTACCGTAATTTCCTATATAGAATGAAAATTATTTTACACAATTTGATGAAACCTCAATCTGTGGATATCAAACAATTAATATTTCTTTATATTTTGAACAAGCAATCATAATCGACAATACGACTAATGTTATTGTGGATCACTGGCAATCTTTGGGCGGTACGAACAAACTCAGTTCTCAGTGTAACACGTTTAATAGCATTTAACGTTCTAAGCTTAACATATTTTTTATTGCCGTGACTACCGACAAACCAGCAGAAAATATATTTTAGAAAAATTTAGAAATCCTCAATCTGGGGTTACTTTAGAATTGAAGAACAAACAATTAAAACAGACAATACGAAAAAAGTTACTGAGGATTACTGGCGACCCCCGTGACAATATGAACAAACTCAGTGCTCAGTGTAACATGTTTAAAACTATTTAGAGTATTACAAATAACACATCAAGTGTTACCGTGCTTTCCTACATACCATTAGAAAATTAATTTTAGAAAATTATAAGAATCATTTATTCGTGTTTATGAGAGAGTATTCTTTACCTAATTACGTCTCATACGTTTAGAAATCCTCAATTTGTGGATACTTTTGTATTCACGAACAAACAATCAAAACAGACAATAAGAAAAATTTTACTGGGGATCACTGGCGACTCACGTGAAGATACAAAAAACTCAGTGCTCAGTGTAACATGTTTAACACCATTTAGAGTATTACAAATAACAGATCATGTGTAACCGCGCATTCTTACATAGCATTAGAAATTTAATTTTACAAAATTATTAGAATCATTTATCCGTGTTTATCAAACGTAAGTAATTTTTGCTTAATTATGTCTCATACTTTAGTGATATTTTAAGTCTTTTTATTGACATTTTTAATAACAAAATAAGATATAAATTTAATCGATTGAAATTTTTCCGACATTTAAAAATACTTTCATATTATTCTAAATTTTTTTCACTACTTTGTCTTTAATATCCATGAAATAAAAACTAAAATTGTTATAACTACTTAATATATAATATCAACTTTCTGTACACAATTTTGGTAATAAAAAATTACCATTAAATTGCCATTAAACTGATTTCATATTATTTACTAATGTACCAGTAAATGAAAAAGTAGGTAAAGTGTTGAGACTTATCCTATGAATATGCTAATTTTATAAGAATTAAAATTTTTATGAATTGAACCATTTTTTAAAAAGTTTTATGTAAAAGCTTAAAATTAGTCATTAAACTGAACTTTCGAAACTGAACTTATAGTCATAAAAATTTGAATCATTTTTAAAAAGTCATGTTCCTACTTCCTTCTTTGAGTGAAAGATAAATTGCAATGAGAAAAAAAAATACGGCTCACAAAAGCTATAAAACAGCTTGAACTATTGAGGAAAACTGCAAAAAATAAATGCTAGAGTTTACACGTCAAAAAACTGAAAAATATAAAAGGTAGCAGTTAAATGAACCCTGCTGCTCCGAAGTATGAAGCATTTCAGATTTATTTCAGAAGTTTTGAAAAGAATTCTGAAATTAATGCTGTACTCTTTAAAAAGTCTTAATAATTTAAATGAATAAAATAATTTTACAAATACGTTTTTAAAATATGTGATATCGTGTTGTTTCATTTACTGAAACTTGGAAATGGCGAATATAATATTAAATTGAATATTTGATTCGTTTCACATATCTAGATAGGGGATATCCATTTGGTGATATTTCGCGTTCATCATTTGATTGGATAAATATTTTATGCTTGTGTCATAGAAATATTTCGAAAGCGCTCTAAATATTTTGATAAAACATAGGCATACAATATAAAAACACACACACAGACACACACACACACACACACACATATATATATATATATATATATATATATATATATATATATATATATATGAATTAAAAACGATTTTTAAAATGGAACTCTTGTATAATAATAAATTAAATGATAAAGACCCACGCTCGCGAAAGTTTTTACGATAATCCGGTCAGACGGAAGCATTTTGAAACAATTTGATGAGCTTGCAAACAGATAAGTTTGCAGTGAGCACTTGGACATGGAGCTGTCAACGACACTGTACATGTGTCTTCGACGAAAAAGTGAAAATGGCTCAAGTTTTATTTTGACGATGGTTTAATAAATTTATTATTATCAAGAAGACTGTTTCATTCGCCTTAACTCATTATCACGATATGTCATATATATATATATATATATATATATATATATATATATATATATATATATATATATATATATATATATATATATATATATATATACTATTCAATTTTCCATAGCTGTTTTTATTTCATACTAAAAATGTTTAATGAGAATCTGTTATATCTCTGTAATGAAATAAGCTTAAATAATTATGACATTTAAATAATAAAAATACTAATAATTATAAATAATTTAATACTTATAAAATTAATAAAAAAAGTATTACATTAATAATTTGCACAGAAATGTGAAATTTTACGTTTTCAATGGAAAAGATACATTTGTATTTTTATAATATGTTTAAAACTTCTTAGAGGGTAATTTTTACTTGTAGTTACCTCTCGAAAACTAAAAATAAATATTACTTTCATTTCAATAATTTGAGTTCAATTATAAGTAAAACAACATTATAATGAAAAGTTGAAAATTTTGTCCAAAAAATAAATTAAATATAGTTTGAGTCCGAATTATACAAGTTGAAATTTAAATATTTATTATATTAACTTAAACTCAATAAATAATATCCTCCTTTGGTAAACTGTTATTTCTCCCTAAGCCATTTCAAGCACCACTGAATATTTCAAATGCTTCCATATAAAAATGATTTAGGACGAAGTCTTTAGATTTTACGAAATAACCAGTAAGATCCACTGATATATTTCATATTTCTGTGCGAAAAGAAAGAACACATAGAAGAGTATAAATAATCCGATTTTTCTTGAAACAGCAAACGAAAGTTATATATGAACCATTTTTGCAGAACTCGAAAGCGGTGACTCTATCAATCTTGACGATGGTGCAAAAGGCAGACGGAAACAAAAAAATGCCATCTGCTCGTTTCCCACAAATGTTTGCCTCGTCACATAAATCTCACGGGAAGTACGCTGCTATACTGCTATAGTGTTTTCTAGGATGTATTTTTTTTTCAGAGGAAGAGCAATGGTGGTAGAATATTAATTTTGAAGTATTACACTATATATTACTAAAGAAAAATTTCAAAAAATAGAATTTTATTTTAATTTGCTAAGGACTTAAAGTCTGTTAAACATAAGAATCCTATGGCTTTTTTAATACTTGTCAATTTTCCATCGTTGTTTTTATTTCCCACTAATATGTTCTGAAATATTTAATAAGAATCTGCTATATCACTTTGATAAAATAAACTTAAATATTTATCACTTATAAAAATAATAAAAATACTAATACTCATAAATAACTAAATACTTATACAAATAATAAAATATATTACATATATATTTTTATATTACATTATTATATTTATACATTTATTATGTATTACATTTATTATTTGAAATACTATAAATATAATAAAAATTAAAATATAAATTAAATATAAATTAAATACTATAAATATAATAAATACTAGAAATATAAATATAATAAAAATAATAAAAAATATTGTTTAAAAATTTATATTTATGACTTGTTTAAATTGTTCGTTAAAACTGTTCTCATTTTCACACATGTTTACAAGAAATATTTTCACACAAATATTAAATTTGATGTCTTTAATGAAGCAGAAATTTGTAAAATTTAATCTAACTTTATAAAGGAAACCATAAGTTTAAGCACATTTTGTATTTTTCTAATATATTTATTACTTTATCCTTTTTTGGAGGTAAAATTTACGTGTAGTTACCTCTCTAAAAGAAAAACATATTGCTCTCATAACAATTATTTCAGTTTAATTATAATAAAACATCATTAAGTTGAATAGCTGAAAGCTTTGTGCAAAAATATTAAATAGTCTTTGAGAAATCTTGCACACAACATTAAAGTTTTGTATTTTGAGTAAAATAAATATAAAGTAATAAGTGTATAATAGCCCAGAAAGTCTCTTGCATTTTTAATCATAACTTTCAAATTAAGCGGAATATTTTTTCTTTCTTTTTTTAAATACGTAGAACATATCAAGCATGACACATATTATTTTTAAAATTAAAAAAATTTGGAGGTTTAAGAATCATGAGACCCTTATACCTCATATACATAAGCCATAAGGTGACACAGTGCACCTTCCATTTGACGAGTACCGTTGGGGTGAAATAACATCTTAACTTATGTTGGTCCTTATAATTTAGAAGCAGAGACCACGCAGAAGGCACCGAGGTTTAGCTTGCCACCCCTAGAGATATCGTTAGAGATTCTGGGTTAAATTGTGACTATGAACATATTTTAAATGCTTTAATCACAATTAGCAAACTCAAGTGGATCTTATGTCGGTTTGTTCCTTGAAATCCTACATATGACAGTTGACTTTGACGACTTAACTACCTTGGCTCTCTCTAAATTTACATAATCGTGATATAGGCAATTGATACAAATCTAAAGTACTGAAGTTGTAAAGATACAAGATGCATTTTTTTTGTTTTGAATGTACCTTGTGTTTTCTTTAAATATTCATTCTTTTAACTAACTTTTTTTACGTGCCTGTTGACAACGCGATCGTGTGGGAAATAACGGAGAAATTTAAGTTTATACGCATGTAGGCTTGGACACTTAAATTTATCAATTTTTTTAAAAGTGTATTGAAAATCGAATTTGTTTCTTTTTGTCCAATTAAAAGATAATGAAAACTTCTGTTTAATGAAAACTTCTGTTACGAATACCTGTGAGTGATATAAAAATTATATACAAAGTAAAAATGAAATTTAACAAAAATCTTTTTTAATAGACTGGAATACAAAAAACAAACAATTGGATCATTATAAAATATTTTTACTTACTATTGGATATGGGATTAATTACATATAGAGCTTGTATTTACATCAGATGAAAATATGTCACTCTAAATAACAAATTTATTATTCGAATAAAAAGTGTAGGCATTGAATTTTATGCATTCTTCCAGTCATAGTATATACTGAATAGAAGCATAATGTAAGAATGCACTTTCATATCTCTATCAAATACAATCTAAACACATACACGTATACATAAGTTCATCAAAGGAAAATTTACTGCTTAGATTATTTCCCTTACGGCTTGATCTTAATCACACATTCTATTAATTTTTACTAAGTAGAGAGTCGTATAAGAAATTTAATTTACAAATAGCAATGAACTGAAAGTGCTTTCTAAACATGTAAAGCGAAAAATATGCTTTTACTTGCAAATGAAATTGGCAAAAGTGAATTAAAGAATTACTCTTATTAATTTAGGAAACGCGAATATTAGATTAACAGATGTTAGCTTACTTCACTGTTGCTTTTGTAAATTTCTTATTACTTCATATTTAAAGACATTTTGTAGTCTCTATCTTAACACGTATTCTAGCATACCGAACATACCATACATTATTTTAGTAAATATATGGAACAGAATATTTCATTACTTGCAAAGTAATTGTTTTAATATTTACCTTATACCTTTCGATAATTTAATTAATTGTTTGAATGTATTCCCTACTTTATTCAAAAGATTTTATTTAACTACATCGAATAAACTATATAAACATTAACTAGTAAAATTTAATATAAATATTTAGTATATCAGATCTGTTTTGTCCTAAATAGAACCCAGGACCTGGTAAAATGATTCTTAATATAAGAATAATTTCTTAATATAAGAATAAATTATTAATACAAGAAAAACAAGTAATAATTATATGTTAACAAATGTAAGTAATATTATATTGCTATGTTTAAATTTAAGATATGTGTGAACATCAAAAAAAAATTTCTGATAAAAAGAGAAACATTTCTCTCCAAAATAATAATAATTTTTAAAATGTAAATAGTTTGTTGTTTGAATTTACTATTACAGAGATAAAACAGAAATATTATAGGAATTAATTTCATATCTATATTCCATATTTAATTTATTTGTTTTCGTATTTATTTAAATTTTATTATTGTAAATATATCTGATTCAGTACACAAAGATTTTTCATAAAATTTCAATTCATAAGGAAAACTTTACTAATATTTTATAGAAATGATTTTTTTCTTTTACAGCAAAATATACTTTATTCGCCTTCAATGTGAAATAGATTTTTTTTTAAATTCAGGAATATTACATGCTTTACATTGATTAAAAACTTATGTTATTAAAATGAATATTAGCATAAAACTAGAAATCTATCACGAATTTTTTTCAATAGATTGTAAGTTATGGATTATTTAGACTATCTGAAGCAGTAAATTTGTCAATCTTATCACATAAATTTTAGATTCTGATAAACATTCATACAGAAGAAACACTCATTATTAGTGCAACATTAGTATTAATGGAACGTGATTTGAAACTAATGTTTTTAAAATAAAAAATTAAATTATTAAACAAAAATGAATTTTGGTAATTGCAATCTTAATAAAACATTAGATCTATTTGTAATTTCATTCTAAATAATAGATGAAAAATAGTTACCTATGTTTTAATTTTATGACATTTTGAAAAGTAATATTTCAGTAATCCTGAAATTATAATTTGGTAACATTTTGGATTATTTTTACATATTATAGAAAAATAGAACAATAAACAATAGCAAATATATAAATTCTTAAAAATATAAGAGAAACAAGCAATAATTATGTCATATGTTAACAAATGTAAGTAATATTGTACTACTATATTTTAAATTGAATTAAAGTGTATAAGCTCAAAAAGAAATTCCTGATAAACTATCAAAACATTTATTTTTAATATAATAATAATTTATAAAATAGAAAACTATATAACAATAATTTATTAAACTTGAATATTTTTTGTTTGATTTTACTATTACAGGAATAAAACAAAAATATTGCAGGAATTAATTTTATATTTATATTCCATATTTAAAATCATTTTCGTATTTATTATTATAAAGATTTCAGATTCAGTA
>CM063500.1:35328617-35333617 GCA_032207245.1 Pardosa pseudoannulata
TTGCAAAAACATACATTTGAATAAATTCAGTGAGTCTGTTTTATTTAAATAATTCGGTATACGAATTATTGGATGATAATAATTTATTGACACTTAATCTCCAAATATATATTGTGCTAAAACTAATCTCCTATATAATAGTAGCCTAAGTTATCTGCCTGTCTGTCTTTGAATTTATAAAGCGGTTGGACCTGCAATGGATACAGGCATCCATATTAGATTTTTGATGAGTTAGTGTTAGCAAATATCAACATGATAAAATTCATCTTCTCCTAAACTGTCGATTGGATTCTAAATTAAATTAATATAAATATGCTTCATATTATGGCAAAAAATACTGTGTTTTTAAAGTACTCGAAATCTACTTCTTCCCACCTTTTCGTACTTTTTATGCTATTATATCAAGCCCCATTTTCAGAGCAGGCGATTAAACTTATCAGTTTATTACATAATAAATAGGTAAAAATAACATTTTTCTAGCATCATTTCTTATTTAAATTACTTAAATATCGTCTGAATTATTTTTATACGTTTTTTTCACTGAACTTAGATATACAAACTATTTTTTACTTGCCTCATAGGGTACTTTACAAGTCTAAAAAATTAACAATTTTACTCATCCCGTCATATAATAGTTGAATAATATTACGGCGAAAGGTAAGTTAACACTCGCCCATAACGAAAGTATATTTTATGAATTTAACGAATTACACATAGTTTGAGAGGTTATAATAAATAACACTTCTTTAAATAGTCGCCATTGATACTGAAAAGTGTATTCAATAGTTAAGCCAAACTATAAAAATCTGCATTAGCAGATATCAGTTTCGAATTCTAGACTAGTACTTGTTAATCGTTTTTGGACTTTCCTCGCCTAAATCGCTTTTAAATAACTGATGAATGGCCATCTAATAAACCTTACAACCCACTCTCAGATGCACTGATCAAGGCTGTCACTATTAGTCCTCTCCCTAAACTTTGATGTTGGTTACAAAATGTGATGTTTTTGGTAGACCAAATAGTAATTTTTGCTGATATCTCAATTGAAACGAATGTGTTACAATAACAGTCATTGTAATATGTCACATGTAAATCATGTGTAATTCAGACTGCGTGACACCAAGCATTACCATGGTTGACACAATGGGAAATCTGAGGCTATCAGTTCCCGCTACTTTCAATTGTTAGAAAGAACCCCTGTCAATTTGTTAGAATGATGTGACTTTGTCATCTGTATAGAGAGATTGACTATCACAGGGAATTTATTCCCATGCAAGTGCTTTATAACTTGAACTACCCACTCAAAATGGAGGTAGAATATTTAGTAATTTGAAATATTTAAAGATTCTTAGGAAGCTCATGGGAAATCAGCTGCTACGTTCTCGCAAGATTAAGGTATAAATACGCTTTAAAAAGGATTACTGTTAAATAATGATGATAAATGATTATCAGAATCAAAATTTAGAGCTGAAAACCAGTTTTAGGGATGTACTAAGAAATCAGGAGAAATTAAATTGTATAATAGTTTTTAATCTATAAATTTAATTTTTTTCTGAAATATTTTGAATGTTTTTCTGAACTGTTTTATGCCACATGAGCAGTTCTTAAAATTTTGAGATGTATGTAAGGTTTTTTTTTTATTATAAGGATTCATAAATTATATTAACAAATAAAGTAATTATATGCATCTTAATTGATATTATTTCAGTTAATAAATCCATTGATTCATGAAAGAACAGATTTTTAATCTATAACAGCGTTAAGGAATTTTATTATTTTGATGAGGAATGGACAGTGGCTGAATGGTAAGCCTGTTGAACCTGGAGATAGTATGTATCTACCTCCAGGAAGTAGATGTTTACAATCAGCTCTAAGTTGTAGGTCTTCGCATCTTTTGCATCCTGAGGAAGAAATATAGACCTCAGCGTTGAAATACATAATTATAAATACATTACTGTGTGGAAAAATTTTATAGGCTTTTACAAAATATATGTTCTTGACTTAATACCAAAATACAATTACAAACTAAAACGTTACCTCTAAATAAGCTAGAGATTGTAAAGATCACAAAGCTAATTTTGTTTGTAAAGAACTCATCATGTCTTTTATAAAATAAATATAAACATTCTTACCTTCTCTATTTTTAATATATATATATATATAAATATATATATATATATATATATATATATATATATATATATATATATATATATATATATGTATATATATATATAAATATATATATATATATATATATATATATATATATATATATATACTATATATATATATATATATATATATATATATATATATATATATATATATATATATATATATATATATATATATATATATATATATATTGTAGCGCCTTCACCTGAATGTGCTGGTAACGATAGTCCAATGTACAGAAAAATGATCTTATGAAAAACAAATAATTCTGCTCTAATTATTCACTGGTTATTGAATGACGATAATACATGCAATGATATGATACTGGAAAATGGGATTATCGACACAAAACAAGCATTGGATAAAGAGGTCGAGAATCTTCTCGTCGTTTCTTTGAAGGTCTAATGGCAATGTAGGTATAGTCTACTCAATGAACCAATTTTGGGTTTGTAGGTGTTCACTTCAGGAGATTCTACTCAACTAACTGAAGTAGCCTCGCTTGATATATCGTTAAATGGAGCTTAAAATAAACTCTGCGATCATGTTGGTAGATGGGTTTTTAATGGAAAATTTGCTTTTCAAAAACGTTGTTGTTACGGCTAGTAAGTACAGAGGGTGTGACTCTCACAGTCGCTCTCTACAAGACATTATACGTCATACACGAGGGCACTCAATCGAACAAAAGTGACTATTGGACCCAAGATTCCGGTCTTTTTATGCCGTCGTCTGCACTTTTTTAACTAGACTTTGGGACACTTGATTGATAATAGAGTAAGGCACATTTGCTGTTTTGTAAAACGGCTGGCAGGAGAGGAGTAAGAAATTAATTTACGGACGTTACCAGTAATCGAGTCTAGCCGCGACAATCAATAGAACATAATTAATTGATGCCAGTGGTCATGCATTAGAGAACGAAGATGGAAATCTTGCTGTTTCCCTGACAATAATAAGGGGGTCAATATCGTGGGAGACTCTTTCTGCGAGGCACCAAGGAAACTAAAACTGGAGACACTCCACCGGTACCCTAATGAATTCCTCAAATATAATGATGAGTTCTCGGTCAGCAATCATGAATTCAGCATTCAATTCTGTTCGAAAGAAGGTCCTTTCACTTGGTAATAATATGTGCAGTTTAAGTGTACTTAAGAAATGTTGGCTATTATTGCCAGATGCCGTTATTCTCACGGAAACAAATGAAATCTGCAGTTAGGAAACTAATATAACTGAATTCGTTATAATATATTAAAGAACTTTAAGAAACTTCTAAACTACACATATTTTTGGGATTCTTCACGCAAATATCGTACAAACTGAGCAAAAAATACTAAAGTTTTCCTCATTTGGAGGAAAAATATTCTACCATTTTTTCATGTTATTAAATTAATGAGAATGATATTTTCCTTTGCAATCTGATTTTCTTCTAATTTAATTTAGATTTTCTGTGGCCGTAAATGAATGCTTAGAATAAAAAAAACATAAATGAATAAGATTTTTCAAAAGATTTTTCGAGATTCATTATTTATTAATTGCAGCAATTTATAAAATAGCTTATTTTTTAATGTCTTATTTAAATGAATTATAATATTTTAATCTAGTTTTGGAAGCTTGAAAATAGGTTTTCTCTAAGTAATTTATTTAATTTGAATAAGATAATTTGGGAAATAAATCTCAAAAGGCAATTAGGGTAGTTAAAGAATTTATGCATATTTCTCATGTGATTTGCAATAGGATATTTTGTATTGAAGTGTCTTCTGATAATGATTAAATTATTTTTTATAATTATGCCGTGAAGTATTTGGCTGTTTTTTATAAGTTTCTTAAAATGCATTTAAAATATCATTTCATGGTAGAATTTAGATAAATTGGTATAATTATTTTCTTTTTAAAAAATATTAATTTTTGAAATGTATGCCAGTCTAGGACACTCATTAATAAATTTCAAAGAATAAGGAAAACCAATTTAATTTTAAATACACGGTATACGATTTATTTTATAATTTTGAGTTAATTTGGATTAATTTTATTATATAAATTTTAGTTTGATATTATATAATTGTGAAATGTGATAGTAATATGAGTTGATAAATCTCTTTAGGTACAATTCTTGAAATTATAACTGAATTCATTGAAGAAAAGAGGATTGAAGTAAATATCAGGTCAAACCACTTATGCCATATACATTTTCCGATGCGAAGGCAGGAATAGAAAAATATGTAAGTTGCTGTACACAACAGATATAACATACTTTAAAAGAACAGTCAAAAATACTTCATATTACTAATGGTTTAAAATGTACAAAGTGTTTTTAAATTCATGAAAGTTCATTGAAGTAAATATCAAGTCCAACCACTCGTGCCATAATACTTTTTCTACTTTTTGAAAAACAAAAATATGTAAGTTGGTTATTCACATTTTTTAGAGGTTCGCAATAGGAGCAAGCAATAAGAAAACAGTCAACAGTTAATTTACTTTTGAATTATCTCTGGTTTTAGATGTAGAAAGTGTTTTAATTGATGTAGAAGATGGTTGAATTAAATATCGGGACAAACAACTCACGCGACACACATTTTCGGATGTGAGGTCGATTATAAGAAAAATATGTAAGGTGATATACACATATTTTCAGAGGTTCGCAAAGGAAACATTCACTACGAGAACAGTCAAAAGTTCATTTATCTTTTAAATTACAACTGACGTAAGATGTACAAAGTTTTTTAATGAGATGAAAAGTTCATTGAAGTAAATATTAAGTTCACTCATGCTTGCCACAATATATTTTAAATTACGAATTTATAAATATATAAAATATGTAAAGTGTGCAC
>CM063500.1:35336117-35348617 GCA_032207245.1 Pardosa pseudoannulata
GATTTATAAAACAATGTATTATTTTAAATATTTATTCATGCATTTTTGTAGCATTAATTAATACATTAATGAAAATAGATGAAGTTTGAATTTTATTTGCATTAATGTTCCCAAGCTGGACATAAGTTTTAAGTGGAAATAATAAATGAGTTTTTATAATTAAAAATTTTCAGTTTTTTATCAATCTGTTTATTATATAATAGCTCATTAAAATTTCATATATTCAAAATTAATGAAATGATTAGAAATATACCCTATTTCAGAAAGTAGAATGTATAATAAATGTTATTTGTATTTTACAAATGAGTTATGAAAGAAAAATTATTATTTTAATTTTTTATTCTTGCATTTTCCTTAGCTTTCATTCATACAATAACAAAATCAGTTGAGTTTGGATTTTATGTGCAAAAAACTTCCCAAGCTGGATAATATAAAAGATAATTCAATTTACATACATTCAACATCGATACCAGTATTCTAAATAAACTGTCTTTCAATAACTAAAAAGTAGAATGAAATGCGGATTTACATTTTATAAATGTATTACGATCTAAAAATATATTATTGAGAACTTCTATTCATGCATTTTTCGTAGCATTAATCCATACAATAACAAAATCAGATGACGTTTGGATTTTTTATGCATAAATGTTCCCAAGCTGGATAATATAAAAGATGATATAAATTACATAAATCCAAGATAATACCATGATTGAAAATATACTGTCTTTCAGTAACTTAAAAGCAGAATGAAATGTGGATTTACATTTTTAAAATGAATTACGATAAAAAATATATTATTATTAATTTCTACTTATGTCTTTTATCGTATCATTAATTCATACAATAACGAAATCAAATAACGTTTGGATTTTATGTGTAGAAAAGTTTCCGAGCTTGATAATGTAAAAGATAATTTAAATTAGACATATTCAAAATGAATACCATGACTGAAAATATAATGTCTTTTAGTAACTTAAATGTAGAATGAAATATGGATTTAAATTTTACGAATGAATTATGATAAAAAACATATTTTTATGAATTTCTATTTATGCATTTTTCGTAACATTAATTCATACAATAACTTAATCAGATGAAGCTTGGATTTTATGTGCAGAAAAGTTCCCAAGTTCGATACTGTAAAATATATTTAAATTATACATATTCAAGATGAAAAACGTGACAGAAAATATACTGTCTTTCAGTAACTTAAATGTAGAATGAAATGCGGATTTATGTTTCACAAATGAATTACGATCAAAAAATATATTATTGTGAATTAGATGACGTTTGGATACAATATGTACAGCGGTTAACAAGCGTGGAAATTTCATCAAAGAATCTGAAAAAAAAAGAATAACAGATAAAAATCATGGGTTGTTGATTCTAATTATTATCTTAAACTGGAATACAAATTCTCGCATAAGACGCTTTATAAATTGATAATAATTTAGAAATGCAGAAAATAGGAAACAAGTTTGAGATGAAGACTTTGTTACATCAGTCAATAACAGTCTTTAGAATTTAAATTATAAATTGCGTGTTATTGATGCATTTTTGAGTCAAATCTTTGTGACTGCATTTTGAAAGCTTTGAAAAAGTTCTGGCTAATTATTCAAAGTGTTTGTTACTTTGATATGTATATTTCATTACCTCGTGTTATGTTGCTTGCAAATAATTAACTTTGTGTCTCCACTATTCCGTTTGAAATATTTTCGGTTGAATATTACCTATTTCATATTATTTTCTAATATTCTGTTCTAGATTTTTAAGATCCTAAATGTTGCGAGAATGAGAGTAGAGTTTTCTGTTGAGGTTTTTTCAAACAATTTTACCGCTTCAAAAGACAACAAAATCAACCTAATTTTCAACTTGCCATAAATTAAGAAATTCTTTATTTACAAAATGAAATGTTAGCTAAATGTGTGTTCAATATCCTCTTTAAACACGAAGTTTCAAACTGATCGAGATGAAAATGGATAAGTGTAAAAATATAGTAACATATTTTTAAGAAACAAGTTGAAATGATAAGGTTTATGATATTCAAATAATAATGAGTGTTTCTTTATGTACTATTGCATATTAAAGAGTTATCATTATGACACATTGTATATATAAAAATTAATGATTAAATAAAAATAAACCTTGTGAAAAATTCACATTTCAGATTTACTTTTTTACTATGAAATATGTACCCGTTAGACTTAGAGATACGTGCCAAAAATAGCAACATTTCTTGTCTTTCATTTTGTTCGTTTAAATCATTTAAACATATTTCGTAAATATATATAATAAATATAATCAATATATTAGTAGATAAAGAGATAATTAATAGCTTTCGTTTAAAAATTTAAATGATAAACTACTATTTTCAATGTTTTCACATATTTCGGTAATTTTAATGGAGTAAAAACATTTTTGCTGAAATTACAGAAAAATAAATTAAGTGATATAATTTTCTGAAAACATATAATAAACTAATACAACAATATTATTGTCTATATCAGCTGTCACGAATTCCACTTCTCCCCCAGATTTCATTGAATTTCAGAAATCCCTTACAGTATTCGAGAAAAAGCGACAAATACCGCGAAACTGCATCACCTTTTAGGAAAGTATCGCTGTCTGTTAGGAAAATGACATGTAAATTATTATGCATTAGGCGAGCTGATTTCGGGTTTATTGAATTAAAATACGGGTTTTTGTCTTGACCGAACACAGGCCGGGCATTCTATGATGGGCTCATTTGCTTTGTCCAAATTCATGGCGTCACAGATATGTGGTTAATAGACATTTAAAATATGTTACAATAGTTTTAGTTTGTAGTGTTTCTAAGGCATGCGTATAATACTCTAATTAGTTCAATTTCATTCTGCATATTTCGATACATGTCTGTAGAAACTCTACTGAATTTCACAGAGAGATAACACTATCTTGAGAGTTTGCCATCTGATTTTGAATGTTTCATTATATAATTCAAGACAGATACCAGTTTTTCTATGTTTTTGCTACATTTTATTGTTTTTCACTGTTTTTCGTATGTCATTGGATATTGCGATCTTGGAGTATTTCTGTTTGTAAAATTATCCTCAAATTTATGATTTTCATGAAGATTTTTGAAATCTTAACACATAGTTTACGGGACACGTACTCTTATGTGTTTTGACGATTCATATTTCAGCTATGGGATATACTAGATACGGTTTAGTGTAACATCATGGTTTGCTTGTGTGTACAAAATTAACTGTATATACAGGAGAACGAAGCCGAAAGTTCTTGTCTACTACAAGATTCTGGAAAATTTTAGACAAATAAAACTAGTTTTAACATTATTAGACTTATGATTGCTCTTTTCATATTTTTATAATGTAAAAATGTTTATATATAATATATTTTGAAAAAATGAAAACTATATACTGCTATTTTTATTTTATTTTTCATATTTACGATACTATTATAAATTTATCCACTAAATATATATATATTTTGTTTACAAAAATCTTATGATTGTTACTTATATAATTGTATTTACATATTTGTTTATATATTTTAATATAAAATACGAAAATTTGGTTAAAGAATTAAATAATTTTTGATGTATTGAGATTAAACTGAATAACTAAATATAGTCATAAAACGCCAGCTCCCTGTACAATTCCGCTGTGAAATGTTCCCGCACACAATGTGTTATATGCCTGAAGGAAATTGAGGTCCATATATCTGTTTTTCTGTTGTAAACCTTATTCTATTAACTTAATTGAAAAATTTTAAATAAATAAATAAAAATATTTTTCCGACAACAGTTATTGACTGCAAATTAACCAATACGTAATTACTAATATATCATCTATTCAAAGAAATTAGTAGCTTGGGGCATTTAATTTGTGGAAAATTTCTCTACAAAAGTGCATTGTTGCTGGAGGAGACTACTTTGAACACAAATTTTATAAGTATAACTTTAACCCTTTATCAACTGACGGTACTTAGAAGTACCAATCACTTTAATCTTTTATCTACTGATGGTACTTTTAGGTACCACTTTGATTAATTAGTTCTAATAAATACAATTTCGCACAGGGGAGATTTTTTTCTTGTACATTCTTTAATTATTAATATGGCAGCTAAAAAAATATATTTATGAAGAAATTTTCAGTAAATATTTATAATGCAGTAGATAAAGGGTTAAAAACCTAGTTGTATTTAAAAACTTACAGAATGACCCTCGTATTTCTTTAATCGTGACTGGAACCAAGAAGACAGAAAAAAAATGTAGGTAAATGCAAATGTAAAAATTAATAGTATTTCATTATACAAAAATATTTTACATGCAAACGATTCTCTGGGTTTTAATTCCGATATAACTGCGAATAAAAATCAAATTAAACAATCTATACGGCAATTTACAATTTATGAAAATAGAAAAGACGTTAATGTCTTAAAACATGCATACATATATTTGCATTTATGTTGAGAATTACCTTTCCTTTTGACAAAAATAACACTTATGGAATTTCTTTGCTATTTTCTCGTTATCTAAAGTACTCGGATTCAGTAATTTACTAAGATTTAACGACAATAACCTGTAATCAATATGAAAATGGTATTGAACTTTTGTGAGAATGCCCAAAAAATCAGAGAAAGAAAAATACAGATGAGAAAAACTCATAAAGGACATATCGAAATTCAATTTCCTTCAGCTGCTATCAAATAAAATATCGATTTATCCAAGTTTTACGGCTCTTTGTGAGAATTATAAAAATGGCAAAAGGTTCATGTCCAATCTCCTGACGACATTTTAAGACTCCGGAAGCAAAAAGACTCATTTCGAAATTTCTTTCTTACTTTGTACAATATATTTCATTTTCTTTCAATTTTTATTTTGTAAGGGAAAACGTATCGCTTGGGACACCTATATTATTTTCATTTATTGCCATATGGTTAAGAAAGACACACTATTTATCTACTGTCCTTTCAATTTAAAAATAGAATTCGAAATTTCCGAAGATAGTTAAGTCTGATCGTCAAGTATGTCGTTGAGCATTATTCCATTCTTTCTGTACAGAAAAATTCATTTTAGAAAACTGGAAATTGAAATGTTTTTCCTGAATAAAATGCTTTTAAATATCAAAATTGTCTGAATAAATTTAACATACCCACAAAAACACACTTTTATATATATATATATAATATATATATATATATATATATATATATATATATAATATATATATATATATATATATATATATATTATATATATATATATATAAATATATATATATATATATATATATATATATATATATATAATATATACATACATATATATATATAAATATATAAATATATATATCTATATATACATATACATATATATACATGTATAAATATATATATATATATATATATATATATGTATATAATATATATATATATATATATATATATATATATATATATATATATATATATATACATACATATACATACATACATACATACATACATACTATGTGTCGCTTCGAACATACTCAGTGTGTTGTGTAAAATAGTATATTAAGCATTACATATTTTGTGTTATCGGGATTTCTACATACTTTCAGAAAATTTGTTTTATAAACATTCTGAAATCTTCAACCTGCGGTTATCTTTGTATTTATCCTTTATATTTATATTGGTTATTCAGAGATCAAACAAATCATTATGGACAATTTATTATTTCTGTTGTTCCCTATTGAACTTCTCCTGTGATACACTTCTGTACAGTAGTTATGTTTTGTATGCTATAAAACAATTTACGGAAATAACGTATCAAAAGAAATAAATTATTCTAACATCAATATTGTAAAATTACACCTAGGTTTACAATCAGTACCTAAAATTTCTTGGTGATAGAAAAAACTTATTCATATTCAGTTACCCCCTTGTCCCTGCATGCAGATTCAGTGCTTAGTCGTCAAAAAAATCAGTATGACCAATTTAATATAACAGCTGTTCCTTTTCACTCTTGTTCTATTAGACACTTCTGTGCTGAAGTTCAATTTTGTATGATAGTAACCAATGTAAATAAATGAAGTGTCAAAAGAAATAAATTAGAGTAATCTAAATATTTTCAAATAATACCTACATTCAAATTTAATCCTGACAATCTTGTCGTACTACGAACAAACTTATTAATAATGATCGGCGACACTTGTAGCACTACAAAGAAACTTAGTGCTCAGTGTAACTTGTTTAATAGCATTTACCTTGTTAAACATAAAAGTGTTTTTAATACTGTGATTTCTTTTATACCACTAAAAATTATTTTATACAATTTTAGAAATCTTCAATAAGTGGTTATCTTTGTATTAACGAACAAACAAGCAGTATTTCTTTGTATTGTGAACAAACAATCATATGTGACAGTACGAACAAATTTATTGAGGATCACTGGCGATCTCTGGGAACTACGTACAAACTCAGTGCTCAGTGCAACATATTTAATAGCATTTACAGTGTTAAATATAATAGAGTTTGTGTTACCGTAATTTCCTATATAGGATGAAAATTATTTTACACAATTTGATAAAACCTCAATCTGTGGATATCAAACAATTAATATTTCCTTATATTTTGAACAAGCAATCATAATCGACAATACGACTAATCTTATTGGGGATCACTGGCAATCTTTGGGCGGTACGAACAAACTCAGTTCTCAGTGTAACACGTTTAATAGCATTTAACGTTCTAAATTTAACATATTTTTTATTGCCGTGACAACCGACAACCCAACAGAAAATAATTTTTAGAAAAGTTTAGAAATCTTCAATCTGAGGTTAATTTAGTATTGAGTAAATTAACCAACAATCAGAACAGACAATACCAAAAAAACTTACTGAGGATCACTGGCGACCCCCGTGACAATATGAACAAACTCAGTGCTCACTGTAACATGTTTAAAATTATTTAGAGTATTACAAATAACAGATCAAGTGTTACCGTACTTTCCTATACATACCATTAGAAAATTAATTTTAGAAAATTATAAGAATCATTTATTCGTGTTTATAATAAAATATTCTTTACCTAATTACTGCTTATACGTTTAGAAATCCTTAATTTGTAGATACTTTTATATTGACGAACAAACAATCAGAACAGACAATAAGAAAAATTTTACTGGGGATCACTGGCGACTCACGTGAAGATACAAAAAACTCAGGGCTGAGTGTAACATATTTAACACAATTTAGAGTATTACAAATAACAGATTATGTGTAACCGTGCTTTCTTACATAGCATTAGAAATTTAATTTTACAAAATTATTAGAATCATTTATCCGTGCTTGTCAGACGTAAGTAATTTTTGATTAATTATGTCTCATACTTTAGTGATATTTTAAGTCTTTTTATTGACATTTTTAATAACAAAATAGGATATAAATTTAATCGATTGAAATTTTTCCGACATTTAAATATACTTTCATATTATTCTAAATTTTTTTTCACTACTTTGTCTTTAATATCCATGAAATAAAAACTAAAATTGTTATAACTACTTAATATATAATATCAACTTTCTGTACACAATTTTGGTAATAAAAAATTACCATTAAATTGCCATTAAACTGATTTCATATTATTTACTAATGTACCAGTAAATGAAAAAGTAGGTAAAGTGTTGAGACTTATCCTATGAATATGCTAATTTTATAAGAATTAAAATTTTTATGAATTGAACCATTTTTTAAAAAGTTTTATGTAAAAGCTTAAAATTAGTCATTAAACTGAACTTTCGAAACTGAACTTATAGTCATAAAAATTTGAATCATTTTTAAAAAGTCATGTTCCTACTTCCTTCTTTGAGTGAAAGATAAATTGCAATGAGAAAAAAAATAAGGCTCACAAAAGCTATAAAACAGCTTGAACTATTGAGGAAAACTGCAAAAAATAAATGCTAGAGTTTACACGTCAAAAAACTGAAAAATATAAAAGGTAGCAGTTAAATGAACCCTGCTGCTCCGAAGTATGAAGCATTTCAGATTTATTTCAGAAGTTTTGAAAAGAATTCTGAAATTAATGCTGTACTCTTTAAAAAGTCTTAATAATTTAAATGAATAAAATAATTTTACAAATACGTTTAAAATATGTGATATCGTGTTGTTTCATTTACTGAAACTTGGAAATGGCGAATATAATATTAAATTGAATATTTGATTCGTTTCACATATCTAGATAGGGGATGTCCATTTGGTGATATTTCGCGTTCATCATTTGATTGGATAAATATTTTATGCTTGTGTCATAGAAATATTTCGAAAGCGCTCTAAATATTTTGATAAAACATAGGCATACAATATAAAAAAACACACACACAGACACACACACACACACACACACATATATATATATATATATATATATATATATATATGAATTAAAAACGATTTTTAAAATGGAACTCTTGTATAATAATAAATTAAATGATAAAGACCCACGCTCGCGAAAGTTTTTACGATAATCCGGTCAGACGGAAGCATTTTGAAACAATTTGATGAGCTTGCAAACAGATAAGTTTGCAGTGAGCACTTGGACATGGAGCTGTCAACGACACTGTACATGTGTCTTCGACGAAAAAGTGAAAATGGCTCAAGTTTTATTTTGACGATGGTTTAATAAACTTATTATTATCAAGAAGACTGTTTCATTCGCCTTAACTCATTATCACGATATGTCATATATATATATATATATATATATATATATATATATATATATATATATATATATATATATATATATATATATATATATATATATATATAATATATATATTTTTTATATTTTTTATATATATATATATATATAATCTATATAATCTATTATATATATCTGTAATACAATAAATATAATATATATATATATATATATATATAAATAATAAAAATACTAATAATTATAAATAATTTAATACTTATAAAATTAATAAAAAAAGTATTACATTAATAATTTGCACAGAAATGTGAAATTTTACGTTTTCAATGGAAAAGATACATTTGTATTTTTATAATATGTTTAAAACTTCTTAGAGGGTAATTTTTACTTGTAGTTACCTCTCTAAAACTAAAAATAAATATTACTTTCATTTCAATAATTTGAGTTCAATTATAAGTAAAACAACATTATAATGAAAAGTTGAAAATTTTGTCCAAAAAATAAATTAAATATAGTTTGAGTCCGAATTATACAAGTTGAAATTTAAATATTTATTATATTAACTTAAACTCAATAAATAATATCCTCCTTTGGTAAACTGTTATTTCTCCCTAAGCCATTTCAAGCACCACTGTATATTTCAAATGCTTCCATATAAAAATGATTTAGGACGAAGTCTTTAGATTTTACGAAATAACCAGTAAGATCCACTGATATATTTCATATTTCTGTGCGAAAAGAAAGAACACATAGAAGAGTATAAATAATCCGATTTTTCTTGAAACAGCAAACGAAAGTTATATATGAACCATTTTTGCAGAACTCGAAAGCGGTGACTCTATCAATCTTGACGATGGTGCAAAAGGCAGACGGAAACAAAAAAAATGCCATCTGCTCGTTTCCCACAAATGTTTGCCTCGTCACATAAATCTCACGGGAAGTACGCTGCTATACTGCTATAGTGTTTTCTAGGATGTATTTTTTTTTCAGAGGAAGAGCAATGGTGGTAGAATATTAATTTTGAAGTATTACACTATATATTAACTAAAGAAAAATTTCAAAAAATAGAATTTTATTTTAATTTGCTAAGGACTTAAAGTCTGTTAAACATAAGAATCCTATGGCTTTTTTAATAACTTGTCAATTTTCCATCGTTGTTTTTATTTCCCACTAATATGTTCTGAAATATTTAATAAGAATCTGCTATATCACTTTGATAAAATAAACTTAAATATTTATCACTTATAAAAATAATAAAAATACTAATACTCATAAATAACTAAATACTTATACAAATAATAAAATATATTACATATATATTTTTATATTACATTATTATATTTATACATTTATTATGTATTACATTTATTATTTGAAATACTATAAATATAATAAAAATTAAAATATAAATTAAATATAAATTAAATACTATAAATATAATAAATACTAGAAATATAAATATAATAAAAATAATAAAAAATATTGTTTAAAAATTTATATTTATGACTTGTTTAAATTGTTCGTTAAAACTGTTCTCATTTTCACACATGTTTACAAGAAATATTTTCACACAAATATTAAATTTGATGTCTTTAATGAAGCAGAAATTTGTAAAATTTAATCTAACTTTATAAAGGAAACCATAAGTTTAAGCACATTTTGTATTTTTCTAATATATTTATTACTTTATCCTTTTTTGGAGGTAAAATTTACGTGTAGTTACCTCTCTAAAAGAAAAACATATTGCTCTCATAACAATTATTTCAGTTTAATTATAATAAAACATCATTAAGTTGAATAGCTGAAAGCTTTGTGCAAAAATATTAAATAGTCTTTGAGAAATCTTGCACACAACATTAAAGTTTTGTATTTTGAGTAAAATAAATATAAAGTAATAAGTGTATAATAGCCCAGAAAGTCTCTTGCATTTTTAATCATAACTTTCAAATTAAGCGGAATATTTTTTCTTTCTTTTTTTAAATACGTAGAACATATCAAGCATGACACATATTATTTTTAAAATTAAAAAAATTTGGAGGTTTAAGAATCATGAGACCCTTATACCTCATATACATAAGCCATAAGGTGACACAGTGCACCTTCCATTTGACGAGTACCGTTGGGGTGAAATAACATCTTAACTTATGTTGGTCCTTATAATTTAGAAGCAGAGACCACGCAGAAGGCACCGAGGTTTAGCTTGCCACCCCTAGAGATATCGTTAGAGATTCTGGGTTAAATTGTGACTATGAACATATTTTAAATGCTTTAATCACAATTAGCAAACTCAAGTGGATCTTATGTCGGTTTGTTCCTTGAAATCCTACATATGACAGTTGACTTTGACGACTTAACTACCTTGGCTCTCTCTAAATTTACATAATCGTGATATAGGCAATTGATACAAATCTAAAGTACTGAAGTTGTAAAGATACAAGATGCATTTTTTTTGTTTTGAATGTACCTTGTGTTTTCTTTAAATATGGTATTCTTTTAACTAACTTTTTTTACGTGCATGTTGACAACGCGATCGTGTGGGAAATAACGGAGAAATTTAAGTTTATACGCATGTAGGCTTGGACACTTAAATTTATCAATTTTTTTAAAAGTGTATTGAAAATCGAATTTGTTTCTTTTTGTCCAATTAAAAGATAATGAAAACTTCTGTTTAATGAAAACTTCTGTTACGAATACCTGTGAGTGATATAAAAATTATATACAAAGTAAAAATGAAATTTAACAAAAATCTTTTTTAATAGACTGGAATACAAAAAACAAACAATTGGATCATTATAAAATATTTTTACTTACTATTGGATATGGGATTAATTACATATAGAGCTTGTATTTACATCAGATGAAAATATGTCACTCTAAATAACAAATTTATTATTCGAATAAAAAGTGTAGGCATTGAATTTTATGCATTCTTCCAGTCATAGTATATACTGAATAGAAGCATAATGTAAGAATGCACTTTCATATCTCTATCAAATACAATCTAAACACATACACGTATACATAAGTTCATCAAAGGAAAATTTACTGCTTAGATTATTTCCCTTACGGCTTGATCTTAATCACACATTCTATTAATTTTTACTAAGTAGAGAGTCGTATAAGAAATTTAATTTACAAATAGCAATGAACTGAAAGTGCTTTCTAAACATGTAAAGCGAAAAATATGCTTTTACTTGCAAATGAAATTGGCAAAAGTGAATTAAAGAATTACTCTTATTAATTTAGGAAACGCGAATATTAGATTAACAGATGTTAGCTTACTTCACTGTTGCTTTTGTAAATTTCTTATTACTTCATATTTAAAGACATTTTGTAGTCTCTATCTTAACACTTATTCTAGCATACCGAACATACCATACATTATTTTAGTAAATATATGGAACAGAATATTTCATTACTTGCAAAGTAATTGTTTTAATATTTACCTTATACCTTTCGATAATTTAATTAATTGTTTCAATGTATTCCCTACTTTATTCAAAAGATTTTATTTAACTACATCGAATAAACTATATAAACATTAACTAGTAAAATTTAATATAAATATTTAGTAATTTTTTATAAATATTTAGTATATCAGATCTGTTTTGTCCTAAATAGAACCCAGGACCTGGTAAAATGATTCTTAATATAAGAATAATTTCTTAATATAAGAATAAATTATTAATATAAGAAAAACAAGTAATAATTATATGTTAACAAATGTAAGTAATATGATATTGCTATGTTTTAAATTTAAGATATGTGTGTCAAAAAGTAATTTTTAAAAATTTAAA
>CM063500.1:35353617-35358617 GCA_032207245.1 Pardosa pseudoannulata
TTTGCTTGGTCATGAACTGAGTAATTTCTGATTTTACTGGTCAACGAAAATCTGTGATTGATATCTATAGATGATCTCAAATTCAATCATTTCTTCTATATATGGGCATATACGGTTGAATTTCTTCTATGGCTTAAAAAAAGTATGTAAAAATTTAGGATTCTCGTAGTTAAAGAACAATATGTCACTCAGTCCTTTCCATTAAAAATAAATTTAATAGTAAGATAATTATATCATGTGCTCTAACGAGAAGATAAATGTTTCTTTAATTAAGAATGAAACCCTTACGTATAAAGTCAAGAAAATTGACTGTATGTTATTTTTAATTGAGAATTATGTCATCTCATATATGAGTTTAAAATCTTTCAAAATGTGTTTGCATTTTATAATATAAAAGATCCAGGCATTTTCTCTTTAAGTATAACTATTTCTTTTGGTGTTTGAAATTTACGAAAATATTATGGGATGTAACAATCATCTTATTCAACATTATAAGCATGAAGGATGATTATACATAATTCCGTAGAAAAAAATGTTAGTATCACATTGATGAGATTAATATATTTTTCCTAAGGAAGTATTATATTATGAAACTTAAGAATGGAGTTGTAGTTATAATTATGAATATATAGTCTTTAATATAACTTCGAATATTTGAATTAAAACATTGAGAAATATAAATATTCATTAAACATAAAATGAATATATCTAAATTTATGTCTTCAATTTAGATTATGTTTTGTTATTTAGAAGTATCTTTAATCGAGAATTCTTTTAACGTTATTCATAACAAAATTAAGTCATTAACCTTATTTTAGATTTTCTATTTAAGTATAACTATATCTTTTGGTGTTTGAAATTTCCAAGAGTATTGGGGGATATAAAAATCAGCTTATTCAACATTATACGCATGAAGGATGATTTGAGTTTTTATAATATATAGATAATGGTTTACAAGTTAGGAATATATTGTTGGTGTCTTTCCAAATAATAAGAATTATACTGCTTTATGTTTTGAAAAAACATGCATTTGAATAAATTCAGTGAGTCTGTTTTATTTAAATAATTCGGTATACGAATTATTGGATGATAATAATTTATTTACACTTAATCTCCAAATATATATTGTACTAAAACTAATACCCTATATAATAGTAGCCTAAGTTATCTGCCTGTCTGTCTTTGAATTTATAAAGCGGTTGGACCTGCAATGGATACAGGCATCCATAATAGATTTTTGATGAGTTAGAGTTAGCAAAATTCAACAGTATAAAATTCATCTTCTCCTAAACTATCGATTCGATTCTAAATTAAATTAGTATAAATATGCTTCATATTATGGCAAAAAATACTGTGTTTTTAAAGTACTCGAAATCTACTTCTTCCCACCTTTTCGTACTTTTTATGCTATTATATCAAGCCCCATTTTAAGAGCAGGCGATTAAATTTATCAGTTTATCACATAATAAATAGGTAAATATAACATTTTTATAGCATCATTTCTTATTTAAATTACTTACATATCGTCTGCATTATTTTTATACGTTTTTTCACTGAACTTAGATATACAAACCATTTTTTACTTGCCTCATAGGGTACTTTACAAGTCTAAAAAATTAACAATTTTACTCATCCCGTTATATAATAGTTGAATAGTATTACGGCCAAAGGTAAGTTAACACTCGCCCATAACGAAAGTATATTTTATGAATTTAACGAATTACAAAACGTTAGGGAGGTTTATAATATATATCACTTCTTTAAATAGTCGCCATTGATACTGAAAAGTGTATTCAATAGTTAAGCCAAACTATAAAAATCTGCATTAGCAGATATCAGTTTCGAATTCTAGACTAGTACTTGTTAATCGTTTTTGGACTTTCCTCGCCTAAATCGCTTTTAAATAACTGATGAATGGCCATCTAATAAACCTTACAACCCACTCTCAGATGCACTGATCAAGGCTGTCACTATTAGTCCTCTCCCTAAACTTTGATGTTGGTTACAAAATGTGATGTTTTTGGTAGACCAAATAGTAATTTTTGCTGAGATCTCAATTTAAACGGATGTGTTACAATAACAGTCATTGTAATATGTCACATGTAAATCATGTGTAATTCAGACTGCGTGACACCAAGCATTACCATGGTTGACACAATGGGAAATCTGAGGCTATCAGTTCCCGCTACTTTCAATTGTTAGAAAGAACCCCTGTCAATTTGTTAGAATGATGTGACTTTGTCATCTGTATAGAGAGATTGACTATCACAGGGAATTTATTCCCATGCAAGTGCTTTATAACTTGAACTACCCACTCAAAATGGAGGTAGAATATTTAGTAATTTGAAATATTTAAAGATTCTTAGGAAGCTCATGGGAAATCAGCTGCTACGTTCTCGCAAGATTAAGGTATAAATACGCTTTAAAAAGGATTACTGTTAAATAATGATGATAAATGATTATCAGAATCAAAATTTAGAGCTGAAAACCAGTTTTAGGGATGTACTAAGAAATCAGGAGAAATTAAATTGTATAATAGTTTTTAATCTATAAATTTAATTTTTTTCTGAAATATTTTGAATGTTTTTCTGAACTGTTTTATGCCACATGAGCAGTTCTTAAAATTTTGAGATGTATGTAAGGTTTTTTTTTTATTATAAGGATTCATAAATTATATTAACAAATAAAGTAATTACATGCATCTTAATTGAAAATTATTTCAGCTATTAAATCCATTGAATTCATGAAAGAACAGATTTTTAATCTATAACAGCATTAGGACTTTTATTATTTTGATGAGGAATGGACAGTGGCTGAATGGTAAGCCTGTTGAACCTGGAGATAGTATGTATCTAACTCCAGGAAGTAGATGTTTACAATCAGCTCTAAGTTGTAGGTCTTCGCATCTTTTGCATCCTGAGGAAGAAATATAGACCTCAGCGTTGAAATACATAATTATAAATACATTACTGTGTGGAAAAATTTTATAGGCTTTTACAAAATATAATATGTTCTTGACTTAATACCAAAATACAATTACAAACTAAAACGTTACCTCTAAATAAGCTAGAGATTGTAAAGATCACAAAGCTAATTTTGTTTCTATAGAACTCAGCATGTCTTTTATAATATAAATATAAACATTCTTACCGTCTCTCTTTTTAATATATTTATATATATATATATATATATATATATATATATATATATATATATATATATATATATATATATATATATATATATATATATATATATATATATATATATATATATATATATATATATATATATATATATATATATATATATATATATATATATATATATATATATATATATATATATATATATATATATATATATATATATTGTAGCGACTTCACCTGAATGTGCTGGTAAACGATAGTCCAATGTACAGAAAAATGATCTTATGAAAAACAAATAATTCTGCTCTAATTATTCACTGGTTATTGAATGACGATAATACATGCAATGATATGATACTGGAAAATGGGATTATCGACACAAAACAAGCATTGGATAAAGAGGTCGAGAATCTTCTCGTCGTTTCTTTGAAGGTCTAATGGCAATGTAGGTATAGTCTACTCAATGAACCAATTTTGGGTTTGTAGGTGTTCACTTCAGGAGATTCTACTCAACTAACTGAAGTAGCCTCGCTTGATATATCGTTAAATGGAGCTTAAAATAAACTCTGCGATCATGTTGGTAGATGGGTTTTTAATGGAAAATTTGCTTTTCAAAAACGTTGTTGTTACGGCTAGTAAGTACAGAGGGTGTGACTCTCACAGTCGCTCTCTACAAGACATTATACGTCATACACGAGGGCACTCAATCGAACAAAAGTGACTATTGGACCCAAGATTCCGGTCTTTTTATGCCGTCGTCTGCACTTTTTTAACTAGACTTTGGGACACTTGATTGATAATAGAGTAAGGCACATTTGCTGTTTTGTAAAACGGCTGGCAGGAGAGGAGTAAGAAATTAATTTACGGACGTTACCAGTAATCGAGTCTAGCCGCGACAATCAATAGAACATAATTAATTGATGCCAGTGGTCATGCATTAGAGAACGAAGATGGAAATCTTGCTGTTTCCCTGACAATAATAAGGGGGTCAATATCGTGGGAGACTCTTTCTGCGAGGCACCAAGGAAACTAAAACTGGAGACACTCCACCGGTACCCTAATGAATTCCTCAAATATAATGATGAGTTCTCGGTCAGCAATCATGAATTCAGCATTCAATTCTGTTCGAAAGAAGGTCCTGCCACATGGTAATAATGTGTGCAGATTAAGTGTACTTAAGAAACGTTGGCTATTATTGCCAGATGCCTTTATTCTCACGGAAACAAATGAAATCTGTAGTTAGGAAACTAATATAACGGAATTCGTTATAATATATTAAAGAACTTTAAGAAACTTCTAAACTACACATATTTTTGGGATTCTTCACGCAAATATCGTACAAACTGAGCAAAAAATACTAAAGTTTTCCTCATTTGGAGGAAAAATATTCTACCATTTTTTCATGTTAATATATTAATGAGAATGTTATTTCCTTTCCAATCTGATATTCTTCTAATTTAATTTAGAATTTCTGTGGCCGTAAATGAATGCTTAGAATAAAAAATCATAAATGAATAAGATTTTTCAAAAGATTTTTCGAGATTCATTATTTATTAATTGCAGCAATTTATAAAATAGCTCATTTTTAGTGTCTTATTTAAACGAATTATAATATTTTAATGTAGTTTTCGAAGATTGAAAATAGGTTTTCTCTGAGTAATTTATTTAATTTGAATTAGATAATTTGGGAAATAAATCTCTAAAGGCAATTAGGGTAGTTAAAGAATTTATGCATATTTCTCATGTGATTTGCAATAGGATATTTTGTATTAAAGTGTCTTCTGATAATGATTAAATTATTTTTTATAATTATGCCTTGAAGTATTTGGCTGTTTTTTATAAGTTTCTTAA
>CM063500.1:35361117-35376117 GCA_032207245.1 Pardosa pseudoannulata
TTGTAGGCCAAGCACAGACAGTATGATAAAATGAAATGACATTCTGACAAAATTTGAAAGTCGTATCACTTAATACTTGCAGAAACAGATGCAGAATGATTATATTAAAATTTTTAACATTAATCTTTATTAGGATGGCATAGTATTAAAAATACAATTACTTATATTGGGAATAATCGAGCAATGAACATTCACAAAATGAGATTATTAATTGTTCTCCCCCTCTTATATCTTTTACTGCAGTACGCAGAAAATTGAAAAAAAAAATGGTAAATATGCGCATTTTGCCGGTCACCTGTTGCTGATGCATGTTCTTTTGTAATGGGATTTCATCCAAGCAGGCTCCATATTTGTTTTTCGCTTCATTGCAATTCATTCGGAGACCCTGCATCATAATTTTCATGCTGCTCAGTGAACAGTGAAATTAGGTTGTGATAAGTAATAGTCAGAGTTCTTGCAGATCAGAGCATTGCAGGGAAAGAGAGTGGGAATAATAATGTATTCTATTTATCCGTTCCCATAAACTTACAGGAAATAGTTGAACAGAGAGACATGTTGCTTTGCAAAAGCCCTCTGGGAGGAATGAGATATGACATATTACCGAAATTTCGAATCTTTTCAGGGAAATAAGAAAGAGAGAATTATGGCTTCGAAATAAAAATCATTTAATCTCAGAGAGAATGCATCTTATGATTATGTTGGTAGAAGTTCTTATCTCTCATATTTACGTGAAATAAAAGTAATACATATTCCTCTTATAGAATAAATTATAGGATAATCAATTGATTTACCTCTCATTTTGAGGTTAAGTGTATGTATAGAGATATAAATATATATTTAATTTTATATATTTATTTATATATTCATTTTCTATCTATCTACCTATACATGTATAAATGTCTGCATCTATAACTATATCTACATATTTATTTCTATATAAACAACTATATATATATATATATATATATATATATATATATATATATATATATATATATATATATATATATATATATATATATATATATCGATATTATATATCTATATAATATATCTATATCTATATCGAAATCTATATATCTATATCTATATGTGTTGTAATGTAATTACAACACTAACACTATTATTCGTTTAGAAAGGAGAAATACAGTAAAAATATGATACCTTATATCAAAATCAGATATTTTATTTTGATTAGATAAAAAAGTAGGATTATTTAATGTAAAACATGTTTTTAAATTATATAAGTTTTAAGTGGAAATAGTAAATGAATTTTTGTAGTTTAAAATTTTTAGTTTTTTATGAATCTGCTTAGTGTATAATAAGTCATTTAAATTTCATGTATTGAAAATTAATGCCATGATGAAAAGTGTAAACTCTTTCAGAAAATGGAAAGTAGGATGGAATGTGATTTGTATTTTACAAATGATTTATAAAACAATGTATTATTTTAAATATTTTATTCATTCATTTTTGTAACATTTCCCAAGCTGGACATAAGTTTGAATTTTATGTTTAAATAATAAATGAGTTTTTATAATTTAAAATTTTCAGTTTTTTATCAATCTGTTTATTATATAATAGCTCATTAAAATTTCATATATTCAAAATTAATGAAATGATTAGAAATATACCCTATTTCAGAAAGTAGAATGTATAATAAATGTTATTTGTATTTTACAAATGAGTTATGAAAGAAAAATTATTATTTTAATTTTTTATTCTTGCATTTTCCTTAGCTTTCATTCATACAATAACAAAATCAGTTGAGTTTGGATTTTATGTGCAAAAAACTTCCCAAGCTGGATAATATAAAAGATAATTCAAATTACATGCATTCAACATCGATACCAGTATTCTAAATATACTGTCTTAACTAAAGAGTAGAATAAAATGCGGATTTACATTTTATAAATGTATTACGATCTAAAAATATATTATTGAGAACTTCTATTCATGCATTTTTCGTAGCATTAATTCATACAATAACAAAATCAGATGACGTTTGGATTTTTTATGCATAAATGTTCCCAAGCTGGATAATATAAAAGATGATATAAATTACATAAATCCAAGATAATACCATGATTGAAAATATACTGTCTTTCAGTAACTTAAAAGCAGAATGAAATGTGGATTTACATTTTTAAAATGAATTACGATAAAAAATATATTATTATTAATTTCTACTTATGTCTTTTATCGTATCATTAATTCATACAATAACGAAATCAAATAACGTTTGGATTTTATGTGTAGAAAAGTTTCCGAGCTTGATAATGTAAAAGATAATTTAAATTAGACATATTCAAAATGAATACCATGACTGAAAATATAATGTCTTTTAGTAACTTAAATGTAGAATGAAATATGGATTTAAATTTTACGAATGAATTATGATAAAAAACATATTTTTATGAATTTCTATTTATGCATTTTTCGTAACATTAATTCATACAATAACTTAATCAGATGAAGCTTGGAATTTATGTGCAGAAAAGTTCCCAAGTTCGATACTGTAAAATATATTTAAATAATACATATTCAAGATGAAAAACATGACAGAAAATATACTGTCTTTCAGTAACTTAAATGTAGAATGAAATGCGGATTTATGTTTCACAAATGAATTACGATAAAAAAATATATTATTGTGAATTAGATGACATTTGGATACAATATGTATAGCGGTTAACAAGCGTGGTTTAAATAAATTTCATTAAAGAATCTGAAAAAAAAAAAGAATAACAGATAAAAATTCATGGGTTGGTGATTCTAACTATTATCTCAGATTGGAATACAAATTCTCGCATAAGACGCTTTATAAATTGTTAATGATTTTGAAATGCAGAAAAGAGGAAACAAGTTTGAGATGAAGACTTTGTTACATCAGTCAATAACAGTCTTTAGAATTTAAATTATAAATTGCGTGTTATTGATGCATTTTTGAGTCAAATCTTTGTGACTGCATTTTGAAAGCTTTGAAAAAGTTCTGGCTAATTATTCAAAGTGTTTGTTACTTTGATATGTATATTTCATTACCTCGTGTTATGTTGCTTGCAAATAATTAACTTTGTGTCTCCACTATTCCGTTTGAAATATTTTCGGTTGAATATTACCTATTTCATATTATTTTCTAATATTCTGTTCTAGATTTTTAAGATCCTAAATGTTGCGAGAATGAGAGTAGAGTTTTCTGTTGAGGTTTTTTCAAACAATTTTACCGCTTCAAAAGACAACAAAATCAACCTAATTTTCAACTTGCCATAAATTAAGAAATTCTTTATTTACAAAATGAAATGTTAGCTAAATGTGTGTTCAATATCCTCTTTAAACACGAAGTTTCAAACTGATCGAGATGAAAATGGATAAGTGTAAAAATATAGTAACATATTTTTAAGAAACAAGTTGAAATGATAAGGTTTATGATATTCAAATAATAATGAGTGTTTCTTTATGTACTATTGCATATTAAAGAGTTATCATTATGACACATTGTATATATAAAAATTAATGATTAAATAAAAATAAAACCTTGTGAAAAATTCACGTTTCAGATTTACTTTTTTACTATGCAAAATGTACCAGTTAGACTTAGAGATAAGTGCCAAAATTAGTAGCATTTTTGTCTTTCATTTTGTTCGTTTTAATCATTTAAACATATTTAGTAAATATATATAATAAATATAATCAATATATTAGTAGATAAAGAGATAATTAATAGCTTTCGTCTAAAAATTTAAACGAAAAATTACTATTTTCAATGTTTTCACATATTTTGGTAATTTAATGGAGTACAAACTTTTTTGCTGAAATTACAGCAAAATAAATTAAGTGACATAATTTTCTGAAAAAGTATAATAAACTAATACAACAATATTATTGTCTATATCAGCTGTCATGAAGTCCACTTCTCCCTCAGATTTCATGGAATTTCAGAAATCCCTTACAGTATTCGAGAAAAAGTGACAAATATCGGGAAACTGCATAACTTTTTGTAGGAAAGTATCGCTATCTGTTAGGAAAATGACATGTTAATTATTATGCATTAGGCGAGCTGATTTCGGGTTTATTGAATTAAAATACAGTTTTTTGTCTTGACCGAACACAGGCCGGACATTCTATGATGGGCTCATTTGAGTTGTCCGAATTCATGGCGTCACAGGTATGTGGTTAATAGACATTTAAAATATCTTACAATAGTTTTAGTTGATTTGGAGTGTTTCTAAGGCATGCGTATAATACTCTAATTAGTTCAATTTCATTCTGCATATTTCGATACATGTCTGTAGAAACTCTACTGAATTTCACAGAGAGATAACACTATCTTGAGAGTTTGCCATCTGATTTTGAATGTTTCATTATATAATTCAGGACAGATACCAGTTTTTCTATATTTTTGCTACAATTTATTGTTCTTCACTGCTTTTCGTATGTGATCGGATATTGCGACATTGCCGGGAGTATTTCTGTTTGTAAAATTATCCTCAAATTTATGGTTTTCATGAAGATTTTTGAAATCTTAACACATAGTTTTCGGGACACGTACTCTTATGTGTTTTGACGATTCATATTTGAGCTATGGTATATACTAAATACGGGTTAGTGTAACACCATGGCCGAATGTTCTTGTCTACTACATAGATTCTGGAAAATTTTAGACAAATAAAAACTAGTTTTGACATTATTAGATTTATGATTGTTGTTTTATATATTTTTATAATGTAAAAATGTTTATATATAATATATTTTGAAAAGATGAAAACTATATATACTTGCTATTTTTTTTTATTTTTCATATTTACGATACTATTATAAATTTATCCACTAAAAAATATATATTTCATTTACAAAAATCTTATGGTTGTTACTTATATAATTGAATTTATATATTTGTTTATATATTTTAATATAAAATATGAAAAGTTGGTTAAAAAATTAAATAATGTTTGATGTATTGAGATTAAACTGAATAACTAAATTTACGCTTAAAACTCCAGCTCCCGGTACAATTCCGCTGTGAAATGTTCCCGCACACAATGTGTTATATGCCTGAAGGAAATTGAAGTCCATATATCCGTTTTTCTGTTGTAAACCTTATTCTATTAATTAATTGAAAAATTTTAAATAAATAAATAAAAATATTTTTCCGACAACAGTTATTGACTGCAAATCGACCAATAAGTAATTACTAGTATATCATCTATTCAAAGAAATTAGTAGCTTGGGGCATTTAATTTGTGGAAAATTTCTCTACAAAAGTGCATTGTTGCTGGAGGAAACTACTTTGGACACAAATTCTGTAAGTATAACTTTAAAAATCTAGTTGTATCTCAAAACTTTCAGAGTCACCCTCGTATTTCTTTAATCGTGACTGGAACCAAGAAGAGAGAAAAAAATGAAGGTAAATGCAAATGTAAAAATTTAATACTATATATCATTATACAAAAATATTTTACATGCAAACGATTCTTTGGGTTTTAATTCCGATATAACTGCGCATAAAAATCGAAGTAAACAATCTATACGGCAATTTACAATTTATGAAAAGTAGAAAAGGACGTTAATGTCTTAAAACATGCATACATATATTTGCATTTATGTTGAGAATTACCTTTCCTTTTGACAAAAATAACACTTATGGAATTTCTTTTCTATTTTCTCGTTATCTAAAGTACTCGGAATCAGTAATTTACTAAGATTTATCGACAATAACCTGGAATCAATATGGAAATGGTATTGAACTTTTGTGAGAATGCCCAAAAAATCAGAGAAAGTAAAATACAGATGAGAAAAACTCATAAAGGACATATCGAAATTCAATTTCCTTCAGCTGCTATCAAATAAAATATCGATTTATTCAAGTTTTACGGCTCTTTGTGAGAATTATAAAAATGGCATAAGGTTCATATCCAATCTCCTGACAACATTTTAAGACTCCGGAAGCAAAAAGACTCATTTCGAAATTTCTTTCTTACTTTGTACAATATATTTCATTTTCTTTCAATTTTTATTTTGTAAGGGAAAACGTATCACTTGGGACACCTATATTATTTTCATTTATTGCCATATGGTTAAGAAAGACACACTATTTATCTACTGTCCTTTCAATTTAAAAAGAGTATTCGAAATTTCCGAAGATAGTTAAGTCTGATCATCAAGTATGTCGTTAAACATTATTCCATTCTTTCTGTACAGAAAAATTCATTTTAGAAAACTGGAAATTGAAATGTTTTTCCTGAATAAAATGCTTTTAAATATCAAAATTGTCTGAATAAATTTAACATACCCACAAAAACACACACATATATATATATATATCATATATACACACACACACACACACATATATATATATATATATATATATATATATATATATATATATATATATATATATATATATATATATATATATTATATACGTACTCATATAGTTTTGTATAATATATATATAATATATATATATATATATATATATATATATATATTATATACATACATATATACATACATACATACATACTATGTTTTTATAAACATTTTGAAATATATAAGCCTATATATACTACTTTATTTATTTATATTTATGTTTGTATATATATATATTATTGGTTATTCAGAGATCACACAAATCATTAAGGACAATTTATTATTTCTGTAGTTCCCTATTGAACGTCTCCTGTGATACACTTTTGTACAGTAGTTATATTTTTGTATGCTATAAAACATATTACTGAAATAACGTATCAAAAGAAATAAATTATTCTAACATCAATATTGTAAAATTACACCTAGGTTTACAATCAGTACCTAAAATTTCTTGGTGATAGAAAAAACTTATTCATATTCAGTTACCCCCTTGTCCCTGCATGCAGATTCAGTGCTTAGTGTAACACACTTAATGGCATTTAGCATGTTATATATAACATATTTTATGTTGCTGTGATTTTCTGCATTTTATCAGTAAATTTATTTTATAACATTTTAGAAATACTTAGTCTGTTGTTACCATTGTATGTAACCTTTACATATGTATTAGTTATTAAGTTTCAAAGAAATCATTATGACCAATAAAATATAACTGCTGTTACTTTTCACTTTTTTTTTATTAAACACTTCTGTACTGAAGTTCAATTTTGTATGCTGTTAACCAATGTAAAGAAATAAAATGTCAAAAGAAATAAATTAGCGTAGTCTAACTATTTTCAAATAATACCTACATTTACAGCTAATTCTGAAAATCTAGTGGTCTAGCTTATTCATGATCATCTACGAACCTTGTAGTATTATGAACAAACTTAGTGGTCAGTCTAACATGTTTTATAGCATTTAACCTATTAAACTGAACATATTTTGTATTGCCATGACTTCCTGCAAACCAGCAGAAAATATATTTTAGAATAATGCAACATGTTTAACAACATTTACCGTGCTGAACATAACAGAATTTGTGTTACCGTGATTTCCTATATACCATCAAAAATGTTATTCAGTTTTCGAAATCTTTAATCTGTGGTTATCTTTGCATTCATGAATATACAATCAGTTTTTTTATGTTCGTGAACAAACAACCATAAGAAACAATATGAACAAACTTATTGAGGATCACTGGTAATCCCTCTGAGTTACGAACAAACTCAGTACTCAGTGTAACATGTTTAATAGCATCTAACGTATAAAACTTAACTTATTTTGTATTTCTGTTACTTCCTACAAACCAGAAGAATATTAATTTTAGAACAGTTTAGAAATCCTCAATCTGGGATTACATTTATATTGACGAACAATCAATTAGAACAAAGAATACGAAAAAACTGAGGGTCACTCGCGACCCCCGTGACTATACGAATTAACTCAGTGCTCAGTGTAACATGTTTAACACCACCTAGAGTATTATACATAACAGATCATATGTTACCGTGAATTCTTACATACCATTAGAAAATAAATTTTACAAAATTATAAGAATAATTTATCCGTGTTTATGAGAAATTGTTTTTTTCTACCTAATTGTGTCTCACACGTTTAGAAATTGTCAATTTGTGGTTACTTTTGTATTGACGAACAAGCAATCAGAACAGGCAATACGAAATACTTACTGAGGATCACTGACAACTCCGTGAAGATATGAACAAACTCAGTGCTCAGTGTAATATGTTTAACATCATTCAGAGCATTACACATTAGAAATCTTGTGTTAATGTGATTTCCTACATACCATTAGAAATTTAACTTTACAAAATTACAAGAATTAATTATCCATCTTTATGAGACGTTGGTATATTTTACCTAATTATGTCTCAAACTTTAGTCATATTTTAAGTTTTGTAATTAATATTTTTAACAACGAAATAGGAAGTAAATTTTATCTGTTGAATTTTTGCCAGTATTTAAAATATTAGCATTTTACAAAAACTTCTTTCACTACTTTGTCTTTAATATCCATGAAAAAATATTAAGTAGTTGACATATAACACCAACTTTCTGTATGACATTTTTGTAAAGCATTACAATTAGGATGCCATTAAACTGATTTCAGATTATTTACTAATTTACAGGTAAATGAAATATTTGGTAAAGAGTTGAGACTTCTCCTATGGATACGGTAATTTTATAAGAATTAAAATTTTTATGAACTGAACCATTTTTTAAAAATTTTAAAGTAAAAGCCTAAAATTAGTTCTTAACCCCTTCCGGTAAAATGTCGAGTCTAGCTCGTCATTAGTTTTTCATTCCATACCGCTCAATGACGAGCTACACTCGTCATGCGATTAAAGTTAATATTAAATATGATAATTAATGTAGTTTAAAATTTCTAGTGTACTGAATTTGGCAACACTTTTACCACTTGTGAAAGAGTTTGAAGTAAAAGCTTAAATTAGTTCTTAAAAACCTTTCGAAACTGAACTTATAGTCATAAAAATTTGAATCAATTTTAAAACATTGGTTTCCTACTTAATTCTTTGAGTGAAAGATAAATTGCAATGAGAGAAAAAAATACGGTTCACAAAAAGCTATAAAACAGCTTGAACTATTGAGAAAAACTGCAAAAAATAAATACTAGAGTTTACACGTCAAAAGTCTGAAAAATATAAAAGTTAGCAGTTAAATGAACCCTGCAGCTCCGAAGAAGCATTTCAGATTTATTTCAGAAGGTTTGAAACGAATTCCGAAATGAATGCCAGTACCCTTTAAAAAGTCTAAATACTTTAAATGAATAAATTAATTCTACAAATATGTTTAAAATATGTCTTTTCGTGTTGCTGTTTCATTTACTGAAACTTGGAAATGTCGAATATAATATTAAATTGAATATTTGATTCGTTTCACATATTTAGATAGGGGATGTCCATTTGATGATATTTCGCGTTCATTATTTGACTGGCACTGTTTAGACAGTGCTCTAAATATTTTGATAAAACATAGGAATGCAACCCCCCAACATATATAATATATATATATATATATATATATATATATATATATATATATATATATATATTATATATATATATATATATATATATTTATATATATATATATATATATATATATATATAATATATATATAATATATATATATATATATATATATATATATATATATATATATTAATTATATGGGCAGGATTCATCCAAAAAAAATACATTATACATCGGGGAAGAACTTTTAGAATATCGTACACACACACACACACACTTTTAAATAAATATTTCTCAGTACCAGTATGGTATAAGGGCAAATATAGGATGAGGTTAAGCTAGGATGAGGTCCAGTCTCATTAGCAATTTTGTAGAAAGAGAGTAGTCCGTATTATTCTAGATCAAACCAAACAATACAAAAATCTATCTACATATAATGCACTCATTTTCATTTCGAGTTTAATTATCTAAATTTTCGGATAAATCTCTTTTATATTTATTGTTCTATAATATGTAAAAATAATCCAAAATGTTTTCTTTATCAAATTATAATTTCAGAATAACTGAAATATTACTTTTCAAAATGTCATAAAATTAAAACATTGATAACTAATTTTTCATGTATTATTAAGAATGAAACTACAAATAGATATAATCTTTTATTAAAAATGCAATTAATAAAACTCATTCTTGTTTAATGTTTTAATTTTTTTTATTTTAAAAATATTAATTCTGATTCATGTTCCATTAATATTAATTTTAGACTAATGATGAGTGTTCATTCTGTCTGAATGTTTATTAGAAATTACAATTTATCTGATAGAATTCACACAGTTATTGAGTTACATAGTCTACGTAATCAATTACTTAAAATAAATTGAAAAAGATGTAAAGATATCTAGTGGTATGCTATTATACATTTTAATAATAAGTTTTTATTCAAAGTAAAGTGTGTTATATTCCTGAATTTAAAAAAATTATTTTTCTCATTGAAAACGAATAAACTATATTTTGCTGTAAAAGATAAAAAAAATTCAATTCTACAAAATATTAATAAAGCTTTATTAATAAATTGAAAGATTATGAAAAATCTGTACTGAATGTATTGAATCCGAAATATTTACAATAATACACTTTACAATAATAAATGCAAAAAAAAATACTTTAAATGTAGAATATAAATAGGAAATTAATTACTGTAATATTACTCTTTTATTCCTGTAATATTGCTGTTTTATTCCTGTATTAGTAAACTCAAACAACAAAATCAAGTTTTATAAATTAATATTATATAATTTTTTTTTTTTTTTAGAAAGAAATGTTTTATATACAAATGTTTTTTTAGTTTATCAGAAATTTCTTTTTGAAATTATACATATTACTTAAATTTAAAATATAGCAGTATAATATTATTGACATTTGTTAACATATGACATAATTATTACTTGTTTTTCTTATATTTTAAGAATTTTAAAGATTATTTTACCATTGTTATTGTTCTATAATATGTAAAAATAATCCAAAATGTTTTTTTTTAATTGTAATTTCAGGATAACAGATATATCACTTTTCAAAATGTCATAAAATTAAAACATTGATAACTAATTTTTCATGTATTATTAAGAATGAAACTACAAATAGATATAATCTTTTATTAAAAATGCAATTAATAAAACTCATTCTTGTTTAATGTTTTAATTTTTTTTATTTTTAAGAACATTAGTTTTGATTCACTTTCCATTAATATTAATATTGCACTAATGATGAGCGCTCATTCTGTATGAATGTTTATTAGAATCTTCAATTTATCTGATAGAATTTGCAAATTTACTGCGTTAGTCTACGTAATCAATCATTTGCAATGAATAAAAAAAAAAGTGATATATTTCTAGTGGTATGTTAATATATATTTTACTAATGTAAGTTTTTAATGAAAGAAAAGTGTATTATATTCATGAATAAAAAAAATTATTTCTCTTTGAAAAAGAATAAAGTATATTTTGCCGTAAAAAAATCAAAAAATATTAGCATATTTTTCCTTATAAATTGAAATATGTAAAAACTTTGTGTACCGAATCCGATATATTTACAATAATAAAACTTAAATAAATACGAAAACAAATGTTTTAAATATGATATATAAATATATAAAGTTTTATTCAATAGTAAACTCAAACAAAATCTTCAAATTTTATATGTTATTATTATGAAGATTTATATTTTATAAATTAATTATTATTTTTATAATAAAATGTAATTTTTTATTTTTAACAGAAATTCCATTTTATATTATACACATTTCTTAAATTTAAAACAGGGAAATCTAATACTACTTACATTTGTTAACATATAATTATTACTTGTTTGTTTTATATTAAGAATTTACAAAATCATTTTGCTAGGTCATGGGTTCTATTTAGAACTAAACAGATTTGATAAGTTTTGGAGCTATACTTCTATATGGAACGAGCTGGTAATGAGGCACGTGGTTTATACTAAATATTTAAAAAAAAAAATACTAAATATTTTTTTCAATTTTACTAGTTAACATGTATATAACTTATTCGTTGTAGTTATGTACATACTTTCTCTTCAATAAAGTAGGGAATAAAGTCAAACAATTAATTAAATTATCGCAGGCTATAAAATAAATATTAAACAATTTCATTGCAAGTAATGAAATAGTCTGTACCACAATGTTAACTAAATTAATTTATAGTATGTTCGGATATGCTTGAATACTTGTTAAGAGTAGAGACTACAAATCTCTTTAAATATGAAGTAATAGGAAATTTACAAAAGCAGCAGTGAAGTAAGCTAACATCTTTTAATCTAATATTCGTGTTTTCTAAATTAATAAGAGTAATTCTTTAATTTACTTTTGCCAATTTCATTTGCAAGTAAAATCATATTTTTCGATTTAGATATTGAGAGGGCTCTTTCAGTTTATTGCTATTTGTAAATAAATTTTGTTACATGACTATTTACTTAGTAAAAATTAATAGAATGAGTGATAATATCAAGCCGTAAGGGAAATAAATTACTCACTGAATTTTTTCTTTGATGAATTTCTGTATACGTGTATGGGTTATGATTGTATTCGATAGAGATATGAAAGTGCATTCTTAAAAAAAGATTCTATTCAGTAACAACTATGAGTGAAAAAATTCATGAAATTCAATGCCTTTATTTTATATACGAAAGATAAATTTGTTATTTAGAGTGAAATATTTTCATCTGGAGCAAATAAGTTCTATAGCTCTAGAAGCTATATATTTAATTAACAACATATGCAATATTAAGCAAAACATTTTGTATTAGTCCAACTGTTTGTTTTTTGTACTTCAGTCTATTTAAAAGATTTCTGTTAAATTTCTTCCTTCCTTTGTAAGTAACTTTTTCCTTACTTACATGTATTCATAATAGAGTCTTCCATTAAAATGATATTACTTTTGCTTTGACTAAAAGAAACAAATTCGATTGAGAATGTGGTTTTAAAATAACACTGATAAATTGCAGGGCACCCGCCTACATGTGCATAAAATTAAATTCCTCCATTATTTCACAAGCGATCACGTCAACAGGCACGTAAAAATGTTAGTTAAAAGAATGCCATGCCTAAAGAAAACACAAAGTATTTGCAAAACAATAAACAAATATGCATCATGTAACTTTACAACTTCAATTCTTTAGATTTGTATCAATTACTTATATTGAGAAGATGTACACTAAAGGCAAGGATCAACTTGAGGATTTTGAGGATCAATCCGACCTCAGATCCACTTGAGTTCGCTAATGTTGACTAGGGCATGTAAAATATGTTCATAGTCACAGTTACGCTCCAAAATTTCAAACTATATCTCCAGGGGTGGAAGCTAAATCTGGGTGTCTTCAGAGAGGTCCCTGCTTCTAATTTACGAGGACCCACTTGAGCTAAGAAGTTCTTTCACCCCAGTGATGCAAGTCAAACGGAAAGTGCACTGCTTCGCATATTCCACATGACCTATATATACGAGGACCCTCTAAAACTAAGACGTTATTTGACCCTAGGGGTGATCTTCAAACGGAAGGCGCACTGCTTCGCATATTTCATATGGCCTATATATACGAGGACCCACTTGAGCTAAGACGTTATTTGACCCTCGCAGTGCTCGTCAAACGAAAGCACACTGCTTCGCCTAAATCATATGGCCTATATATACAAGGAACCACTTGAGCTAAGACGTTCTTTCTCCCTAGTGGTGCTCGTCAGATGAAAGTCACACTACTTCGCCTAATTCATATGACCTATATATATGAGGATCCACTTGAGCTAAGACGTTATTTAACCCAAGTGGTGTTCGTCAGACGAAAGGCACACTGCTTCGCTTAATTCATATGGCCTATATATATGAGGATCCACTTGAGCTAAGACATTATTTAACCCAAGTGGTGTTCGTCAGACGAAAGGCACACTGCTTCGCCTAATTCATATGGCCTATATATACGAGGGTTAGCATACCCACATGAGTTAAGATGTTATTTCAAGCCAGAAATGCTCATTAAACAAAAGGCGCACTGCTTCGGCTAATTTAGTTGACTTACATATACAACGATTAAGGGTCTCACCTTAAACTTCTAAATTTTTTAAATTAAAAATTAATATATGGTATGATTGAAATGTTCTAATTATTATAAGAAAAGAGCAGAAGAAATATTTCCCTTAGTTTGAAAGTTAAGTATAGTCCCTCATAAAAGGGGTAAAGTTATAATAATATTAAAAAATACAAATATAAACTTATGTTTTACTTTTAATGTTAGATTATATTATGCAATTTCTTCTTCATTAAAAACGTCAAATTTACTTACACATTTGTTTGCAAAATATTTCTTTTAACATGTACACAAATGAGAACAGTTTTAATGAACAAATTAATCAAGTCATAAATATAAATTTTTAAAAAAGATTTTTTTATTATTTTTATTAGTATTAAAATAATGATTTTAAATATAATATATGCAATATATAATAAACATATTAAAATAATAATTTAATATAAAAGATATAAATGTAATATATTTTATTATTTTTATAAGTATTTAGATATTTATAAGTATTAGTATTTTTATTAATTTATAAGTATTTAACTAAAACTTATAAAAATAATAAATGTAATATGAAATAATAAATGTAACAATAATAAAAATAATAATTTAATAAAAAGATATAAAAGTAATATTTTTTTTATCATTTTTATAAGTATTTAGTTATTTATAAGTATTAGTATTTTTATTTTTTATAAGTATTTAAATAATGCTTTAAAAAAAATGAATAATAATATAAATAATAAAAGTAATATGTAATAAATGTGTAAAAATTATAATTTAATATAAAATGTATAAATGTACTGTTTTTATTATTTTTAAAAGTATTTAGTTATTTATAAGTATTATTATTTTTGTTATTTTTATAAGTATTTTACTAATACTTTTAAAAATAATAAATATAATAATAGTAAAAATAATAAATGTAATATGTAATAAATGCATAAAAATTATAATTTAATATAAAAGATATAAACGTAATGTTTTTAT
>CM063500.1:35381117-35383617 GCA_032207245.1 Pardosa pseudoannulata
TTATGTTCTGTTATATAGTATGTTCAGTCATAATCTATTGTGTTCATAACAATCTGTTCTGTTCTCTTTATATTTCAAACATAAATTGATATATAATTGTCCGAAATTACTCATTAAAGGAATAATGTGAAACAAAAATAAGTTATAAATGTTCTACAGTAAGTTTGGTATGTTTTAAAAATCCTGTTTTGCAGATTCTCCAACTTTTTTATGAAGTGGAAGCCCTTAGTCTTACACTTAAACTAGAATTGAAATTTGCTACATAATCACACATTTGAGTAATCGATTTAGGAATAAATTAGGTTATTACAATGTTAGTCTCGACTACATTTCTCCTACAGTCCGAAAAATAAAATACCAGCAAGACGTGATATAGTACTCAGAGTTGTTTGAACTCCATATTTATTTTATTCTGTTCATAATAACTTATATTTAAAACAGATATTGATATATAATTGGCAGAAATTACTCGAGTATTAAAAGAATAATGTGAAACCAAAAATAAGTTTAAAATGTATTACAGTAAGTTTTGTAAAATTTAGAAATCCCCCCCTCCGTTTTTATGATGTGGAAGCACTTAGTCTTACACTCAAACTAGAAATGAAATTTATTACATAATCACACATTTGAGTAATTGATTTATGAATAAACTGTGATTTTCTAAAGCTAGCCTCGATTACCTTCCTCATACAGTCCGGAAAATAAAATACTAATTATCAATTTGATTATGAGAAATTAAAACATTTTTAACCTTCATAACTATGAAAATACTGTAGTATTAAAATATCATGGTTAGTTATTCACTTAAATGAGTGATTAAGGTAAACAAGACATTCTTCTCTCCTAAAAATAATAAAATATTCTTAGCATATGATCACTGATAAGCTTCTCTGTTGGAATAATAAATACCCCTCAGGGGCATTCTCAAATATTTAAGCCTTTCGATCTTTTCGTCATTCTATTCACACTAAGGGGGTGAATTACGAACGGATTGTACTTTTACTGCTTTATTCCCCATAAATTGTAAGTAGAAACTCAAGTGTATTTGAGAAGTGTTACGTGATTATCAACGAACTGTTATGGCATTATTTGGAGTTTATTTTGAAGATTTAAACATAATTCCAGAGAAAAAATGCAAGTATGATATTGATGAGATTAATATATTTTCCCTAAGGAGGTATTATGTTATGAAACTTATGAATGGAGTTCTAGTTACTAGTATCAATATATAGTCTTTAATATAACTTCGAATACTTGAATTAAACAGTTGAAAAATTTAAATATTTATTAAATATAAAAAGAATATTTCTAAATTTATGTCTTCAATTTAGATTATGTTTTGCATATATGCAAAGAATTATTTAGAAATATCTTTAATAGAGAATAGTTCTAATGTTATTCGAAACAAAATTAAGTCATTAACTTTATTTTAGACAGTTAAAGCCCTGAATTCAGTGTTAAAAATACTTTGCTTCTAAGTTTTTTTGCATCTATGCAAAGTATTATTTAGAAGTATGTTTAATAGAGAATAGTTCTAATGTTATTCGAAACAAAATTAAGTCATTAACTTTATTTTAGACAGTTAAAGCCCTGATTTCAATCACCGTCTTCCCACCTTTTCGAATGTTTTATGCTATTATATAAAGCCTCATTTTAAGAGCAGGCGATTAAACTAATAAATTTATCACATAATAAATAGGTAAAAATAACATTTTTCTAGCATTATGAAGTCATCCGTTTAACTATCTCATAATCTTTTCTTATTTAAATTATTTAAATATCGTCTGCATTATTTTTATACGTTTTATCACTGAACTTACATACAAACCATTTTTTACTTGTCTCATAGGGTATTTTACAAGTCTAAAAAATGAAAAATTTTACTCATCCCGTCATATAATAGTTGAATAATATTACGGCGAAAGGTAAGTTAATACTCATCCATAACGAAAGCCTTTTTCATGAATTTAACGAATTACACATCGTTAGAGAGGCTATAATAAATAACACTTCTTTAAATAGTCGCCATTGATACTGAAAAGTGTATTCCATAGTTAAACCAATCTATCAAAATCGGCATTATTAGAAATCAGTTTCAAATTCTAGACCAGAACTTGTTATCTTTATTTGGACCATGCCCAATCGAGTTGCTTTTAGATATCTAATACCGCCACATGTTAAACAAATTTACATGTACGGAGCTTTCTAAAATTTTATTATACCATCTAACTTAAAAGGATTCAAAATTTAATTTTCCATTGAAAAACCAAATGCTCACCTGATAATATCACCTAAACAACCTACTTTGAGAAGCAATGATCTAGGCAGTCAAAATTAATTAGCTTCCTGAACTTTGATGTTGGTACTAAAATATGCTTCTTCCATGTGATTTTTAGGTGGACCAAATAGTAATTCCTTGCTGAGATCTCAATTGAAAAGAATGTGTTATAATAACAGTCATTGTATTACGCCCCACGTAAATCATGGGTAACTGAGACTT
>CM063500.1:35386117-35393617 GCA_032207245.1 Pardosa pseudoannulata
GATCCAAGATTCCGATCATTTTATGCAGTCGTCTGCACTTTTTTGACTTGGCTTTGGGACACCTAGTTGATAATAGAATGAGGCACATTTTCTGTTTTGTAGAACCGCTGGCAGGAGATGTGTAAGAAATTAATTTACGGACGTTACCAGTAATAGAGACTATCCACGACTATCATTAGAACATCATTAATCGATGCCAGTGTTCAAGCATTGGAGAACGAATATGGAAATCTTGCTGTTTCCCTTACAATATAGGGGATCAATGTCGTGGGAGACCCTTTCTGCGAGGCACCAAGGACACTAAAACTGGAGATACTCTACCCGCACCCCAATGAATTCTTCAAACATAATGAATGAGATGGTTCTGGGTCAGCAATCATCAATTCAGTATTCAATTCTGTTCGAAAGAAGGTCCTGTCAAATGGTAATAATGTGTGCAGTTTAAGTGTACTTAAGAAACGTTGGATATTATTGCCAGATGCCATTATTCTCACGGAAACAAATGAAATATGTAGTTAAGAAACTAATATAACGGAATTCGTTGTAATATATTAAAGAACCTTAAGAAACTTCTAAACTACACATATTTTTGGAATTCTTCATACAAATGTCCTACAAACTGAGCAAAATAAAACTAAAATTTTCCTCATTTGGAGGAAAAATATTCTAACATTTTTTCATGTTATTAAATTAATGAGAATGATATTTTCCTTTGCAATCTGATTTTCTTCTAATTTAATTTAGAATTTCTCTAGCCATAAATGAATTCTTAGAAAAAAAATCCAGAGTAAATAAGCATTTTCAAAAGATTTTTCGAGATTCATTATTTATTAATTGCAGCAATTTATAAAATAGCTTATTTTTTAGTGTCTTCTTTAAATGAATTATAATATTTTAATGTAGTATTGGAAGCTTGAAAATAGGTTTTCTCTGAGTAATTTATTTAATTTGAATTAGATAATTTGGGAAATAAATCTCTAAAGGCAATTAGAGTAGTTAAAGAATTTATGTATATTTTTCATTTGATTTGAAATAGGATATTTTGTATTGAAGTGTCTTCGGATAATGATTAAATTATTTTTTATAATTATCCCGTGAAGTATTTTTCTGTTTTTTATAATTTTCTTAAAATGAATTTAAAATATCATTTCATGGTAAAATTTAGATAAATTGGTATAATTATTTTCGCTTTAAAAAATATTAATTTTTGAAATATATGCCAGTCTAGGACACTCACTATTAAATTTCAAGGAATAAAGAAAACCAATTTAATTTTTAATACAGGGTATATTATTTATTTTATAATTTTGAGTTAATTTCGAATAATTTTATTATATAATTTTAAGTTTGATATTATTTAATTTTGAAATGTGATAGTAATATGAGTTGATAAATCTCTTTAGGTACAATTCTTGAAATTATAACTGAATTCATTGAAGAAAAGAGGATTGAAGTAAATATCAGGTCAAACCACTCATGCCACATACATTTACCGATGCGAAGTCAGGAATAGAAAAATATGTAAGTTGCTGTACACAACAGATATAACATACTTTAAAAGAACAGTCAAAAATACTTCATATTACTAATGGTTTAAAATGTACAAAGTGTTTTTAAATTCATGAAAGTTCATTGAAGTAAATATCAAGTCCAACCACTCGTGCCATAATACTTTTTTTACTTTTTGTAAAACAAAAGTATATAAGGTGGTTATTCACATTTTTTTTTTAGGTTCAGAAAGATAACATAAATTTTGAGAAACAGCACAGACTGCAGTTCACAATGCAAGTGATCTAATACTAAAATGTTTATAATGCATCGATATTCTTCCAGTGCAGTTGTGTTGCGATTTTCTACTTACATGTCCATAACAATGCTCTCAACTTTAACCAATATAAAAAAATTATTGCAAAAGAAAATTAAAAATTGGATTTCGTTAAAAACCGAGAAACGAAAATGAAACCAAAATAAGGTACGAATATTCGGATGTGCCATAATATTTTAAAAAATTTGAAATATGTACACTCACACACACACACAAACACATATATATATATATATATATATATTTATATATTATATATATATATAATATATATATATATATATATATATATATATATATAATGATATATATACTATATTTATATATATATATATATATACTATATATATATATACTTTTTATTTATATAATTATATATTTATATATATACATATATATATTACATATATATATATAAATTTATACATGATATATATATTCATATTTTATATTCATTCATATATTATATATATATTTATATATATATAAATATATATATATACATATATATATTACATATACATATATATATTTCATATATATATTACATTACATATATTATATATTATATATTATATATATATATATATATATATATATATATATATTTACATTTGATATAATTATATTTACATATACCTATACATACATATATATTACATATATATATATACATTTATACTATATATATATACATATATATATATATATATATATTTATTATATTATATATATATTTATATATATATATATATATATATATATATATATAATATATATATATATATATATATATATATATATATATATATATATATATATATATATATATATATACATTAATATTGCCAGCGTAAGCCCTGGTCTTATAGGGACTGTTGCGAGCAGTGTGTGTGTATGTAGAAGTAGAGAACCAGAGGTGTAGAGGGAGAAAGAGTGGAGAGTGAGAAGAGAGAGAGAAAGAAAGAGAAGGAAGGAGGAAGAGAGAGAGATTGAATATATATGTAACAATTAAGTTATTTAGACATAGGAAAGGCCGCGCGCAAAAATATTTTTTGTAAGCCAAGTACAGACAGTATGATCAAATGAAATGAAATTTTCTGACAAAATTTGAAAGTCGTTTCACTTAATACTTGCAGAAACAGATGCAGAATTCGATTATATTAAATTATAACATACATTTTTGTTAGGATGGCATAATATTTAAAATACAAGCACTGCTATTGGAAATTATCGAGCAATGAACATTCAGAAAATGAGATTAATAATTGTTCTCTCCCTCTCATATCGTTTCTGCAGTACGCAGAAAATTGAAAAAAAAATGGTAAATATGCGTATTTGCCGGTCACCTGTTGCTGATGCATGTTCTTCTGTAATGGGATTTTCATCCAAGTGCTCCATATTTGTTTTTCGCTTCATTGCAATTCATTCGGAGACCCTGCATCATAAATTTCATGCTGCTCTGTGAACAGTGAAATTAGGTTGTGATAAGAAATAGTCAGAGTTCTTGCAGATCAGAGCATTGCAGGGAAAGAGAGTGGGAATAATAATGTATTCTATTTATCCGTTCCCATAAACTTACAGGAAATAGTTGAACAGAGAGAAAGACATGTTGCTTTGCAAAAAGCACCTCTGGGAGGAATGAGATATGACATATTACGGAAATGTCGAATCTTTTCAGGGAAATAAGAAAGAGAGAATTATGGCCTCGAAATAAAAATCATTTAATCTCGGAGAGAATGCACCTTATGGTTATGTTGGTAGAATTTCTTATCTCTCGTATTTACGTAGAAAACTAAAATGTAATACATATTCCTCTTATAGAATAAAATATAGGATAATCAATTGATTTACCTCTCATTTTGAAGTTAAGTGTATGTATAGAGATATTTTATATATATATATATATATATATATATATATATATTATATATATTTATATATTCATTTTCTATCTATATATTCTATACATGTATAAATGTCTGCATCTACAACTGTATCTAAATATTTATATGTCTATATATATTTACAGCTATATATATATATAAAATCATATATATATATATATATATTATATAAATATATATATATATATATATATATTATAACTGTATCGAATTCTATATATCTATATCGAAATCTATATATCTCTATCTATATGTGCTGTAATTTACTTACAACACTAACACTAGTATTCGTTTACAAAGGAGAAATACAGTAAAAATATGATATCTTATATCAAAATCAGATATTTGAATTTGATTATATAAAAAATTAGGATTATTTAATGTAAAACATGTTTTTAAATTATATAAGTTTTAAGTGGAAATAGTAAATGAATTTTTGTAGTTTAAAATTTTTAGTTTTTTATGAATCTGCTTAGTGTATAATAAGTCATTTAAATTTCATGTATTGAAAATTAATGCCATGATGAAAAGTGTAAACTCTTTCAGAAAATGGAAAGTAGGATGGAATGTGATTTGTATTTTACAAATGATTTATAAAACAATGTATTATTTTAAATATTTTATTCATTCATTTTTGTAGCAATTATTAATACATTAATGAAAATAGATGAAGTTTGAATTTTATTTGCATTAATGTTCCCAAGCTGGACATAAGTTTTAAGTGGAAATAATAAATGAGTTTTTATAATTTAAAATTTTCAGTTTTTTATCAATCTGTTTAGTATATAATAGCTCATTAAAATTTCATATATTCAAAATTAATGAAATGATGAGAAGTATATCCTCTTTCAGAAAGTAGAAAATATGATGGAATGTTATTTGTATTTTACAAATGAGTTATGAAAGAAAAATTATTATTTTAATTTTTTATTCTTGCATTTTCCTTAGCGTTAATTCATACAATAACAAAATCAGTTGAGTTTGGATTTTATGTGCAAAAAACTTAACAAGCTGGATAATATAAAAGATAATTCAATTTACATACATTCAACATCGATACCAGTATTCTAAATAAACTGTCTTTCAATAACTAAAAAGTAGAATGAAATGCGGATTTACATTTTATAAATGTATTACGATCTAAAAATATATTATTGAGAACTTCTATTCATGCATTTTTCGTAGCATTAATTCATACAATAACAAAATCAGATTATATATGTAATTTATGTGCATAAAAATTCCAAGCTGGATAATATAAAATATAATTGAAATTACATAAATCAAAGATAATACCATGATTGAAAATATACTGTCTTTCAGTAACTTAAAAGTAGAATGAATTGCGTATTTACATTTTACAAATGAATTACGATAAAAAATATATTATTATGAATTTCTACTCATGACTTATTCGTATCATTAATTCGTACAATAACGAAATCAAATGACGTTTGGATTTTATGTGTAGAAATGTTTCCAAGCTTGATAATGCAAAAGATAATTTAAATTATACATATTCAAAATTAATACCATGACTGAAAATATACTGTCTTTCAGTAACCTAAATGTAGAATGAAATATGGATTTAAATTTTACGAATGAATTATGATAAAAAACATATTTTTATGAATTTCTATTTATGCATTTTTCGTAACATTAATTCATACAATAACTTAATCAGATGAAGCTTGGAATTTATGTGCAGAAAAGTTCCCAAGTTCGATACTGTAAAATATATTTAAATAATACATATTCAAGATGAAAAACATGACAGAAAATATACTGTCTTTCAGTAACTTAAATGTAGAATGAAATGCGGATTTATGTTTCACAAATGAATTACGATAAAAAAATATATTATTGTGAATTAGATGACATTTGGATACAATATGTACAGCGGTTAACAAGCGTGGTTTAAAGAAATTTCATCAAAGAATCTGAAAAAAAAAGAATAACAGATAAAAATCATGGGTTGTTGATTCTAATTATTATCTTAAACTGGAATACAAATTCTCGCATAAGACGCTTTATAAATTGTTAATAATTTAGAAATGCAGAAAATAGGAAACAAGTTTGAGATGAAGACTTTGTTACATCAGTCAATAACAGTCTTTAGAATTTAAATTATAAATTGCGTGGTATTGATGCATTTTTGAGTCAAATCTTTGTGACTGCAATTTGAAAGCTTTGAAAAAGTTCTGGCTAATTATTCAAAGTGTTTGTTACTTTGATATGTATATTTCATTACCTCATGTTATGTTACTTGCAAATTATTAACTTTGTGTCTTGACTATTTCGTTTGAAATATTTTCGGTTGAATATTACCTATTTCATATTATTTTCTAATTTTCTGTTCTAGATTTTTAAGATCCTAAATGTTACGAGAGTGAGAATAGAGTTTTCTGTTGAGGTATTTTCAAACAATTTTACCGCTTCGAAAGACAACAAAATCAGCCTCATTTTCAACTTGCCATTAATTTTAGAAATTATTTATTTCCAACATGAAATGTTAGCTAAATGTTTGTCTAATGTCCTCTTTAAACATGAAGTTTCAAACTGATCGAGATGAAAATGGATAAGTGTAAAAATATAGTAGCATATTGTTAAGAAACAAGTTGAAATGATAAGGTTTATGATATTCAAATGTTAATGAGTGTTTCTTGTATGTACTATTGCATGTTTAAGAGTTATAATTATGACACATTGTACATATAAAAACTAATGATTAAATAAAAATAAACCTTGTGAAAAATTCACATTTCAGATTTACTTTTTTACTATGAAATATGTACCCGTTAGACTTAGAGATACGTGCCAAAATTAGTAGCATTTTTGTCTTTCATTTTGTTCGTTTTAATCATTTAAACATATTTAGTAAATATATATAATATATATCATCAATATATTAGTAGATAAAGAGATAATTAATAGATTTCGTTTAAAAATTTAAATGATAAACTACTATTTTCAATGTTTTCACATATTTCGGTAATTTTAATGGAGTAAAAACATTTTTGCTGAAATTACAGAAAAATAAATTAAGTGATATAATTTTCTGAAAACATATAATAAACTAATACAACAATATTATTGTCTATATCAGCTGTCACGAATTCCACTTCTCCCCCAGATTTCATTGAATTTCAGAAATCCCTTACAGTATTCGAGAAAAAGCGACAAATACCGCGAAACTGCATCACCTTTTAGGAAAGTATCGCTGTCTGTTAGGAAAATGACATGTAAATTATTATGCATTAGGCGAGCTGATTTCGGGTTTATTGAATTAAAATACGGGTTTTTGTCTTGACCGAACACAGGCCGGGCATTCTATGATGGGCTCATTTGCTTTGTCCAAATTCATGGCGTCACAGATATGTGGTTAATAGACATTTAAAATATGTTACAATAGTTTTAGTTTGTAGTGTTTCTAAGGCATGCGTATAATACTCTAATTAGTTCAATTTCATTCTGCATTTTTCGATACATGTTTGTAGAAACTCTACTGAATTTCACAGAGTGATAACACTATCTTGAGAGTTTGCCATCTAATTTTGAATGTTTCATTATATAATTCAGGACAGATACCAGTTTTTCTATATTTTTGCTACAATTTATTGTTCTTCACTGCTTTTCGTATGTGATCGGATATTGCGATCTTGGAGTATTTCTGTTTGTAAAATTATCCTCAAATTTATGATTTTCATGAAGATTTTTGAAATCTTAACACATAGTTTTCGGGACACGTACTCTTATGTGTTTTGACGA
>CM063500.1:35398617-35423617 GCA_032207245.1 Pardosa pseudoannulata
ATTGTTTTTTTCTACCTAATTGTGTCTCACACGTTTAGAAATTGTCAATTTGTGGTTACTTTTGTATTGACGAACAAGCAATCAGAACAGGCAATACGAAAAACTTACTGACATTTGATTTGAAATAGGATATTTTGTATTGAAGTGTCTTCGGATAATGTGAACAAACTCAGTGCTCAGTGTAATATGTTTAACATCATTCAGAGCATTACACATTAGAAATCTTGTGTTAATGTGATTTCCTACATACCATTAGAAATTTATTATAATTATCCCGTGAAGTATTTTTCTGTTTTTTATAATTTTCTTAAAATGAATTTAAAATATCATTTCATGGTAAAATTTAGATAAATTGGTATAATTATTTTCGCTTTAAAAAATATTAATTTTTGAAATATATGCCAGTCTAGGACACTCACTATTAAATTTCAAGGAATGAGACGTTGGTATATTTTACCTAATTATGTCTCAAACTTTAGTCATATTTTAAGTTTTGTAATTAATATTTTTAACAACGAAATAGGAAGTAAATTTTATCTGTTGAATTTTTGCCAGTATTTAAAATATTAGCATTTTACAAAAACTTCTTTCACTACTTTGTCTTTAATATCCATGAAAAAATATTAAGTAGTTGACATATAACACCAACTTTCTGTATGACATTTTCGTAAAAAATTACAACTAGGATGCCATTAAACTGATTTCAGATTATTTACTAATTTACGGGTAAATGAAATATTTCGTAAAGAGTTGATATTTCTCCTATTGATACGGTAATTTTATAACAATTACAATTTTTATGAATTGAACCATTTTTTAAAGAGTTTGAAGTAAAAGCTTAAAATTGGTTCTTAAAAATCTTTCGAAACTGAACTTATAGTCATAAAAAGTTGAACCAGTTTTAAAAAATTATGTTCCTACTTCCTTCTTTGAGTGAAAGATAAATTGCAATGAGAGAAAAAAAATACGGTTCACAAAAAGCTATAAAGCAGATTGAACTATTGAGAAAAACTGCAAAAAATAAATGCTAGAGTTTACACGTCAAAAGTCTGAAAAATATAAAAGTTAGCAGTTAAATGAACCCTGCAGCTCCGAAGTATGAAGCATTTCGGATTTATTTCAGAAGTTTTGAAACGAATTCCGAAATGAATGCCAGTACCCTTTAAATAGTCTAAATACTTAAAATGTATAAATGAATAATTTTATTATATAATTTTTAAGTTTGATATTATTTAATTTTGAAATGTGATAGTAATATGAGTTGATAAACAAGGTGGTATTTTTTTTTTAGAGGTTCAAAAGATAGGAGCATAAGAAAACAGCACAACAGTTAAATGCAATTTTTTGTTTATATGCATCATATTTTAGTGCAGTTTGTTGCGATTTTCTAATTGATGTATAACAATGGTTCAATTTAAAATATAAAAATTATGCAAACAGATTTGGATATTAAAAACCAGCAAAATGACAACATAAGGTACGAATATTCGTATGTGAAATATTTTAAAAAAGAAATATGTACATACACACACACTAAGAGAAATATATATTTCATTTATCTTTTAATATATATAAAATAATAATATATCAAATAAATTGAATTATATAATGATATATATATATATTTATATATATAATATATTACATATATATATATATATTTTATAATATAATATATATATAAATATATATAAATATATATATAAAATCACATATATATATATATATTTTATATATATATAACATATATATATATATATATAAATATATATATATCACATATATATATTATATACATATAATATTTATATATAATACAAATATATTATATATATATATTATATATATCTTTACATATTTATATATATATACATATATAATATATTTCTATATATACATACATATATTTACATATATATATATAATATATATATATATATATATATATATATATATATATATATTATATATATATATATATATGATGATATTTCGCGTTATATATATATATATATATATATATATATATATATATACATATATATATATATATATACATATAAATTGGCAGCTTAAGCCCTGGTCTTATAGGGACTGTTGCCAGTGTGTCTCTATGTGTGTAGAGAAAGAGAGAGACAAAAGTGGAGAGTGAGAACAGAGAGATAAAGAGAGAGACGGAAGGAGGAAGAGAGACAGATTAATATATATGTAACAATTAAGTTATATTGACATAGGAAAGCAAAATTATTTTTGTAAGCCAAGTACAGACAGTATGATCAAATAAAATGACATTCTGACAAAATTTGAAAGTTATATCACTTAATATATATATATATATATATATATATATATATATATATATATATATATATATATATATATATATATATATATATATATATATATATATATATGGGCGAGATTCATCAAAAAAAGATACATTTTATTTCCGTTGTCGTACTTCCATCAATACATCGCGGAAGAACTTTTACAACATCGTGCACACCCACTTTTTAAATAAAGATTTCTAGGTACCAGTATGGTATACGGGAAATATAGGAAGAGGTTAAGCTTATGTTCCAGTCTCATCAGCAATTTTGTAGAAAGAGAGTAATCCGTAGTATGCTAGATCAAATCAAACAAAACAAAAATCTATCTACATATTATGCACTCACTTTCAATTCGAGGTTAATCATGTAAATTTTCGGATAAATATGTTTTATATTTACTGTTCTATAATATGCAAAAATAATTCCAAATGTTTTCTTTATCAAACTATAATTTCAGGATAATAGAAATATTACTTTTAAAAATGTCATAAATCTGAAATATGGATAACTACTTTTTCATCTGTTATTAAGAATGAAATTACTGATAGATCTAATCTTTTATTAAGAATACAATTACCAAAACTCATTCTTGTTTAATGGTTCAGATTTTTTTTTTATTTTAAAAACATTAGTTTTGATTCACGTTTCATTAATATTAATGTTGCACTAATGATGAGTGTTCATTCTGTGTGACTGTTTATTAGAAACTACAATTAATCTGATAGAATTGATATAGTTATTGAGTTAGATAGTCTACGTAATCAATTACTTAAATTGAAAAAGATGTAAACATATCTAGTGGTATGCTATTATACATTTTAATAATATAATTTTTTAATCAAAGTAGAGTGTGTTATATTCCTGAATTTAAAAAAATTATTTTCTCATTGAAAACGAATAAACTATATTTTGCTGCAAAAGATAAAAAAAAATTCAATTCTACAAAATATTAGTAAAGCTTTATTGATAAGTTGAAAGATTATGAAAAATATGTACTGAATGTACTGAATCCAAAATATTTACAATAATAATTTTTACAATAATATATACGAAAACAAATATTTTAAATATGGAATATAAATATGAAATTAATTCCTATATAATTTCTGTTTTATTCCTGTAATATTGCTCTTTTATTTCTGCAATAGTAAACTCAAACAACAAAATCTTCAAGTCTTATAAATTATTATTATATAGTTTTCTATTTTATAAATTATTATTATTTTAGAAAGAATAGTTTTACAAAGATATGTCTTTTTAGTTTATCTGAAATTTCTTTTTGAAATTATATACATTACTTAAATTTAAAATATAGCTGTATAATATTACTTACATATATGACATATTTATAAATAGTTTTTCTTATATTTTTGAGAATTTTAAAGATCATTTTTCTATTAGTATAGTTCTATTGTTCTATAATCTGTAAATAATAATAAATATGTTTTCTTTATCAAATTATAATTTTAGGATATTTGAAATATTACTTTTCAAAATGTCACAAAACTAAAACATTCATAACTGCTTTATATTCTATTATTAAGATTGAAATTTACAAATAGATCTAATCTTTTATTAAGAATGTAATTACCAAATCTCATTCTTGTTTACTGGTTTATCTTTTTTTATTTTAAAAACATTAGGTTTGATTCACGTTCCATTAATATTAATTTTGCACTAATGATGAGTGTTCATTCTGTATGAATGTTTATTAGAATTTTCCATTTATCTAATAGGATTAACAAATTTACTGCATTAAATAGTCTACGTAATCAATTACTGAAAATGAATTGAAAAAAAACTGAAGATTTCAAGTGGTATGCTATTATACATATTAATAATGGAAATTTTTAATCAAAGTAAAGTGTGTTATATTCCTAAATTTAAAAAATTCTTCTTATTATATAAAATGAATGAACAATATTTTACTGTAACAGATAAAAAAAGCAATTGTATAAAATATTAGTAAAACTTTACATATAAACTGAAAGATTATGAAAGTTCTGTTCTGAATATACTGAATCCAAAATATTTACAATTATAAATACGAAAACAAATATTTTATATATAGAATATAAATATGAAAGTAATTCCCGTAATATTCCTGTTTTATTCCTATATAATAAACTCAAATAACAAAATCGTGAAGTTTTATAAATTATTATTATATAGTTTACTATTTTATAAAATACTATTACTTTAGAAATATATGTTTTATAAAGAAATAATTTTTTAGATTATCAGAAATTTCTTTTTGAAATTATACACATTACTTAAATTTAAAATAGAGCAGCATAATTTTACTTATATTTGTTAACATAGGACATAAATATTACTTGTTTTTCTTATATTTTTTAGACTTTAAAATATCATTTTGCTATTGTTATTGTTCTATAGTTCGATAATATGTAAAAACAATCCAAAATGTTTTATTTATCAAATTATAATTTCAGGAAAACTGAAAACATTGCTCTTTAAAATGTCATAAAATTAAAACATACATAACTATTTTTCATCTATTATTTAGAATGAAATGAGAAATAGATCTAATCTTTTATGAAGAATGAAATTAACAAAACTCATTCTTGTTAAATTGTTTAATTTGTTGATGCAGATTGATTATATTAAAGTTAAACATAAAACTTTTTGTTAGGATGGCATAGTATTTAAAATTACAAATGTTGCACTACAACAAAACTCATTCTTGTTAAATTGTTTAATTTGTTTATTTCAAAAACATTAGTTTGATTCACTTTCTATTATTACAAATGTTGCACTACTGACGAGTGTTCATTCTGTATTAATGTTTATTAGAATCTCTAATTTATCTGATAAAATTTGCAAATTTACTGCGTTAGATAGTCTACGTAATCAATTACTTACAATGAATGGAAAAAATAGTAATATATTTCTAGTGGTATGTTAATATACATTTTAATAATGTAAGTTTTTAATCAAAGTAAAGTGTGTTATATTCATGAAATAAAAATATCTATTTCTCATTGAAAACGAAAAAGTATATTTGCTGTAAAAGAAAAAAAGTCACTCAAATATTAGAAAATTTTTCCTCTTAAACTGAAATATGAAAAATATTTTTGTACTGAATCCGATATATTTACAATATAAAAACTTAAATAAATACGAAAACAAATATTTTAAATATGGTATATAAATATATGAAGTTTTATTCCTGTAATAGTAAACTCAAACAAAATCTTCAAATTTTATATGTTATTATTATGAAAATTTATATTTTATAATTTATTATTAATTTTAGAATAAAATGTATTTTTTATTTTATCAGAAATTTCTTTTTAATATTATATGCATTTCTTAAATTTAAAACATGGCAATCTAATATTACTAACATTTGTTAACGTATAATTATTACTTGTTTTTCTTATATTAAGAATTCACAAAATCATTTTGCTAGGTCATGTGTTCTATTTAGAACTAAACAGATTTGATAGGTTTTGAAGCTTTACTTTTATACTTCTACATGGAACGAGCTGGTAATGAGGCATGTGATTTATACTAAATATTTACAAAAAAATACTAAATATTTATATTAAATTTTACTAGTTAACATTTATATAATTTATTCACTGTAGTTATGTACATATCTTCACTTGAATAAATTAGGGAGTAAAGTCAAACAATTAATTAAATTATCGCAGGCTATAAAGTAAATATTAAAACAATTTCATTGCAAGTAATGAAATAGTCTGTACCACATGTTAAATAAATTAATTTATAGTATGCTCGATATGCTTGAATACTTGTTAAGAGTAGAGACTACAAAATCTCTTTAAATATGAAGTAATAGGAAATTTACAAAAGCAGCAGTGAAGTAAGCTAACATCTTTTAATCTAGTATTCGCGTTTCCTAACTTAATAAGAGTAATTCTTTAATTTACTTTTGCCAATTTCATTTGCAAGTAAAATCATATTTTTCGACTTAGATATTGAGAAGGCACTTTCAGTTTATTGCTATTTGTAAATTAAATTTTGTTATATGACTACTTACTTAGTAAAAATTAATAGAATGAGTGATTAATATCAAGCCGTAAGGGAAATAAATTACTCACTGAATTTTTCTTTGATGAATTTCTGTATACGTGTATGGGTTATGATTGTATTCGATAGAGATATGAAAGTGCATTCTTAAAAAAAGATTCTATTCAGTAACAACTATGAGTGCAAAAATTCATGCAATTCAATGCCTTTATTTTATATACGAAAGATAAATTTGTTATTTGGAGTGAAATATTTTCATCTGGAACAAATAAGTTCTATAGCTCTAGAAGCTATATATTTAATAAACAACATATGCAATATTAAGCAAAACATTTTGTATTAGTCCAACTGTTTGTTTTTTGTACTTCAGTCTATTTAAAAGATTTCTGTTAAATTTCTTCCTTCCTTTGTAAGTAACTTTTTCCTTACTTACATGTATTCATAATAGAAGTCTTCATTAAAATGATATTACTTTTGCTTTGACAAAAGAAACAAATTCGATTGAGAATGTGGTTTTAAAATAACACTGATAAATTGCAGGGCACCCGCCTACATGTGTATAAAATTAAATTCCTCCATTATTTCACAAGCGATCACGTCAACAGGCACGTAAAAATGTTAGTTAAAAGAATGCCATGCCTAAAGAAAACACAAAGTATTTGCAAAACAATAAACAAATATGCATCATGTAACTTTACAACTTCAATTCTTTAGATTTGTATCAATTACCTATATTGAGAAGATGTACACTAAAGGCAAATATCAACTTGAGGATTTTGAGGATCAATCCGACCTCAGATCCACTTGAGTTCGCTAATGTTGACTAGGGCATGTAAAATATGTTCATAGTCACAGTGTGCTCCAAAATTTCAAACTATATCTCCAGGGGTGGAAGCTAAATCTGGGTGTCTTCAGAGAGGTCCCTGCTTCTAATTTACGATGACCCACTTGATCTAAGAAGTTCTTTCACCCCAGTGATGCAAGTCAAACGGAAAGTGCATTGCTTCGAATATTCCACATGACCTATATATACGAGGACCCTCTAAAACTAAGACGTTATTTGACCCTAGGGGTGATCTTCAAACGGAAGGCGCACTGCTTCGCATATTTCATATGGCCTATATATACGAGGACCCACTTGAGCTAAGACGTTATTTGACCCTCGCAGTGCTCGTCAAACGAAAGCACACTGCTTCGCCTAAATCATATGGCCTATATATACAAGGAACCACTTGAGCTAAGACGTTCTTTCTCCCTAGTGGTGCTCGTCAGATGAAAGTCACACTACTTCGCCTAATTCATATGACCTATATATATGAGGATCCACTTGAGCTAAGACGTTATTTAACCCAAGTGGTGTTCGTCAGACGAAAGGCACACTGCTTCGCTTAATTCATATGGCCTATATATATGAGGATCCACTTGAGCTAAGACATTATTTAACCCAAGTGGTGTTCGTCAGACGAAAGGCACACTGCTTCGCCTAATTCATATGGCCTATATATACGAGGGTTAGCATACCCACATGAGTTAAGATGTTATTTCAAGCCAGAAATGCTCATTAAACAAAAGGCGCACTGCTTCGGCTAATTTAGTTGACTTACATATACAACGATTAAGGGTCTCACCTTAAACTTCTAAATTTTTTAAATTAAAAATTAATATATGGTATGATTGAAATGTTCTAATTATTATAAGAAAAGAGCAGAAGAAATATTTCCCTTAGTTTGAAAGTTAAGTATAGTCCCTCATAAAAGGGGTAAAGTTATAATAATATTAAAAAATACAAATATAAACTTATGTTTTACTTTTAATGTTAGATTATATTATGCAATTTCTTCTTCATTAAAAACGTCAAATTTACTTACACATTTGTTTGCAAAATATTTGACATGTTGCAGTGCAAAAGCCCTCTGGGAGGAATGAGATATGACATATTAAGGAAATGTCGGAACAAATTAATCAAGTCATAAATATAAATTTTTAAAAAAGATTTTTTTATTATTTTTATTAGTATTAAAATAATGATTTTAAATATAATATATGCAATATATAATAAACATATAAAACAAATAATTTAATATAAAAGATATAAATGTAATATATTTTATTATTTTTTTAAGTATTTAGATATTTATAAGTATTAGTATTTTTATTAATTTATAAGTATTTAACTAAAACTTATAAAAATAATAAATGTAATATGAAATAATAAATGTAACAATAATAAAAATAATAATTTAATAAAAAGATATAAAAGTAATATTTTTTTTATCATTTTTATAAGTATTTAGTTATTTATAAGTATTAGTATTTTTATTTTTTTTATAAGTAATCATTTAATCTCGGAGAGAATGCACCTTATGGTTATGTTGGTAGAATTTCTTATATATAAATAATAAAAGTAATATGTAATAAATGTAAAAATTATAATTTAATATAAAATGTATAAATGTACTGTTTTTATTATTTTTAAAAGTATTTAGTTATTTATAAGTATTATTATTTTTGTTATTTTTATAAGTATTTTACTAATACTTTTAAAAATAATAAATATAATAATAGTAAAAATAATAAATGTAATATGTAATAAATGCATAAAAATTATAATTTAATATAAAAGATATAAACGTAATGTTTTTATTTTTTTTATACGTATTTAGTTATAAGTATTAGTATTTTTATTAATTTTTATAATGTTTAACAGGCTTGAGACCCCTAGCAAAATAAAATAAAATTCTATTTTTGGAAATTTTACTTTAGTAATACAAAGTGTTATACTTCCAAATTAATATTCTACCACTATTGCCTCTTCCACTGAAAAAAAAATCTATCTCACAAAATAGTAGAGCCGTATAGCAGCGTACTTGAGATTTATGTGACGAGGCAAACATTTGTGGGAAACGAGCAGATGGCATTTTTTTGTTTCCGTCTACCTTTTGCACCATCGTCAAGATTGATAGAGTCACCGCTTTCGAGTTCTGCAAAAATGGTTCATATATAACATTCGTTTGCTGTTTCAAGAAAAATCGGATTATTTATACGCTTCTATGAGAACTAAAAGTAATACATATTCCTCTTATAGAAAAAACTTATAGGATAATTATATCAGTGGATCTTACTGGTTATTTCGTAAAATCTAAAGACTTTGTCCTAAATCATTTTTATATGGAAGCATTTGAAATATACTGTGATGCTTAAAATAGGTTAGAGAGAAAAACAGTTTACCAAAGGAGAAAATATATATATTTTTTATATATATATATTTAATTTGTTTTATCTATATATCTATACATGTATAAATGTCTGCATCTACAACTGTATAAAATGAAGATTCTATATATATTTACTATATATATATATATATATATATATATATATATATATATATATATATATTAAACAATCAGATATAGGTTTAGATTGGTTTGTATATAAGACAAATAGACAAAAAAAGTTACTAAATATTTATATTTTATCAATCTTTTAGTGTATAATAAGTCATTTAGTACATATCTTCCTTTGAATATTGTGGGGAATAAAGTCAAACAATTAATTAAATTAAAGCTGGACGAAAAATAATCATTGAAACAATTTCATTGCAAGTAGGAAATATTCTGAAAGTGTAAAATATTTCAGAAAAATAGAAAGTAGGATTTGGAATGTGATTTGTATTTTACAAATGATTAATTCTTGTTAACAGTACAGACTACAAAATCTTTAAATATTTTATTCATGCATTTTTGTAGCATACTCTAGAACGAAAAATCAACCCCCTAACCATACGGCTAAACAATTTTAATAGCATAGAAACAGAGAAGAGTATACACACATTCAAATATGTATATATATATATATATATATATATATATAATATATATATATACATATATATATAAGCATATATATATATATATATATATATGAAATGATGAGAAGTATACCCTTTTCAGAAAGTAGAAAATATGATGGAATGTTATTTGTATTTATATAAATAATATATATATATTATATATTTTTATGTGCAAAAAACTTCCCAAGCTGGATAATATATATATATATATATATTTATATATATATATATATATATATCTAAATATACTGTCATTTCAATAACTAAAAAGTAGAATGAATATATATATATATATATATATACCGAAGTGTTTGGGATTTTGTGAAGAGATGAAGTAAAAGGTAAAACGGATTTACAATTTTATAAATGTATTAAGATCTAAAATTCGTGGACCCGTGTCTTCTTCCATAAATCCGGAAAGATATTTTAAAAATAGTTCTTTCCATTTCAGCGATATGGATACTTTTTACGTAGGATTTTCTGTAAAATATATTATACTCTCAAAATAACAAAATCAGACTATATTTGTAATTTATGCATAAACGTTCCAAGCTGGATAATATAAAAAATAATTTAAATTACATAAATCCAAAGATAATACCATGACGCACATATCAGTATTCAAAGTATCCGGTAAAAAAAATGTATACATATATATAATTTCTACTCATGACTTTTTTTTCGTATCATATATACATATATATATACATATATATGCGGATTTACATTTTCACAAATGAATTACGATAAAAAAATATATTATTATATATATAATATATATATATATATATATATATATATATATAAATTGTTAATGATTTTGAAATGCAGAAAATAGGAAACAATTTCACATATTTCGGTAATTTTAATGGAGTAAAAACATTTTTTGCACATTTAAAAATATGTTACAATAGTTTTAGTTTGTAGTGTTTCTAAGGCATATTGCAGGTGCATGTATCACTATACAGGAGTACGAAGCCGAATGTTCCGAGTAATAATTTAAGGAGAAAAAATTTTAGAAAAAATCCACTCTAGGAAACTTGGCTAAATGTAGCTTCTTTGTTAGAGCATGGGTGCTAGCCATCCGCAGCCATGTTTGATGATTGACTGTTAAACTGTGTAATAGTCATGAAAAAAGACATTATCAAAACATTATTGGCTCGTTAGCTTGTTATAGGCTTGTCATATATGTACAGGTGTCCATAATTATAATTCCCCTTTCAAAGGGCTGTAAGAAAATGAACCACAGGTCAGAATGACTTAAAATTTGAACTCAATATACTGAAAGAAAGGGGCAAACGATTTGGAATAATATAAACAATTTCCAAAATGTGTCAATAGTTAGCGTTTTAAGTGGTATAACAAAAGTTGATTCGGCACAAAAGACATTTAGAATCAAAATACGACGGCTTTGGCATAAGGTTCAACTGTATTGTTTAGCGTGCATGTGTGTTTGGGCCGTTTGCAGGAATAAATGACTTCCATGTCAGTCAACAGTGGTGGCAGTATTAGGTGAAAACCAATCCACCCAGGAAAGGTATTGGGTGTGAAAAATTGGTTTTTTACTGTCCGGGTGCCAAAAGTCTCATAAAAAGCACATAATGATTGGGGTTTTAATTGTTCTTGGGCCAAAAACAGCACAAAATGCAACAATGAAAACGCCTGTTTATTCGTTATATTTGCGGCAGACAGGTTCAATATGCTTTCCAGTATTTTCCTCCATAATTTGAAAGAGATATACGGAATGTTACACTACAAATCGGAGTGTCTCAGAAGTGACATTGCTAATGTGTTCAATTCGGCTAAATTTGCAATCGGGCCACTGTACGCAACATTTTTAAGATACCCCTACAGCTAGAAGTCACAAGGATTGAAGTCTGGGATCTTGGAGTTCAGGCTGTTGGACAATTACGGTGATAAGTTTATTATTTCCGAAGTGCCTCTTGAGCAATTGCATGTTGATTTTGAGATGTGCAGAGGAACGTCATCTTGGATGAAAATGATTCTGTCAAGACATGCACTTTATTTCTTGCAAAAACATACATTTGAATAAATTCAGTGAGTCTGTTTTATTTAAATAATTCGGTATACGAATTATTGGATGATAATAATTTATTGACACTTAATCTCCAAATATATATTGTGCTAAAACCAATCCCCGGAAAATTTTTAGACAAATAAAATAAGTTTTTTCACTGAACTTAGATATACAAACCATTTTTTACTTGCCTCATAGGGTACTTTACAAGTCTAAAAAATTAACAATTTTACTCATCCCGTTATATAATAGTTGAATAGTATTACGGCCAAAGGTAAGTTAACACTCGCCCATAACGAATGTATTTTTTATGAATTTAAAGAATTACAAAACGTTAGGGAGGTTTATAATATATATCACTTCTCCCCATAGTCAAAATTGATACTGAAAAGAGTATTCCATAGTTAAACCAATCTATCATAATCGGCATTAGCAGAAATCAGTTCCGAATTATAGACCAGTACTTTTAATCGTTTTTGGACTTTCCCCGCCCAAATTGCTTTTAAATAACTGATGTTAAAAAGATATACATGTGAGGAGCATGAAGTAACGTATATCATATTAATTACCATAAAAGGGTTAAATTTAATTCCCCTTTGAAAAACCAAATGCCCACCTAATAAACCTTACAACCAACTTTGAGATGCACTGATCTAGGCTGTCATTATTAGTAAGCTCCCTGAACTTTCATGTTGGTTACAAAATGATCTTCTTCCATGTGATGATTTTGTTGGACCAAATAGAAATTGCTGCTGAGATCTCAATTTAAACGGATGTGTTACAATAACAGTCATTGTAATATGTCACATGTAAATCATGTGTAATTCAGACTGCGTGACACCAAGCATTACCATGGTTGACACAATGGGAAATCTGAGGCTATCAGTTCCCGCTACTTTCAATTGTTAGAAAGAACCCCTGTCAACTTGTTAGAATGATGTGACTTTGTCATCTGTATAGAGAGATTGACTATCACAGGGAATTTATTCCCATGCAAGTGCTTTATAACTTGAACTACCCACTCAAAATGGAGGTAGAATATTTAGTAATTTGAAATATTTAAAGATTCTTAGGAAGCTCATGGGAAATCAGCTGCTACGTTCTCGCAAGATTAAGGTATAAATACGCTTTAAAAAGGATTACTGTAAAATAATGATGATAAAAGATTATCAGAATCAAAATTTAGAATTCAAAATCAGTTTTAGGGATGTACCAAGAAATCAGGAGAAATTAAATTACATAATAATTATTAAACTATAAATTTAATTTTTTCTGAAATGTTTTGATACTTAACTGTTTTATGCCACATGATCAGTTCTTAAAATTTTGAGATGTATGTAAGAGTTTTTTCATTATAAGGATTCATAAATTATATTTAGCAAATAAATTAATTATATGCATCTTAATTGATAATTATTTCAGTTAATAAATCCATTTTATTCATGAAGAACAGAATTTTAATCTATAACAGCGTTAGGAATTTTATTATTTTGATGAGGAATGGAGAGTGGCTGAATGGTAAGCCTGTTGATGGATCTATCTTCAGGTAGTAGATGTTTACAATTAGCTCTAAGTTGTAGGTCTTCTCCTCTTATGCATCCTGAAGCAGAAATATTGACCTCAGCGTTGAAATACATAATTATAAACAATACTGTGTGAGAAAAATTTTATAGGCTTCTTACAAAATATATTTTCTTGACTAAATACCGAAATATAACTACAAACTAAAACAGTACTTCTAAATAAGCTAGAGATTGTAAAGATTACAAAGCTAATTTTGTTTGTAAAGAACTCATCATGTCTTTTATAAAATAAATATAAACATTCTTGCCTTCTCTATTTTTAATATATTTATATATATATATATATATATATATATATATATATATATATATATATATATATATATATATATATATATATATATATATTTATATATATATATATATATATATATATATATATATATATATATTGTAGCGACTTCACCTGAATGTGCTGGAAAACGATAGTCCAATGTACAGAACAATCCTTTTTTGAAAAACAAATAATTCTGCTCTAATTATTTACAGGTTATGGAATGACGATAATACATGCAATGATATGATGCTGGAAAATGGGATTATCGATACAAAACAAGCATTGGATAAAGAGGTCGAGAAACTTCTCATCGTTTCTTTGTAGGTCTAATGGCGATGTAGGTATAGTCTATTCAATGAACCAATTTAGAGGTTGTAGGTTTTCATTTCAGGAAATTCTATTCAACTAACTGAAGTAGACTCGCTCGATATATCATTAAATTCAACGTAAAATAAACTCGGCGATCATGCTGGTAGATGCGTTTTTACTGGAAAATTTGCTTTTCAAAAACGTTGTTGTTACGGCTAGTAAGTACAGAGGGTGTGACTCTCACAGTCGCTCTCTACAAGACATTATACGTCATACACGAGGGCACTCAATCGAACAAAAGTGACTATTGGACCCAAGATTCCGGTCTTTTTATGCCGTCGTCTGCACTTTTTTAACTAGACTTTGGGACACTTGATTGATAATAGAGTAAGGCACATTTGCTGTTTTGTAAAACGGCTGGCAGGAGAGGAGTAAGAAATTAATTTACGGACGTTACCAGTAATCGAGTCTAGCCGCGACAATCAATAGAACATAATTAATTGATGCCAGTGGTCATGCATTAGAGAACGAAGATGGAAATCTTGCTGTTTCCCTGACAATAATAAGGGGGTCAATATCGTGGGAGACTCTTTCTGCGAGGCACCAAGGAAACTAAAACTGGAGACACTCCACCGGTACCCTAATGAATTCCTCAAATATAATGATGAGTTCTCGGTCAGCAATCATGAATTCAGCATTCAATTCTGTTCGAAAGAAGGTCCTGCCACATGGTAATAATGTGTGCAGATTAAGTGTACTTAAGAAACGTTGGCTATTATTGCCAGATGCCTTTATTCTCACGGAAACAAATGAAATCTGTAGTTAGGAAACTAATATAACGGAATTCGTTATAATATATTAAAGAACTTTAAGAAACTTCTAAACTACACATATTTTTGGGATTCTTCACGCAAATATCGTACAAACTGAGCAAAAAATACTAAAGTTTTCCTCATTTGGAGGAAAAATATTCTACCATTTTTTCATGTTATTAAATTAATGAGAATGATATTTTCCTTTGCAATCTGATTTTCTTCTAATTTAATTTAGATTTTCTGTGGCCGTAAATGAATGCTTAGAATAAAAAAAACATAAATGAATAAGATTTTTCAAAAGATTTTTCGAGATTCATTATTTATTAATTGCAGCAATTTATAAAATAGCTTATTTTTTAATGTCTTATTTAAATGAATTATAATATTTTAATCTAGTTTTGGAAGCTTGAAAATAGGTTTTCTCTAAGTAATTTATTTAATTTGAATAAGATAATTTGGGAAATAAATCTCAAAAGGCAATTAGGGTAGTTAAAGAATTTATGCATATTTCTCATTTGATTTGCAATTGGATATTTTGTATTGAAGTGTCTTCTGATAATGATTAAATTATTTTTTTAATTATGCCGTGAAGTATTTGGTTGTTTTTTATAATTTTCTTAAAATGTATTTAAAATATCATTTCATGGTAAAATTTAGATAAATTGGTATAATTATTTTCGTTTTAAAAAATATTAATTTTTGAAATGTATGCCAGTCTAGGACACTCATTATTAAATTTCAAGGAATAAGGAAAACCAATTTCATTTTAAATACAGGGTATACGTTTTATTTTATAATTTTGAGTTAATTTTGATTAATTTTATTATATAATTTTAAATTTGATATTATATAATTTTTAAATGTGATAGTAATATGAGTTGATAAATCTATTTAGGTACAGTTCTTTAAATTATAACTGAATTCATTGAAGAAAAGAGGATTGCAGCAAACGTCAGGTCGAACCACTCATGCCACATATATTTTCCGATGCGAAATTAGAAATAGAAAATATGTAAGTTGCTATACACAACAGATATAACATACTTTAAAAGAACAGTCAAAAATACTTCATATTACTAATGGTTTAAAATGTACAAAATTTTTTAAATTGATGAAAGTTCATTGAAGTAAAAATCAAATTCAACCACTCGTTCCATAATACTTTTTCTACTTTTTGAAAAATAAAAATATGTAAGATGGTTATACACATTTTTTGAGAGGTTAGCAATTGGAGCAAGCAATAAGAAAACAGTCAACGGCTCATGTACTTTTGAATTATCACTGGTTTAAGATGTAGAAAGTTTTTAAATTGGTGTAGAAGATGGTTGATATAAATATCGGGCCAACCAACTCACGTTACACACATCTTCGGATGTGAGGTTTATTGCAAGAAAACTATGTAAAGTGATGTACACATATTTTCAGACGTTTGCAAAGGAAACATTCACTAAGAGAACAGTCAAAATTTCATTTACCTTTTAAATTACAACTGACTTAAGATGTACAAATTTTTCAAAGTGATGAAAATTTCATAGAAGTAAATATTAAGTTCACTCACTCGTGCCACAATATATTTTAAATTGCGAATTTATAAATAAACAAATTATGTAAAGTGTGCACATATTTTTTTCAGGTTCAGAAAGATAACATAAATTTTGAGAACAGCACAGACTGCAGTTCACAATGCAAGTGATCTAATACAAAAATGTTTATAAAGCATCGCTATTCTTCAGGCAGTTGTGTTGCGATTCTTCTCTTACATGTCCATAACAATGCTTCAACTTTAACCATACTAAAAATTAATGCAAAAGAAAATTACAAATTGGATTTTGTTAAAAACCAGCAACGAAAATGACAACAAAATAATGTACGAATATTCGTATGTGCCATAACATTTTAAAAATATGAAATATGTACACAGACACACACACACACACACCCACACACACACACACATATATATATATATATATATATATATATATATATACATATATATACATATATATATATATATATAATATATATATATATATATATATATATATATATATATATATATATATATATATATATATATATATATATATATATATATATATATATATATATATATATATATATATATATATATATATATATATATATATATATATATATATATATATATATATATATATATATATATATATGTATATATATATATATACACACACACACATATATATATATATATATATATACATATAAATTGGCAGCTTAAGCCCTGGTCTTATAGGGACTGTTGCCAGTGTGTCTCTATGTGTGTAGAGAAAGAGAGAGACAAAAGTGGAGAGTGAGAACAGAGAGATAAAGAGAGAGACGGAAGGAGGAAGAGAGACAGATTAATATATATGTAACAATTAAGTTATATTGACATAGGAAACAAAATTATTTTTGTAAGCCAAGTACAGACAGTATGATCAAATAAAATGACATTCTGACAAAATTTGAAAGTTATATCACTTAATACTTGCTGAAACAGATGCAGATTGATTATATTAAAGTTAAACATAAAACTTTGTTAGGATGGCATAGTATATAAAATACAAGCACTGCTATTGGAAATAATCGAGCAATGAACATTCAGAAAATGAGATTAATAATTGTTCTCTCCCTCTCATATCGTTTCTGCAGTACGCAGAAAATTGAAAAAAAATGGTAAATATGCGCATTTTGCCGGTCACCTGTTGCTGATGCATGTTCTTTTGTAATGGGATTTCATCCAAGCGGCTCCATATTTGTTTTTCGCTTCATTGCAATTCATTCGGAGACCCTGCATCATAAATTTCATGCTGCTCAGTGAACAGTGAAATTAGGTTGTGATAAGAAATAGTCAGAGTTCTTGCAGATCAGAGCATTGCAGGGTGAGAGAGTGGGAGTAATAATGTATTCTATTTATCCGTTCCCATAAACTTACAGGAAATAATTGAACAGAGAGACATGTTGCTTTGCAAAAGCCCTCTGGGAGGAATGAGATATGACATATTACGGAAATGTCGAATCTTTTCAGGGAAATAAGAAAGAGAAAATTATGGCTTCGAAATAAAAATTATTTAATCGAGGAGAGAATGCATCTTCTGGTTATATTGGTAGAAGTTCTTATCTCTCATATTTACGAGAACTAAAAGTAATACATATTCCTCTTATAGAATAACTTATAGGATAATGAAGTGATTTACCTCTCATTTTGCCTCTATCTCTATGTATAGAGATATAAATATTTATATATTTTTTACATTTATATATCCACACATCTATCTACCTTTCTATATATGCATAAATATATTTACATCTATAACTATATCTATAACTATATCTATATATATATATTTCTATAAATATATCTATATTTCTATATCTATAACTATATATATATGTTATATATATATATATATATATATATATATATATATATATATATATACTATATATATATAATATATATATATATATATATATATATATCTATCTATATATACTTTGTCGACTATACTATATCTATTTCTATAACTATAACTATCTCTCTCTCTCTCTCTCTCTCTCTCTCTCTCTCTCTATCTATCTATCTATCTATCTATCTATCTATCTATATATATATATATATCTATATATATATATATATATATTACTTTACCGATATCTATATATATATCTTATTCTATATCTATACATGTGGCAAATGTAGACCATAAATCAATCTAAATCAAACAAATATATTGTATATGGAGGAAAAATATACCAGAGGAAAAATAAAGATCACTGTATGACAGCTTTTAAAATTAAGCATATATAAATTTAACTTCTACAAAGAAACTTGAAAAAGACGATTAAAATATATTTTTCATGACAAAGTGAGTGGAAAGACTTGTTTTCACTTTTTTTTAAACTTCTTTCTAAATATGTAGTTCAACAGATAATTTCGTATTCTATAACAATTAAAAAATACATTTGCAATCAATACATATCTTGTGAGAAGCGATTTTGAAGATTTAGGCCCAGGTGATATTTCATTAAGCATATAGATTTTATACCAAATTCAATTCTTTGAGGATAAACCAGTTTTTATAGGATTTAGATATGAATAAATTCGACCAGTTAGCTCTTTTTTTTCGCAGTTCTCCCAACCTACAGCGACTTCCTCCCCAAAAAATTATTAAACTTTTACTTAACCGAAGAACTGTGAGAATTAATAATTAAATTTTTCATACTAGTTCGTAAGGACTATAGAACAAGTTCTTACCGTTTTTTCTCCATTTCTCACAAAATTGAGATCTAGAATTTCCTTTCGATAAGAGAACACGGGAAGTGAAAAAAAAATTCTAGATAAACGCATCAAGTCAAAATCTAATTTAATTCAGCTGCTTTTGTCAAAAAATATTAGATTATCTCAGCTTTCAACCTTCACGTAAAGATAACAAAATTGATATCTTTGCCATCGAGGCCGGATGTTTCAGTGTCATTAAATAAAATAACAGTCGAAAGTTTTTCTAGAAACATATATTTTTTTCTGTTAACCTATCTTCTTTTTGTTCACTTTTGGCTTCTAAAATAGATTTCTTATTTTGTGAGTTATCGCACTTTTCATTAAATGATTTTTTTTTTTGTTATTTGCTAAAAGTTTACTTCGTATATAACTCTATTTTTGAAATCTGTACTCGAAAACTGACATAAGTAATGTCATAATAGAAAAACGATAGTTTTTATTTTATATATTTCGTACTCTGCATATTTTATTCAAACGCAAAGAAATTTTTGAACTGTAAACATTTTCCAATAATCCCCTAAATATGCATAACTTTTCTGATAATTCTAAAATAAATTGCATGTTTCCATATCTTTTAAAAGAACGTTTTATTTAGAGAGCAATCAAAGAGATGCATCAAGTACAATATGTTTCATTAATTGTTTCAAGCAAATATGAATTATATATCAACAAATTTCCAAAGTTTCGATTTCGTATTCTGCATATTTTAACTATACACAAAGGAATTTTGTATTGTAAATATTTTCCAATATTCTACAAAATATGCATAACTTTTCTGATAATTTTAAAATAAATTGCATGTTTTCCATATATTTTTAACAACTTTTCATTTAGAGAGCAATGAAAAAGACCCATCAATTACAATATGTTTCATTCATTGTTTCAAGCAAATATGAATTATATATGAAAAATTTGCAACGTTTCGATTTCGTATTCTGCATATTTTATCCATACGCAAAGGAATTTTGTATTGTAAACATTTTCCAATAATTTGCAAAATATGCATAACTTTTCTGATAATCCTAAAATAAATTGCATGGTTCCATAGATTTTAAAACAACTTTTCATTTAGAGAGCAATGAAAGAGACCCATCAATTACAATATGTTTCATTCATTGTTTAAAGCAAATATGAATTATATATCGACACATTTGCAACGTTTCGACTTTTTATTCTGCATATTTTATCCATACGCAAAGGAATTTTGTATTGTAAATATTTTCCAATATTATGCAATATATACATAACTTTTCTCATAATCCTAAAATAAATTGCATGTTTTCCATGTATTTTTTAAAACACTTTTCATCTAGAAAGCAATTAAAGAAACCCATGAATTACAATATGTTTCATTCATTATTTCAAGGAAATGTGAAATACATATGAACAAATTTGCAACGTTTCGATTTCGTATTCTGCATTTTTTATCCATACGCAGAGGAATTTTATATTTTAAACATATTCTAATAATCTGCAGAATATGCATAACTTCTCTATTAATCCTAAAATAAATTGCATTTTTCCATATATTTTTTAAACAGCTTTTCATTTAGAGAGCAATCAAAGAGATCCATTAAGTACAATGTTTCATTCATTGTTTCAAGCAAATATGAGTTATATATAGACACATTTGCATCGTTTCGATTTCGTATTTTGCATATTTTATCCATACGCAGAGGAATTTTGAATTGAAAACATTTTCCAATAATTTGCAAAAAATGCATAACTTTTCTGATAAACCTAAAATAAATTACATGTTTTCCATATAATTTTTAAACAACATTTCATTTAGAGAGCAATGAAAGAAACCCATCAATTACAATATGTTTCATTCATTGTTTCAAGCAAATACGAATTATATATTGAAACTTTTGCAGCGTTTCGACTTTTTATTCTGCGTATTTTATCCATACGCAAAGGTATTTTGAATTGTAAACATTTTCCGATAATTTGCAAAATATGCATAACTTTTCTGATAATCTTAAAATTAATTGCATGTTTTACATAATTTGGCAAAAACCTTTTTATTCAGAGAGCAATCAAAGAGACCCATCAAGTACAATATATTTCATTCATTGTTTTAAGCAAATATGAATTATATATTTACACATTTGAAACGTTTCGATTTCGTATTTTGCATATTTTATCCATACGCAGAGGAATTTTATATTGTAAACCTTTAGCAATAATCTGCAGAATATGCATAACTTTTCTGATAATTCTAAAATGCATTGCATGTTTCCATATCTTTTTAAACAACTTTTCATTTAGAGAGCCACCAAAGAGACCCATCAAACACAATATTATTTATTCCTTGTTTCAAGTAAATATGAATTGTATATGAACACATTTAATACCAAAAACATTAAAAATCTTTACAAAAAAATTCAAATAAACATGTATATTTTAACATGTTTAAAAATCATTTTTGATTCATTTTGCAGAAATCAAAAAACTTCTTAACACATTGTATGCGAGACAAGTACTAGTAAGTTTTCTGACGACTGATACTTGAGCGCAGGTCACGTACTAGTAACAATATGGTAAAAACATCGTGTAACAACATGGTTTGTTTGTGGGTACAAAAATAACGGTATGCTACTATTTCTATTTGATTTTTCATATTTACGATATTATTATAAATTTATCCACTAAAAAAATATATTTTTTGTTTACACAAATCTTAGTTGATATAAATATTTATATATATATCCTTTGACAAAAATAACACTTATGGAATTTTCTTGCTATTTTCTCGTTATCTAAAGTACTCGGATTCAGTAATTTACTAAGATTTAACGACAATAACCTGGAATCAATATGGAAATGGTATTGAACTTTTGTGAGAATGCCCAAAAAATCAGAGAAATAAATACAGATGAGAAAAACTCATAAAGGACATATCGAAATTCAATTTCCTTCAGCTGCTATGAAATAAAATATCGATTTATCCAAGTTTTACGGCTCTTTGTGAGAATTATAAAAATGGCATAAGGTTCATGTCCAGTCTCCTGACGACATTTTAAGGCTCCGGAAGCAAAAAGACTCATTTCGAAATTTCTCTCCTACTTTGTACAATATATTTCGTTTTCTTTCAATTTTTATTTTGTAAAAGAAAACGTATCGCTTGGGACACCTATATTATTTTCATTTATTGCCATATGGTTAAGAAAGACACACTATTTATCTACTGTCCTTTCAATTTAAAAAGAGTATTCGAAATTTCCGAAGATAGTTAAGTCTGATCATCAAGTATGTCGTTAAACATTATTCCATTCTTTCTGTACAGAAAAATTCATTTTAGAAAACTGGAAATTGAAATGTTTTTCCTGAATAAAATGCTTTTAAATATCAAAATTGTCTGAATAAATTTAACATACCCACAAAAACACACTTATATATGTATATTTAAGTTCAAATTTTTAATGGAACTTAAAATATTATATGTTATCAGGTGTATTATAAGCTGGATATATATTATATAAAAATTTTAAAGAAACACACACATATATGTGTTTTTATGCATATATATGTATATATATTATATATATATATATAATATTATATATATATATATATATATAAAATAATATATATATATATTTATATATATAAAATATTTATATATATATAATATATATAATAATTTATATATTCGTTTATGTATCACGTATATAAAATAATTTGATTCATTAATATCAAAAACCTAACACATTGTATGAGGGATACGTACAAGTACGTTTTCTGACGATTGATACTATTGACTATTGAACATATTTTAGGGAAAATTATTGCTACAGGGAAAAAAGAAAAGCCGCAAAGACAATGTCCATGGGTCCTGAGAAAAAAGTGTGAAGTGAAACATCTTACATATGCAAGTTTTGCTGTGTACCTCTTCATAGAGGAAAATTCTTTGAACGTTACCGCACTGTAAAGCATTACTAGTTTTATGAGTACTCTTTTCATTTTTTATAATGTAAAAATTTTTGTATATAACATAATTCTAAAAAACTAAAACTATATCCGACCATTTCTATTTTATTTTTCATATTTAAGATATTATTATAAATTTATCCACTAAAAATATATTTCTTTTGTTTACAAAAATCTTACGGTTGTTATTTATATATTTCTATTTATATATTTGTTTAAATATTTCAATGTAAAATACGAAAAGCTGGTTAAAATATTAAATAATTTTCGATCTATTGAGATTAAACAGAATAAATAATTTACCCACAAAACGCCAGCTCCCGGTGCAATTTCTCTGCAAAATGTACCCACAAAAAATGTGTTAAGAACACTAAAGTTGAATTTGAAGCAAAATAAATGCATATTTGGTAGCTACTTTTACGTTTTATTATACATTGCTTGTTTTATCTGTTTAAAATATATTTTATTCAGATCACATTTCTTACTCTGTCCTTTCATTTTATTAAAAAAAAATATGACATCCTATATTAAATTTGTACTTAAAAAAGTGTTACACTTAAACATTAATCATTAAATAAAATAACGCAATTAACTTTCAAGAAAGACTTATATTTTTACTTTTGGTTCGAAACAAAGAAGAATTGCTTAAAAAAATAAACTAGTCAAATTAGATAAATTTCAAATTAACACTTCCATTATTATAATTGTATTTTAAGTAAAACTTTTAAATGCAAGAAAAAATATCTAATAAAGGGAAATCACTAATTCACAAAAATAGGTGTAATTAGTGAAAGTGCTTTTAGGAATTGTTAGCTCTTATTTATATCTTGAATTTCTGGAATTAAAATATTTTAATATTTGTAGTGAGAGAAGAGCTCTTTGGAAAAGGTAATTAACGTTAATTACAGAATACTTTAAGAATAGTTATAGCATATAGTATATATAAATATATATATATAGTATACATATATGATATGGTAGTATATTATCACTCATATACTTATTAAATAGTAATTAGGAATATATGAGTGCAGATTTTATACACACACACACACACACATAATATTTTTACATAATTATATTTATAAAAGAAAATATAAATATATATATATATATATATATTATATATGTGTGTTTGTGTTTTTGTGTCTGTATATATGTATAGGTTATTTATATATATTTATATATAAATATATATATATAATAAATATATATTATATATATATTTTATAATAAAATATTTATATATAAATATATTATATTAAAAGATAGATAGATAGATATTAAATAGATATAATATTAAATATAGTAACATATATATACATTTTTATATATTATATATATATATAAAAATTATATAATATATATATTATATACTAAATATATATATAGTATCTAAATAGATATATATATTATAAATATAGATATTTATACTATATACATAATATATATATAGTATACAAATACAATATTTATAAAAATCTAAAAAAATATTTTAATATAAATATGGATATTATTTAATATATATTTATATATAGA
>CM063500.1:35428617-35451117 GCA_032207245.1 Pardosa pseudoannulata
AAAATAAATTATTTTTTTCTTATTTTATTAAAAAATTTTATTATAAAAATTAATATATAAAAATGTTCTGAAAAAAAAATATTAACTATTATTTTATACCAATGGGCAATTTTTATGTGTACTGAAACAGAAAAAAAAACATTCAGTTAAATAACAGAAATTTCAGAACAAAAAAATTAAATATTTGACAATTGGTCTAAGAACCGCCTGAAAATTTTAATATAATGATTCCCCTGTTGTTTTCGGAGCGTAGCGTTCCTATCAATTTTGCAACACTGCCTAACGCTTTGCACGTTTATTGAATCATTATCAAATTCATCGTTATATGAGAAGCAGTCCAAAACGTCTCTCTCACTAACATTATCTCAACTAAAATCGCTTTCAGAATCTGAATCAGGAATATACACTCTGTCAATCGCTGATCGTTTTCTAGCAGCCATTTCTGATAAGAAAACCGCAAAAAGTTAGCGGTAATCCTACGAGCCTTCAAATACGGCAATTAAATTGATAACTAATGGTATCTGTTCTTTAAAACGTAAATTAAACGTCTAATACTGTATATGATTTATTTAAGAGCTTAAACGGGGAATAAACAGGATGCGCTCATCGATAAAGGAAGAAAAACACATGCCCGCGGAAATCGCGGGATGAGCAGAATTTGCTACATTTGAGTTGCCCGTGGAAATCGCGGGATGAGCAGGCAGAGGGTTAACCTATGGGTCGCGACCCAAAATTGGGTCGCGCTGAGTCGAACCAAAAAAGTTAGTAATACACCAAATAATAAGTAATACCAACACCTCCTAGAACAAGTTAAATCCTGAAATAGATATAAAGTGCTCCTTGACAAGTATTCAACCGAGGTTTAAAGATCTTTCAAAATGTATTCAAGCATAAGGTTCTCGTTAAAACTGTATGACTTGCATTTAAAATTAAAAAAAACTAACATATGTATTGATATTTCTTTTTTTTTAGGAATAAGTTAAAATGTCAATTATTTTCAAAAATTTATAAATATATTTTAATTTGGTCAATAAAAATTATTAAAAACACTTGATTATTAATTAAAGTTTCCTTGGATCGAGAAGTACTTTTGTTTATCTTTATTATTAAAAAAATAAATAAAAAATTTGAAAGTTTAAAAAAAATCATCATCGTAGGATTGATGATTTTTTAAAAATACGCTCTAAAATAAAGCAATGAAAAAGTTTTGATTTTTTTTGGGTCGCGACATGAACATATTTCTCAAATTTGGGTCGCGGCTTAAAAAGGTTAAGAACCACTGGTGTAATGGACCGTTGTCCTATTTATAGGACAGCCAATTACATAAAAAATTAAAAATATTTTTTTTTTAAATTTTGGTTTTATATACTTACTTACACCATATTAATGATATGGATTAAGTTTTAATAACTTACAGAAATATTTAGTTGGTGTGGTACAATATGGGTTAACTGGAATTCAGCATCATGTGCTCTGATACTATTCTACTTGGCCTTGAATTGTATTGGGTTGTCAGCTAAGCCACTGTATGGCTCCGGTTTTGCTTCACCATGCGAGACAGTCTCCGACGACCTTTTTCTTTGATAGCATGTGGACGTCAAACACCATGTCGTCTACTTCTGGTTTCAACGCCATTCATCCACTTTGCATAAGTACTAACAACAGTAGATTGCGAACAACCCACGAGTCGTGCAGTTTCGGAAATACTTGTTCCGAGCCTTAGAGCCATTACAATCTGTCCTCTATCAAAATCGCTTTAACAAAATAATTTTAAACATCATACTTTCTTGTTTAGGTTGGAACAATTGGAAAAACTGACAGAACTTTATATTTGTAATTAACTAGCACATAAATCACATTTTTTCCTCTTTTTGAAGAAAATACTATATAAAAATAATAATATAAACTGTAATGCATAATTGTGTTTATCGTACAGGCAACAAATTATCTACGATCAATTTTGTTAATTTTAAACTCTTCAGAATCATTTTTAATATATTTTTAAATTCCTTGGTTATTTTTGACTATTTTGACAAATATGTCAACACTTTATTATCTGACATTTTTCACTGAGTAACAATGAAAAATTTCCCTGTTATTAAATATGCACAAGTCCAAAAATAAACTTACTGCGCCAGTGGTGCATGTTTAACAACAAAGGAAGCTTTTAGAACTTTAAAAATGAATCGATTATATTAAGAGTGAAAAGCTGGTTTAAAAAATAAAGAGTTTAAATCTCTTTTAGTACTATACGGCTTCATGTATTAAAGAAAACTAATTTTTAAGGTATGTTATTAAGCACTTAATATATTATTTATTTAAGTAGTTTATTTTAAGCCACAAGATTGGCTCTGCAATATTGTGTTCTAAGATAAACACACTTTCGACGAAGCATTTTTGGATTGAAATCGATTATATCCTTTAAATTTAGGACTCGTAAGTTTTCCATATTTTATTGATTTTGAGATATAAATTAAACTTCAGATAAAATTTAAAGAAATAAATAATGTTATTTAACTATAGGTTATATTGTTTTCTGAAAAACAAACTGAGATATAAATAGCACATTTTAAATATAGATATTAAAAGATAGAAGCATTTTCTTTTATTTTTTGAAATGTATTTTTAATTTAGAGAATTTGAGCAAAATATTTTTGGATTAAGGATTCAAAAGGTTAACCCAAGCTTTTAGGTACATTAGGGAAAATATAGTTACATATTTTTGGTATATAATTTTACATATTTAGTAAAGTATTGAATTTATTATGCATTTAGGTTTTAGGATCAATTCCTGTTCAAACCATGATTACGACAATTTAAAAAATTAAGATAGCAAAAACAAAACAAACATCCATCCATATCGTATTAGTGAAAGCAGTAACACGTTTCTGATAAATTATAAATGTACGAGGGTTAGTCTGAAATTTGTAAGACACTCTGAGATAAAAATTTACAAAATAAAAAATAACGATTTAATTTTAAAATACAAAGTAATTTAACATAGGAGACGATTTTTTACTGACTTACTTCAACTTGTTTAGCGTAAAATAAATTTTAAACAGAAGTGAAACAGGAGTTGATGCGAATACATTTTCGCGCTATGATTTTCTACGATTTTAAAGCAGGATTAAATCAAGAAGAATGCTTTTAACGGTTTCAATTGCCATTTGGGGATGAATCTCCATCTCGTGCTACTGCATTCAGACGGTTTAAAGAATTTAGCAGAGGTCGCAATTTTTTTTCAGGATAAGCGACACACAGGAAGGTCGCCGTCGGTAGTAATCCCGGATAATGTGTCTGCCATACGAAAAATGTTAATGGATGATAATCGCTGTATCTATCAAATTATACAGGAGGAACTTGACATTGGATCGTCAGCCATACACATAATTATTAATGAAGAATTACATAGGAAAAAAGTAGCACGAGAAAAGTAGTACGTTGGGCACAAAAAAGTGGAGAGTGTCATAATCAGTATCGTAACTCTGAAATTACTAAATGATGGTGGCCACCACATCATTTCTAAAATTGTAACGGGTGATGGAAACAGGCCGTTTTTGATGTTCCAATACGTCAAGAAAGTGAAGTATGGGTCTTTGAAGATGATCCCAAGCCGACAATGGTGAAAGTACAACGCACATTGAAATGAGTGATGTATACCGTTTTCTGCAGAAGTACAGAATTGGTCAAAGACATAAAGTTGGAAGGATAGAAGATAGTAACAGCAAACTAGTATACCACTAAATGTCTTCCACAAATTCTACAAGAAGTGAATGTTAGGAAACTATGCTTCACCATGACAATGCATTTTTGCATACAGCCGGATTAACAGTTGAGTTTCTTAAACAAAACCAAATCAAAGTGAGCATCCGCCGTATTTACCTGATCTAGCTATGTATGTCTTTTAGTTATTCTTTAATCTATAAAGAAACTTACGTGGACATCGTAATCATTCAGAAGAAGAGACTGATGAGGCTAGAAATGCATTATTTCATCTATACCAAGAAATGGATCACTTGAGGTATTTCATCTCTGAAAAATTCATCTACAAAAGTTCATTGATGCTGGAATAGACTACTTTGAACACATCTAAAATTTCGTAAGTATAACTTTAAGAACCTAGTTGTACATCAAAAATTTCAGAGTAACCCTCGTACTTATTTTGCAATTGTATCTTTAATGAAAAATCAATTCACTTTAACAAAAGACGGGAATCTTGTTAAGTGGTAGCGTTTACTGAATAGAGCGAGATCAAATTTAACTTACTATTAGTAGGACATCAGACCTGAATAAGTTAAAGACTCTTCTGATTCTCACTTTTACTTAAATAATGTAAAACATTTAATATAGAATAATATGCAACTATATTCTTTATTTAACCCTTTGACAGTTTCATTTTTTTCCAGAATTCGGTCAAAAAATTGTCACATTTTTTATTGCTATTTTTTGTATATTTTACATTTTTAAGTAAAATTATGTTATTAAAATTAACATTTCTAATATTTTTAAACCTTTATTATAACTTTTTTCTTTCTATGAAAGCATCAAGAACTGAAGTTTACCTTTATTCTCATCGATATCCAAGTTAATTTTTGGAATTCCGATGAAAGCAAATCTAGGAAGCAAATACGAAGGATTATAACAATTAGTTTAAAAAAATTGTCTTGCTTAACTCATTCCATCTGTACTACTATAAGAGTCACTACTATCCAGGTCATCTAGTAAACATTCGCTACTATCATTTACAGATAATTCAGTTTCTGATTCCGAGTCACAGTTCGAATCACAAGAAATTAGCTCAATATGCTCTGAATTATCCATTATTTAAAAGTAAAAATATATTATTCAACTCTTACATCAATAAAATTATCAAGCGGCTAGTAAAATATAACCAGAAAGTTATACACTGAAAGATAACAATTTGTCTTCTGATACAAATCATGCGAAAAAATCAGAGTTGAAAATACAATCAACTGCAAACTATCATTTACTGGACAACTATCGTCATCTATGTGAATAATTTGTTACTAAAATTAGAAAAAATACAGCCGAAACAGTGCAAGCGAAATAGAAATCAGATTGCCCGTACGCCGTAAGGGCAAATCAGTAAAGGCCCGAAAGCTGTGCCCGTACGTTGTACGGGCAAAACAGGGAAGGAGTTAAAGGAGCATTACAATTCATTCTTACAATTTTCCTGAAGGTTTATAAGTGTTAAATAAGTTTTAAACCCGACTATCACTCTTCCAAACCCTATAAAATCTTTGATCCAGGCTTTTACCTTTTTCCGGTGTTTATGTGCTAGATATAAATTTTAAAAGACCTTATTCTAGAAGTATAAAGGTTATCCTCGTGTACAAAAATATTTTTAAAGAAATTTGTTCAAAAAATATGAAGATCATTGTCTCAGCTCAACGAATTTTTAAAAGGCTATTTTTCGAGTGGAATATCTTTGGATTAATAATTCATAGTAAAAGCTTAACAAAGTATTTTTAGATATAAAACATCTTTTCTAAATTTACTTTTACTTCTACGGAAAAAGTAAAAATGTTTTTTTCTATTTACTCTGCAAATAGAAAGTTTGATGTATCCATACAAAATGTAATACATATATTTTTATACTATGCTGTGGAATTTACTGAGAAATGAATAAATTTTATCATTGTAGAATAAATGCCGGAAATAGATGTATTATAATCCCTAGTTATTTTGTGTAAAAAAAAATTTAAGTTTAAATAAGTATTTTATGCTATTCTGTTGAAAGATAAAAACATTTTATTTAAATTTGTATTTGTTTATTTGATATTTCAATATATTATAAGTATTAATTTAGAAAAAGATGATAAAATTTTTTTTCAGAAAATATTAATGTAGAAGGGAAAATGAATAATTAATCTCATATAAACTGTATTAGAAAAGAAACACATTTTATGTATTAAAACATTTTAAAAATTATATAAAAAATATTCATTATGTATTGAGATGCTGCAATATCATTTAGTATTTAGTGAAAATATGCCCAAAACATTTACGAGTTATTTTTATCTAATATATGTATTCATTTAAATAAATGTTGAAAAAGAAATAATTTCTGAGCAGTCCTAAAAAGTCTAAGAAATTTTAGCGAAAAATAGTCTTTGTTCTTTAAATTTCCTTTATAGCTATTTTCAAAAAGAAAGATGTATATAATAAAACGTATCTAAAAATTTAAAAATTAAAAATCTAAAAACATATTTAAATAAAATATATTTATAGAAAATATGGGAGATATACTGAAAAATTAAAACATTATTTTGTATTTTAGAGTGAATTTATTATTTTATTATTAAAGTTTTTATTTTATATATTATTTTATTTTAAAAAAATTAGAGGATTCAAGAAAGTGTTAATGCTATTAGTGATTTACTTTTAGAATTACTCATTAATGCACACATTCTTGAAAGAAATCTATACTTTTTAACTAAAATTTCTTTTAAATCAAGAGCTGACTGATTTAAAACTTTGTGTTTACTGTATTCAAAAAACTTTATATAAACCTTTTTTTGAAAGGTTTATATGCAAAAACATGTTTAAAAAATAAATATATAATACTATCTAAAAAATTTGAGGATTTCAAAAAAGGTGCTATAATTATCAATTATTTAAATTTCCTTTCAGAATTACTCACTAATGGGTATAGTATGAATGGAATGTACACTTTTTAAATAAATCTGTTTTAACACAAGAGTAGACTTATTTAAATATTTTTAATTAAAAACTTTATGTTTACTGTGGTGGTAGGAAACCTTTTATGGTAATGTTATCAGTAAAATATTTCTCTCTTTTTTTGTATAGACTTCAAGATAGCATCGAAGTACTTATCGGCTTTTGGAAAGAGATTAGTTCCTTCATCCATATTCTGGAAAAGATGAAGATCTTGATTAAGTTTCCAAAATCCTTCAGTTAATCCTATTGCTGTAAATCTTATCTCTCTTTCACTTCTTCAAGTCTTGTTATTCTTTTCCTTGAAACATAATTAGGATTTTATTACTATTTACAACCAGTAAAAGGTCTCTTGCTTCCTCTTTACAAATGTTATTGACATATCTAATCAGCATTTTTGTCGAATTAAGGTTTTATTCACAAGCCTGTACCTGAACAACATAAGCGATGAATCACATGAAGGCTAAAACTTTAAAAATATTTTTACACTTCATTTAATAAATGATCTTGAAAATTACCCCGTTTATTAAGATTAAGTGTCATAATTTGATAAATGCTTAATTTCAAAGTGTGTGTGTAGCATGTTCAATTCAAAGAGGCAAACATTATTTATGCTAAAACACATTGCATATGTTGTTTTCTAATGAAAGCCTTTTCCAAATGACATGCTCAATGAATTCATATAATGGCTGATTGTTTAATAATTACTTTTTTGAATTATATAAGTTAATATAAACTTTAAAAAATTCATTGTCAAAACTGTAGAGGATTATAGAAATTGCCAAACCAAACAACTATCAACGTTATGTTGTGTTGTATACAAAAGGTCAAGCCATTTGAAAAAAATGTTTCTATGAAGGTGATGAAAGCTTCATTATCGCAGAACATGCCATCTAACTTTCATTTTTTTTCTAGATTTTCAACAGTATTTGAATGCGAAGAAGACTTGTTCATTTTATGTCTAAGGAGCTGTAATGACAATTGATGCATTGACACACGAGTCGAACACATAAGCAGGAGCATTTAAAAAAAATATGCTCCCCAACCCAAGATCACTTAAACATTTATACAGGAACTGCTAAAGAAGTGTTTATTCTTCGCCTATATGATGACTCCCACATGTGGTCAAATTCGTTCTTTCTTCGCACACACGTGGTTAAACGAATAGTCAAGAAAACTAAGTCTATTACAGATAATCCATAAGGCAGTAGACGGTAAGCGTTAATGAAGGAGTAGAACAAAACCTCGTGAAAAAATAGAAAAGATATGATGATATTGTGTACGGTGTGGTAAGAAAGTTTACCTTTTTTACTATTGGCAGACGGTCCAGGTGATAAACCAAAGACAACGTCAGCATGTAGTGTTTCTCCAGTTTGTGGCATTTGTACATTGGTTCCTGTATCCACATTTCGCTTCATATATCTTTTTTTACGGTTGAGGTTTCTTCACAGGATTCTTTCTAAAAGCTTCGAAGTATAATATCATTACAAAATTAATGTGTTTATCCTTGTTCAGGTATACGAACATTGCAGAAGTCACAACTAACGAGTAATGTATATGTTAATCATAGCAAGAATGACCCGAAAGTGTCATTGAAGGTGTTGTCAACGTTTAGACGGCGTAAAATTGTTGAACCAGCTAAACAGACTGTGTGTGTATAATAAGGTTTTTTGTCTCATAAAGAAGTGGTGTTCCTGGCGGTTATCTCAGACCTGAATTCTTGGGACGTTGCGATAAGAACGCAGTCAAGGCACTGCAAATTTTAATCTAACGTTGTTTATTCATCGAAATATTGACACTGTGAAGGAATTCTATCCAAACCTTGTATGAAAACTGTTTTGAAACGTCATATATCTGCTTAAATAGTCATTTGTGGCGACCACTCAGCTACTACTTGAATTCACTTAAGTGATGTAACCCAAACGTTCTAACTCTTATGATATGGTCTAACTTTAACATATGGTACAGGAAGAATTTCTACTAGTGATCATTCGAGAATATTAGCAAGGGTTCTTTAGGAAGAATTTACAGGAAAATAGAATCTTGAACAGAGAGTGATAAAAATATCCTCACTCACACACACACACACACACACACACACACACACACACACACACATATATATATATATATATATATATATATATATATATATATATATATATATATATATATATATATATATATATATATATATATATATATATATATATATATATATATATATATATATATATAATATATATATATATATATATATATATATTATAATATATACATATATATATGCATATATGTATATATATAAACATATATATGCGTATATATATATACAATATATATATATATATATATATATATAATTATATATATATATATATATATATATATATATATATATATATATATATATATATATATAATATATATATATATATATATATATATATATATATATATATATATATATATATATATATATATATGTGTGTGTGTGTGTGTGTGTGTGTCGATGCCTGTGTATGTTTAAAATCGTATATATTCAAATTTCTGTTATATCTGTTATATTTATTATATATGTTATTAAAATCTGTTAATTCTTTTATATCATTTTAAGAAATAAATATTAAAGTCTTAAATGATTAAATGCCTGTAATGTGTTACTGTGTAAATATTAAACATATAGTAATAAAAAAGAATAAAACTTTTATAATAAATGATATTAATTTAAAATATATTTTAATTTTATGAGAATATAATTGTTTTTAATATTGTCTTTAATCTTAATATAAATTAAGCTGTATTTGTTTCTTATTATTGTAATCCTAAAACTTGGTATGGTTTAAACATTTCTCTATTGCTTTTCAATATATGAACTCCTACTCGAATATTAAAATAGTTCTTTAAATCATTTCTCGATTCTATTTAATGAAGGCTTTCATTTCATCTTTTTTCTTGAATATAATCTTAAAACTAATTTAAACGTTTACATATACATTAAATCTCTAAATGATTACTAATGATTTTATTAATTTTTAGGTCGTGCTTTTCTAATTAAATTTTTTTGGATTTACATTTCTTTACATCTCAAATTTGATAAGCGAAAGTAAGTTTTAATGATTTTAATTAAAACAGTAAGAAAAGAGTCGTATTTATATTAAAAGTTTAAGGCGATGCATTTAGTATAACACCTTACTAATATACAAAAACTGAATTAAACTGTTTATAAAAACAATAGAAAAGAAATATATTAATTTCCTGTCTTGCTTCTTTAATTAAAATTGTCGTTTTCTTCAGGGTGTTTGTAGATTTCGTATAAATTTGATAGATTAATAAATGCAATTCATGAGAAGATTAATTACTAAAGCAACTCAGTTGGATAAAAGTAAAATAAGTTGTAAAAATAGGAGGTGTAGACTTTTAATTAAAGAACGTAATTTATTTTGTCCTGTCATAAGTTGATTATGATCCCGTTTCTTGAAGATTAAATTAGTTTTTAATTTTGAGTTTTACTTTTAATTAATGATTTGGTTAAACAAATGCTAAATTATATCGAAACCTAAACTTCAAGTTCTGAAAAGTCTACTTATAGAAATTCACTCAAAAATTAGCTACGTCTAATTACATTCAAGAATATGTTATTATTTTGAATTAATAAAGAAAATTTTGTGATTTACCCCAATTCTTAAGCATGTTATAATTATAAACATATTTTGAAGATGTAAGATTCTCTTGTATACATTTAAAAAATCGTATTATAAGAACAATACAGTTTACGATCTAATGGAATTAATATAATATTAGTATTTTATTCTTATTTCTATGACTATTTACAATAAAAGTTTAATAGTACAAAGTTAAAAGTACAATAAAAGTTTTAAAACTTATATAAGAGATTTTGCTTCACTCATGTTCTACAGTAGATGCTTATGTTATTATTTAGGCTATAATATGCAAGCTCCAGCTGAATTACTTAAGTGTATATTCTGTTTTAATATCTGGATTTTAATCTGTATTTAAAGCCATAGGAAAACCAGTTAAATGGAAGGAATGCACCCCAGTGAAGACTTGAATATAATAATTCCACTGATTTTCATACAAAGAACAGGTATATTGTTTCAAACTGAACAATTCTAAATAATATAATTACTCTTTCATTTTCTTGTTTAACTTGGACCTCTCCAATCCGATCATCAAGCAGTACTTGATCCCTTCTCATCTTAAATGTCTAGGATTGGAGATCATAAATTAGATCCCTGAAAAACTACAACTCCATGCAAACTCCAATTGAAATACTGCAATATATGTAGATTATAATTCGTATTTAAAGCCATAATAAATCTAATTAAATGGAATGAAAGCAACCCAGTGACTTGAATAAAATAAGGTCACTGATTGTTATACAAAGTACAGAGATATTGTTTCAAACTGAAAAATTCTGAATAATACTATTACTATTTTATTTTTATTTTTAATTGGACCTCTCTAATGTGATCTCCAAGAAGGACTTGATACCTGCACATCTTAAGGGGCTACTCTTAGAGATCATAAATGACATCCCTAATAATGCCATAAAAAATTATACAGACGGCAGTAGAGTAGATGAGCATGATAGTAGTGGTATCTACATTAAGAAACGGCGAGGATAAGTTGTCAATCTCCCTCCGTAACTCCGATTTCTCATCTGTCTTTAAAAGTGAATTAATTACAATTGACCATGCCTTTGAAGCTATTCTCCGTGAAACCGATTTAGGGGAATTCTGAATCATTTCGGATAGTTGTTCCGACCTTTGAACACATTCACAATTGGAGACAAAACAAATATTTCTATCCTTCTTAATCTAAAACTTTTGCAGAGTTCCACGATATTAATTTTCAGTGGATCCCATCGCACATAATGGCCAAAGAGAGTTGCAGTCCTTCCAATTTTTCCTCTTCAACCCTCACCTTTTTTTGAACATAAATCCATTGTCAACGATGAACTTTTCAAGGAGTGGAGGGTCCCTCCTAACGATTCCTTGTACGCTGACAAAGTTCTTAGCTTTTCATTTGCACTCAGTTGTGACAAAGCTTCTCGAACAGCAATTTGCAGACTGGCAAGTGGTCATACGCAGAGACTCGAAGGCAGAAAGATCTTTGCAGTCTGCTCAAAATGTCAAGCTCAGCTAGTATTAGCTGAGCACGTTCTTTCTGTTTGGGACTTTCAATAGAGGTATATATTCGTGATATATATTCGTCTCCTATTCTTTTCCTTGAATTTCTTAGAGTCAGCGGTCTGATAGACGCTGTCTTATTTCGTCAGGCACCTGGAGGATAAGCCAACAGTAACAACCTTTTTAAAGAAATCTGGGGATATGTAATGACATATTACTGTTATTACTGTCTTCTGAAAAAACTTTTCTAAAGATCATTATTACCGTAATTAACAAGACATACGAAGGATGGATAAGGCCTTCTGCTGTAGAATTTTCTGAGACAGCCTATTCTACGATCTTACTTGCAACTCTTTACTATAATCATTTTAAAATCTGGTTCAAATGAATATGAATCCCTCTGTTACCAAGTTCAAAGACATCGGTAATAATTTGTAAACTTATTTTTTTTAAACCTTTTTCCCTGATCCGTACTAACACGATAGTCTTCGTGATAGGAATCAAACTTTTAGCTTTAAAACTGGAGGTACTTGAAGTGATATTTGTAAATATACATGTAGAGAAATACCCGTTTAATTTTTCTAGGTAGCATAAAGAAAGTAATACAAACACACAAAGAAAAACATGATTTCTTATTTAAAAAAATTGAATAATTCAATAATTAAATATGAATACAAATTTTAACTAGTTGCTTTCATTTTAAAAAGTACTTTTGTGCGAGTATCAAAATCTTGGCTATAGTAAAAATATTTCATTGTCCAAACAATATTTAAGAATGAGGCCGTAATAGTTCTAAGAAATATTTATATATATATATATTATATATATATATATATATATATGTATATATATATGTATAAATATATATATATATATATATATATATATATATTATATATATATATATATGTATATATATATATATATATATATATATATATATATATATATATATATATATTTATATATATATATATATTATATATATATATATATATATATATATATATATATATATATATACATACATACATATATATATATATATATATATATATATATATATATATATATATATATATATATATATATATATATATATATATATATTATATATATATATATATTATATATTATACATATATATATATATACATATATATATATATATATATATACATATATATATATATATATATATATATATATATATATATATATATGTATATATATATATATATATGTATATATATATATATATGTATGTATGTATATATATATATATATATATATATATATACAGAGAGAGAGAGAGAGATAGATACATATATTCAGAAATAAAGAGAAAGAGATACATTTGTAATAAAAATTCTTTTCAGATTTTATTCCTAAAGTAATTTCCCTTGGTTCACATTATATTTAGTACCCTTTTTAAAAATAAAGATTTTTGTGATATATATTTCATCTGATCCTTGTGCTTTCTTTATTACGGAAAGAATTTTACCACTTACGTGGGAAAACCGCTTTCACTTTCTGTTTGTGACGAGCTAAGAATAGAATCAGAAGCTCGACACTAGCCTTAATGGCAAATAATATCCGAAAACAAGTTGTTGGAGTTTTCTTCTTTAACAGAGTTCGTGACGAAAATTTGAGATTATTGGGAGTGATACAATTAGAAAAAGAAAAAAAAGTTTATTCTCTTGACGGAGATCAAAATCGGAGAAATTCTGGAAAACATCACGCCGAAAATTGAGTGAAATTTCTTTTAACCCTTAATTCTTTTAACAGTGTCTTTGTTTTTTTTTTGTCATGTATGGAGAAACAAGTGCATTTTTTATAAGTAATTTTCTGTTAAAATCGAAAAGATAAGTACAAGTAAAAATACAACAATGTTACAAGAATTGTATTTATAAATTCAAGTTTTTATTTATATCTAAATAAAATGAAACTTTCATGAAAATTTGGCACTTTTTAATCCATTTGACATACTATGAAAGACTTACTTTGAAAAGGGTCTAGCAAGGCATTCATAATTTGTAGTTTAATTTGCACATTTTACTAGAAAAAGAGCAAAAGAAATCGAGAAATATTATTCATGATAAAGTAAATAACACAGGTATATTAACAGAATGATTTTCATTTCGTCGATGAAAAGAACAGTTTCTTTGTTTTTTGTCATATTGTGTGGAGAAATAAGTTCAAATTTGATACATAATTTTATGGTAAAATAGAATGTAAAGAATATAAAATCTTTAAATATCTAGTTTTAAATGTTTTTAATTTTAAGAGTATTACATTTTTTAAAGATCATTATGTTTTACGATTTATATCTAAGTCTGCCGTTATAGTCCCATTGTAGAATTTTTTATATATGTATGTATGTATATATATAACATTTTAAGGTATTGCACCTTTTTTCAAGAGCATGGTTTTGTAGAATTTATCTCCCAAAATTACAGCAATTCTGTTAATATAAATTCACATTGGAAAAAACACCTATATTGACATAAAAAAAGAAAATCGCTACAAATCCTTTTTCACTACCCTCCCACTATGATGGTATTTTTTTAAAACCCATATTACCAATAATTTATCAGCATAACAAATTAAATGTTTAGTTTGAAAAATTTAAATATATGCATATTTTAATTCATAAAGTACTACACAGTAATAATGAATTACTTTGAAAAAATATATTACATTAAGAGAGATGTAAATATTTTAAGTTAGCATTTAAATATGTATGGTAAAAATTACTTTTTAATAAAACCATAAACATAACCCATAAGAAATTCATTAATCAATGATTCAGTTTTTGCAACATCCTTTCAACTGAATACATATTTTAATGGACGAATTAAAAATCCATTACATGTCTCTGAAAATAAGATTTCGATATAAATTCTATGAATTTCAAATGCTAGAATATACAGCATATTGAACTTCAGTTAATGGTTAATATAATTTCCTAATTCCATTTTCCATTCGTCTCTTCATTTTAGTTTCTGAGAGAGAAGTTCATTAAGTGTCTGGGATATTAACGAATCTAACGTGAGGTATGAATTCAATTCAAGTGAAATATTTTCTCTTATCGATTTAATGCTAATATTATGTTGTAAATATCTATTTGCCTTAATCTAAACCCTTATAAAAACATAATTATAAAGATATGTACTACAATTCTAAATGTGCATTTTATACTTATTAATTATATAGTACTATTTTAATGATATATTAAATATTTTAATGATAGAAATATTTTACTTTTTTAATGATATTTATATCATTCATTTTGTGTTATATCAATAGGTTTGGATTGTTTTTGTGTTTTTAGAAGCAGTAGGGTTCATGTTTTGCTATTCGACGACTAATGAGAGAGGGACTACTGCTTGACGTGGATTTCGAACACCTACGAACATGCATGTTACAATGGGATTCGAATCCACTAACTCCGGTAGCGAAGATCAGCGTCCTAACCATTCGGCTGTTTTCAACAGGAGCAGGATTGAATCTATTCTCAAAATTAACAAGTAAAAATTATGAGAAAGGAATTTTTGATTTCAAAATATTTTTTTCTTATAATGCCTGAATTCCTATTTATCGTTTATATAAAAACATAACTAGGTATGGAATTTACAATATGCTAAATACAATTTTTAGTATTATTATTAATACTATTATTTTAATATGGAAAAAAGTAATATCATACGTTTATTTTCTCCTATATTATATCCTATATTGTTACATTTTTATATATGTTACCTTTATATTTTTATTACATCTTATTTATTACAAGAAAAAAGTTGTTATTTAACAAACAAAATGACCCTCAGATTTTCTATGTTTTAGTTATCAAATTGAGTTTAACTGATTTAAGCAGTCTATTTGAGTAGAAATTATGTATTGCTCAAAATTATTTAAAATATTTCCTGAAAAAATATTATTGTAGTTTTCTTATTGTTTTTAGTATATAAGTAGCATTTCAAACGTTTATTGTCTTCTATATTGTTATATTTTTAGACATCTTACCTTTATATTTTTATTACATCTTACTTATTATAAGTGAAAACGTTATATTATTTAACAAACAAAATGACACACAGACAGATTTTCAATGTTTTCCTTATGAAGTGGAGATTAACTAATACTGATTTAACCCCCCTTGTGGAACACAACGAGAAAAAAAAGTCTCCAAAAATTACGCTAAAATTTTATTGCGTCAGTGACCAAAGTGCTCTATGATTTTTTTACTTCACCCTTTGTCGACTAGATTGGAATACGGGAAACCCATCCTCGTTATTGTCCCTTTACTCACGGTTATAAATAGATATATAAATAGATATTATAGAATGTTAACTTTTAATACACATAAAGCTCGTCAAGTCTCGTAGATCATCCCATAAGAAATAATGGATTCTAAAAGTACAAATAAAAATATTCTTTAAGATAATTATTTATATTTTTTTTTACAAAAGTCATCCAAGCTATTTAAGTGGTGCAATTAGAGATACAGCTGTTACCGCAAACGAAATACTTCAAAATAGAGATTTACAAAGCCATGAAAAGTTTTCAGCATCTTTGTGCCTCAGGGAGTAGGTGTGCAGTTCCTTAACAATCGACCTGAAACTCCTACCTCAAAAATCCATGGGGAAAACACTGGCAGAAATGTACAATACATCCATTTTCGGAACGTTTTTGGAAGTCGAAAATTGTACGTGACAACCGCTTTGAAGACATCATCGGTTTGGCGGAATTGAACGTGCGAACCGCTTAGAGGGTTAAGCATGCTATTTATGTAGAAATTATGTATTGCTCATAATTATTTAAAATATTTGATGTAAAAATATTATTGTAGTTTTTTAATACTTTACGCTTTCGATAAGTAGAAGAAATACGATTAATGATTACTAACAGTAAAATAAATTTTGGTCACTACATATATTAGTCATATATTAATATATATATATTCAGAAAAAGTAGTAATCCATGAATATGTATTCATCATACACTTTTTGTCCTAAAAAAACCTTTTTTTTAAAAAACTATGCCAGAATACGACATAATTTCACCTAAAAAGTCAAACACCAAAATGTAGTCATAGTACGTTCTCACAATGCAAACCTCTTTAAACTATGATTGCTGACGTTGGAATATCACATTTTAACAGCGATACATATGTAATATCTTATGCCACAAGCTCAAAGTTTCAATATAAATATTCTGCACTCTCGCGTTAGCTCTAATGCCTAAAATAACTTTTTGATTAAAATAGAAGAATATAATTTAGACTTTTGAACATCATGTTCTAATTTTTTGTATTACATATGTATAAAATACATCTAATAAAAATAGCTGTTCTTATAATGCAGCCAAATCGTAAAATGTTACTTTCAAGGAGGCATCTTTTAAATTGCCCTTTCCTTATCCTGATAGGAAATAAAATCATATGAGTTCCAGTTGGGTGGATACCAATTTTTAAAGAACTCTGTTTTATGTAGGTGCCAAAATGATAATATATTCTTTTCAGTTCATTATATAGCCTGGAAAATAGCCAAAATATATCTAATATCAGAACTTGAATGTTTTGTATATAATTATCGAAAAAGTGTTTAAAATTACTGTAATTTGTATTGTTTTGTAAAAACATATATATATAATGATATAATGATTAAAATAATTTATTATTTAAAGATTGTATTGGTTTATGTTTATAGCTAGTTTTCCCAGAATTTGTTCATGGTAAAAGTTGAAATGTCCTAAAGTATAATTTTTTTTAAATATTTAGTTTAATGATGAAATATAAATGTACAAAATATATCACAACAGTTACTTATACATTATCCTTGTTGAAAAACTGAAAATAGTAGCTTTTCCTCTATGTATTAAGTTAGCACAAACTCAAAAAAGAATTATCAAAATAGTGTCTCAAAAAATGTATAAATTAAATAATTTTATGTATTTACAAATTAAGTTTTATGTAATTATAGTGAAAAGTCGGAGTTCCATATAGAGGAAGGAAGCTGTATGTAGTATGATTGATGAAGAGTCGTAGGTTTTATTTTAAGAGTCACCTCAAGTAGAAAAAGATCAGATGCTGAGTTGATGGAGAGACATTCTCTATTTTGGAATTCGATCAAATAATTTTCTTCACTTTATACTCTACAAAAACATCGTCCACTTCTGCCTTCATCTAACAGTGGGTATTTGAGATTCATTCTACTGCGATGCTCAAAAGTATTATGGAGATTAAATTGTTGCTTTGAGTTAAATTATGATGGAAACTAATTTGTTGCATTATATAAAATATAATGGATATTAATTCGTTACTTCAAGTAAAAATAACGCCAGAAACGTCGCAGTAAGACAAAACAAGGATAGACTGCTTAGGCTGGTCAAAGACCGAAGTGGCTCCAACGGAAACATTTTTCCGATAAAAAAAAATCGTCTACAAGGGTGTTAAAGCTTCATCTCTGTGTGGCACTCCGTCTCTCAAAGAATTATCAGAACTTCTAGGCTGCGTTCACGCCAAAAGCGTCGAAACACAGCCAGCAAGAGGGTTGCCAGGCGCCAAGAAAACCTCGCGCTCTGAGGGAGAGCGAAGGATTCCCGCGGCTCTGATCAATGAAACGTCGAGAAAAGGCGCGAGGAGAACAAAAACCCAATCGCAGTGAGGCACAACTCCGGTGGTGAAAATTCGCCAAAGACGATGCGGAGCGGAGCCTGGTAACACACTACAACGCGGCACCTTTCAAAGGAGCGGCTGTTTAACGCAAACCGAAAGGAACGCCTGCATAACTGTCAGAATATGAGCCGCTGGGCGCAAATTATGGTCGAAAGGTTTAAGGGCTGCGGATGCAGGTGGCCAGAACTGGACGCTCGGTCTGAAACTTAATCCCAGATCGGGGGCGGCTCTGTTTGAAAACACAGGCTGCACTCGTGATAAAAAAATAAGAGCTGCACCTGCAAGGGGCCGTATGCAAAAAAAGCTCATAATGTAGGTTAAAATATATGTACCCCACAAGGGAAATATGTAAAGAAGGGGCATGAAAAATCATTATAGTAATATTGAATATTAGACATTGAATTAGAATTCATATTTATAATGAAACTATGATGTTCAATTCTAAGTCGAAGAAGCATAGTACAATATTTGAAGCTAAAAATAACCAGTGTGCCGTGATAAAAATAGCAACAGATACAGATAATGACAGGCTTACGAATCCAATTTAATTTATGGTGTCATTCAATGCATTAAGAACATATCAAATACTGGAACACATGTTTCCTAATACTATTTAGTGTTTTTTTTTTATTAAAGCCTAACAATCATTATCATAGTCTCATTTAAACAGCATTATATAATTCACGTTAGCCCAGTTTAGTTATGCCCCAAAATAGCTTAAGTGCAGTGGAAGCGTAAAGCATCGTTAGCAAGGTAAGGATAATAGTGCTTTTTTTTAACAATTTTCCCTAGCAAGGGGAAAAATTGAGGTTTAAAAAATTACACCTATCTACCAAGGTATTTCGAATGTTTAACCGCTTTATACATTATTCTTTGCTTTGGCTGGAGATAGATTTTAAAATTGCAGGCTCTGATACTGCACAGTACAGTAATAAAAAAATGAAGTTCATATTAGTTTTGACAAATGTTATTGCAAAAGATAATGGCTGTTTAAAGAATGGAATTAATTTCTTTAGTATTATCATTCTTATTTTCCTGCTTTTAAAATGTCTACCACAATTTAATGAATTTTTAGTGTGAATAATTAAAAGTGTACTAAAGAAATGTATATGTCCAATTTTGTATCAAATAAAAAAGAATGTAATGCATGGAATGATCGGATTGCACTCACTTGGGCTCACGTGACTTCCGGCAATAATCAAAAAGGAGGATTGAAATCATTGCCAGGCTTTTCTGGCTGTGGAAGTAAAAACGGTAAAATCCAAGTAAAATTTTATACAGAAAAATGAAAGTGACTTTACTGGTACTTGTAAACTGGGAAAATATGTTTAAAAGCCTTAACCCTCTAAGCGGTTCGCACGTACAATTCCGCCAAACCGATGATGTCTTCAAAGCGGTTGTCACGTACAATTTTTGACTTACAAAAACGTTCCGAAAATGGATATAATGTACATTTTTGCCAGTGTTTGAGGTAGGAGGGTCAGGTCAATTGTTTAGAAACTGCATCCCTCTTTGACTGACATTTATTGAGGGATACAACCATACACTCTGAGGTACAAAGACGCTGATAACTTTTCATGGCTTTGTAAATCTCTATTTCGAAGTATTTCGTTTGTGGTAATAGGTGCATCTCTAATTGCACCACTTTAATATCTTGGATAACTTTCGTAAAAAAAAATATAAATTATTCTCTTAAAGAATATTTTTATTTGTACTTTTAGAATCCATTATTTCTTATGGGATGAACTTCGAGACCTAACGAGCTTTATTTGTATTAAAAAATAACAATTTATAATATCTATTTATATATATTTATAACCGGAAGTAAACGGAAGATACTGAGGTTGGGTTTCCAATATTCCATTCTAGTCGACAAAGGGTGATGTAAAAAATCATAGAACGCTTTGGCCATTGACACAAAACTTTAGCGCATTTTTGGAGACTATTTTTAATGTGTTTTTAATGTGTGTTCCACTCGAAGGGTTAAATTTTATACGTTAAAGAAATATGGATAAATCAAATTATATTTAGTAAAATTAGAAGCAATAGATAAAATAAATTTGCTAAAACTTCAACTTTCTAAAACAATCCCTTTTTTTAAGAAAAAAACCTTAATATTTTTTAAAATTCCCCAGATTTAAGAAAAGTCTTTGTAGAATTTTCTAGAATTTTATTTCTAAAAGTTTTTAGGCTAAAGCGCTTCCTCAGCTGTACATTATGAATTAAACACCGATTTTTTTACACACATTTACATCTTACTGACACTTCAGAGTCATTTATATATGCCAGTGAAAAGTTCAACATCAAGAAAAACCTTTTCTAATAGTTCGTACACTCTGTCATTCACAAGCACATTAGTAGCAACCATTAGTGTTTCGACACGATAATTTGAAGTTCACAAATTAACGTCAAACCTTCAATATAATTCATTTCCGAATAAACTTCCTCTTTTCCTATGGTGACTTTTTAACTGTTAAATTTTCTCTCTCTTCTTATCTGCATATATATATATATATATATATATATATATATATATATATATATATATATATATATATATATATATATATATATATATATATATATATATATATATATATATATATATATATATATATATATATATATATATATATAATATATATATATATATATATATATATATATATATATATATATATATATATATATATATATATATATATATATATATATATATATATATATATATATATATATATATATATATATATATATATATATACATATATATATATATGTATATATATATATATATATATATATATATATATATATATAATATATATATATATATATATATATATATATATATATATATATATATATGTATATATATATATATATACATATATATATATGTATATATATATGTATATGTATATATATATACATACATATATATACATACATATATATATATATATATATATATATATATATACGGTATGAAAGACAAAAACATTCAAATGTATTAAATACTTTATTAAAGCCAATAATATGATGTACCTAGCAACTATACCTCAGGTGCATCTGAATTTGGCCTGTAGGAATTAGAAATTTGTTCTTTTCTTCCGTAGAAATTAAAACTATAAACAAAATTTTTTATCACTTGATAAATTTGCTAATGTCGACTCTTGCATGAGCAAGAAAGTTGGTCGGTACTTAATCCTTTTCTAGAGACAAAATAATAAAATGTAATTGTTTATGAGATTCAAACTTAAGTTTCAATTTTCTAATTTGTGAGGTGTTGATGGAAATTTAATATTTCTATCTCATTCACAATCAATATTATATATATATCAATATTACAATCAATTAAAAGAATATTCTTTAATTTAAATAAAAACGACAATGAAAGATTGTTTTTAATCTATATTATCCTATCCCAATTCCTTGCAAATATTTTCTGTTATTTAAATATTTTACTGGTAAGAATTTTAAATGTATTTTAAGCCCTTACTTGGTTTTGAATTTACTAAATCTGTAAACAATTCTATTAGAATTTCAAACTGTTTGATGAATTTAAAATTCATATTTTTTCACTCGACCTTTTAAATTAAATTTAGTTCTTTTCGATATTAAGCTTAAATAAAAGGCTTTTTTTAACGTTACTATATATTTTCTTTTTTATATTTCATACATATGATATTAAATAATAAATCTATGGAAAAATAAATGTCGTATACATATAATGAATAAATTGCATGATTAAAAACATAATAAATAAAATAATAAATTTAAGACACTTATAAATAAATATGTTTATATTAAGTGCAAAAGGAATAAAAATGAGACATATAAATTAATACTTAAAATTATAAATTAAAATTTCATAAAATATTACTTTTCATTTTACACCATTTTACATTAGTTTATATCTAATGTCATATTAAAGATTCAATAAATCACAGAGGAGCAAACAAT
>CM063500.1:35453617-35481117 GCA_032207245.1 Pardosa pseudoannulata
TGAAATCTGGTCCAGAAACTTGCCAGTAATTATCAATTTGTCGCTTTTTGCCTCAGAATATTATAACTATAAAAATATCTTGTAGCACTTGATAAATTTGCTGATGTCGACTCAGCCTGAGCAAATAAGTTGGTCGATACTAGTCCCTGTTTATAGACAAAATAATAAGAAGTATTAATCTATGAGATTTGAATTTTAAGGAAGTTTAAATGTCCTACTTTGTGAGCTGTTATTGTATATTTAATATTTCTACCTCATTCACAAACAATATTCATATTAATATATAATATATATCAATATTCATCTTAATATATAATATGTATCAATATTCATATTAATATATAATATATATCAATATTCCTATTAATATATAATATATATCAATATTACAATCAATAATAACAATATTCTTTAATTTAAATAAAAATGAGAATGAAAGATTGTTTTTTAATATATATTATTCTATCAAAATTGTAAATTTTACATTGTATTTAAATGTATTACTCGTAATAATTTTAAATGTTCTGCCAAGAAATTACTTCGTTTTGTATTTACTAAATGTATAAACAACTCTATTAAAATGTCCAACTGTTCCATTTTAAATTAATATTTTTTTACACTACTTTAACTTAAATTAAATTTAGTCTTTATTGTCATTTAGCTCATATAAAAAAACTATATTCTTAGTTACTATTTATTTGTTTTTTCATGTTTAATACATATGATAATAAATAATAAATCTATGTGAAATTAAATGTCATATACATATAATAAATAAATTGAATAATTAAACCTATATTAAATAAAATAGTAATAAACAAATTTAGAGTCAGTTATAAATACATATTTTTATATTATGTGCAAAAGAAATAAAAATGAGACTTTTATAAGAAAATTTAAGAAACTATAAATTAATAATTCAAAAATAATTGGTTTTTATTTTAACCTCTTTTACATTAGTTTATGTCTAATGACATATTAAAGATTCAAAAAATGATATAAAAATAAACAATAATGTTTTGAATTTTCAATATTCTCCTAAATTAGTTTTGGGATAAAGTATTTGTTGAACAAATACCGAAAATGTCTTTATTTCTGTCATGACGAATATAAGAATTGAAATAATAACTCCACGACTTTTTTATAAAAAAAAGAAATCTCCTCAGACTTTTATAACATTGTCATGAAATGTAAACATTAACTGAAAATTCTCGAATTACAGAGATTTTTATTAACTCCTGCAATTTATAATTCAGATATCTTCTTTCGGATGAAACGTGCCAGTAATTAGCAATTTGTCGTTTTATGCTTCAGAATAGTATACTATAAAAAAATCTTGTATCACTTGATAAATTTGCTGATGTCGACTCTTGCCTGAGCAAATAAGTTGGTCGGTACTTAGTCTTTGTCTAGAGACAAAATAGTAAGAAGAATTAATCTATGCGATTTGAATTTAAGGGAACTTTAAATTTCCTACTTTGTGTGGTGTTGTTGCATATTTAATATTTCTACCTCATTCATAATCAATATTTATATCGATATATAATATATATCAATATTACAATCAATAACGATATTGTTAAATTTAAATAAAAATGAGAAAAAAAGATTGTTTCTGTGATCTATATTATTCTATCTCAATTGCAAATTTTGCATTGTATTTAAATTTATTACTGGCAATAATTTTAAATGTTATGCTAAGCAAATACTTGGTTTTGTATTCATTAAATATATAAACAGCTGAAATAAATTGTGCAACTATTTCATTTTAACTTAATATTTTTTCACTCTACTTTTTAATAAATTAAACTTTGTCTTTATTGTCATTTAGCGCAGATACAAAGGCTCTTTTATGGGTTACTATTTATTATTTTTATTTTAATACATATGATAATAAGTTTTAAATGTATGGGAAATTAAATGTCGTACACATATAATAAATAAATTGAATAATTAAACATATACGAAATAAAATAATAATAAATAAATATAAGTCACTTATAAATAAATATGTTTATATTACTTACAAATGAAATAAAAATTAGACTTTTACAATAAAATTTTACAACAGTATAAATTAGAAATTCACAAAGAATTACTTTTTATTTTAAACCATTTTACATTAGTTTATATCTAATGACATAATAAAGTTTCAAATATAAGCCACTTTTAAATAAATATGTTTATATTACGTACAAAACAAATAAAAATTAGACTGTTACAATAAAATTTTTGGACACTATAAATTAGAAATTCACAAAGAATTACTTTTTATTTTAGCCAATTTTACATTCGTTTATGTCTAATGACATATTAAAGTTTCAAAAAATCACATAGAAGCGAATAATAATATTATGAGTTTTCCTGATTCTCCTAAATTAATTTTGAGATAAAGTATTCGTTAAACAAATACTGAAAATGTATTTATTTCTGTCATGACAAATATAACATTTAAAATAATAACAACATGACTTTTTTATAAATAAAGAAATCTTCTCAGACTTTTATAACATTGTCATGAAATGTAAACATTAACTGAAAATTCTCGAATTACACAGATCTTTATTAACTCCTGCAATTTATAATCCAGACATCTTCTTTGGATGAAATCAGGTCCAGGAACGTGCCGAAATGAGGTTACTAAACTTTTATTACGCTTTACCGTTGTAGTCACGCTCCCGCCTATTTAGATACCAAACAATTTCCAACTATTTTTAGAAGTTGTGAGCTGCAAATTGGAAATAACATATTACATCCGAGGATGAAAGTTAATGTCACTACAACTTGTGACGGAGATTTTTAATTTGTGTCCTACTACGTGACCTGCCATATATATTGGGAAAAGAGGACAATTAGGCAACAAAAAACTTTCTACGGCTGAGAAGAAAGCAGAAAATACCATATGTGAAAAAATGCCAGGGTATTTGTTTTCAGAAAGGTTATTCGTACTTGTGACCTACTTTTTACTTATTAAATGATTTAATAATTATGTTCTATTGTTTTAAAATATTGTATCGATTTCTAGGAATATGGTCGATAAATCGACTTGATTTATACTTCTTATTCTTGTGTTCAAAACACAACTAATGAACTTTTATAAATCTATTGGTTTGAATTAAAGTAAAAATTAAATTAAAGTAAATTCTGCATATAAGTTCTTTTAATATTTCCCTTTAAATACACTTTTACAGTTTCTCATTGAGACAATTTATAAAGATATAATTTTAACAAAAACAAAAACAACGATTTATTCTTAATTGCTTTTTTAGCTATAATATTTTTAATTTACTAATCATGTTAAACTGCATTATTATGAAAAAGATATAATTAAAATTATTTATAGCTTATTTTTTATGAATTAATTTTATCTTATAGAGTTATAATTTAAAATTGTTTATAGTTGGTTTTTATAAATTTAAACATATATATAATAAAATTTGATCAATAATCAAGACACGGCTCTCTTTGAGACAATTTATAAGTTATATTCATTACATATATAATTGCAGGAAATATATTAAAATGAATAATAAAGCTATAATTTTAACAGAAACTAAGAAACAACACATTTATTATTTATTATATTTTTAACTAATATCATATTTAAAAAGTATTAATCACGTTAAGATGCATTATTAAAAAGATACAATTCAAATTATTTATGTCTTATTCGTAATGAATTTTGTCTTATAAATATATTAATTGAAATTCTTTATAACTGGTTTTTTAAATTGAATCTTATATATATATATATATATAAATATATATATATATATATATATATATATATATACGAAAATGTGTTTATTTCTGTCATGACGAATGTAAAAATTGAAATAATAACTCCACGACTTCTTTATTAAAAAAGAAATCTTCTCATACTTTTATAATATTGTCATGAAATGTAAACATTAACTGAAAATTCTCGAATTACACAGATCTTTATTAACTCCTGCAATTTATAATCCAGACGTCTTCTTTCGGATGAAATCAGGTCCAGAAACGTGCCAAAATGAGGTTACTAAACTTTTATTACGCTTTACCGTTGTAGTCACGCTCCCGCTTATTTAGATATCAAACAGTTTCCAACTATTTTTAGAAGTTGTGAGCTGCAAATTGGAAATAACATATTACATCCGAGGATGAAAGTTAATGTCACTACAACTTGTGACGGAGATTTTTAATTTGTGTCCTACTACGTGACCTGCCATATATATTGGGAAAAGACGACAATTAGGCAACAAAAAACTTTCTACGGCTGAGAAGAAAGAAAAAAAGACAATATGTGAAAAAAAGCCTGGGTATTTGTTTTCAGAAAGATTATTCGTACTTGTGACCTATTTTTTACTTATTAAATGATTTAATAATTATGTTCTATTGTTTTAAAATATTGTATCTATTTCTAGAAATATGGTCGATAAATCGACTAGATTTATATTTCTTATTCTTGTGTTCAAAACACAACTAATGAACTTTTATAAATCTATTGGTTTGAATAAAAGTAAAAATTAAATTAAAGTAAATGCTGCATATAAATCCTTTTAATATTTCCCTTTAAAGACACTTTTACAGTTTCTCATTGAGACAATTTATAAAGATATAATTTTAACGAAAACAAAAAACAACGATTTATTCTTAATTGCTTTTTTAGCTATAATATTTTAAATTCACTAATCATGTTAAACTGCATTATTATAAAAAAGATATAATTAAAATTATTTATAGCTTATTTTTTATGAATTAATTTTATCTTATAGAGTTATACTTTAAAATTGTTTATAGTTGGTTTTTATAAATTTAAACATATATATTATAAAAATTGATCAATAATAAAGACACGGATCTTTTTGAGACAATTTATAAGTTATATTCATTACATATATAATTGCAGGAAATATATTAAAATGAATGATAAAGCTATAATTTTAACAGAAACTAAGAAATAACACATTTATTATTTATTACATTTTTAACTAATATCATATTTAAAATGTATTAATCATGTTAAGATGCATTATTAAAAAGATACAATCAAATTATTTATGTCTTATTTTCGTAATGAATTAATTTGTCTTATAAATATATTAATCGAAATTCTTTATAGCTGTTTTTTATAAATTGAATCTTATATATATATATATATATATATATATATATATATATATATATATATATATATATATATATATATATATATATATATATATATATATATATATATATATATATATATATATATATATATATATATATATATATATATATATATATATATATATATATATATATATATATATATATATATATATATATATATATATATATATATATATATATATATATATATATATATGAAATATGATCTGTCATATATATATATATATATATAACTCCACGACTTATATATAAAAAAGAATATAAAAAATATAAATTTTATATAAATGTAAACATTAACTGAAAATTCTCGAATTACACAGATCTTTATTAACTCCTGCAATTTATAATCCAGACGTCTTCTTTCGGATGAAATCAGGTCCAGAAACGTGCCAAAATGAGGTTACTAAACTTTTATTACGCTTTACCGTTCACGCTTATATTTAGATATCAAACAATTTCCAACTATTTTTAGAAGTTGTGAGCTGCAAATTGGAAATAACATATTACATCCGAGGATGAAAGTTAATGTCACTACAACTTGTGACGGAGATTTTTAATTTGTGTCCTACTACGTGACCTGCCATATATATTGGGAAAAGAGGACAATTAGGCAACAAAAAACTTTCTACGGCTGAGAAGAAAGCAGAAAAGACCGAATGTGAAAAAATGCCTGGGTATTTGTTTTCAGAAAGGTTATTCGTACTTCTGATCTATTTTTTACTTATTAAATGATTTAATAATTATGTTCTATTGTTAGAAATATAATGTATCTATTTCTGGGACTATGACCGGTAAAACGACTTGATTTATAATTTTAATTTTGCTAAACATAACTAATGAATTTTTATAAATATATTGGTTTAAATTAAAGTAAATATTAAGTTAAAGTAATTTTTACATATAAAGTCATTTAATTCTTTCCCCACAAATACACTTTTACATTTTTTTCTTTGAGAAAATTTCTAAAGTTATAATTTTAACGAAAACAACAAAAAAGTATTTATTCTTAATTACTTTTTAACTAACATATTTTGAATTTACTAATCATGTTAAACTGCATTATAATAAAAAAAGATATAATTAAAATCATTTATACCTTAATTTTTATGAATTAATTTTATCTCATAAAGTAACATTTTAAATTTTTTTATAGTTCGTTTTTATAAATTGAAACATATATATTGAAATAATTAATTAACAATCAAGACATATGAAAATTTATAGGTTATATTCATTACATATATAACTGCAGTAAATATATTAAAATTAACAATAAAGGTATAAATTCAACAAAAACTAAGAAACAATAGATTTATTCTTTATTACATTTTTAACTAATATCATATTTAAAATTTACTAATCATGTTAAACTTCATTATTAAAAAGATACAATTCAAATTATTTATGTCTTATTCCTAATGAATTAATTTTGTCTTATAAATATATTAATTAAGATTCTTTATAGCTGGTTTTTATAAATTGAAATATATATATATATATATATATATATATATATATATATATATATATATATATATATATATATATATATATATATATATATATATATATATATATATAATATATATATATATATATATATATATATATATATATATTAAAATTATATATATATATATATATATATATATATATATATATATTTATATATATATATATATATATATATATATATATTATATATATATATATATATATATATATATATATATATATATATATATATATATATATATATATATATATATATAGAAACATTTGATCAGTAATTGAGACACACGATCTCTTTGAGACAATTTATAACTTATAATCATTACTTATATAACTGCAATAAATATATTAAAACTAACAATAAAGCTAAAATTTTAACAAAAATTGAAAAACAACAGATTTATCCTTTATTACATTTTAAACTAATATCATATTTAATATTTACTAATCATGTTAAGCTGCATTATTAAAAAGATATAATTGAAAGTATTTATGTCTTATTATTTATGAATTAATTTTATCTTATAAATTAAATTTTTTTATAACTGGTTTATAAAAATATTGAAACATTTGATCAACAATCAACACAGATAGTCGTTTTGAGATAATTTGTAAGTTATAATCACTACATATAACTGAAATAAATATATTAAAACTCCATAATAAATATATAAAGCCATAATTTTAAGAAAAAATACAAAAACAACAGATTTATTCTTTATTACATTTTAAACTAATATCATATTTAATATTTACTAATCATGTTAAGCTGCATTATTAAAAAGATATAATTGAAAGTATTTATGTCTTATTATTTATGAATTAATTTTATCTTATAAATTAAAATTATTTATAACTGGTTTATAAAAATATTGAAACATATATATTGAAACATTTGATCAACAATCAACACAGACAGTCGTTTTGAGATAATTTGCAAGTTATAATCATTACATATAACTGTAATAAATATATTAAAACTCCATAATAAATATATAAAGCCATAATTTTAAGAAAAAATACAAAAACAACAGATTTATTCTTTATTACATTTTTGACTATTATCAAATTTAAATTTACTAATCATGTTAATCTTCATTATTCTTACAAAGGTTTAATTAAAATGTTTATGGATTTATTATATATTAATGTATTGATGAATTTATTACATTTTCTAGATTTATAAATGTAAATTATTTATAGCTGACTTTTAAAAATTAATGCTTATATATATAAAGTATTGTTTTTATTTATGAATCTAAAATACAGATTGTACATGAACAGAAAAAGTAAAAAGTATTGTTTATACGACTGTAATATAATAATGTTTACAATGCAACATGAGGACAAAATGTTGTATTTATGGAAGTTAAGGTAGAAATTCATAGTTTTTTTTTTACTTTTTTTTGTTTCCTTTCCTATTTATGATATTTGACTTAAAAATATTAATCAATATAGATAGGATGTTTATGTGAATGTATGATATATCATATATCAGAGAATGTCTGGGTATTAGTTTTAGAAAGATTTTCCGTACTTGTGACCTGTTTTTTACTTATTCAATGCTTTAATAATTACGTTGTATTATTTTAAATATATTTTATTTCTTTATAAAAATTAATGTAGTTTTTAGATATAAAACCTTCTAATTTTTCCCCCTAAAAGACTCTTTTTGTTCAATGTTACAATTTATAAAGCTGTAATTTTAAAAAAAATGATTTATTATTAGTTACATTTTTAGCTATAATGTTTTAAATTTACTAATCATGTTAAACTGTATTATTATAAAAAAAGATATTATTAAAATAATTATATCATTTCTTATGAATTAATTTTATCTTATAAATTTACAATTTAAAATTGTTTATAGTTGGTTTTTATAAATTGAAACATATATATTGACACAACTGATTAACAATCAAGGCACATGATCTTTTTGTGACAATTTATAAGTTATATTCATAACATATATAATTGCAGGAAATATATTAAAATTAATAATAAAGCTATAACTTTAACAGAAACTAAGAATCAACAGATTTATTATTTATTACATTTTTAACTAATATCATATTTAAAATGTATTAATCATGTTAAGATGCATTATTAAAAAGATACAATCAAATTATTTATGTCTTATTCCTAATGAATTAATTTTGTCTTATAAATATATTAATTAAGATTCTTTATAGCTGGTTTTTATAAATTGAAACTTATATATATATATATAGAAACATTTGATCAGTAATCCAGACACACGATCTCTTTGAGACAATTTATAAGTTATAATCATTACTTATATAACTACAATAAATATATTAAAATTAACAATAAAGCTAAAATTTTAACAAAAACTGAAAAACAACAGATTTATCCTTTATTACATTTTAAACTAATATCATATTTAATATTTACTAATCATGTTAATCTGCATTTTTAAAAAGATATAATTGAAAGTATTTAGGTCTTATTATTTATGAATTAATTTTATCTTATAAATTAAATTTTTTTATAACTGGTTTATAAAAATATTGAAACATATATATTGAAACATTTGATCAACAATCAACACAGACAGTCGTTTTGAGATAATTTGCAAGTTATAATCATTACATATAACTGTAATAAATATATTAAAACTCCATAATAAATATATAAAGCCATAATTTTAAGAAAAACTCCAAAACAACAGATTTATTCTTTATTACATTTTTGACTATTATCAAATTTAAATTTACTAATCATGTTAATCTGCATTATTCTTAAAAAGATCTAATTAAAATGTTTAGGAATTTATTATATATTAATGTTTTTTATGAATTTATTATATTTTATAGATTCATAAAAGTAAATTATTTATAGCTGACTTTTAAAAATTAATACTTATATATAAAGTATTGTTTGTATATATTAATATAAAATAAAAGATTGTATATGAACAGAAAAAGAAAAAGTGTTATTTATACGAAGGTAATACGATAACGTTTAAAATGCAACATGAAGTCATAGTGCTGTATTTATGGAAGTCTATGTCCATCATAATAATTATCACGAGTTCCGAATTACTCTAAACCAAAAAGTATAAATTCATAGTTTTTTTACTTGTTTTTTTATCCTTTCCTGTTTTTTTTTTTATTTAAAAATATTTAATCAACTTATATAGGCTGTTTATGTGAATGTATGATATATCACATGTAAAAGAATGCATAGGTATAAATTTTCAGATAGATTATAAGTACTTGCGATCTATTTTTACTTATTAAATGCTTTAATAATTGTATCCTATTGTTGTAAATAAATTTTATCTATTTCTAGGCATATGTCCGATAAAACGAGTTGATTTATGTTTTTTATTCTTCTGTTCAAAACACAACTAATAAATTTTTATAAATCTATTGGCTTAAATTAAATTAAAATTATATTAAAGTATTTTTTACATATAAAGACTTTCAATTTTTTCCCTCAAAGACTCTTACATTTTTCTTTTTGAGACATTTTATAAAGCTCTAATTTTAACAATAGAAATAAAGGATTTATTCTTAATTACATTTTTAAGTATGGTATTTTAAATTTACTAATAATATTAAAGTGCAATATCATAAAAAATATTTAATTAAAGTTATTTATATCATATTTTTTTATGAATTAATTTTATATTATAAATTTATAATTTAAAATTGTTTATAGATGGTTTTTATAAATTGAGTCATATATATTGATACAATTGATGAACAATCAAGGCACACGATCTGTTTGAGACAATTTATAATTTATAATCATTACGTATATAACTGCATTAAAAATCTTAAAATTAACAGTAAAGCCATAATTTTAATAACAACTGAAAAACAACATATTTATTCTTTATTACATTTTTAACTAATATCATATCTAAAATTTACTAATCTTGTTAATCTGAATTATTAATAAGATATAATTAAAATTATTTATGTATTCTTCATTATGAATTAATTTTATCTTATTAAAATTCTAAATAGACAATCTCTTTGAGACAATTTGTAAGTTAAAATCATTACATATAACTGCAACCTTTATATTAAAACTAACAATAAAGCCATAATTTTAACAAAAACTTAAAAAACAACAGATTTATTTTTCATTACATGTTTAAATATTATCATATTTTAGATTTACTAATTATGTTAATCTGCATTATGTTTAAAAAGATCTAATTAAAATCATTATTGTCTTGTTTTTTATTTTATTTCATAAATTTATAAATTTAAATTATAGCTGCATCTTAAATACTTATATGTATATTGTTTGTATTTATAAATCTAAAATGTATTTTGTACATGAACAGGAAAAAATAAAAGTATTGTATACACGAATGAAATACGATACCGTTTAAAATCCAACATGAAGAAAAAATGTTGTATCTATGGATGTCAAGGTACATCATAACAATTATTAGGAGTACCCATTACTTTAAACCAAAAATTAAAAATTCATAGTTTTTCTACTTCCTTTTTTTATTCTTTCCTGTTTATGATTTTTTGACTTAAAAATATTTAATCAACCTAGATAGATTGTTTATGTGAATGTATCATATATTATACCTTATACACTAACTTGGCACATAATCTAATCATTACACAAATGATTGCATACAAAGAGCTTGAAGATAACAATTAAACTAGAAATTTACAAAAACTATAAAAAAGTGGATTATAGTATTTATAGTTCATTATATTTCGTCTTATTATCCTTTTTTTTATTACAGACATAAATATGATTTCAGAAACAAAAGTAACTGACTGTAACTGATTGTAATTGACAGAAGTTTTTTATTTTAAAAAAAGTAATGGGCATGAGTTATGTATTATTATATTTATAATACGTGGTTTAAAACTGTTTAATTTAATTCTTAAATCCCCTTATTGAAATGTATTCAAAATAATTTTCCTTTGCAGTAAAGGCTTGGTTTAATAGTGATAAGATCTACTTTCATAACACGTGCGTTAAATATACCATCTTCTGTAGTGAGTATTTGATTTGAATATAGCGAATTTTAATCGCTTTTATTTAATTTCAATTATATGTTAGTTCAATTATTTTAATAATTTTTAACTACCGTACTGCTTACTTAGATAACTGAGATTTTGCATTTAGGTACCTATACAATGACAATATAATATTTCAGTGTAAAAATCAGATTAGAAAAAATTCATTATATCGCAAATGCAAAATTTGTTCAGCCTACTTAGAGTCATCTATTACCATCTATTTGAAAGTAACATAATTAAAAGGTAAAAAATTCAAGGTTTTTGGATTAACTTGAAATAATGATTTCAAGTTTAAAAAAGAATACACGTTTATAGTCTTTATGCTCTTGGAGTTTTTCTGGCATTTTTAAGAATATTTAAACATTTTTGGTAAATTTTCACCAGACAAAATGAATGATATGTCATTAAAGCTTGGTGACTAACAACATATACATGCGAACATAAATTTTAAAATACAAAAGAAACTTTTTGAATAAGAATGGTACTTGGACATCCTCCACCAATAAAATAAATCCTTACATCTTAATATTATGATCAGATATATTACAGTGAAATGGACCGTTTGACTTAAATCGATATGCGAAATTCGGTTTCTACATTTTCTGTTAGACAGTTATGAAAAATTATTCTATTTTTGAAATAGAGTAAAGAAAGGCAAACTACTGTGTCCAAGCTCACTTCCTCGTGCAAAATTAAAATAATACCTGGAGTAAGGTTAAGCAAAAAGTGAGGTTAGATTATTAAAAAATAAATAAATATTTGATGCTATGATCAAAAGTTAAAATTAACAACGATTACAGATTAGAAAATAATAATTACATTTTGTTTAAAATAAGATTGAGACAATTAAAATATTGTTATCTTTTAATTATTGTTACATTATTTTTTTCATATTCAATTAACATATTCTGATTCAAAAGTTACCATATTGGTAAAAATAACTTTATTAAGTTCTAAATTCATATAAAATGCTTTTACATATATCTAAATTTCTGTATAATGTAAAATTTTATTTCTCTAATACATTATGTTTCGAAATAAAATTGCTCAAATATTTGATATACATTCAAAATCAATAAATAAAATATTTTATGACTCTATACAATTATTTTTATTTTCATTTATAATACGATATATGAATGTATATATAAATTTCATTATGTATATATAAATTTCATTTATATATAGTTTTAGAAACGAATCATTCGATTACAAAATATTTTATTTAAATAACATGTGAAATATAATGATAAATGAATATAAAGACAATAAGAAAGTGTTTTGATTAGGTATTTGGTATACATTCCCTTAGATATATCGTAAAAAATGTGGCATACAAAATTCTGCAAAGACATTTTGGAAAATTAAATTAAGTCTTCACGAATATTTACTATGTCTATGAAAACAAAGACATAAATAATTTATGAAGAATTCCACGATATATTATAACAGCAATATTTAATTCTGGCACAACTCAAAATAGATACAAACACTCTAAGAATGTTAAACTTGAATATTGGTTATTTAACATATTTATAATTCAAAACTTTGAAGAAGTATGATATCTATAGTTTTTAACCAAAATCTCAGTTTCAAACAATTGAATAAAGAAATAATAGAAATAATTATAGAATAGTAAATTTTAGTCACAGTTTGTGTGTAAAATAACAAAATATGTATAACAAAGGGAAAAAATAATCAACAATTTAAAATATGCTTTTAATTTCCAAATTTAGACTAATTGTACTTAACAAAGCTTCGAAGTATTTATTTGAAATAACGTCTTTCCGCAATAAAATTTATGTGTACAATCTAATATATGATTTACAAAACCTCTTTTGTTGGTGTAACAGTTTTAAAAGATTATACAAATAACTTTTTGTCCATTGAAATTGGACTACAATTAGTTTCAGTCAGTCCGATTTTTAATAAACCCTTTAAATGATGAGATTTTTTTTCGTAGAGCTACTACTCACAGTTTGTGTTCAAAGGAAATCTGAAATTGAATAAAGTGATCAATTATTCAGAACATCGTCCAAGAAAATATTTCGCCAAAAGATCGCCAAATCCCGTCTCAGACATTTCCATTTAGTATATTTTTAGCGATATAAACAGAGTAATAGAAATATACTTACTATTTCATGAAAAACACTTTCAAAATCCCATATTAATCTTTTGATGACACATGAGAGGCTTATTAGTATTTGAAAAAGGTTGAGCCATTTTCCTTCAAAACGTTGGTATCTTCAACAATTAATAGGTTAATAGTAGCTAATTCAATAAAAATGCAATTAGGTACTATTAACCAGGATTAAGTAAAAAAATTGTAGGATCATCCAATTCAACTTTCATTAATGAACCAATCCTTACACATAAAATATATGTATCAGGTGCTGTGGGGTTTCTAACATTCCATAAGGATTGAGTATACATTCATGACGTATTCCACGATGTGAAGCCATTTGGATTACCTCAGAGCCTTGATCTGGAATTCCTTGAGGAAGATTACAAATCAAACATCTACTCTCTCCGCTAAACAAATAATTGTTAATAAACTTATATTCATCTGTAATTTACAGCATACAAGGCTGGTTCAACATTTTTATTATTACATTTATTGTAGTAGTTCTAAAACTATAATTGGAACCTTACTTACCTAGACCGAAGACTGGTTGCGAAGCATCTAGTAAAGAATGAAAGGTTGATTTAAAAAATATTGTAAATTATTTTATCTGTTATGTTTTTTATTTAAATACATTTTAAAAACAATTTTAGCAAACAGTTCATATTAGAAAATCTTTACGTTATTGGAAATGTTGTGAATAAAAAATGACCACAATTTAATTTTCACAATAATGGAGTATCAACAATATTTCAGAAATTCCCTTACTCATCTTTCTCAACAAACATTTACTCATGTTACTCAACATGAGTTAACCCTCTAAGCGGTTCGCACGTACAATTCCACCAAATAGATGACGCCTTCAAAACGTACAATTTTCGACCTCCAAAAATGCTCTGAAAATTGATGTAATGTACATTTTTTGCCGGTGCTTTCCCTCATGGAGTTTTGCGGTATGAGGATCAGGTCGATTATTTAGTAACTGCATCCCTCTTTGACTGATATTTATTGAGAGATGCACCCCTACCCCCTGAAGCACAAAGACGCTGATAGTTTTTCATGGCTTTGTAAATCTCTATTTTGAAGTATATAGTTTGCGGTAACAGATGTATCTCTATTTACACCACTTAAATATCTTCAATGACTTCCGTAACAAAATATAAATAAATATTTCAAAGAATATTTTATTTGTACTTTTAGAATCCATTATTTCTTATGAGATAATATTCCAGACTTCACGAGCTTTATGTGTATTAAAAATTAACAATCTATAACATCTATTTATATATCTATTTATAACCGGAAGTAAAGGGACAATAACGGGGGTGGGTTTTCCGTATTCCCTTCTAGTCCACAAAGGGTGACGTAAAATAATCATAGAACAATTTGGTCACTGACACAATAAAACTTTAGCGTATTTTTGGAGACTTTTTTTCCTCGGTGTGTTCCACTCGGAGGGTTAAAATTAAATGAAAATTCTTATGTGGTGCAATTTTTCTGTAAGAAATAACCTTTTGGAAAAAAATTATGCATTGACAAACATTTACTATGACTATGAAAACAAAGTTATAATTTATTTGCCGAACGATTGGCCGATTGGTTAGTTCGGAACCGGAGTTCGTGGGTTCGAATCCCATTGTGGAATGGATGTTCGTAGCCGTTCGGAATCGGCTTTGAACTGTAGGTCCCAGTCTCATTAGCCCTCATGTTTGCAAAAATTAGACCGTAGCGCTCCAAATCAAACCAAACCATAATTTATTTTTGAAAAATTCCCCAATATATTATAATACAATTTAATTCTAGCTATACTCAAAATAGATACAAACACCCTCAGGAGGTTAAACTTGAATTTTCGTTATTTAACACATTTATAATTCAAAACTTTAAAGAATGTATAATAATAAAATTTAAAATCTAGTGTAAAGAAAACTAAATTTTATTTGATTCTTTGAAAGGTATTTCGGATGAAATATAGAATTTGATGGAATTTACCTTAGTGTAATCCATATTCAGGAGAACAAATAAAAATCTCCACAAAAGATGAATTTGTTTCATTTGAGATAGAATGGAAGCATTGTTTGCTTTGCCGAAATAAATAATTCCAGATATGAGTTTTTCGGTTTAATATATTTCATGTCTGTATTTCTTTATGGTTTGTACTGTAAAGGATGAAGCTGCAATATTTATACTATTTCTAAACAACAGATATTCAAAACTAACATAATAACAGAAAGGTTTAAATTTGGAAAGGTATTAAATATATAAATATCCATGAATATTAAATATTAAAAATTAATAACTATTAATGGAAGAATAATTGCAAATATTACCTTTTGTTGCGGATATTAAATTTTTAAATACCCTTGGATGTTAAATACAAATATAATAGTAAAAAATGATATTGGAAGATATAAGTTGCAAATTGTATACTATTTCGAAACTACGAATGATGATGACGAATAATGATATTTGATATGAGTTTATCGGTTAAACATATTTCATACCTGTATTTCTATATGGTTCGTATTGCAAAGGAAGAACTTGCGATATGCATTCTGTTTCGAAAAAGCCAACATTCTAAACTAACATAATAATAGAAAGATTTACATTCGGAAAGGTTTAAAATTTATAAATACCCATGAATATTAAATATTAAAAATAATAATTCTTAATGAAGAATAATTACAAATATTGAGTTTTTTGTTGCGGATATTAACATTTCAAATCCCCATGAATATTAAAGACAAATATAATAGTAAAGAATGATATTGAAAAAAGAAGTTACAAATTGTATAGTATTTCGAAACTACGAATGATGATGACGAATAATGAAATAAGGTATAAGTTTTTCAGTTAAATATATGTCATGTCTGTATTTCTTTAAAGTTTGTTTTGTAAAGGAAGAAGATACAATATGCATACTATTTCGAAACAGCCAACATTTAAAACTAACATAATAATAGAAAGATTTACATTCGGAAATGTATTGAATATATAAATACCCATGAATATTAAATATTAAAAGATAATAATTATTAATTTAAGAATAATTACAACTATTAAGTTTTGTTGAGTATATAAAATTTTTATAAACCCATGGTTATTAAATACAAATTTAATAATAAAGAATGATATGAAAAATAAGTTAAAAATTGTATGCTTTTTCGAATCTATGAAAGACGATGACGAATAATGAAATTAGATATGAGTTTTTCGGTTAAATATATTTCATGTCTGCATTTCTTTATGGTTTGTATTGTAAAGGAATAAGTTGCAATACGTATACTATTTCTAAACAACATACATTAAAAATTAATATAATAATAGAAAGATTTACAGTCGGAAAGGTATTAAATCTATAATTACCCATGAATATTAAATATTAAAATAAATAATTATTAATGAAATAATAATTACAGCTACTGAGTTTTAATGCGGATATTAAATTTTTAAATATCTATGAACATTAAATACAAATATAATAATAAATAATGATATTGAAAGAAAGAAATTATAAATTGTATACTATTTCGAAACTACGAATGATGATGACGAATAATGAAATAAGATATAAGCTTTTCGGTTAAATATATTTCATGTCTGTATTTCTTTAAGGTTTGTATTGTAAAGGAAGAAGTTTCAATATGAATGCTATTTCGAAACAGCCAAAATACAAAACTAACATAAGTCAATTAATTTTACTTTCGGAAAGGTATTAAGTATTTAAATATCCATGAATATTAAATTTTATAAAACAATATAATTATTAATGGAAGAATAATTAAAAATATTAGGTTTTGTTGCGGATATTACATTTTTAAATACGCATGGATATTAAACACAAACATAAAAAAAAATTGGTATTGAAAGAAAGAAGTTACAAATGGTATACTATTTCGGAACTACGAATGATAATGACGAATAATGAATTTAGATAGGAATTTTTTTGGTTAAATATATTACATATCTATATTTCTTTATGGTTTGTGTTGTAAACGAAGAAGATACAATATGCATATTATTTCGAAACAACCAACATTCAAAAGTAACATAATATGAATCAGAAAGATTTACATTTGGAAAGGTATTAAATATATAAATACCCATGAATATTAAATATTAAAAAATAATTATTCATGGAAGAATAATTACAAATATTGAGTTTTGTTGCGTATATTAAATTTTTAATACCCATGAACATTAAATAAAAACATAATAAGGAATAATGATATTTAAAGAAAGAAATTACAAATTGTATACTATTTCAAAACTACGAATGATGATGACGAATAATGAAATTACATATGAGTTTTTCGGTTAAATATATTTCATGTCTGTATTTCTATATGGTTTGTGTTGTAAAAGAAGAAGATACAATATGCATACTATTTCTAAACAAATGACATAGAAAAGTAACATGAGTCATTAAGTTTTACATTCGGAAAAGTATTAAATATTTAAATATTCAAGAATATTAAATATTGTAAATCAAAAATATTTATTAATGAAATAATAATTACATATATTGAGTTTTGTTGTGGATACTAATTTTTTTAATACCCATGAATATTAAAAACTAATATAGCAGTAAAGAATGATATTGAAAAAAGAATTTACAAATTCCATACTATTTCGGAACTAAGAATGATGATAACCAATAATGAAATTAGATGAGTTTTTTGGTTAAATATATTTTACGTTTGTATTTCTTTACGGTTTATATGTTTGTATTGTAAAGGAAGAAGTTATAATATGAATGCTATTTCGAAACAGCCAACATTCAAAACATAAGTCAGAAAGTTGTACATTAAGAGAGGTATTAAATATATAAATACTCAAAAATATTAAACATTAAAAAGTTATAATTATTAATGAAAAGAATAAATACAAATATTTAGTTTGTTGCGTTTATTAAATTTTTAAAGAACATGAATATTAAATAGAAACATAATAATAAAGAATGATATTAATAAAATAAGTTACAAATTGTATACTATTTCGAAAATACGAATGATGATGACGAATAATAAAAATTAGATATATGTTTTTCTGTTAAATATATTTCATGTGTGTATTTCTTTATGGTTTGTGTTGTAAAGGAAGAAATTACGATATGCATACTATTTCTAAACAACCGAGATTCAAAAGTAACATAGAATGAGTCTGGAAGATTTACATTCGGAAAGGTTTAAAATATGTAAAAACCCATGAATATTAAATCTTAAAAAATAATAATTATCAATGGAAGAATAATTAGTAATATTGAGTTTTGTTGCGGATATTAAATTTTTAAATAACCATGGATATTAAACACAAATATAATAATAAAGAATGATATTGAAAGAAAGAAGTTACAAACTGTACACTATTTCGAAACTATGAATGAAGATGAAGAATAATGAAATTAGATATCAGTTTATCTGTTAAATATATTGCATGTCTGTATTCATTGTGGTTTGTATTGTAAAGGAAGAAGTTACAATATGAATACTAATTCGAAACAGCCAACATTCAAAACTAATATAAGTCAGGAAGTTTAGAATTCGGAAATGCATTAAATATTTAAATACCCATGAATATTAAATATTGTGTTAAATATTGTAATTAAAATAAAACTAAAATAATTATTAATGGAAAATTATTACAAATATTGAGTTTTGTTGAGTATATTAAATTCTTAAAAACTCATGGATATTAAATACAAACTTAATAATAAAGAATGAAATTGAAAAAAACTTAATTGTATACATTTTCGAAACTACGAATGATGATGACGGATAATGAAGTTAGATATGAGTTTTTCGGTTAAATATATTTCATGTTTGTATTTCTTTATGGTTTGTGTTGTAAAGGAAGAAGTTTTTGTAATGGAAGAATTTTAAAATACCATGGATATTAAATACAAATATAAAGAATAATATTAAAAGAATGAAGTTACAAAACTTATGCTACTTTGAAACTACGAAGCGTGATGATTAATATTGAAATTAGATATGAATATTTCGGTTAAATGTATTTCTTTTCTATCTTTATTTGTGGTTTGAGTTGTAAAGGAAGAAGCTCCAATATGCATACTATTTCTAAACAACCGGCATTTAAAACTAACATAATATGGGTCAGAAAGTTTTACATTCAGAAAGGTATAAAATATTTAAATTCCCATGAATATTAAATATTATAAAACGAAAATAATTAATTATGGAAGAATAATTAGAAATATTGGGTTTCGTTGCGTATATTAAATTTTTAAAAACCCATGGATACTGAATACAAACATAATAATAAAGAATGAAAAATAAAGAATATAAAAATAAAAATAAATAACGAAATTGTATACAAATTGTATACTATTTCGAAACTACGAATGATGATGACGAATAATGAAGTTAGATAGGAATTTTTCTGTTAAATACATTTCATGTCTCTATTTCTTTATGGTTAGTGTTGTAAAGGAAAAAGTTACAATATTCATACTGTTTCTAAACAACCGACATTTAAAAGTAACATACAAATGTACAAATAAAGAATATTTAATTAAATTTATTTGAAAAAAATTGTACTTTATGTCCATAATGTTTAGTTATTTTTAAAGAATCATCATAACAAAAACAAAGCATCATAAAGAAAAACAAAATATATACAGGATTGTATTTATATCTTTTAATAATTTTTAACTGAATACTCTGATAAAGGAATAGAGACAAAACTTAAAATAGAATATAAATAAAATTAACTCCATCTTTTTGACAAATATTGTGTATTTTGAAAATAAATAAAAACCAAATATTATAAATAAATTCCAACATCAATAGTGCAAAGAAAGTGAGAAGAAGAAAACGAAAAATAACATTTCATTTAATTCTCCAACGGTGTAAAGGAAAACATGAGATCTAGTAGTTAATTACATTGACTAGTTCACAGTAAAAGAAATAGAAAATTTTAGATTATATGTCCATAATGTTTAGTTATTTGAAAAGAATCATCATAACAAAAACAAAGAACCATAAAGTAAGACAAAATATATACAAGTTGGTATTTATATATTTTAATAATTTATAACTGAATACTCTGATAAAAGAACATAGGCAAAACTTAAAATAGAGTATAAATAAAGTTAGACTCCCTCTTTTTGACAAATATTGTGTATTTTGAAAATAAATAAAAACCAAATATTATAAATGAATTACATATCAATAGTGAAAAGAGAGTGAGAAGAAGAAAACGAAAAATAACCAATAAACAAAATAACATTCCATTTAATTCTCCAAATGGTGTAAAGGAAAACATGAGATCTAGTAGTTAATTACAATGACTAGTTCAAAGTAAAAGAAATAGAAAATTTTAGATGATATGTCCATAATGTTTAGTTATTTGTAAAGAATCATCATAACAAAAACAAAGCATCATGCAGAAAAACAAAATATATACAGGTTTGTATTTATATCTTTTAATAATTTTTAACTGAATACTCTGATAAAAGAATAGAGACAAAACTTAAAATAGAATATAAATAAAGTTAGACTCCATCTTTTTGACAAATATTGTGTATTTTGAAAATAAATAAAAATCAAATATTATAAATGAATTACAATATATGTATAAAAAATATATATATATATATATATATATATATATATATATATATAAATATATATATATATATATATATATATATATATATATATATATATATTATATATATATATATATATATATATATATATATATAAAATATATATATATATATAAAATATATATATATGTGTATATATTTATATATATATATATATATATATATATATATATATATATATATATATATATATTTATATATATATATATATATATATACATATATATATATATATATATATATATATATATATATATATATATATACACACACACATATATATATATATATATTATTTATATATATTATTTATACATATATATATTCAACCATACGTCATAAAATAAATTGAACTATAAAAGCAATACATTTATCCAAAAAAAAATAAATGTATTTATTTTTTAGGTAATATTAAATGGTATAGAATTTTTAAAAAATAAAAGAGTGTATTTTAAAAATTAACCTTTAATCAAAGGATGGTAATATTAACTACAAATATAAAAGACTTAAAATTAATACATATTAAGGCCGAGCGCTGGCCGAATGGTTAGGGTGCTGGCCTTCGGTACCGGAGTTCGTGGGTTCGAATCCCACAGTGGCATGGATGTTCGTAGCCGTTCGGAATCGGCTTAAAGCTGTAGGTCCCGGTCTCATTAGCCCTCGTGTTGCAAAAAGTAGACCGTAGCACTCCAAAATAAACCAAACCAAACCAAATTAATACATATTAAGTTAAAAAACTGATTTAACAGTCTTAGGTTTTAAAATGTCAAACAGAGAATAATAATGAAATAAAAAGTAAATAAATGAATAAAAAGTAAAAGTAAGCCCGGAAAGAAGTAAATTTGATTCGATTCTACAAAAGGTATTCTTTTGAGGATATAGAATTTGGGGCAATCTAGTTTTAGTCATGATGTTTATTTTTATGTAAGATAAATAAAAAACAACAACTGAATAACTCTATACAAAATTCAATATTTCGGTAGTAAAATATTTTATATATGTATTTATGTATTATTTGAATTCAAAACAAAAGAAAATAAAAATACGAATTATTTTAATTAATAATTCTGGTAATTTTCCTTTTACAATAAATTATATACATAAATATATATTCATATATATAATGAAAATAATCACCACTGGCTCATGGCACTCAATAGTATGGTCAACCACTCTTTAATGCAACATCTGAGTTGCAGAAATTATGAACAAAACAACTATATATTTGTTTACTTTTCCAGTTTGGATGTGGCAACTGATTTGAATAAAAACATGAAATATTTTTGGTAAAATGACGTAATTTTTGAAACATTTTGTTTTTCTAGCGAGTTAATGTAACTGCCCTCTAAATTTGCTGTTTCTCAAATTGATCTTCCCAGTTGCCAAACCATAACGATTTAACATTTATCGAAGTCCGATAAATCAGCTGCTTTTCCTATTATATCAATAATCGCGCTACGTATGGAAAGACAATGCATAGCGGTTATATATACTCAAACATCAGTGGTTTTGTTCCTATGCGATTTAAAGTTATAAATGAAGTATGTTCATAATGTAATGACTATTCGACATAAATTGAAAAATTAAATTGGACTGATTTAAACACTATAATATTTCAGATGTAGAAAAAGGATTAGGAGTGCAGAGGACGAAAAAAGTTTCAACTTTTAAAGCTTTTTGTTTAAATTTAGAGACGAAAATAAATTAGTCAAATAATTTTCCGATATTTCCTAATTATATTAAAATTATTCAGTATTTACTTGCATTCTTGGCTTTATTCTGCTTCTATCTCTGAGTTAAAATTTATCAACTTCCAGTAGAGTTAAATCTAAAGTGCCAATGCCACTCTAGTATCTTATTCGAGGAAATTTGCCATTTGCAGCAGTTTATCCTTGATAATTTTCTCTCCATAGTTCATTTAAGTTCAATTCCTTTTAATGAGTTATATTCAATAAGTAGTTGAAAGACGTTCCGTGGTATTCCAAGAAGTATTCTAATTTCCCTTATAAAACGCTGGTCCTCGCTAAAAGAATAAATGCGTCTGTGATATTATATATATATATATATATATATATATATATATATATATATTTGTGTGTCTGTGTGTGTAATAACAATAAAGCAGACAGAACATATATAATTCATAACCAAGGTTTAAAAAAACTGATGAAAATATATTGTTAAGGTTAGTTAAATTCAAAACTATAATAAAAAATATAAATTTTATAGAACGATTATTTTATGAGAAAATTCGTTTTCATTACGACTAACTTGACTATATCTGAAAAAAAAATAGTTTTGTTTGATAAATCTCTGTCTTTTATAAATCAACCTGTTTTACTAAAACAACAGAAAATGTAGTTTTAAAATATAAGTAGAGACTATTTATTTAACGTTACACATGTACGTTTGCGAGGATTTTACATCAATTTTGGTTTCAAATTAACTGTTTTCCGATTTCATAGATGGGACGTCTAATGGTAATTTATTTCTTCTTTTCAACCCTTCCCCCGATATCCCAGAATAAGCAGCAAATCATATGATAATTTCAGTTTTTAACCAGAATTACGTAGTATGCAGTACTTTTTCTTAAAATGTACAACACACACGATGTTACTGAAAACTAAAAAATGTTTTTTCTTCCCTTTTTTTCTAATTTTACGTTGATAAATGGCATGTATTATTTTCAATATCGAATCTATAATTTTTATATCTAAAAATGCATACTAACAAATTTATTTTCCTTCACTCTTTAAGAATTATTCAATGAAAAAAAAGGAAGGAAAATATGTATTTGAATCTGAGAGTGATACACATGAAAAGGTGAAATAGAATCACTCTAAAGTGAAGAAGAAGAGAGAAGAAAATAATGATTGAAGGAGAAAAATATTTCTACTCTAGAAATCTTCAGAGAAGAAGATTTCTACTCTATTATTTTCTCTTCTTTCAATATTTTAGAAATAAATGAAAACATTAAAAATAAAGTTAAATTGCAATTAGTGTTTATAACTATTCTTTTATTTTCTTGATTTCTTCTACACAAGGGATTTCATTGCAGAACAATATATAAACTTACATTTTTCTTTGAAGGTCGGTGCATTTTCATTTTTACAAGTCTATATTGTCTTTATTGAATATTAAATGATGTTCGGTTTTTAAACATAGCTGTTATATAAAAAATTTAAAATTTTCTATAATGAAATACATAATTCCGATTCTACCTAACAATTATTAGTTAAAAATAATTTACATGGAACATAATCTTTATATTCTTTCAGCAATATGCAATTTTTATTTCCTTTTGTTTTTGCTAGAAATAATAGAAATAATGGTTGTTTACTATACAAAATACGTCAAAATAAAATAATTGTTGTAAAAATACATTTTAAGTGTACTCGTGTAATTTTCTTTCATTTCTATATTTTAGAAATACATAAAATATTAAAAATAACTATAAAACCATCCTTGATTTTCTTGACTTCAATCACATAAGTAATTTTATTCCAGAAAAATATTTAAACCTACACTTTTCCTTCTAAAGTGGATATATTTTCCTTTTTTACTTCTATTTACTTGCCTTTATGAAATAATAAACTATATTGGATGTTTAAATATAGTTGTTAAATATTTCTTTTCATTTCCTTTAATAAAATGAATAATTATTACCTTTTACCTCACTGATATAAGTTAAAAAACACTTACAATTTAATTGGAAATAATTTATAATTCGATACAGTAACTTAATTTTTTTATTTCTTAATATATTTACCATATACATTTATCCTTTTTGGCAGTTCATAATACCAAAAAAGTGGTAAAAATAAATATTTTTAGTAGAAAATCCATTGTACGTGCACTTATGTAAAATTACTGAGAGAGTGACATACGTTTAATTCTTTCTCTAAATAAAATACTTTATGTTATTTACAAGGTTAAAAACTATTCCAAATGAAATGTAGCTTAAGCCAAAACATAAATACACTAATAAAAGTTGTTAAACTTCTACTATCATTCTCAATTGGAGAGTGAAAATGAGTATCATAAGGAAAGAAGATGAATTTGAAAATTGCTCTCTTTCATATCTGAGACAATCTATTCCAAGAGATTTTTTAAAAATCTAAGCTATCGCATATCCTTCATACTTCGGGTTTTTTTGATGATTTGCATATAAAATGGTTTCTCAAAGTATTTTATTTAGGTACTTTCACAGTATAAAGTATTTTATTTGGGTAATTTTACAGCATAAATTATTTTTAGGTAAACTTTCTCTAAATAAAATTCTTTATGCTATGAAGAGGCTAAAAATTATTCTATATGAAATGTAGCCTAAAAAACGTAAATACACAGATAGTAAAAATTGTTTGACTTCTAATATCCTTCTCAATCGGAGAGTAAAAATGAGTATCATAAGGAAAAGAGATAAATTTGAAAATCGCTCTGTTTCATATCTAAGACAATCTATTCCAAGAGATTTTTTAAAAATCTAAGCTATCGCATTTCCTTCCTACTTCGGGTTAATTCGATGATTTGCATATAAAATGGTTTCTCAAAGTATTTTATTTAGCTACTTTTGCAGTATAAAGTATTTTATTTGGGTAATTTTACAGCGTAAAGTATTTTATTTAGGTAAACTTTCTCTAAATAAAATACTTTATGCTATGAAGAGACTAAAAATTATTCTATATGAAATGTAGCCTAAAAAACGTAAATACACAGATAATACAAATTGTTTAACTTCTAATATCCTTCTCAATCGGAGAGTAAAAATGAGTATCATAAGGAAAAGAGATAAATTTGAAAATCGCTCTGTTTCATATCTAAGACAATCTATTCCAAGAGATTTTTTAAAAATCTAAGCTATCGCATTTCCTTCCTACTTCGGGTTGTTTCGCTGATTTACATATAAAATGTTTTCTCATAGGATAAAGTATTTTATAAAGTATTTTATCTAGGTAATTTCACAGCATAAAGTATTTTATTTATGTAAACTTTCTCTAAATAAAATACTTTATGCTATGAAGAGACTAAAAACTATTCTATATGAAATGTAGCCTAAAAAACGTAATTACACAGATAATAAAAATTGTTTTATTTCTAATATCATTCTCAATTGGAGAGTAAAAATGAGTATCATAAGGAAAGGAGATACATTTGAAAATCGCTCTGTTTCATATCTGAGACAATCTATTCCAAGAGATATTTTGAAAATCTAAGCTATCGCATTTCCTTCATACTTCGGGTTGTTTCGATGATTTGCATATAAAATGGTTTCTCAAAGTATTTTATTTAGGTACTTTCACAGTATAAAGTATTTTATTTGGGTAATTTTACAGCATGAAGTATTTTATTTAGGTAAACGTTCTCTAAATAAAACACTTTATGCTATGAAGAGGCTAAAAATTATTCTATATGAAATGTAGCCTAAAAAACGTAAATACACAGATAATAAAAATTATTTAACTTCTAATATCATTCTCAATCGGAGAGTAAAAATGAGTATCATAAGGAAAAGAGATAAACTTGAAAATTTCTCTGTTTTTTATCTGCGTAAATCTATTCCACAATATTTTTTTAAATTATGCTATCGCATTTCAATAATACTTAGGTTTCTTTTGCTGATTTACATATAAAATATTTTCCCATAGGATAAAGTATTTTATCTAGGTAATTTCACAGCATAAAATATTTTATTTAGGTAATTTTACAGCATAAAGTATTTAATTTAGGTAAACTTTCTCTAAATAAAATACTTTATGCTATGAAGAGGCTAAAAACTATTCTATAGGAAATGCAGCCTAAAATAACGTAAATAAACAGATAATAAAAATTGTTTAACTTCTACTATCATTCTCAATCGTATAGTAAAAATGATTATGATAAGGAAAGCTGTTGAAAATTTTAAAATTGCTCTGTTTCATATCCGCGTCAATCTATTCCAAGACATTTTTTTAAAAATTAATCTATCGCATTTCCCAAGTACTGCGGGTTCTTTTGATGATTTGCATATAAAATGGTTTGCGTTCCCTTAAAACCCACTTCTCTTCAAATT
>CM063500.1:35486117-35488617 GCA_032207245.1 Pardosa pseudoannulata
GTATACAAATGATATAAATCAAAATAGAGGTTTTGGTGAGTTCTCCAAAAATATTATATATTAGTCACCAAAATATCCCGCTATTGGCGATGACTGTTCTGCTCTAAAACCAATTATATTACAAAATATTTGGCAGAAATGGTGCCGACAATCAGTTAATTCATTGTTCTTGACGCCAACTTAATGGAATTGAGCTTGCGGAAAAATAAAAGTGGCATTTTGGTCGTATTTTCGCTCAATATCGGAACGCAAATGGGCGAAATGACATCCATGGATCGTTCCGCGTCTTTTGGTACATTCGGCTCTCTTCTGCGTCCAGTGGTTCGCGAGGCGATAGACGCACATACATAGATACATACATACAATCAGATTTTAATATATCAGATTTAGTATTTCCTACACACCCGTAAATTTAACTTTAAAAAAACTGCATTTAAACAAAATATATTTTAAAATATTATTTTATATTTCAAAAATTTCGCTTTGTAACTCAAAATTTTAAAGTTATTGAATAATTATGAACTTATCCATAACCTATATATTTAAAAAAAAACACATTTATTTTATTCACAAATTTACATCGTGATTAATTTTTTTATTCACATAACATATTGCAGATCATTTCAATTTATTGTGAGATAACAAAAGAAAAAAGTTAAATTCTTAGATTCCATCCCTGATAAATAAAACGGCTAAATATTTCAAGACATCAAACCAGAATATTCATCTTTGTCAACATTTTTATATTCTTTTATTTCACAACTAATTTATATCACAGATTTTTTTGTGTATTTTAATACATTATCACTGGAAATAATTATAATACATTTTAATATTTACAAAAAGAATATGAATTATGGATTTATTCTCCGAATGAGAAAATTTATTCGTTCAAGAAAAATGCATTTGTTAATATTTTTAAAATTCTATTTCAAAGTGTTTTATCAATAAAAATATAATAACAATAGAAGGAAAAGAATATTTTCTATCCCTGAAAAAAAAATGGAAAAAAATTGTACTAGATAAAAAATAGCAAAAATCATTCAGTGGGATTTAAATTATTGAAATAAAGTTTTTATTATAAAAACTTACACGAAGGAAAAATTGTACTTGAATATTTACGCTCTCAAAAGTTTGAGAAAAATGGTTATAAAAATATTCTGACATTATAAGAAAAGAAATATAATTCTGAAAAAGAACTTATATAGCAGATTAAACTTATATTGGAAAGAATTAAACTTTATCTCTAAAGGAATCTTAAGTTTGTAAATAATAATATTCATTATTTATATCACTCCCTACCAAGTTTTATAGTAATAAGAAGATTAATTTTTATTTAATGTTGAAGTGGATATTCAAATTTAATTTTCCAATCAATCTACTTCCAGGTTTAATATTTTATTAGCAATATATTTATTTTATTATTGCATTTAAAAATTAAAGCATTTTGTTAATATGCAGTGTATTAATGAATGTGAAGTTATATGAGTAATATCTAGTAATTTGTAATGGTTTAATAAATGATGTAGTAAAATAAAGGCTTTGTGAAAATCCTTTGTACGTTAACCAAATGTCTTATGTGTTAGAATTTAGTCTTCTATATTTTATATTATAACCTTATTACGCTAATAAAAATACAATTAATTTTGATTATTTTAAAATTGAAGTTAAGCGCCTCTTATTATCTCAAATGTTTCGTTGGTATTTGCTTTGAATAATAATTTTTGTTTAACCTCGCAAAGTTCTGTTGATAAAAAATCAATCATTGAAGTACATCGTAAGGGCATACTCTGCAATAAATATGATGAAATTTTAAATAAAACTATTAATAATTGTATTTGGTACTATGTGCAGTATTCATTCAACAGTTTTTTCATAAGAAATGACTTATCTTCTGTTCTTTTGGTCTTATTTTGGTTATTGTTTTACATAGGGTACATTATAGGGTACATTAATATATCTGTACATGGATACTAATTCTGATGTTTTGTTAGATTTTTCTTGTTATTATTGACGTTAGAGGAAATTATAAGAAGAAAACTATAATATTAATAAAATTATTCATTTCTGCTGTATTTCTGTGTATGTTTTCTTTCAGTTGGAGAGTAATCATAAGACGTGTGAGACATTAAATATATTCTAACATATTATTTTTAATAAAACGAAAAAAATCTGTTATAACAAAAGATTTTGAGTCTGGAGAGGTACAACATACTATTAATAGAATTTTTATGTGGATTTAGGGCACGTTTGACATCACTAAGTGTTTGAGAAAACATTTCTCCTACATACAGTGATATCCCTATAAAATGGGCAGCAAAAATCAGCGTCATTATGTGATAAATATTATTACTAGATAAAAGTGCACCACAAAAAGAACTAACAATAAAATTCTAAATTGAACAAAAATTAGAATTATGTTTTATCTCCAAAAATTCCATTTTTATAAACTACTCTTCTATAAGTTTTAATTTGGTAAAATACCTTCTAAATGTTCTTA
>CM063500.1:35496117-35511117 GCA_032207245.1 Pardosa pseudoannulata
AATACGATTACGAATGATATGCAGGTCCGTATGTCCCTGTGCTGATTCCACCTCATACCATCCAACAAACTCGTCTATATTGAGACCTTTCATGAACGAATGTGGTGTTATTTCCAGTGTCCCTTTCCCTCCATATCGAAACACGTTAGGTGTCAGGCTCTAGACGTAATCGTGACTCGTGTGTAAACAGCACTTGGCTCCAATCATGTTTCTCCCAATCTCGATGTTCAGCAGCATTCATTATTTGCATTATGCAGCAGGGTAGCGTGAGATCAACGGAATGTAGAACAATGGAATACGTGCACAGAGACCTCCTTGATGAAGACTCCCTGATGACCTGTTGTCAAGAGCAACTGTCTTTGAAGCTGAGTACCACTGTCTGTGCTGAATTGACGATTTCCTTCAGTGTATAGAGATCACCAGATGCTGTAGTGGCGCATGGCTGACCTTGCCATGGTTGATGTTTAACACTCCCTGTTTGTTGTAATCAAATCTACAGCCTTACACTTTTGGCGAGTTCAAACTTGTCCGCCACACTACATTGTGTTTAACCGGATTCAAGTCTGCCGATGATACGCCATGACTTGGATTCCGGTAAATTGCATTGTTAAGACATCAGTAATAATAATAAAAAACAACAACGACAATAATAATAATAATAATAATAATAATAATAATAATAATAATAATAATAATAATAATAATAATAATAATAATAATAATAACAATAATGATAATAATAACAATAATAATAACTTAGCAATCGAATTTCACAGTTAAAGCATTGAAATAGACGTTTCTGCAACATCCCTATTTCTGCCGTTATATTATTTTTTTTTTTATTATAAATTTATTTATATTATTTTTTGTTATATATTGTTTAATATTATTTAAATTATAAACATTTATTTTATTTATATATAATATATTTATATTTATATATAATAATAAATAATATATTTATATATATATCTATATATATATATATATATATATATATATATATAAACAATGTTTGTTATTAATGATAAATAATAAATATTGTAAGTGTTGTAATACAGCTACCATAACTAAAATAATGGGCATTTAAATGTGACGTCAAGTACATATTTTATTTCTTAATTTGAAAAATCAATTATTTATTCTACTTATAAAAGTCACTTTATATCTCCAGACATACAGATATAATTATATTCTGGTGTATATAAATGCTAACACATACTTATACATTCAAAATTGATATAGAATAAAGGATTGTTGTATAAAGCTAAAACAATATACAGATATGTCTTAAAACTTTTAAAATCACCTATTTTTTGTATTCTTATAACATGAATAATTACTATGACATAAAAATCGTAAAATTAACTTACGGTGATTAAATTAAACTAAGAGTATTAGAAGAAATAAAGATTTCATTTTAAATAATGCAAAAGAATAATACAAAAATCAAATAATTTAAAAAGGAAATCCTATTCTTAATTTCAATATATATATATATATATATATATATATATATATATTCATTAAAAAGGATAAAATATTTTATGTAACACAAAGGATATTTTAAAAAATACGTAAAATACCAAAGTAAGCACATTCATGTATGCATAAAATTCTAATAAATGAAACAATGAATCAAAGACGATTGAACAAAACAAAATCAATCTTGCTGGAACTTTTTAAATCAGTTTTTTTATTATTAAAAAATCATTAATTACTATTACGTACAAATCTAAAAAACGAACTTGATGATTAAATTTGGAAATTTTGTAGGAAGAATTGGAAAAAACGAAACATTTCATTTAAAATAAAATAAAAAATGTAACATAATTAAAAACATGAAGTTTTGTTTCTTTACATTGCAGTATGTATATACTGAGCGAGAAAGATATTTTTTTAATTTAGATATCTCATTGTCTGGGGTTAATTTAAAATATTCTTCCCTTTTCAAAATTCTGTAATTAAATCAACTTATCAGCAGGTTGTATTACAAAAGATAATAAGATTTTTCACAATAACGATCCGAATTAAAGAATTATTGATACTGTATCCAGTTTTAATTACAATCATTCCGTTATAATACAGTTTTTGACATTATTTTTTAAACTTACAAAAAGTTATGTGAGATTAAAAAGCTTGATGTGTGTCCTTAAATATAACTCACTCCAATATCTTATAATATTTTCAGCTTAAAACTTCTAATATAATAAAATATAAATTAAATATTTGACAGTCGTATATTTGAATTGTATATTTAATCTAACAGGTCATACGAGGGTCACTCTGAAATTTTTGAGATTCAATTAGGTTTTTAAAGGTAAATGTTTAAAGTAGTCTCTTCCAGCATCAATGCACTTCTGCAAACTAATTTTCGACAGATTAAATGCCTCAAGCTATTCATTTCTTGGAATAGATGAAAAAATGCATTTATAGCCACATCAATATATTCTTCTGAATGAAAACGACTTCCAGGTAAGTTCATTCTCAGATTAAAAAATAACCAAAAGTCACACATAGCTAGATCATGTGAATGTTCTATCATCTTAATTTATTTTTATTTAAGAAACTCAACTGTCAATCCAACTGTATGTGAAGATGCATTGTCATGGTGAAGCATTAGTCTCCTACCATTCACTTCTTGTAGAATTTGTGGAAGACATTTTGTGGTATTCCAGATTGCTGTTACGTATTCATATTTAGTTAAAAAATATCTTTAACTTGGGTTTGTGTATATATGAGACAAATATATCTGAGTTACAGTACATTATAACTATTATAGTAGAAATTGGTGATATTTAATTATGAATATAAAATACTACTACTAATAATAATAATAATTTTTAAGAAAAGTATTTTTGATATTAATATGAAAACAATATTGTAAGTAAAATTCAATAGAAATAAGTCATTTTATTCGTGATTTCAAACTATATAAAAAGATAATATATAAAAAACTAAAAAAATATAATTTGTGTTAGCAATGAAAAATGCTTATGTTTTATGCATTCATAAAAAGACATAGTGTTGCAATGTTGATTATAAATAACCCAAATTAAACATTTTAAATATTTGTTATTGTACAATCAAATACAATATATACTCTATAGCAGATGTTTATATATAACTAAATATCTTATATGGGTACAAAGTTAATTACAACACCTTAGTTAAGCGTTGAATGTTAGAAAGTTAACATATCTTCAAAACCATATATCCTAACTGTACCTACTGTTCCTAACTGTTTCAACTGTCCTACTGTTCCATATATCCTAATTGTTCCTACTATCCTAACTATAAACCATCTATAACAAACTGCTTTTTATTATTTAACCCCTTCCGGTACGATTTAATAATGAAAAACTGTGCGTGAAGTAACCATTTGTTTTTTATTTAAAAAACTTGTTTTATTTTACAATTCTTACATATTCTTAATTAAAATCCACTTTTTCCATAGTGTTAAGTATCAGAAATTCTGAATTGTTTACATCGCCAGGGAGTTTCACTTCTAATTTGATTCTTGTAACACACACGGCATTTCTTAGTAGGTTTCCTTTTATTCTGACTCATCAAATTGACAGTGACTTGTACCAAGAAACTTTAAATAAACAATATGTAATAGTGACCTGGGATTTCCACAAGTAACAAAAGTGTTGCTAAATGCAGTAGACTAGAAATTTTAAACTAAACTAATTATCATATTTATCAGTAACTTTAGTCGCATGACGAGTGTAGCTCGTCATTGTGCGGTATGGAATGAAAAACCAATGACGAGTTAGACTCGTCATTTTACCGGAAGGGGTTAATGTCTAAAATTTATAATTTGTTTAACAATCATCACAGCTATCATGTAAGCCATTACATATTTGTTGCTGAAATTTGTTATCTTATAATTATAAATTTCGGTTATAAAAACGCTTTAGTATATTTTAAAATGTCTCTTTTTAATTTAATTACACTTGTAAGTCATGCAATCAATACTCGTGATGATTTGCAAACTCAAATAGAATATTAAATTATAAATTTTAGCTTGAACCTTTCTTATATTTCTATATCCCGTTTAATTCCCTCAGCATATCACATAACTACAATGCTTCAATTCATTTTATAAATTGATTATATTCTTTGCATATTTGTCACCTAAATTCATAAATTAGAAAGTATAAATTTTGGGTATAACAATACATTGGGATAGTTCTAAATGGCTATTTTTCTCTCAGTTTCACTATCCAGAAAGCTTGCATACTTGCAGCAAGTTTCATTTTTTTTCTGGATAATATCTTCTCATGAAAAATTTGACAGGGCAAACTTGCACCTTAACTCTTGCAAGTTAGATTGAACATAAAGTGACCACTCCTTTGCAACGACTATTTTGCTGCAAAACTGTGACGAACTTGTCATGACAACCTTGAAGCTAGTGAAAATTAATACTTGCTGCAGTCTTGTTTTATACTCGCAGACGTGTCATGCTGGACTTTCAGCAAGTTTGTAGGCTTGAAAAACAAGACTGGTACAAGTTTATTGCAAACTAAATTTGGTATCTTTCAAGTGAGTCACATTTAAAATTTCTATTTTATTCTTTTGTTTTTTCTTTTAAATTTTTAAACTTAAATTCATCAACTTAAAATTCAAATTTTGGTTTGTAGAATAATTTTTATTATTCTTATATTTATTCACCCTGTTTAATTCCCCTGTCAGATCATATAACTACAAAACTAATATAAGGAAATACTAATTATAATATAAAATCCTAAAATTTAAGATCTCATTAGTTTTTACTGTAATCTTCATTACTGTTAAAATATCCCCCCCACTCTAAATTCGTGAGTTTTCAGGAGCCACGAGTTTATTACAAAAATGGTAGAATATGGGTGAAATTTAAATATGAATTTCAAGCTAAGAGTTTAATTTAAGTAACATAAAATATAGGGAATTTTATACTGTTTAACCCTTTGCGACACGCTATGCTAAAATGCTAATTAAAATTTGTAAAAAATGTTATAAAAATGGTTAGGTGAGTATATTTCTGCATATTATGTGAAAAAAAAAAGGGGGGAAAATTTTTTTTCAAACTTAAATTGATTTAAAAGAATATTGTTTGTGTGTGACAGAATTTAACCCACCATACGGGAAAGGGTTGAAAAAATATTGTACTATGAGTGATTTTCACCCGAAATAAAGAGAGTAATTGATATTTCCATAAGAAACATATGCTGAATAAATGACATTGTAAAATGTATAAAAATTAATATTGATCTACACTTATGTAACTGTGATGAGGCGATTTAGATAAGTTATATAATTGATTCATTCATACAAGAAGTAAAATGTTCGGGATCTAAATCTGACCTCATCACATCTTTGTAAAGAGATGGAGGACCATAAATTTCTATTCAACGGATATTGTTGTCTTGTACGGTGGTCTCGGGCGGGGTTCTGATCCCAGTCCCAGATTAGAATCCCGTCTCCGTACTTGACATTAAATAAGAATGTACCTTTGTGGAGTATTTATGAGTCCCTAAGGGACAGTGCCCAATTAGAAGGGATAAGGTTTGGCACGTTGGCGGTCTCAAGGCGGGGTTGAAGCAGACCAATGAAATTCTTACAACTATCCCGATTGGATGACAAGAAGGAAGAGGGGACAAGGTTGAAATAATTAAACAAGGGTTCGGAGGTTCCAAAAGAAGGTGTTCGAAAGTCGGGAGTCCAGTCGGGTCCGACGGAAGTTGTTCGTGAGTCCAGAGGAGAAGGTGCTCGATAGTCCAGACTAGGAGAGTCCAGCCAAGTCCGACAGGAAGTGTTCCTGCACCAAATAGTACGGCCGCACCCCAAAGACTCAGGAGGAAGCCCCTGACGATACCAACGGATGATATAGATTCCCTCTCCTGATCAGCCATAGATACCCTTCAACCAGAAGTGTTCCGGGCCCAACATTTTAGACCCACAAAGGTACCCCAAATTTACATACATTTTTGAAATTGAGATTAGGTCCTCTATCTATTTACAAAATTACTTAAGTATATAAAAAATTTGTCAGAACTAATTTAGAAGATGTTGACAAAGCTTATTTTATGAAAATTAGCATCAGTTTTGTATGTAAATAGATGTATATATATTATAATAAATTTACTATTTTTTTATATTAAGCTAGTCTCGGTTGCTGTCAATTTAGCTGTTAGTTTATTTTCATATTTATGTCTGTAGTTTCTCAGAACCTGTGGTTAAATTTAGTACAAAAATACTTAACACAACGCAATTAAAAATAAATCACCACTATACATTTGATCACAGGTTGATACTCAAATATAAACGAGGACTACACGACAGTAACCTTTGAACATAAGATAAATATTTTTATTGCTGTCTGATTATAAATTTGTGGCACGCTTCAAATAAAAGGTATTTAATATTTCTTCTGATAAGATTCACTTCATATCTGCGTGGGTTCCTCGAGTCATTTCTAAAACTCCTACACAAATTTCAGAAACTTATTAAGTTTAGTTCAGATGAATGAACAAACGTGATACCCTTGATAATGAAATATATATGGAGAACAGTATTATGTAACCTTTCTTTATGCAAAATTTGATGTAGGATTCAAAAATGTTGTTTTTCGTGAAAAATATATGCTTCGTAAATTTGTCTTTTTTATGTAGGAAATTTATGTTATATAGGATATATGGTTTTGAAGATATGTTAACTTTCTAACCTTTAACGCTTAACTAAAGCGTTGTAATTAACTTTTGTACCATACAAAATATTTAGTTATATATAGATTTCTTTTATAGAGTATATATTGTACTTGATTATACAATAACAAATTTTTAAAATGTTTAATTTGGGCTATTTATAATTACCATTGCAACAATATGTCTTTTTATGAATGCATAAAACAGAAACATTTTTCACTGCTAGCAAAAATTATATTTTGTAGTTTTTCATGCTAAATTTAACCTTTTAGCTTCGATTGAAAGGAAACAAGGCATGATTAACTTAATACAAAAGTAGAAGTATAATGAATTCCCACAGTATAAAATGTACAAAAAATAACTTAAACATGTTGGTTTATTCCTGTCATACTGCCATGTATTCTTCAATATACACTGGTGTACAATACTTAAACAACAGGTGGTTTTTTTTTGTTATAACTCCACGAGAAATCATCTGAGAGACATGAAATTCAGAAATGAGGGAGAGTATTGTGTACGTAAAGGATGAACAAATCATAGGGTTCTGAAAAAGGAATACAACGCATAACGTATGGAATCAAACAAAAACAAGATTTATAGAACGCATAGTATCATGACATGATTGTCTATCCCAGATGAAGAACAACAAGCAGATGCTCCTTAATATTGCATATGCCCTCCCCTATATGCAACGGTTGCTTCTCACCGTCTCCGTGTAATCAGAACCAGCTGGTTCAACATTAGGGGTGTACGCTGGCCAATCCATTTGTGTGATATGTTCACTTTTCAGTAGCTACTCAGCAGCATTTACTAACCTTATTTCAATCCCATCGAACATGTGTGGGATGCTTTGGGGAGACGCATTGCAAGCTTACACCCTCCGGAGAACACCCAACAACTCAAACAGATGCTGATTGCGGAATGGGCAATCCTACCGCAAGAAATGTTGGACAAGTTGATTATTTTAAGTCCTAATATTTTACTGTAAATCGCACTCCATGAAAATCAGTTGAATGTAAAATGATAGTGAATTACTTGAGAAGTACAAGATTTTATATCTAATTTTAAAATTAAAAATCCATGATTGCCAAAATTCATATTGTTTGAGATTTTTAAATTTTTAAAATGTTACGAATTTTCAAAACAAACAGATAGAGTTACAAGAAATCTCTAAATTTGGAACAACATATGATCAACAATCTCTAAACATTTTCTCAAGCTAACATAGTCTGGATAATTATTGAAGGCTTGTTTCCGACATCAAAAAATTATTGCATACATATCAAAGAGTAATAAGAATTGTTTTAAATGAATATATTTCAAATTTTTAATTAACGAATTTTAATAAAAAAGAGTAGATGTTGGAATTAGTAATTATGAATGCTTAAAATTAAATATGAAAACAGTTTTGAGTAATTTCAGCGAAATTTGCCTTTTTATATATTGAAAGCGGATTATATATAACTGGAATAATATTTTACTTTTATTAAGAACCCATAATAATTTTTTATTTCATTTGGTACAATTTATTCATGATATACTCTGCAATAAATACACTCTGTACGACAACTTTTAAGAGCAGTTTTAAATTTCAAATATGCTTTAATATATATCTAGAAATAAAATTTATTAAAACTAAATGTATTTTAATTAATTTAATTTAATGAAAGAACACATAATTAATATAATTATTAATATTAAAGATTTAAAATAAAACAAATATATGAAAAAATATAAAATAATAATTGTTGAATTACATATTTCAATACTAAAAGCAACTAAAATGTAACTAAAAATTTGGGTTGTATGCAATAGAATTTTAAATTGGTGTTGTATAACATTTTGTAAAATTTATTGTTTAAAGGAATCTACTTCAATTTTTATCATTTCAACAAAACAATAAGCCTTTAAAAAGATATTCAGATAAAATAGAACAAAGATTTACTATTTATTTTTATTTTAGAAGAGTACAACGGGCGCCTACGAAAATTAGCTAAACCTGTCTGGAATTTCCCTAAGGCTTTTTACTCATACCTCTTTTTATCGATTCAGATATTTTAAACAATTCTAATTATTTCAAAATGCAAACGTAGCGCTCTTGGTTTTCCCGATAAAATCAGCAAAACGTATACGAGTCTTGCAACGAATTATTTTAATGAGCGCATTCTTATTTTTAGCGCTTTTTAAATTTATAATAACGAGTTCTCAGGATCGAATATAATGAGCTTATATATGTTACAGTGTATCACTAAAGTAGGATGCAAGACGGATAGAAGTTAGTTAATTAATATGTTTTCAGATTGTTAAAATAATGACATACACATTTTCATATGGAAAACTTTGTTCTTTTAATTTGTCCTCACTGCAACATTTTGAAATTTTTAGTACAGTAAAAATTAGTAATATAGTATTATGGTAATATAGAAATACAGTATTTAGAATAGTAAAAGAAACGGTATAGAAATTTCTAATATACATTTTGAGCAAACAACTGTACGTCCAAATTAAATAATTGATATCAAATAAGTACTGTAAAATATTACATATATTTAATTCATCCATTGATACTAATTTCTATTTATGGCTTTGCACAAAGGGTGACATTACTTATATATATGGATTTATATATATATATATATATATATATATATATATATATATATATATACATATATATATATATATATATATATATATATATTATATATATATTATATATAAAAAGTATAATATATTATATATATATATATATATAAATACATATATATATATATATATATATATATATATATAAATATATATATATTTATATAATATATATATATATATATATATGAATATATGTAAATATATGTATATATATATATATATATATATATATATATATATATATATATATATATATATTAATATATTTTTTTATTAATTAAAATACTAGAATTTTAAAATTTAATTAGATTCTTTTAATGGGAGTAGCATAATTATTAGTAATAAATGGTACGCGCATTGATATAGAGAGCGATAAGCAATTACTATAGTCAGATTCTCTCGAACTTATGCCTTTGTTAGCAGTTGGGCGCTATCACGCCATTAAATATTTGAGTATTTATTAATTTAATAAGATATAAGCTGATGTCAGGACTCTAGTGTGTTTACAAAAGAGTCATATTATTTTTAAAAATAATTTTAAAAAATATCAAATGTAAAGTAAAAATACGAATTATATATATTTAAAAATATTATAATTATAAAACAAATATTTATTCTTTTTATGTGATTAATAATTCTTTTCGAAAATGTTATAAATATTTAATAACTAATTATGTAATACTGTTTCTTTTAATTTATACTTATTTATATATATTTCTCAAACGTGAACAATTAGTCCAGGACCATGTTTTCCATCTTCAGAAATGTTTCGTTTTTATATACTGTCTAATTATTTATGTGCTCATTTCATCGAAGGTTACAACGAGCCTTTAGATATATTTCCCTTTAAAGAAGCAAGAATTTCAAAAATAATTATTAAATTTCAGAAAAATTAATGAAAAAAAAATTCTAAAAAACAACTGCTTGATTTGTATTTTCTGCATAAAGGTAAATAAAATTTTTAACAGAGCATTTAAAAAAATATCAATTAAAAATTTCAGTATAAAAAAATTATAATAGACTTTTATATACGAAATTTTTTCAAATTTGTGTATTTGTATTTCTAGAATTTATAGTTTGAAATTTCTGTTCTTGTAAATATATCTAAATTTGTTTAAATTAATAACATTTTGACATGTGATAATTCTTTAAAAAAAAATTTATATTGTTTTTTTCTATTATAATTAATTTATACTATATAGACAGAAATATTATTTATTGCCACAAAATTGGTAAGGATAATACTAATTATTAACTATATATATATATAAACAATTAAATTATAGCCATATGAATTACAAATAATAATTTATTTATAAAAACATTTAAATTTATAGTAAAAAAGGTAAGAAAAATGACGCTCGAGCCAGTTGCTGACAGTCTACATATTTGGCATGATAACGGGGTATCTTAGTTCAAAATTGTTCCACCTGGTTGTATATATTTTCTTGGTCACCAATGGCGGTTTCAAAGTCAGTGTTGTTCCCTTAATCGCCGATTTTAGCGCTGTAATACATCAGCAAGACTATATGCTACAACTGAAAACTATCTCATTATAAGTAAATGTGACGCTTGTGGATTTTTTTTAAATGAAAAACCTAAGAAACCATTAATAATAGTACTTAAAATAAAAACTTTCCTTCATAGCTATATATTGGACATAAAATTTTCACTAACAGCATATTAAACATTCCAGTATATTAATTAAAAACAAAATTAATTGATTTTTTAGTTTTACTGTTACTTTAAATTTGCTTTTATAATACATTAAAAAAAGGTATTAACTTTTAGAAATCTCATTCTAAAAACATATATAAGCATTTTAAGTTTAAAAGGTGACTGAAATATTTAGGAGAAAATAAAATAATATTGTGTAAAACTAACTTTTAACTAATCACATAAAAGTTACATGCAGTTTATTTTTATCTATTGTTGTTTATGAAGACGCCGGGAAAAAAACAAACTAACAAACACTGAATAGGGTTTTGTTTGGATGAAACTTCATGAATTAACAAGGCTTCTTAAGTGTCCGTGTGGGAGATATAATTGACCCCATGCGGAAATTAAAAGTCGTTTCTTCTTAAGTACAGATATAAAGGCGCTTAAATGTTGTTCTATCTAAAGTGCTTCAGAATGCGGACAATATAAATAAGAAGATTATTTCTTTACAGTTAGTTAAACCAAGAGAATTATAAACGTAATTCTTGAAATTATTATCAATTAGCATTATAAATTCAAAATGTAGCATGCAGTCTTTTTTGTTATAATACGTTTTTAGTTGTATATAAGAAACTTAAAAAAAATTAAATACTTAGTCATGAAACTATAATCTTTTAGTATTACAATTTCATATTATAGCATGCAGTCTGTTTTATAAGACTACGTTTTTACAGTCAGCCATACCAAGATAATTACTACCGTTTATTCTTGAAATTATAATCATTTAGATTTATAATTTTAAAATTATGCATGGAACCTTTTTTGTTATAATACGTTTTTAAAGTTAGCTATACTAAGAGTCTTATAAACATTTATTCATAAAATTATAATCCTTTAGTATTATAATTTCAAATTATAAAATGCAGTCAGTCTTTTTATAATACGCTTTTAGATTAGCTTATAACAAGACAATTATAAACTTTTATTCTTGAAATTATAATCCTTTAGTATTATAATTTCAAAATGTAGCAAGCCCTCTTTTGTATTAGAACAAGTTTTTACAAGTTAGCTATACAAAAATAATTTTTACCGTCTTATTCTAGAACAATAATCCTTGAGTATTATAATTTTAAAAATTATACATGCAACCTTTTTATTAGAATACGTTTTTACATCAGCTATTCCAAGAGAATTCTAAACGTTTATTCTTGAAATTATAGTTCTTAGGATTATAATTCCAAAATGTAGAATGTAGATCTTTATTAGATTATATTTTTACAGTTAGCTATACCAAGAGAATTATAAATGTATATACTTGAAATTAAAATGTCAAAATGTAGCATGCAGTCTTCAAAATATAGTAGCATGTCTTTTTATTAGAATATGGTTATACAGTTAGTTATACCAAGAGAATTGTATAGCTTATTCTTGAAATTATAATATTTTAGAATTAATACTTCAAAATTATTGATGCAACTTTTTTTTATTAGAACACGTTTTTTAAAGTTAGTTATACCAAGAGAAATATAAACATTTATTTTTGAAATTATAATCCTTTAGCATTATTATTTCAAAATGTAGCCTGCAAATTTTTTATTAAATTTCGTTTTTACAGTTAGCTATACCAAGAGATTTATAATAGCTTATTCATGAAATTAAACTCATTTAGTACTATAATTTCAAATTATATCATGCATTCTGTTTTATAAGAGTACGCTTTTACATTAGCTATACCAAGAGAATTATATACGTGTATGCTTGAAATTATAATCCTTTAGTATCATACTTTCAAAATGGGAGCATGCAGTCTTTTATATTAGAATAAGTTTTTGCAGTCAGCTATACCAAGAGAATTACCACTGTTTATTTTTTAAATCATAATACTTTAGTTTTATAATTTCAATACGTAGCACGCAGATTTTTATTAGATTATGTTTTTGTAGTTAGCTATACCAAGAAAATTATAAACGTTTATTCTTGAAATTATAATTTCAAAATGTTGCATGCAGTCTATTTTATTAGAATATGTTTTTACAGTTAGTTATACCAAGAAAATTTTAATCGCGTATGCTTGAAATTGTAATTATTTAGTATTATATTTTCAAAATTATGCATGCAACCTTTTTTATATTACAATACGTTTTTTAAAGCTAGATATACCAAGAGAAGTATAAACGCTTATTCTTGAAATTATAATCCTTTAGTATTATAAATTTCAATGTATTGCAATCTTTTTTATTAGAATAGTTTTTTACAGTTAACTATACCAAGAATTATAAACGCTTATTAAACTATAATAATTTTAGTATTATAATTTCAAATATACCATGCATTTTTTTATTAGGATACGTTTTTACATTAGCTATATCAAGAGAATTATAAACTTGTATTCTTGAAATTATAATTCTTTAGCATTATAAATGCAAAATGTAGCATGCAGTATTTTTTGTTATAATACTTTTTTACAGTTTTCTATACCAAGAGAATTATAAAAGCTTATTCATAAAATAATAATCCTTTAGTATTATAATTTCCAATTATACCATGCAGTTTGTCTTAATAGAATACGTTTTTATATTAGCTATACCAAGTGAATTATAAACGTTTATTCTTGAATTTATAATTTCCAAATTTAGCATGCAGTCTTTTTTATTAGAGTTTGTTTTTACAGTTAGTTATACCAAGAGAATTTATATGCCTATTCTTAAATTATAATTTTTAGTATTATATTTCAAAATTATGCATGTAACTTTTTTTTTATTAGAATACGTTTTTTAGAGCTATTACCAAGAGAATTATAAATGTTTATTCTTGAAATTATAATCTTTTTGCATTATTATTTCAAAATGTATCTAAAATCTTTTTATTAGATACATTTATACAGTTAACTATACCAAGAGACTTATAAACGCTTAGAATAATAATCTTTTAGTATTAAAATTCAAATTGTAGCATGTATTTGTTTTATAAGAATACGTTTTTACATTAGCTATGCAAAGAGAATCATAAACTTTTTATTCTTGAAATTATAATCCTTTAACATTATAATTTCAAAATGTAGCATGCTGTCTTTTTTTATTAGAATAAGTTTTTACAGAGCTATACCAGAGAATTATACGTTATTCTTGAAATTATAATCTTTACATTATAATTTCAAATGTAGCATGCAAACTTTTTATAAGATTATGTTTTTACAGTTAGTCATACCAAGAGAATTTTAACTATTCTTGAAATTATAATTTTTTTTAGTATTATAATTTTAAAATTATGCATGGAACCTTTTTTGTTAGAATACGTTTTTTTAAGTTAGCTATACCAAGAGAATCATAAACTTTTTATTCTTGAAATTATAATCCTTTAACATTATAATTTCAAAATGTAGCATATAGTCTTTTTGATTACAATATGCTTTTACATTTACCTATACCAAGTAATTATAAATGTTTATTCTTCAAAGTATAATCCCTTAGTATTATAATTTCAAAATGTAACGTACATTCTTTTAGAATAAATTTTTACAGTCAGCTATACCAAGAGAATCATTACCTTTTATTCTTGAAATCATAATCCTTTATAATTCTAATACTAAAGTATTAGAATTTCAAATTTATGCATGCATTTTTTTAGAATAGGTTTTTATAATGAGTTATACCGAAATAATTATAAAATTTTATTCATGAAATTATAATCTTTTAGTATTATAATTTCAAAACGTAGAATACATTCTTTTTTATTCAAATTTAGATGTTCCTTCTAATATTTATGAAAAATTTTATTAATTTGGTATACGTAGACCTATATAAGTTTTAAAAGAAATTGACTTCTTTAAATGTAATAAAATATATTCAAAATTGTGTCCACAATTTCTACCTAAGGCAAATGAATGAAAAAATAAATATTTTCAGATTTGTATATTGAGAAAAAGCATCTATTAGATCAAAGTAGAAAATTATATTTTATATAATATTTTATGAAATTTCGAAGCATCTAAGATTCCACCTTT
>CM063500.1:35516117-35518617 GCA_032207245.1 Pardosa pseudoannulata
AAAAAATACTTAATTGAGCATGTGATAATAATTACTGATTTTTGCTGTTTTACAGTAGTATTTCTGAACATTTTTGAACAAGCCTCCAATTTTATATCAATTACAAAATATGTAATAACTTCTCAATTGAAAGGTGACAGATTTTACGTTACAAAAAATATTAATTTGAACTTTAAATTGAAGTTTCAATTTTATATGTCTTAAGTAAGAAAATGTAGCAAATTTCAATGTAGTAAGACAGTTCAAAGTGTACATAAGCTTTTTCACATACTCAAAGCCGTAAATAAATTAGCTTTAATATGATAAAAACATTTTAAATTAATAACCGTGTATTGTATAAAATGTTAATACTAATTATCGAGTAAAGGATAAAAACTCGTGTTTGTTACAATTGTAGTTATAATTTAAGATACAAAATGCAGCATACAAAATGTTAAATATGTAGCCTAAATTTACACATTTCAAATTCCAATTTCACCTAAATAAAATAAATATTTTATTGCAAAAGTAGTTAAATAATACAAAAAATATTTTATATTTGAATATGAGACTATTCACTTCTGATATCTAAAAGTAGACTCTCATTTGGGCATAAATTTTTGAAATTTTGCTATGTTCGTAATTTTAAATTGAGATGCACCAAATAAATGAAGAAAAATGTACATATACGCATTATATATCCATTATTTTATACTGAGATTTTATCGTAAAGTTTTGTAATGCATTATGATCAAAACAATTATAATTTTTTACAAAACTAAAATTGTGAATTTAATATATGCTAAAGTAAACTAGATATCACTTGGATAGTTTTAAGGCGATATAATAGTTTAAGTAGGTAAATAATTATATATGTTTAGAGATGAAGTACCAATGTGGTTTTCTGCTTTAATTAAAACGAGTGATAAATTAAAAGTTATAATTTCTTTGAAATTCTTTGCTGGAAGTGGAAGTTCTATGCGCCTGCTATAGTGAAAGAAATGTTCCTTATTTTTTTCTATCAACAATGTGATACCACGTCTTAATTATGTGCTGCTAGAAAACAAAAAAAAACTTGTACCTGAGAAGAAGTATTTAATTTGTAAGAGATCTGATAGTCAAATAAATATATACATATCACCAATTTTAGAAAATCAAAGAAACTATTCCATCCTTTTTAATATGGTTTGAAGTTATACGGTCGACTATTTTGCAATACAGGACCTAATGAGTCACGTACCATTCGTGTACAGCCAATTTTAATTTCTACGACCAGCCCATGACAATAATTAAATTCAAACATTCTCACTGGTAATCAAAAGAGCAACACTCTGTCATTTTTGGCTCCGTTTGGCTCTAGAATTTATTTAATTTAATCAAAAAAATACCCCGTTTCAATTTATTCCAATTCGTTTAAAAAAACAGATTTTTTAAACTTTTAGTCACTGTAGAATCAATCAATTTTTTTTCTGGCTCTGAAATAACCCGGTATATAAAAGCGATGGAAATTTATGATAATTTATTTTTATTTCTAAAAAATTTTGTAAATTAAGTATTTACATACATTGATAAAATTTACTATATCTTATATTAAAGCTGTGTTTAAACGAGAATGTAATTTAAAGCAGGTAGAGAGTTAAACATTCAAACTTTATGTGATATAGATATAATTTTTAAATATTTTATATTTTAGTAAATTCGTATTGTAAAGAAAACTGCAATCAAATGGGATTTCCTATTAATTTCATTTGATACTGTATAAAAACATTCAATGTTTTGAATGGGACTTAAATTCAAACTTACTAGTTTTACTCTGATATTTGTTTTTTGTTCTTCAATTGAAAAAAATGACTAATTTTAAGAACGCGGAAATAATTATTGTTAATATATTATTCGTAAAATACAAAATAGTTAAAAATATTTCTTATACACTATGAAATAAGTTTATTTTAAAAAATAATGTATTTTTCTATTTTTTACTAACTCTTGTAAATGCAATTAATAATTTATGAAATAGTTACAAAATATTGTCAAACTTGAAATTGCTAACATTAGGAAATTATTTAATGAAACATAAATATAAGAATTAGAATTATCATTTGATTTTCATCATAGGTTTAATACAAAATAATTGAATACTTACACACTTGTAAGGTAATTCGTAAGCAGTATTTAACTTGGAAGCATAAATAATTTTAGCAACACTTTTCAATCCAACAACAAAACTACTCTGGTATAATTTTGATTTTGTTACATTTTTATTTCTATAAAATTAGTTTCTATTAAAAACAATAAAGTTTTTATATTATTTTATAAGCTTTTCCTAATGTGATTAACGGTCACATACACTTTCACAAGCGTGAAATTGCTATAATTGGAAAATTATTCTACTGAACCTACATATTAAAATTATAAGTATCATTAGCTTTAGTTTGGTTTGGAGTGCTACGGTCTACTTTTTGCAACACGAGGGCTAATGAGACCGGGACCTTCTACTTAAAGCCGATTCCGAAAGGCTACG
>CM063500.1:35528510-35536010 GCA_032207245.1 Pardosa pseudoannulata
AATTTTGAAGATCTGTATTTTTCTATAATCGTTAAATAGCTACAGAAAGTTTAAAGAAAATTTTAAAAAGTTATACAAAATATAAACTTACTGAGACGAAGTAAACTGAGAATAATGTATATGCATGGTGGTCTAGTGAGAATATTAGTCACAGAAGAAATAATAAAATAAGATACCTAATAGCTAATGTTAAACATATGATATGGAAACTTTACGGATACCGGTATATTTACCATGATTGTTAAAAAGTAACAGATAATTTACACTGTTGTAAAGAATCTTTTAGAAAATGTATTATTAATTATACGAAAAAGGGAACGATGTACATAGAGTGTGTTTTAGTATTGTGAAAAACACAGAGAATGAAAATTAAAATCAAAGCCTTAATAGATAGCGTTTAATTAAGAAAATGGTAAATTTACAGAAATTTGAATTTAATTATGATCACAGATAAATAACCCAATACACAATATTAAGACATGCAATATAATTACGATCAAATGATAAAAAATCATAAATAATTAAAAGTATTTTTAATAAATTTTATATTCCAAATATTAAAATCTCTTAAATCATATTAATGATTTTTAAGGAAATCTAAAGAACAATTAATGTTATTAAAACCTGTACAAAAACATATAGCAATCTCCGAAAAATATCTGTTGTTTATTCTTTTAGCATTTACATTAATGACATACTTTTCCCCATTTTCTTTATCCACTCACATCATTCTCTTGTGAGACTTTAATCTATTCATACCTTCTTAGATATCTTCAACGTATCTATATGTTTTTCGATTTCAAGAATTTTCTAATACACATACACAAATTCCAGCATAAAATATCATGAATAAGATGGAAAAAATTATCTTCACTGAATTCTTTTTACTAACTCTGTTTCTATAAAATTTGAGTTTTGTTATTGAAAAGTGCAAATTGTTTCTCCAGGAAATGCTATTTATTCATTATATAGGTGTTTGCATATATACGTATATATATATATATATATATATATATATATATATATATATATATTTATATATATATATATATTATATATATATACATATATATTTATATATATATATGTATGTATATATATATATGTAAATATATATATATGTATGTATATATATATGTATTTATATATGTATATATATATGTATATATATGTATACTTACATATATATATATATATATATATATATATATATATATATATATGTATGTATATATATATGTATTATATATATATATATATATATATATATATATATATATATATATATATATATATATATATATATATATATATATATATATATATATATATATATATATGTATATATATATATTATGTAAATATATATATATATATATATATATATGTATGATATATATATATATATATATATAGATATATATATATATATATATATATATATATATATATATATATATATATATATATATATATATATATATATATATATATATATATATATATATGTATATATATATATATATATATATATATATATATATATATGATATATTATATATATATATAGTATATATATATATATATATATATATATATATATATATATATATGTATATATATATTTATATGTACGATCCATAGTTTATGAGAAAAATACGAAAATCAAAGTATGACGTCGCTGCCGGAGCAAGAAAATAACACTTTATTGGACATGTCAAAAACAGTAATTCCATATATTTCCAGAAGATAAGTTTTAAAACGTTAGTCGCGCATAATCGCGGCATGCATGCGCGAGCACCATGGAATGACGTTAAGCCGCCGTTGAACTGGTATTTAACAAGCTGTATCCCTCAGCTACCGATAATCTTCTTATGGTGGCCATGTATTCCGTTCGTGACTACTGTGACTACTGATGTACGAATGATGTAATGAAAATGCCTTACTAATTGTTAGGGAGTATGCTCGTGCATATACACTGTTTGACATGTTCAATAATTTTTTTTTCCTTCACCAGAATTGACGTATTTTTCGTATTTTTCTCGTAAACAATGGATCGTACAGGAAAGCTTCTTTAGGCAGTTTTTATGTTCTCCCCAACGAGGAATCTAGATGTGCAGAGCTTATGTTGTCGTTTTGGGACATCCTGCATATAAATTTTAAATAAAATCAAGGTTCTTGAAAGCTGACTAAGGTTGAAATAAAAAAGCATCGATGTTTGGGTAATCAAAGACATCTGATTTACTAGTGAACTTTCTTAGGTTGGATTAAATCTTGAATTAACTCAGTTATCTAAATATAATTACATGCCTTAAAAATACATGATCTTAAAAATACTTAGTATGGAGTTATGTTATGCTGTTAAGATTTTAAGACATTTCTTGATTCTGGAATTTTAAATGGACCTCAAAATATCATTTTCTGAATTATTCGAATAAAATTATAAATAATTCTATAATCAAGGCTACATAAAAAAGTAATATGTATTAACAGCAGTTAGAATATTAAATCTTAAAAAAAAAACAGGAATGCTTCATATGGCAAGAATATATACTAGTGTTAGTACTCTACAGAAAAAGCTGGGAGAAACAGAGATATTCCTATAAACTAAATGACTCTGTGTTTCATGTGAGTCCTGAAGGTCAAAGTTCAACACATTGAATGTACGAATCCACAGGCTTTATAAAAGAATAATTTATAAATTTGCACCTGTCAAAACTGATAGTGGTTGACTACTGCAATTTTCAATATATCAGATTTAATCTCACGTGGGATGGGATTTCTTTTGTAGGATACATGTTTTATGCATTTGGCTTATTAGGAGATTAACATTAAACCTAATGAACTTTTAGAAATACCTGTTTCTATATAAAAAACAGTCAAATGAGCGCTTTTCAAATATACGTTATATTCTTTTCCGATTAATTCTGAATAATGAATAATTTAATAAAAGTAGTAAAACTCAAAATAATTATCATGTAAATATTTAAGAAACTTTTTTTTCGTGCTTTTGAAATATACATTTCTAGAAAAAAGTTTCAAAAATAAAAAAACAGGAAGTGTTTGGTCCAGACGTTGTTGAGTATTTTACCAAATAGTTCAATTAATTAAAATATTAACATTCTAATCGGACAACCATAGTAACTATGTGAGCAAAATCTAGGATCTCGTAACAGAAGGGTTGTATGTTCAGGACTTACTAGACGTAACGTGCACCAAGTGCTATAACGTTGACTGGTGTACTTAATATGTTTGTGGTCACACTTGTAGTGTACTTTACTGCTCATGTGTATGAAAAGCCGTGAGAAGATGCTGTTTATTGTAAGTATACTAATTTTTCTGTAAGTATTGATGCTACCACTAAACCTTTGATTTCAACATATTAAACGTACATAAGGCACACTTATTGAAGGCATATCAAGTCTTATAATACTGATATCATTTTTATATTTAATGAATGTTAATTTGCTTGTGTTGTAAAGTGGATATATTATTTTTTTAACACATCGATGCTCTTCTATTGAATATTTTTGAATCTTACCTTTGTCTCATTGATACGTCTGTTAAACAATGACCTAGAAGTTCGAAAACGATACCTTTGTTGTAGCAGGCCAAGAGTGGTGGCGTTATTCTTGGTCTCTTCTTCTAAATTACGAGGTCCAACTGAGCTAAGTCTTTCTTTCACCCTATCAGTATTCTTCAACCGAAAGATGCACCCCATCTTTATTCCTGAGTCCCTAAACGTACGTGCTTGGACAGTCCAAGTGGCACTGGCAACAACAAAATTAGCCTGATTATTATATTCACATTCGTCTTCGGAATAAGAGAATAATCTTACTTTGTATCACCCTTCATACGTGTTCACATTATCATCTTCCTCATTATTCATGTTGAATAGCTTATGTTGAGTAGCTGAGTTAGTGTCTAATCGATCATCCTTACTGTACTAACTCTCAGAATTTTCTACTTCTTCTTTTTTTCAAGCATAGTTCGGTTATATTAGTTATTTCTTCGAACATACATTTCATTGACATTTTAGATCTAAATTGTTGAATTTGTTTTTCAATATTCCACCAACAATAAAATACAAAATTTAGTACTTAATGGTTTTGTTTATTTATTATCTGAAGATTGTAACCTATTTTATTAATACAAATATAACCGATCACATCGCAAATCTTTGAAATGTAGCGTACAGAGCCAGTCTTTGAATTCGAATATTTATTATTTTGCTTCATGGTTTCCAGAAGTCGTCTTATGGACGAAATTGCTCTGTTATTAGCATAAAACAAACTTTACATAAAAGCATATGCTATGTTCCCAAATACAATAGGTGGACATTTTCTTAGAAAACTTAAAATTAGTAGTAAGTTTTAAATTTCAATGCTGATAATTTTACTAAATTTATAAATTTTCTAGCTGTATAAAGACAGCTCATGGTAGATGACTTTAAAGTGCATATGATTATTAGGAAACTTGAAGTAAAGGAGATAGTTGTTTAAAAATGAAGTACCTATTTACTTAAAAATTATAGTATAGTAAGTTCACAAGAAATAAAAACTTGGAATTTAACCTTTTGAGTACGGGGCGCATCATATATGCCCCGAAATTGTGTGTAGGATTCTCTTTAACACTAGATTTACGGATGTTGATCATATATCTATTTTTACTGAAGTAAGCCAATTTGACTCATACAAGAAAATTAAAGTTTTTTGTAAAGAAAATAGTTCCAAATTAATTTCAATAAAATGTTTATTAATAAAGATATCATAAAAAACATTTTTACATATAAAATCTGTTTTTGAAACACATTTCCAGCAAACATTTCTATCACATTTAGCACAATGGTTTCTACATCTGTTTCTTTTGCATGATTGTTGAACTTCAATGCGTCAGTAGAAAGAACTTGTGTCATTGTAATGGAAGTATTCTCGACTTCATCTCTATATTTTCTTCTTAGCTCTTCAGCCAATTGGAAAATATCCCAAGCCTGATAGCACAAATAAATTTCATGTTATGCGATTAACTATTAAACCATTCTCTGAGTCAAATTGTCTCACATACCCGCGGGGAAAAAAAAAAAAGAGAAAGAAAAACAGAGAAAAAGAGAACAAAAGAAAAAGAAGAAAGAAGAAAAAGAGAAAAAAAAAAAAAAAACAAAAAATAGGTACACCAATATGATAATACGAAATGGAGGGGTCTGCGGAGAAGAGGAATGAAAGTTTTACATATATTTTATTACTTAAATAAAAACCAACGTATGTTTTTGAAAAGTGATATATATATGTATATATATATATATATATATATATATATATATATATATATATATATATATATATATATAATATATATATATATATATATATATATATATATATTTATATATATATATTTATATATATATATATATATATATATATATATATATATATATATATATATATATATATATATATATATATATATCATATAATATATATATATATATATATATATATATATATATATATATATATATACATATATATATTATATATATATACATATATATATATATATACATATATATATATATATATATATATATATATATATATATATATAGTTAATAAATTTTTAATAAGTCAAATTGGCTCGGTCCTTAAATATAGTCTTAATAAGTACAAAATGCAGTATAATAGACATAGGGCTAAATTTGATAATAATAAATATTAATTAAATGTTCTATTTGAAATACCACATATGATTCACTTGACCGAAATGAGTCAAAATAAAAGGCTATAAAAATTTGATACACCCTTGATCAAAGGGTTAAATATATTGATAAAAACTCTTTAAAGCAGTGACTCGAACACTATGGTAGATTTAATGTTTACCGCTTAGTAAATTATAATCGCGAATTGTATTAAAAACTATATTACAATTCAAATACACATACATTTTAAATTTTTAAATTTATGAAAATAAAAGTTTTTAAAGTTTAAGAATTATTTCTACATAAAATATATTCTCCATAGTCCAAAATAATCCAGGAAAATATTTATAATAAAATCACATTAATAAACATTAAAGTTTTGTTTATGCAACTCCATTAAATAAATGATACTAAGCGAAATAACAGTTTTAATTTTTAAATTTATAAAATAAAAATTTATAAAGTTTAAGACTTATTTTTATGTAAAATATGTTCTCCATATAACAACATGTTTCAGGAAATATTTATTTTTAAATCACACATAATAAACATTAAAGTTTTGTTTATGCAACTCCATTAAATAAATGTTACTGAGCGAAATAACAGTTTTTATTATATACCGATAATGAATAAACTACTTGAAAAATATTTAATCTACAGAACCACGTTTACTATCAACAGGCATCAAATGAGGATATTTCCTTTGGTTTATTTTCCCGCGAAACCGATATCAGAATATATTTTTTTAGGAATTGAAAATCAATGAAGGGCATATCTCCTCCTTCATCTGAAATGGATTTCTGATTTTCCTGGAATTTAAAGAGATTCCCATACGAAAAAAATATTTATATTAAAATCACATATAATAAACATTAAAGTTTTGTTTATGCAACTCCATTAAATAAATGTTACTGAGCGAAATAACAGTTTTAATTTTTAAATTTATCAAAATAAAAATTTTAAAAGCTTAAGAATTATTTTTATGTGAAATATATTCTTCATATGACAACATGTTTCAGGAAAAATATAAAAAATCACATATAATAAACATTATTTTGTTTATGTGTAAATAAATGTTACTGTGAGCGAATTCACAGTTTTAATTTTTAAATTATGAAAATTAAAAATTTAATAAAATTATTTTTATGTAAATCCATACGAAAAAATATGTATATTAAAATCATATATAATAAACATTAAGTTTTGTTTAAGAAACTCCATTAAATAAATGTTGAGTGAAATAACAGTTTTTATTTTTAAATTTATCAAAATAAAAATATTAAGAGTTTAAGAATTATTTCTGTGTAAAATATATTCTCCATATAACAAAATGTTTCAGGAAAATATGTATATTAAAATCATATATAATAAACATTAAGTTTTGTTTAAGAAACTCCATTAAATAAATGTTGAGTGAAATAACAGTTTTTATTTTTAAATTTATCAAAATAAAAATATTAAGAGTTTAAGAATTATTTTTATGTAATGTATATTCTCCATATAACAAAATGTTTCCGGAAAATATGTATATTAAAATCATCTATAATATACATTAAAGTTTTGTTTATTCAACTCCATTAAATAAATGTTACTGAGCGAAATAACTGTTTTAATGTTTAAATTTATCAAAATAAAAATTTTAAAAACTTTATGGATTATTTCTGTGTAAAATATATTCTCCATATAACAAAATGTTTCGAGAAAATATTTATATTAAAATCACATATAATAAACATTAAATTTTGTTTATGCAACTCCATTAAATAAATGTTACTGAGCGAAATAACAGTTTTTATTATATA
>CM063500.1:35538510-35548510 GCA_032207245.1 Pardosa pseudoannulata
ATCTTTTATATGGAACAAATAGAATTTAACCCGCGAGGATGATCTCTGGGCCTATAAGGCACGAAAGTTGTAAAAACATTCTAGACAAAAACACTGAATAGAAATAAACTTCCCCAATTTTCAGTATCAGTCTTATAGGTTTTCTAAACTCCAATAACATGCATTTCTGCAATTTTCTTAGAAATTTTTTCTCAGAAAAAGATTCTCAGTGCATGCACATACATTTTTGCAATTTTATTTGGTGTGTGTGGTAGGAGAAGAGATTCTCTCAAAAATACATCATTATTCAGTTAAAATGGTGAAGTGTAAAGATGTTATGTTTAGTTTATAACTTGCGTGCGTCTTATGTTTGTTCTTTCAATATCTTAATAAAAATTTCTAGAGTCCAAAATACTTTTAGAAATTATATTACAAATATTTCGAAAAATCTTTCAAACTTTTAATAAAGTGTATTTGACAATAAAAATGTTTTTCATCATCAAAATCAATGTTTTTGTTACTTTGCACATAAAAGTTGTGCCTGCACTCCAAAGTCCGGCACCCGTCCTTAAGACTTTACATGGAATATTCTCTGGTAACAATTTTTTACCAATAGTAGAGTCCAAAATACTTTTAGAAATTATATTACAAATATTTCGAAAAATCTTTCAAACTTTTAATAAAGTGTATTTGACAATAAAAATGTTTTTCATCATCAAAATCAATGTTTTTGTTACTTTGCACATAAAAGTTGTGCCTGCACTCCAAAGTCCGGCACCCGTCCTTAAGACTTTACATGGAATATTCTCTGGTAACAATTTTTTACCAATAGTAGAGTAAAAATACTTTTAGAAATTATATTACAAATATTTCGAAAAATATTTCAAACTTTTAATAAAGTGTATTTGACAATAAAAATGTTTTTTCATCATCAAAATCAATGTTTTTGTTACTTTGCACAAAAAAGGTTGTGCCTGCACTCCAAAGTCCGGCACCCGTCATTAAGACTTTACATGGAATATTCTCTGGTAACAATTTTTTACCAAAAGTACAAAACTGAAATTTTTAAATAAATCTTACTAGATTTCTACTGTTATTAATCAGATTTCAGAAAATGCTAATAATAATTTAACTTTATTATAAAAATAGTTTCCTTTACTCATCTCTTTTAGATTCATAAGAATATTTGAAATCATGTCACCATCAATTGGTTTCGAAACAGATATACTGCCTTAATGAGAAAAAGCTCTACTTGGAAAGTGATTAAAAATATCTTGAACGGAAAAACGAAAAACTTTTTAAATGGCATATGTCAGCACATCACAAATTACTAAATTACAATTTTTCAGCATTGTTCAATTTAATTTGTTTATTACTAATGCTTATTGTTTTATTCTTTATACATTGAGTAGATATATTTGCACTGTCTATTTATTTGTATGTGTTGTGTAGTTAGAGTCGTATGTTTTAATACGCATTATTTAACTCTCAATGTTTTAAGTAATCTATGTCATCCTAATATGTACATTAGTTTTAGAGTTTTAGGAAATTTTAAAATATATATAATATATGTGAAATGCCATTATGTAACAATAAATTTTATGTCAAGTTTAGATTTTTTTTATCTCACTAATGTTTATCATAAATATTATTCTTGAGGATTGGATTCTAATTTCATATAATGTTATATATGTTTTAGAGTTTTAGGATAGTTTAAAATATATAGACTATATGTGAAATGCCATTATGTAACAATAAATTTTAAGTAAAGTTTAGATTTTTTTTATCTCAGTAATGTTTATCATAAATATTATTTATTGAGAATTCTAATTTTATATGATGTTATATTTTTATTGAAAATTTATTCGAACGTCAGAGGATATTTATTTTGAAACTTACATTTTATTATCATATTTAGAATTATTGAAGTGTTTTTATAACTTTATTTTTACATTTATTTATTGTTTTTCATGCATGTATACCTCGGAAATTTATATAAAGGGTTTTAATCTCTAGAACAATATATTTTGGAACTCAGATAAACCGACTGGTAGACAACCTGCCTGGCATCAATTTATATTCGTTTTCATTGTATGTTTGGTGTAGCCCTGAATAATTTTTCTATCACAGCTACTTGCCATTAATATTATATCTTAATGATTGAAATACGTAAAAGCATTTTATAAAATATAAGTCATAACTGACATTCCTTAATCATTCGTTTATAACAGAACAGTACAATTTTAGTCAAAAATTATTGTTTTGTAGTTTATTTTAATAATTAGATTATTGAAAAAGAGTTTTTTCTTCTTTGCAAGTTTAAAAATATCCATCTTTCTTGTGAAGATAAAAATACATATCATTGACTTTCTGCTATAATAGCATTTTAATAATAATTTATGTTTGCTATTTTTCATCAAAAAGCATTTGGGGACTGTAAGCTATGAAAGTAATTGTTGGATAGTGGATATTTTGTTACGACTTGCAGTTATTGGAAAAAATTGATCTTCATAAACAGTCGTCCATTGTTTATATCTTAAAATATGTCAGTAATTCATATGACAGTCGAGGCCTTCTTTTAATTGTTCAATCATTTTGAAATTGTTTCCGCATCATTAAGATTTTCGGTTTTGTAATAAATAAAAATCTTATTTCTTCACTAAATTTCTTCTCTGCTTGTATATTACTCCTAAGTCACCACTTTACAGAAACTTACAGATGTTATTGCAAATCGATATAAAAACAAATTTGTGTCATTACGTTACATTTCATAAATTCTCTTTCATATGCATTTTCAATAAAACAACTGATTCAACTTCCAATGACTTAATCCTAGATTAGTGCATCATAAACCATAAATCATCATTCTTCTTATACATCAAACATAGACCAAATCATAATCCTTCTAATTATAACTTTTTCATTGATGAGATATTTTTAAGTAAATACAAAAATGATTAAAACCTTTAAATATATATATATATTACTCCTTATTAAATGAAAATATCAAGTAGAAATCAATTTTATAATTATTGAATAGAAAAAAAATATAAAAATATAATCTTCAATATCGGACTATTGGCTCATTTTCTCAATGTTATTATTTGAATTGAAACTGAAAAATAGAAGTTTTTATTCCGCCTTCTCAGTATCAAACATTTTACCCCGAATTTTCAAACTTTTCGACATGCACCTTTCAGTTATTTCCATTTTTCCTACTTGCACGTATATATTGGATGATTGTTTCCGAAACTTCACTAGATTTTCTAACACGTAAGACAAGAATCAGATTGTTCTCTACATTTTCCGTGTAAGTTTCAAAAAAGCAACAAGCTTGCTTTTCTTTTGGAACGTGATTTATAACTTTCTTCAGAAAAGGAAATCCATTGCATTTGAAACCATAAGCAGAGTAGATATCTTTATTGCATACTATTACAGATTTTTCAGTCTACTTTGTAAATATTTTACATAATATGAATAATATAACAAGAGAAACAGAGATAAAAGTATTTTAATAGATGTTTTAAAAATTTGTAACACTAAAAATACATTTATTTATAATAACTGAATAATTCATATCTATTTTTCAGACTACTTTATAAATATTTTACATAATATGTTTACTATAAAGAGTGAAACAGACATAAAAGTATTATAATAGATATTTTTAAAAATTTGTAACACTAGAAATACATTTATTTATAATTGAATAATTCATATCTATTTTTCAGACTACTTTGTAAATATTTTACATAATATGAATAATATAACGAGAGAAACAGAGATAAAAGTATTTTAATAGATGTTTTAAAAATTTGTAACACTAAAAATACATTTATTTATAATAACTGAATAATTCATATCTATATCCGTTAAACTATTTCACAAAATATTTTGAGGCACTCTCTCATTTTATTTTAAATGAATTATTGACATGTTTTAAGATATGGTACGCTATTCGCACAGAAGGTTTTTCTTTATCGACTGCTTTGTTTTAAACAACTTTGATAATATCGATAAACAACTTTATCGATAAACTTTCATTTTACTAAATTAAATCGATCTATCTTTCCCATAACGTATACAGAAAAGTTATTTTATGAGTATTAATTTTTACAAAAAGGTTTTAACTTGTTTCGAAAATAAGAAAGGTTAACTATCGAAAAACATTAGTCTGTGTAATTACTTCCAGAATATACTAGTTTGGAAAAGAACTTAATATATAAACATTTTTGTTAACAAATATATGTACATTTTTAATCCGAAAATGCAATTTTTTGATAGTGAATTATTAAATAAATTTCTTAGTAAGTTAATTTGTTGAATTTTTTATATTCCTGAAAGCTTAAAATTTTATCACTGCAGCCATAGAGATTCTAAGATGTTTGTAGATGATTATAAGAGTTTTTCTGCAATTTATCACAAAGTTATATAATAAAGGAAGTGAGAGTGAACAAGTCCAAGAATTTAATTAACATGGCTGATGAAGATGTCAGCTTCTCAACAGGCGATGATATATGGTGATTTTTTTACGACCCACAGACAAAAAATCAGTTAAGTGAATGGAAAGCAAGCAAGTACGAAAGGAAGACCAAGAAAGGTAAAATTTCGATTGGACAAAATCGAAAGTGATGTTGGAAATGTTTTTCGATTTCAATGATGTCATTCACAACAAATTCATTCCTCAAAGCAAAACAGTCAATAAAGAACATTCTTTATCTAGAGTTCCTTAAACGAGTAATAGTTACAATCAAACGAATACGACATGAAAAATGGGCAAGGAGTGATGGGGTTATTTTACACGACATTGCTGAACGACATCAAGCTGCGATTGCTAAAAAGTACTTTGCCAAAAACAGTGTTACCACTCTGTAACAACCTCCTTCTTCTCTAGACCTAGCACCAACAGATTTTTGCACCTGATTTCGAGGCTTAAAAATAAATAGAAGGGACACCGTTTTGTGGATTCAAATGGAGAGTTCGAATATGCCACATAGCAAATGATAAAACTTAAAAAAAATATTATTCCAGGAAAGTTTCGAACACTAACACGAAAGCTGGATAAGTTGTGGATACAGGATGACATTACTGAGAAGGCCAAAAGGATAAATTTGTTGTTCTATTTTTCAATAATTATTTGACTTATTAACTGAAGTTCTTTACCGTACCTTGTGTATATATATATGAGACATGTTTTGAATAAAAAATTAAGATAAACAACACATTTTATGGGAATATATCAACTGAATAATCGAGTTCAATTAAACATAGAATTACAATCGAAGGAGCCTCGGTAGCTCAGTTGGACAAGGCAACAATCTCGTTAGTGAAAGGTTGCGGGTTTGGACCCCAAGCCAGTGTAAGATCATCCGTGTTCGTTAAAAGTGACTGAGGCACTTAAAATATGTTCGTTTTCACAATGTCCTCCAAATTCTCAATCAATACGTCTGGGGGTGGCAGGCAAAGTCTGTGGTTCTTCTTCTTGGTCCCTGCTTCAAACTTACAAGGAACTAATAGAGCGAAATCGTTCTTTCAGCTTCATGGTGCTCATTAACCATTTGAGTGCTGAACAGTTTTCTTATACATATGTTAATAGTGCGGATTTAAATGAGTAGTAATTCTTTTGGAGAACAAAAGAAATGGTTATAATTAACACGAATTATTATGTAGCAAGTGATTTTTAACAAAACATATTCCTTATTTTCACTTATTAAAGAATGTTGCATAAATTTCATAACCTTCCGAGTGGAACACATCGAGGAAAAAATTCTCCAAATATACGTTAAAGGTTTACTGTGTCAGTAGCCAAAAGTTCTATGATTTTTTCCTTCACACTTTGTCGACTAGAAAGTAATACGGAAAACCCACCCTTGTTATTGTCCTTTTACTTCTGGTTTTAAATAGATATATAAATAGATGTTATAGACTGTTAATTTTTAATACACATAAAGCTCGTCAAGTCTCGAAGATCATCCCATAAGAAGTAATGGATTCTAAAAGTACAAATAAAATATTCTTTGAGAGACTTATTTATATTTTTTACGAAAGTCATCGAAGATATTTAAGTGGCCCAATTGGACATACATCTGTTACCGCAAATAAAATATATCGAAATAGAGATTTATAAAGCCATGAAAAGCTATCAGCGTCTTTGTGCTTCAGGAAAAGCACAGGCAAAAATGTACATTACATCCATTTTCAGAGCGTTTTTGAAGGTCGAAAATTGTACGTTTTGAAGACGTCATCGGTTTGGTGGAATTTACGTGCGAACCGCTTAGAGGGTTAAATTTTTATTTTTTACATATATCGCAATTTAAGTTGGATAGTCGAATTCCATTACCATTTCTTTTATTGCATACATCACATTGTCGCAAGTTTCTCGCAGGCAATGTTTCTAAAGAAAATTTTGTACTTATTGGTAGTCTTCCTTTGGCGTTTTTGCTTGCTAACCATTCCTCCTCTATAGCATCAATAATGATCAATATAACACTTGTTGAGAAAGTGAAAACAGTTTCTAATTTCTATACAACAACGATAAGTTTTATTTTACTACAAATAAATAAATATAACATGCCGATTGTGGTACGGTAGACAAAATTTTCTACCGTACCACAATACACGGCTCTACAGCAAGACTACTTACCAATGTATTTTATTTTAATTCTTATAATATTAAAAATCACAATTGAATAAAATGAATACAATCTGCTATTGATATCAATTCAACTGCTTTCAATAGATGTGAAAATTATACTAACCAATAGCAATGTCTCTGCAAACGATTAAAACGAAAGGCGCACACCTTAGACTTAATACGAGAGCCTGAAGGCACAATTGTGTTTGGTTTTTAAAAGTGGCTTGAGAAACAATAAGAACAACAGTATAATCGAAGACAAAAAATGATAACATTTATCAGATTTCTTTAAAATTACACATGTTTATTCTTTAAGTAGCTTCAGGATATCATTTATTACATACAAAAAATCTGATATTTTATACAGTTAAGAAACTAATTTCCCCTAAATACATTCCATTTTGTTTAATGGTATCCCTAATGACCAATAAAAGATTTTACACAGTTAGAAAAATGTTAGAACTTATAACCAATTCAAACTAATATAATAATTATGCAATAAAACTGAAAAAAAAATGAAAATTTCGTAAACAGTTTAAAAAATCACATCATTATTAGTCAAATGTTAAAAGTATATTCAATGCTAAATATTATATAACATTTTTTGTAGAAGTTTCATCTTTTTTGCTTAAAACTATAACTTATAAAGCCTGTTTGTAAGTTGTAAGATTTACTAAGTTGTGCAAACAAATCAAATTAACACTGCGCCGTTCCTAATTTTCTCCTATTTATCTCCTAATTTTACATATTATTGGAAATAGTATTAGGCCATATTTCAGCATCGTTTCTGTAGTTAATTACAGCTTCAATTTAAAGAGAAATATTTTAATACCAAAATATCCTTAAATTACTCGTAGTTTTTAAGAGATTAAATTGAGTATTTGTATATAAATGCACTTCAAACTAATAGATGATCCCATTGAATTTAATGTATATTAGACTTGTTTTAAAAATATTGCTTTAGGAATAGTTAAAAAATAGAATTGTAAAATAAATTTTAAGAATACACAAAAATTAAAAAATTGTTTTGAATAAAATATCTCACCAGAAAATTGTTACTTATTGAATTAACATAAATATTGAAGCATCAAAACTGTAAGTTAAAAAATGTAAGAAAAAAGATTTAAAATACTTAAAACTGGCCATACATCACTTTTCGTACACTAAATTATTTTCATTTCAGGTATTTTCTCCCATCTCTCCTTGTAACGCTCTGCTCCCCTACGTCATGTCGAAGGCGGAGCTTAATATTTAAATTTGCTCATCGCCAAGTCTGCCTTATTAATATTTTATTTTGCTCAACAGCATATGCAGAGGTGTGGCTTGGTTAGTTTACGACTTGCACACCGCTCATCTACTTCGGCTTGTTTTCGGGTTCTCTCCCCGGCGGAGACAAAATTCTCAACTCTAAATTAAAATTATTTTTTGCGATTATTTAACATTATTTAGGCTCTTTTTGGATTTTTAGACCATTCTATTTATTTTTAAAACATATATTTTTATTTTTTCCAAATTTTTCAAATTTATCGCACCTGAGCATTACTACTCAACAAACAAAAAATTTATAACACCTAAACTAAATCAATAAAAATTATTACTATAAATAAACATTATTATTTAGGCCTTTTACTGATTTTTAATACAGCTTATTTATTTTTAAAACTTATTTTTATTTTTTCCAAAATTTTTAAAATTTTTCGGCTTATTTTGTACGGATGTCACTGGCTACAAAAATATTTTATGTTTTACTATCCCTAAAATTTCTACTCTAGTCTTGTGTTATAAACTCACGAATCAACCCTTCTATCTCTTTGCTCTTTTATGTGTTTATTTTTCGCTCGTTGTCATTTTTGTGCTTACTGACAGAAGCCTCTGGATTAACGAGCTTGGCCGATAGAGTCCAGTTGCATCACCACCTTTGATGCCTTTGAACTGTAAGTTAATAATTTAAAACATTCCATTCTATATTTTGAATCATCTCCTCCGTTTATAACTTAATTTTTTTTTTAAGTAGAATAAATGATTTATTGAGGAAAGTCTAAATGAATTATACATTTAATAGTAATAAAAAAGTAATTAATACTTATGAAAATTACTCACAAACAGTTTGCTCTGTAATTAAAGTGGTTTATGTTAAATTTGAAATCATCCTATTAGTTTTATTAATATATGTTCGATATTATTTTACTTCATAGAACTATATAATATCGAGCTGTAAATGTGTAATATCCCCTATATAATAATAGCCTAAGTTATCTGTGAGTCTGTCCTCGAATTTATGAAGAGGTTGAACCTGAAAACAAAAAAAAGGTTATTTATCATATTTCTTTAAAATTACACATGTTTATTCTTTAAGTCGCTTCAGGATATGATTTATTACATACACATAAAATATGATATTTTATACAATTAAAAAAATAATTCTCCCTAATTATATTCCATTTTGTTTAATGTTATCCCTAATGACCAATAAAACATTTTGCACAGTTAGAAATATGGTAGAACTTTTAACGAATTAAAAGAATTATCATTATTATACAATAATAAAGGAAAAAAATGAAAATTATGTAAACAGTTTAAAAAAGTCACAGCATTATTAGTCAAAAGTTACAAGTATATTCAATGCTAAAAATTATATAGTATTTTTGGTAAAAGTTTCTTTACTTTAAAGAACTTTTTTTACTTTAAAGAAAACTGGAATTTATAAAGCCTGTTTGCAAAGTGAAAGATTTACTAAGTTTTGCAAACAAATCAAATTAACTCTGCCTTGTTCACCAATTTTCTTGTATTTTTCTCCTAACTTTACATACGATTGGAAATAATATTGGGTCATATTTCAGAATTATTTCTGTAATAGATTACAACGTCAATTTAAAGGTAAATATTTTAATTCCCAAATCTCCTTAAATTACTCATTTTTAAGACATTAAGGTGAGTATTCATATATAAATGCAAGAGAAACCAATAGGTATTCCGATAGATTGTAATGGATATTAGACTTGTTTTATAAATATTGCTGTAGGATTAGTTGAAAAATAAAATGGTAAGATAAATTTATGAATACACATAAATTAAAAAATTTCATTTGAATGAAATATCTTAAAATTGTTATGATTAAAATTGTTATTAATAGAATATACATAAATATAGAATAATCAAAACTCTAAATTAAAAATTTAAAACATTCCATTCTATATTTTTAATCGTCTGCTTCATTAATTACTTACAATGTTTAAGTATTATAAATGATTTATTGAAGAAAATTTAAATAAACTATACATTTCATAGTAATGAAAAATAATTAATATAAATGAAAATTTCTCAAATAGTTTGCTCTGTAATTAAAGTGGTTTCATATTAAATTTGAAATCCTTCTATTAGTTTTAT
>CM063500.1:35553510-35601010 GCA_032207245.1 Pardosa pseudoannulata
GTATCTCCTGTTGTATTGGAAAGAATATACTTAGATTATACTATACATAAAGTTTTATGATTGTATATCATTCACATCTATACAAAATGGCTATAAGTGGTGTTATAACAAGTCTTATTTAACTCTAAATCGGCTGTCGATGTCGATTGGATACCGCAGCATATTTAGTTTGTTGTCCTTCACCCATTTTTGAAGGGAATTTGAAAATATTTCGTGACATTTAACCCTCCGAGTGGAACACATCGAGGAAAAAAAAAGTCTCCAAAAATACGATAAAGATTTACTGTGTCAGTGGCCAAAGCGTTCTATGATTTTTTACTTCACCCTTAGTCGACTAGAATGGAATACATGAAACCCACTTTCTTTATTGTCCCTTTACATTCGATTATAAATAGATATTATAGATTGTTAAATTTTCATAAACATAAGGCTTGTCAAGTCTCGAAGATCATCCCATAAGAAATGATGGATTCTAAAAGTACAAATAAAAATATCCTTTGAGAGACTTATTTATATTTTTTAATAAAATCATCCAAAATATTTAAATGGTGGATTTAGAAATACATCTGTTACCGCAAACGAAATGATTCGAAATAGAGATTTACAAAGCCATGAAAATCTATCAGCGTCTTTGTGCCTAGGAGGTAGAGGCTCATCCCTCAGTAAATGTTAGTCAAAGAGGGGTTCAGTTCCTAAACAATCGACCAGACCCTCCTACCACAAAATTCCATGGGGAAAATCGGTGGCAGAAATGTACACTTCATCATTTTCGGAGCGTTTTTGGAGTTCGAAAATTGTACGTGACAACAGCTTTGAAGACATCATCGGTTTGGTGGAATTATACGTACTAACCGCTTAGAGGGTTAATGATTTTTTATGGTGATTACACATAAAATATTTTGTGCTTTTAAGTTAATTAGGAGAATTTTTACAACTAAAAATAAGTCCTCTGGTTTCGTTTCGATTCCAACGCGATTTATCATTAAAAATAGCTGTCTTTCAACAAAAAATAGTGCCTTAAGTAGATACCATTATAACTTCTCAAAGCACTATCGCATATTTGTTTGACCTTAATTGTAGTGATATTGGGTTCAAAACGTAAATGAAATAATTATACTAAATTTGTTGTATCTCAGCGTTTTGTTACATGACATTTGTTTACCCGCTCATAAAGAAATTTCATTCCGTTTTCGAAAATAGTTCAGAGCAGATGGCTTGTAGAAAATATTTGAATGCAACTAAAAATATGTGTGTCTATTGAATAAAAATGATGTGCCGAAAATATACAAAAAAATTGAATATCACTGTATCCATTATATATCCATTACATATGAGGTATGTACAAAACATTATGCATACAAATGATAAGTAACTATTAAAAAACTTGAATTCTCAGAAAAATTAAGATTTTGCTTATTATACTAATCTTTATGAATATTATCGTGTTATTTTATAAGGCTAAGTAATTTGTTTCACTAAATCTTTTTGTGAAATAAATGGTCTTATTATACGATAATTACATGCAATAATATTTAAAAGTCTCAAAACTAAAACCAACTGAACAGTAGTCTTGCTATTATTTAATTATTACAAGTATTCTATATATTTTATATCGCAGTTTTGAAAGACACCGGCTGACATTTAAGGATAATCAAAATCCGGTGATGTTCTCGCATTAATCCTTGTATGGCAAATTATTATACTGCAAAACTCTAAACTCATCTAAAATTATACACTGTACAGTATAGAATTATTCCGTAATATTTCGCATTAAAAACACACAAAAATGATATTTCAAATTGCTATATTGGCATTATAATCTAATAATAGTCTATGTTCCAAACCTTCAAATATAGATAACATAAAATGAGCTTGAAAATAACAGTCTAGAAACGTAAACATAAAATCTCTTTTTAACACAACACAAGTTATATGATTGTATATTCCTTTAAAACCCAAGAAAATGTTAGACCATACATAATCTGCACTACAAAGTCTTTATATACTGTTACCTTTTTAGTAAACAGAAACTGTGTCGAATGATTCGGATAAAATGCTTATCTTCGTTGAATTATGAAGGATCCAATTTCAAAGAGTGCATATAGATGTTATGAATATGATTTACAAAAAATTTCAAAGAAGTTTTCTGAAAATGGGATTTTCTTGTTTTGTGGGTTTCAAATGTAAACTCGGAACAGAAATTGTCACTGAGCTGTAAGAGCTGGTATAAATAAAATCATCTATTTCACATTTATTTGTTAAGGATAAAATAAGTGTGTGACATTTACTTTAAAAAAATTTAAATCACTTATATTCAGACTTTGGATTTGAAATGTTTATTTAATGATCTTGATCTGCGAAAAATAGCAAAACATTATATTAGAAATATTTTATTTTATACTTTTATTTAACTGAGGTGTATTTATTTTTATCACTGGAATTAGATTCAAAATTAAAAAGACGTTTTAAATTTTAAAATCTTTGAAAAACAATTTATAATTATAAGTAACTGAGTATTTACAATCTAAGTTACTTTTTCAATTAAAACATACCAGAATATGTAGACTATATGTTTAATTTTTTAATCAACAATTAGTTTTTTAGTTTAAATAAATTACCTTTTAATATTTATTGCTGGCAGATTTGTGTATAATAGAAACTTAGTTATATTACACACATGCACAGTAAGATAATATAAATTTGCAAACTCACAGGGCATTAATTCAATTTTTTAAGCTTAAACTTATAATATTCCTATTAAAAATTTAATTTTATATAGTTTGAAGTTATTGATTTGAGTTTTAGAGAATGAAAAAAATACCAGCCAAAATTGGAAATGTTTAAAAATATTTGTTTATTAGTTCAGTGCATGGTCTTGTTATTTAATTATAAGTAATTAATTAAAATCTAATTCTAAACATAATAAATATATATAATGTTCAAACGTTTGAGTTTTGTATATGTTATTTTGTAAATTTCTGTAAAATTTTTACTTCTTGTATTTGGCAACTTATCAATTATTCTTAGAGGTTTGAAAGAACAAACTAGTATAGGGTTATGAGATAATCAAAAATAAATGTCTTGTAAATGATTTCATTTTCATATTCTTTTTTTAAGAAGCAGCATTGAAATTAATTCATTTTCATGTGCATCTTTTACTACCGTTCTAGCAAACTACAGACTAATATGTTTTTCGATCTATAAGCTATTTCCAAAAATTACATATTTAGGTTTTATACTCCGAAATATCTTATTTAAATGACAATCACTAACTAGATCACTAACTAATCACTAGAGTTTAAAAAAAACTTTTTTTTAATCTTTTGTAAATAATTTGACTCTAACTGCACAAATTTCTAAATTTTACTGCCCCCATACAAAAATGTATCATAGACTTTTTAAATGCGTAACGTATACAATGATACATAAATCAAACGTATTGATACATTGAACTCTGTATAGTGATGTATTATGTATGGTGCAATATGGTGATATATTGTGCGGAGAATTATGAGTTTAAAAAATTTCTTTACACAGTAAAATATTACAAACTATATTCAGAAACGAAAAAAGGCTATTTACTATATAAAATCAATCCTTCGTGATTTAACTTAGGGAAATACATATGAGACAATTTTCATATTTACTTCAGTGTATTCTTGGATTAAAAACAGACACTTCTTGAATCACATGAAAACTTGTGAAGAAAAGGGTATTACCTACAATAAGATAACAAGGGATAGAACATGCTGTCATACCGAAAACCTCTCTACCTAAATAACAGCTTCAACCTGAATTAGCATAGTGTGATTGGTACATTATTGGTATGTATAATTGAAAGTGTTGTTTATATGTTAGAAACACAAATATTTCGTGGACGTCAAAGAAACGAATATTGTGTTGAATTTTTTGAAAATATAGGACATTTGAAACTTACAAGTATTAAATATTTTTTTACCTAGCAAAAAGTTAAAGATATTTCCAGCAAAAAGGTATGTTATACTGCATTATAATAATAGGAAGAACAATATACGGTATCCAAGTAATGCCAGATAATATTCTGGTTTGATGATTTGTTTAATCACCATAGAGTTAGTTTGGGAACTTTTGTCACAACTACGATTATCTATCGAAGCAGTATCATCAATTATTTTATCATTAGTTTTCTTGTTAAAAAATGTTTCAAAGAAAAATTTTCAAAATTGAATCAGATGCGAGTCAAGCATCATTTGAGTTCTTTGCATCTAAGGACAAGACTTTTATCAAAATTGTATTAACAAAATACCTCCATTCATAAAAAGTTTGAAGTAAAAGCGGATATTGCTGGTTTGATGATTCGTTAAATCACCACAAAGCTAATTTGGGAAATTTTGTAAAATCTACGATTATCCTACGATGTAGTATCATCAATTATCATTAGTTTTTACTGTTGAAAAATATTTGAAAGGAAGATTATTCAAAACTGAATCAGATGATAGTCAAGCAATATTTGAGTTCTTTGCATCTAAGGACAAGAGTTTTATCAAAACCGTAATAACAAAATGTCTCCAATGATGAAAAATTTTGTAAGTAACAAAGGATATTGTTGGTTTGATGATTCGTTAAATCACCACAGAGCTAGTTTGGGAAATTTTGTCAAATCTACGATTATCCTACGATGTAGTATTATCAATTGTCATTAGTTTTTACTGTTGAAAGGTATTTGAAAGAAAGAGTTTTCAAACTTGAATCAAATATAAGTACTACATTATTTGAGTACTTTGTATCTAATAACAAGACTTTTATCAAAACTGTATTAGCAAAATGCCTCCACGGATGAAAAAGTTTGTAAGTAAAAGCGGATATTGTACTCTGCAATAAAAATTATTAAAGCTATATATATATGTATTTATTTCTTTCACTTACGAAAAGAAGAGAAGTTTCTGTAGATCTAATTTAAGAAAGCTTAAAATTCTAATCATAAAATGCAGTGCGAGATAAATAAATTATATCGAAGATTAATGTTTGTTTTACACATAATAATTCGTTAATTTTTAAAAAACTTAATACATACCCGATGCTTAAAATACTATACTATTCTTATATTTTGTCTATGCAACATTTTTGAGAAAATTTTGTTAAGCTTCGTGATTTGAAAACTAAAGCATTCTACAGGATATCATTCTTTATTTTTTCAATCTTCATGAGAGAAATATGTTTGCTTTCAAAGATAGTGCTTTTGTTTCAATCAAATAAAAATAAGCCATCATTTATGTCATTTATCCTAGCCGACGTTTATTATCAGATTTATCAAAAGGCGACAACTGAAATCATCGAAAGCGACCTGATGGTGTCTCGACAAAATATAGACGGTGAAACTGTATTTGTCTTACAGCGGATATTTCAAAGGAAAAACCTCAATTTTGTGTTCTTACCCCAGTTCGTGAAAATAAATATGGACCAGTTCACCACTCTTCGTCTACACATGCCGGATATCACTAATGAGATTAAAGAATTTCTCATAAAATTTGATTTGTTTCCTGCAATTCAAAAAGAACTTTATGAGGTCAACCAGGATACACGCCAAGAAGAATATGGGCACATTACAGGACATCGAGAGTTGCAGAATTCCTTAGGTATGTGCTTGGTTAAAGCCTTATCAGCAAAAATCGATGAATTTTTTGACTACACGGAATTTGATAATTGTGATGCTTGTCATCTTAGACACGGCTGCATTAGTGGTAGAGCAATGATATACGAAAAATATTAACTTTTTTGATGTTGCTAAAAACTTTGTTAAAAATTTTAAAAATTGTGATATCGACACAAGCTTTGCGAATTTTTTTTGATGTTGTGGACATTAAAGACTTATTTGTATGTATAGAAACATAAGTATGCCGGAGATACAATGTGTGATTTTGCTGACCTGAGTTTATAAGGTAGTTTATAAGTTAAAAGATTTAGCAGGAGAAGTGATTAAAGGTACGTTTTATGAGCAGGAACTTGAAAAAGTAGCTGATTCGGGATATTACCCTGTGGAAAAAATATTATAAACGAGAAAAAGTTAAGGAAAAAAACGGAATACTTGGTAAAATTTCAAGGATTTCCCGAAAATTTTAATAAGTGGGTGCAGGATGTAAAAAGAATATAAAAATGATTTAAAATCTTCTTTATGAATCAGTTGCCAAGATGTCGTTTTACGTGACACTCATCAGTGACAGCTCTAAGCATTTTTCCCCGAGAATAAAATATCCCATTTTACTACGCAGTTACCTCCCCTGTATTCTTAAATCAAGGTCAGTGGGAAGAGAGTTTAGTGGATATTATTTACCCCCACACTTGGTATAATATCCAGAAAGAAAATAATTTGTTTGGTTTTTAGCTGGATAATGATATTTTGCAAGGTCCTCGCATCCCCATCGGTTGTTATGAAACTGTCCCCGATTTATTAAAAGCAATGGCTTTATCCTCACATAAAAACAAAATTGAGTTTTCTTATCACCCCGTAACGAAAAGCGTCACGATTAAAACGAAAGACAATTGTAAAGTCGTTCTTCACGAAGGAATGTCTGAACTCTTAGGTTTCTATCCCGGAGAATACAAAGGAACTGTACAAAGTCCATTCGTCGCAGATCCTAACGCTTCTTTTCCCGTACTCTATGTATATTGTGATCTCGTGCAGCCGCAAATTGTGGGAGATGTCCAAGCACCCCTCCTCAAAATAGTGAAAGTAGAAGGAAAAGATGGTGAAATGGTACATGCTCATTACACGAGGTCCCATTACTTACCTGTTATATGGCAGCATTTTCAAACCATACAAATTGATATTCGATTGCACTCGGGAGAATTTGTACCTTTTGAAAGAGGCAAAGTATACCTAGTACTTCATTTTCGCTTGAGACAAATTGTATAAATAATCGGGTCGCAGTATTTTTTAATTCATTTGTGAAACAAACGTGTACCATGCTTGTTCCTTACACTTGCTGTACGAAATCGTTCGAGGAATTTTATGTGGGGCAGTCCGGAAATGGCATGGCCTATCAAGGTATTTTATTTCAAAAAGGATACGGAATTGGTGGATTTTTTGCAAAACTTTTCCGTAGCGCTGTACCTTTTTCAAAAAGTGGTGCTAAAGCAGTAGCGAAAGAAGCTTTAAAAACTGGAACACTGATAGCTAACGATGTGCTATCAGGAGAAAATTTGAAATCATCACTAAAAACTAGATCTAAGGAAGCAGAGAAATTATTGGCAAGAAAAGCGGTAAAGAAAGCCGACGAGATGATAGGTCAAGGAAGGTTTAAAAGAAAGCGCCAAGTCTATAAACACGTCATTCGTTCAAAGATAAGGAAGGTACAAGGACTCGATATTTTCGACTCTTAATCATGGCTTTTCTGTTAAAAGATTCTCCAGAATGTGCAAAATCAGAACTCAATCTCTTTACTTTACCTCCCACTCTAACCGTCATCGAAAAAGACCAGTGGACTGAATTTCATCCAGTGGCTAATTTATCCGATGGTAGCCCTGTAGAATTTAATATTTCTGGAAGCGGAAAAGATTATCTCGATTTGTCTCAAGCACAGTTGTACGTGAAAGTCAAAATATTAAAAGGAAACGGGACACCTTTGGTAAAAGAAGATAAAGTAGGACCCGTGAATTTATTATTACTTTCCCTTTTCTCTCAAGTAGACGTCAGCCTGAACGAGAGACTTGTTTCTTCCAGCAACAATACTTATCCTTACCGAACCATGATCGAAATATTACTCAATCATGGGTTTGACACTAAAACATCTCAGCTTTCGTCAGAGTTATTTTTTTAAAGATACAGCCGGACGACTGAATGTCTATGATACAGAAGATCCCAATCCTAACGAAGGTTTTAATAAAAGAGCAGAAATGTTTCAACTGAGTGCTTTGGTAGATATGGTGGGGCGTTTGCATATTGATTTATTTCATCAAGATCGACTTTTACTGAATATGGTGGATATGAAAATTAAACTCATTAGAAACAAACCAGAATTTTGTTTATTAGGTGAAGGAAACTTTAAAGTTATGCTAGAACACGTTTCTCTTCGTTCGGAAAGTCAGGGTCAGTCCCGGAGTCGTTCTTGGACATGCCAAGCGTTTAGAAAAAACTACAGCCAAATATCCTATAAACAGAGTAATCTGCAAAGTATATTTTGTGCCTAGAGGCAATATGAGTTTTGTTCAAGTTAATATTTTTACAGGCCAGATGCCCAAACGTTTGGTCATTGCATGTGTTGATAATGATGCATTCAATGGAAATTATAAAAAGTCTCCTTTTGAATTCAGGCACTATCATATTACTTTTATGGGAGTTTACGTAGACGGACAACCTGTTGTGACTTCCAACCAAGCAATCTAATAATTTTATCTCAACAGATGGCGTTTTGTGGGCGTTTTAGAAGTTGAAAAAAAAATGTAATTGTTCTGTTGTCAGTGATTTGTTAAGTTGTTGAACTGTTACGTTGAATAAAAACTTAGAAAACAAAAACGTGGCTCGCACTGGATTATCCCAAACTTATAGCCTAATACCCCGATTCATAACACAACCCATGCCCCATAATCCATTACAGCCTGATTTTGATAAAAATAATTTTATTCGGAGCTTATCAGAATTTATTCACGACTTCAGAAGACCGAGGACTTTATCTTTCTCGTTCCGAATTTATAAATGGTTATTGTCTGTTTCATTTTGACCTGTCTCCCGATTTATGTGACGGATCTCATCTGAATCTAGTACGCCACAGCAATTTAAGACTGGAACTCAAGTTTAGCTTTCCGTTAAAACAGACCATTTCCTTATTAGTGTATGCTGAATTTGAAAATCTGATCGAAATTAACAAAGCTCGAAATATTTTGTACGATTTTGGAAACTGATGAATTCTACAGTCATTCATAAAATACTATCCCGCGATCCCCGTACTTCAAAATATTTTGCAGGTGTATATCCATCTGATAAAATACCCGAAATTCCTGTTACCCCTGCAGCCTTTGAGATCAATACGGATGAACATGGTGAACCCGGAAGTCACTGGTTGGCCATCTTTATTCAAGACAATGAAACTCTAGAATTTTTTTATTCCTATGGATTACCTCCCACAGCTTACGGAAAGGATATTGAAAGATTCGTGAAGAACTATCCAAATGTGTCGTGGAATAAACTCTGTTTTCAAAGTCCAACTTCTAATGTATGTGGACCTTACTGTATTTATTTTCTTGTAAAACGATGTCAAGGCTATTGTATGAATTATATTTTGTATCACCTAAATGGTCAAAGAAATGATTTTCGCATGTATCAGTTTGTAAAGAAAAGATATGGTGTAAACATGATTTTCAAACAATAATTTTTTTTTATCTGAAAAAAATGCATTTGTCAATATCTTTAAAAATAATAAAATATAAAAAAAGCATTAACTTATAGTCAGAAAAGAAAAAATAAATTAATATTTTCAAAAAGTAAACTAATTTCATTAAACAAAAAAAAACGAAGAACCATAAATCAAGACATAAGAAATAGAGTACAATTTTTTTTATTAAAGCTTTAACCACACAGGATTGTCCATTTTACCATACTTTGGTTGAGCATACAAAGTTTTTCTTGATTTTACAGATTTTCTGCTTTGTACAGATTTTAAATATTTATTTTTTACAAATTCTGGGGGGAATTCTATCTCTTGTAGAACATTTTTAAAACTATCATATCACAACGGATATTTCTGTTGATTCCGTAACAAAAAATTAAACAAATGCAGAATATCGGTATTGGGAATAACTGTCTCCTTCACAATTAATTCTTTCGTAGGTTTCCAAGTAATTTTGTCTTTATGACGTTTTAAAAAGTCCATCATCTTCTTTGCTTGAATTTTATATTTGACAGGTGCCGATGAAATTATTTCTTGTTCTACGTCTATTTCGGGCTGAACGCTCGTAGATTCCGGAGACTTAAGCGTAGGAAAAGTCACAAATTTTTGAAGAACTTGTAAATACCTTTTGGCTTTCTCATCCTCAGCCAACTTTTCTTTTAGGTTCTTTCTACTTGCAACTGTTTATCCAAATCAGATAAATGTTCTTCCTCGAACTGTTGTTCTCGGTCTGCAGGCACAAGTAGTAGTTTACTAGCTAACTCCATTTATTAAAGTATTGAATACAGAAACAGCAGCAGGAATTAGTATTGACAAAAATCCGTCTAATTTTTGAACAAGAGTCTCCGTTTTTTAAATAAAGGTACTCTTTTCTTGCCTAAACGGCGCAGTGCCCTTTTATACGGAGAAAGCTGGTATTTCTGACATTTACTGAGGGGGACGTGTCCTTTCAATATATTAAGCGCACATTCACAATCTCTTTTGATCAAACTGTTAGGACATTTACGGAGTAAGGCACCTTTCTGCTTACATTTACTTAAGATGTTCGACATCTGCGTCAGATGACATTCTGGGTACAAATGAACTTTATTCAAGATTGTTTGTCATTTATAAAGGAAGCGTAAGCAACTGCCTTTGTAAGAGCACGACACTCTGGTATTTATTTCCAAGTTTTTTACTTTAGGGCAACCGAAACTGTTTAAATCAAATATATTTCCCCTCGTAAAATTTTTTAAAAACATTGTTTTCTCTAAACCTTTTATGTAAATATTTGCATAAGAAGAAAATAACATCCTGAGAATGGGACGTACGGATGAGTAAGGTAGTTCGTCGCTTTCCCAACTTAATCCATGACAATTTCGTGTCAACCAAGCGTATGTTTTTTTCTTTTTGGTTGATAAATGTTCCCAAGGACAGGGAGGAAGAAATGACCACCGCCAGTGATAATTTCGACCTACGTCGTAAAATGCCAATTCTTTTATGATGTAGGTATGAGGGTGTAACTGAAACCCTTCTAATTCGACGACTGCCACAGGCATGTTACTCCTAAAAGGACTAGCGCGCAAATGACTACCAAGGTCAAGGTCAAGGTCAAGGTCAAAGTAATTGGGTTTAACGGAGTACCTAGTGAAGTGGAACGTCTTCACTTTAACCTCCGAACGTAAACAGATCAAAACATAAATTTAGGCCTCAAGGCAAATAGTAATCCAAACAAAAATTTAATACACTCCATCTCACAAGAGAGCGAGGATTTGAGAACGTTCTCATAAAAAAATATGAGTAACCAACGCGTTGTCTAATTAAAGGATAATTAGACTGTAACCTTGACAATGACTATTTGGTATGGTTAACAGCATTACACAGATTCTACAACATGATTCTCATAAAATAACACAGTTAGGTAATACAATAAGCAAAAATAGGGACTATAAAAAATGCAACTTGGTACATCAAATAAAAAATAGCAAAAGTGACAGCACTAACAAAAAGATATGGTTTTTGGTTTTTATAAAACTTTATAATTTTTATTAAGCATTTTTTCAGTTTTTTATATTTTTTATAACATAAAACAAGACGATACATTACAAAAATAAAAATAAGCTAGAGCAAAGTACCGGTATAATATGATACCCCAAAAAATTTTAAAAATTAAATAAAAAAGCCAAAAAATAAAGAAAACGGTACTTCACTAATAAAAAATAGTGGGAAACAATTTAAAAGATTAAAATACAAAAAATCAGAAATAATGAAAAAAAAAAAAAAAAAGCCGGTAGTGGTCGTCGCCGGGGATCGAACCATCACCCGCAGGAATGAGCGGACACGAGGCGACACGCTACCAAGCGTGGAATGACTACCAAGGTTCGTACACGTAACATTTATCTCCGGGGAAAATACCTGTGCGCAGTCGCAAACTTTCATCCGTTTCCGGTCTCAAATCAATGAACAAATATCCATAAGAGGGTGTCGTCGCATCCTGGAATATTTCCTGAAGCGCTTTGGATTTCCCTGGAAACATCTGTCTAGCTAAATGCACAACTTGACTTTTATCTCTGGGGTTTTTATACAAAACCAAATACTGGGAATTTAAGTGAATGGTGCGCATTTCTTTACCTTGATTGAAAAGATTTTGCACTATGAATATCACAGATAGATTCCTGTGATGACTGCCTTTTGTAAAAAGTTTACCTATACGGGAATCATTACTCAACTCAGCCATCAAATCGTCTACGATAACAAGAGCATTTTGGAGAGAATTAATGTTAGAGGGCAGTCCTTCTATAAATTCCACATTTTTAAGAGTACCAAAAAGTGGTTGGTAAGCTCCGTAACAATATAATATATGTTGGGCATGGGCTCCAACATTTTGAATTCAATGATATTCATTACAAACATGGTCTTACCAGAACCCGTTGGACCACTGATCATACAGGATGAGAGATGAACCATTTTAAGGAGTGACATCCTGAGAAAATAACTGAAAACGGAGCTTGTGACGAATATGTCTTTAATATTTATATAACAAGCAGTGTTGTGAGGGGGAATAAAGATGAAAGTATAAAATTTAAAAAAAATATATTAAAAGTAAACATTTTATAAAATACAAAAGTAATTTTATAAAAGAAAATATAATTCATTCTGTTAAAATTTTATCAGTAGCCATATGGTAAAGTTGAAAAATCCTCACATATAAATCTTTTATTTTATACTAGTCGAACGCCACCATGTTCGTTCGTAAACTTTAAGATTCGATTAATTATTCAATATAAAAATAAATTTTAGTTTGAAAAAAAATCTCGAAAATTAGAATATAAATTTTAAATGTAAAATCTAAAAGATAAAACATAAATCTCCGATGTTGTAATATAAAAAATTAAGTTTTAAAAATATAAAATAAATTTCCGATTTATAAATTTTAGTATCCGAAATTAAAATATAATTATAGTTTAAGTTTTAAAGTTATAAATTTCCGATTTTTAAATATTAATCTCTGAAATTAAAATATAACATTTACTTAAGTTTTAAATTATAAATCTACGAAATTAAAGTATAAAATAAAATTAAGTTTTAAAAAAGAAAAATATAAAATAAATTTTAGATTGAAAAAAAAATCTCCAAAATTAGAATATAAATTAATTTTAAAACATAAAAACTTAAGATAAAACATAAATATACGAAGCTGTAGTCTAAAAAAACTTAAGTTTAAACAAAACATAAAATAAATTTCCGATTTATGAATATTAACATCTGAAATTAAAATATAAAAATAGTTTAAGTTTTACGAATACCGCCACCACCACGTGCGTTCGTAATCTTTAAGATTCGAATAATTATAAAGTATAAAATTAAATTTAAAAAATAAAAAAAAATAGTTTGAAAAATATCCCCAAAATAAAATAAATTTTAAAATATGAAATCTAAAATAAGTTTAAGTGCAAAAAATATTTATTCTTAAATGAAAATAATTAAGTTTAAATGTTAAAAAATCATATTTCCGAAAATAAAAGTTTCGTAAACGAATATAATAAGTGAATGAATTAAAATTATATAAAGTTTAGAAATATTCTAGGTGTCGAATATATTATTCGTGGTTTCCAAGAAAGGTTTAAAAATTTTCTACATGAAATAAAACATAAAAATAAAATCAGGTTTAAAAAATAGATTTCAGATTTGCAAATATTAATCTCCGAACTTAAAATGTAACAATTATTTAAGTTTTAAAATTATAAATCTCCGAAATTAAAAGTATAAAATAAAATTCTGTTTTAAAAATATATAAAATAATTTAAGTTTTTAAAATTAAAATCTCCGATATTAAAATAAATAACTATGATTAAAAAAATGTAAATTAAATTCAACTTCAAACACGTTGTTGGAACAAAGTTCTTTAACAATAAATATCTCTAATGGAAAAACAAAGTTCCAACATTAAGGAAATAACGTAGGAATGTCTACCCGACATTACATGCAGGTTCAGTTCTAAAAAATCTACCATAACACAAAACATCTCATATAAGCTTCTCATTTCGCTCATATCAAACGGATGAGTACATGAGTACCAGAAAAATAAACAGTGTATGCGTGCTTACCTGGGTAGTTATGCTAGAATAGGAGATCCACTGTAAAGTGACAGCCATGGGACCTATAATCTACACCTATAAACTTATATATAACTCAAAACTAGGACTTTTTATATTTTATTCCACACACAGCACGACATATTTACAGGGGACTTAGCACTTTTCCCCGTTAGACAAAGAAGACACATAGACTACACAAAAACAGGCCTTCATGCCAAAGATCCTTAATAATGTGTACTGTTAAAATAAAAAATGAAATAAATCTCCCAAAAAAAAGATTAAAAATATATAAAAATGTAAGAAAAAAGTTTTAAAATCTTTAAAATTGGCCATACATCACTTTTCGTACGTTAAATTATTTTTATTATTCCATGTGTATTGCTCTCACATCCTACGTAGTTTTGATTTTCTGCTCTCCTGTTGAGGGTGGAGCCTAATATTTAAATCTACGCATCGTTTTCTTACTCCAACAAATACTTTATTTTGCCGTTCATCTATGTGGGCGTGTTGTATGGTGGTTAAGTACGCCTACTCCATAGTATCGTCGTTCTCCTCGGGTGCCCGGTTCTATTCCCAACGATACAGAATTTCAAGAACTTAATTTAAATTGTTTTTTATGTTTATTTATTATTCTTTAGGCCTTTTTCGGATTTTTAATGCAATTTAATTATTTTTAAAACATTTATTTTTTGCTTTTTCAAAATTTTCAATTTTTTCGATTTTTACATTTTAATTCATTATTTTTTGTTTATTTTGTACGGATCTCATGGCCGCAAAAATGTTTTATGTTTTTCTATCCCTAAACTTTCTACTCTCGAGTTATTGTGCTATGAACTCACGAATCCACCCTTCTATTTCTTTGTTCTTTTATGTGTTTATTTTTCGCTCGTTGTCATTTTTGTGCTTACTGACAGAAGCCTCTGGATTTGAGAAAAGTAGAACGTAGCGCTCCAAAATCAAACTAATTCTTAAGAATTTTAAATTTGATGAAAAGAAATTTAAAATTTTAAAAGGCTTTACTTAATTATTTATGCTTTTTTAAATAGCAATACAATTTTATTGTCTTTAATGTTAATGTTAAATTAAAAAATGTATAAAGTTTCTGAAATTAAGTTTATTTTTTAAAGTAATATCATTATAAGTATTTTAAAAATATTATATACTTTTTTCAAATTAGTCACCAATTTAATTGAAAAATATCACTGTGAATTGATTCAATTAAGAAAGTATGCATCTTTGAAGAAAATATTTATAATATCTTAAAAATACAAAACTTTTCCCTCCCCCGAGTTATTTATTAGATGCTTTAGATATTTATATGTTTTACGATATTTATATGCTTTATCAAACATTTATTGTAGTTGAACTCTGTGATAATACTCGGAAATGAGCAGTTTTAAAAGTTAAATAGTACTGGTTAATCAAATCTTTTAAAGGTATATATGTATTTTTATATACTTTACTTTTTCTAAACTAGTAATATTTAAACAAAAGCATGCATTTATTTACCTAAAAATGGTCTTCCCAAACCTATAGAGATGATTTATATGATAATTTGGGGTTTCATTTCTCATCCCTTTTCATCGCAGTTTTCCAGATTTTACGTGTATATGGATCTTTGGGAACGCTGAAAAATATCTTCTCATTGCAATAAGTTGCTGTATTTTTACAGAGTGGCACAATACAATATTTATACTATGATTTTTTAATGCCAGACATAATAAAAAAAATTCTATTATATGCGATACTGTACACAGAAACAAATTTAAAAGTCGCCTTTTAACATGTAAACAGCATAGGCGGTCGGTGTTGACATGAACGATGACGTCACAAACTCGGCGGAGAAAAAGTATCGTTTTTGAGAGACGTTAAAGAGTCCGCTATAAAACCCATCAGAAATCATTCATTAGGCCCCCAAATGAAAAAAAAAATAGCTACTTACTTTTTTGTCTTCTATCGTTTAAAGTCAAAATTAGAAAACGTGAAAATTCCTCATTCTGGCTTTAGTTTCAAACGGAAAGGCAGTTTATTGTTTGTCTATTGGCAGTTGTAAACATGAAAATGAATGGTAAGGGCATTATAGTAGTCGTGACGTTGCGATAAATTGACTTATTGCTTAATTATTTTACTTCATGTATATATATTTTAAAACTTCCTGGATTGCATGTTCAATAAATAAGATTTGTGAACAAAAAAAAATCTAATGTAAACAATAAATGTATTTGATCCAGTATATATTTTAAAGTTCTTAAAAGTTGTTCATTTTTACGTTTTGGAAATCAAAGAACACTTGTGTAACGAGAAAAAATCATTACTTATCGTTACTTTTAAAATAGTTGCCAATCGCTTTTTCCATCATTTTATCCTTGCAAATGCGCACTTGAATTAAGAATAGCAATAGCGACCCAATTAGCGAGGAAACATATTCACCCTGAATTCACCGGCATAAGCAAATAAACGACTCCAACTTTCAATGTCACGCTTCTAAAATAATATTGACGCAAAATAAAATCGTAATATTTTTATAGTTTCTGTAATTATGTTGAGTTAAAAATTAGTTTTAAGATTGATATCTTTTATTTTATAGGGTTTATATTGTAATATAATATTACCGGCTTTTACTGTCGTATGTGCATTCATGCATTGTTACCCGGAGAACGAAATTGGGTCATCATTATAGCGCCTAACATTGCACGTGACGTTGGTTAGGATCAGCGAAGCAGTGATCCAGTGTTTTTTCAGATTTCGTGTTTATTTATTATTCTGTTATTTTGTATTAATCTTAATCAAAAGTAAGTTTTAATATATTTAGTGTTTTCTTATGTTTTTACCTGAATTTTTGAAATTTATAGTTTTAGAACTTGTATCACTAATTCGCATAGCGAAGCCTTTACTTGTAATTGTGAATCTGAGGCAAACAGAAAGTAATTTTAACCATTTTGCTATTTTTAATTAATCCTTTATGTTATTGTCTCATATTCAAAATTATGTATTAGGGAATACTTTCTCCTTATCGCATATATTTTATATTAATAATCATCAAGTTTTTGTTTATAATGTATTTTGTGAACTATGACATGTATAAACTTTAATACATGTAGATTATTTGTAATACCTAAGTGTTTAATGAAGACATTACTTGTCATTAGAGTAAAACCAAATGTTCATTCAATTCTCATTTGTTATAAAAGAGCCTCTTTGATATTTTTCAACCCAATTATATCATGCAACACGTTTCTTACTCCGGATTTAGTAACTTAGTATTAGGAGTATATAATTATTTATATCAAATGCCTGACGTTTTTCTTCTCGTGTTATTGCATATAATAGTTATATATATATATATATATATATATATATATATATATATATATATATATATAATATATATATATATATATATATATATATGATGTAATTAATGTTTGTATTATCACTTTAAATTAATAATTTTGGTTATTGCATATTGTAGATGAGCTCCAAAAAGAAGAATTCTAAGGTACAACAGAAAGAAGAATACGTCTTTGAAAAAATTGTGGATAAAAGAGTGACAAATGGCAAAACAGAATATTGCTTAAAACGGAAGGGCTACACAGAGTAAGTAATAACCAGTTTATTATATGTTTATACCGAAACTTACTATCCCGTCAATAAACCATTTGAATGTCTTTTCGTAAATATGATTCAGAGTTTGGTTTATTCTTTGCATTATATATTATGTATTTAACTGCTCAAACGATTTACATAAAATTAACTGTAGAGGTTATTTTTTTTCTTTTAAATTAGCATTAAACTAGTACTAGTATTTTTACTAACTAGTATTAACTAGTATCTATTATTTTTCAATTTTTACTAGGATTTTTGGCTTTAGATCAAGGATGTACAACTCTGAGGTACTGACAAATTTATTTTGTAGTGTTTTCAAATATAAAGTTATAGTAGTATTGGGTATTAAGCTATGAATTCTGAGTAAGTTACGTATCTACTAGTATATAAAGGAATAAGTTATTAATTCATAAAAATCTTAAATGTGCCAGCTTTATGTGTATTTTTGAATTATAATATTGTAAGATGCTTTATTTTGTTTTTGTTGAAAGTTTGTAATTTTTCCATATAGGGATGATAATACATGGGAGCCATTTGAAAATCTGGATTGTCCTGAAATGATCAAAGAATTTGAAGATAATTATAAGAAGAAAAAAGAGGATAAGAAGAGGAAGATGAATGGTGAAGTTGGTGTGTCTGAGGAATTGCCTGCTAAAAAGAAAGCTGAAGTACTTATTTTATTTATCCCTTCATATTGATATTTTATTTCGTTCGAATAATAGTAAAGTTGTGTATCTATTATAATCATAAAAGTAGTTTTATTACTACACTTATTATTAACTCTGGTTATTAACTCTTTTTTTTCTCAGTTTTGTTTTGTACAGGCATGATTATTTTTAAATATTTATACAATGATATCAAAGTTTGATATGAAATATAGGGTATGCTTTATGTGCTGTTAGACTTTGGCTCCTGAAGTTATGGCTATATACAAGGATTTTATCATTGTTAGAATTTGTTTTTGGTCTTTTATTATAAATGTATTATTTTGATTTCATTTGCGAATTGGGTACACGCTGGTAGGCGCCAAATCTGGTGGCGATAAAGCGCCAAATCTGGTAACCCAGACTGCTTTCTCCTCTCCTCGCCGTGATATTTTTTCGCTTATGTACAATTTAGAGGTTGTTCTTTTTATGTAACCCTTTCGCTACGTTTCAATGCGCTTAATTTCTATTGGTTCTTTGTTTAAATGCGCCTAATTTCTTTTGGTTTAGCGGTTAACGGCACTTTTAACGCAATATTCAAAATGGTTATACTCGTTTTCTGCCATTTTCGCCTGAGGATATTGTTTGATGCACTTCTGTTTGGTTTTTGTGTGTGTGTGTGAATGAGGGGCTTATCAATAATAAATATGAATGTTCGGTGTGTAAGAATGATATGAATCTAATCTAACGTAAAGATCGACTCGATGGAAGTGCATCCAACGACTAAAAAGTAATTGCTTATGTTTTTTAATTTCAAGTGATATTTCATGTTACTTTAATTGTAAACTGTTTCGTGAGGAGTGAAGGAAGGTTTTTATGTGTTTTTTGAACGGTTGCGGATTTAAGCAATATTTTTTTAGATGCAGTTAGTGTATATTTACTTTATTTTTTATATGTATATAAAAAATATTACATTTTTAATAAATTTTTATACTATTTGTAATAACATTTACGGGGGGTCAAGGGGGGCAGGGCCCCCCTTGGTTAAAAAAGATTTTGATAACTCAAAAATTTATTTAAAAAATTAGAAAGTACTAACCTTTTAATGTTCTTTGAAAATTAAAAGTAAATCTCTGCGGATGTTTTATTTATTTTTTATTTCTGGTTTATCTTTTAAAATGAAATTTTTAATTATTTTGTGTGTTTAAAATAAGGAAATATTTTAAGAATATTAAAAAAAATAATAATAATAAATTAATTTATTACATTTTTAATAAATTTTTATATTAATAACATTTACGGGGGGTCAAGGGGGGCAGAGCCCCCCTTGGTTAAAAAACTTTTGATAAATCAAAAATTTATTTAAAAAATTAAAAAGTACTAACCTTTTAATATTGTTTGAAAATTAAAAAAATCTTTGCGTATGTTTTATTTTTTTATTTCTAATTTATCTATTTTTAATTGTTTTGTGTGCTTAAAATCAGGAAATATTTTAAGAAGATTAAAAAACAAAAATAATCAATTTTTAATGGTTTAAAATTAACAATCAATTTATATTAAAAAAATAACATGAATAAACAAAATTTGCATTAATATAAATATCATTTTACGCAATTTTCAACATTTTTGCCATTAATTGCAAAATTAGTATATTATTTCACAATAAAATAAGTCAGTTAATTTAGCCGCGCCGAAAATCAGTTGCCGCTCAAAACGTCAGATTTCCGGTAACTCCGCTCGAAGGAGTTGGCGCGATTGGCGCCAAAAAATAGTAGGATGTACACAATTCTTCAGTAGTCCCATTATTTTAAATTAAAAATCCACCAATATAAGAGGAGGTGAATGTCAGACATGCTAACATTCAGGCACCTCTATCAGGAGCAACTCAAGGTTTTAGCCCCTTTCACACTATGGTCAATTGCAAGCCATTACCCCAGTCTGGAGGGGTATGTTTTATCAAGCTCGATGGTGGCAGACGATAGCTCCGGAAATGGATTTTCTCCAAAGATCAAAGGCAACCAGATGCGCAACTAAAGTGCGCAGTATACCCTATTGATGAATCCATGCACTCGACTCATTTGTGGTTTGTGGATGCAACCCATGAACCATTGAAGGACACAATCAGGAAATGGTGAACAATTGGCCATAGTGTGGAGACTCCCTTAAAATTTAACATGTTACGCAAAATTGTATGCATAAGCATGTCTGAAAGTATTGTAAAATTATATTGTACACTGTTTTGCAAAATGAAACAAATTTTTATGTGCCAAATATGTTTGGTTCATAGTTTTAGCTGGTGTTAGTACAGTAAATTTTTACAAAATATTGATTTTGCAGGATGATTGTCCCCGTGGATTGGCTAGATATTTGGAGCCAGAGAAAATTGTTGGTGCCAGTGATATAAGTGGTGAATTGGTGTTTTTAATTAAATGGTAATTTAACTCCATATATCTTCTTAATGTTAAATTCTTTCTTAATTAAGTGAATTTTTGTTACTGCAAGTTTCATATTGAATGCATATTTAAAAACTATAAATTCTACATGCCTACCGCCGAATGGTTTGGGTGCTAGCCTTCCGAACCAGAGTTCGTGGGTTCGAATCCTACTATGGCATGGATGTTCGTAGCTGTTCGGAATTGGCTTTAAGCAGAAGGTCCCGGTCACATTAGCCCTCGTGTTACAAAAAGTAGTCCTAGCTCTCCCAAACCAAACCATCTACTTGCCTACCATGTAAAGTTATGCTCATTTCTCCTTAGGAATTGTTAAGAAGTCTTTAAAAATAATAAGCTTAAAAGATCTGCTATATGACACTTTTTGATTATAATTACAATAAATGGAAACAAACTATGGAATTATTTGATGTTCAGATTCTACACACTTGTTATCTTTGAATTCAATTTTCATGAATTTTATTTTTACAGAAGTGAGGTTTTTTATACTGTTATGATTCTGATTTTTCCTTATCTGTAATTGGAAATTGATTTATCAGCAAAGAGAAACAATAAATTTTTATATGAAGATAATCTTGTTTTAAAGAAATAATAATATAAAGCTTTAAAAATCATGTGGGAAAACTAAGCAAGCATTACTTAAAACTAATCAACCTGGCAATCTTTAGTATGATTGTTTACCAGAGCCTTAGGTTGGCAAGGATTGGGATTTTTTGTGGTCAGATAAAACATTGATTACACTGAAGAAGCATAATAGATGATATTTTAGTATTTTAGTGAACAAAAGTACTTTTAATAAATAAAATTGAACTTAATTATATTTAATATGAAATAAACCTTCTTTAGTGTCAAAATAGTGCCTTAGGTTTGCAAGGATTGGGATTTTTTGTGGTCAGATAAAACATCGATTACACTGAAGAAACATAATAGATGATATTTCAGTATTTTAGTGAACAAAGGTACATTTAATAAATACAATTGAACTTAATTATATTTAATATGAAATAAACCTTCTTTAGTGTCAAAATAGTGCCTTAGGTTGGCAAGGATTGGGATTTTTTGTGGTCAGATAAAACATTGATTACACTGAAGAAACATAATAGATGATATTTCAGTATTTTAGTGAACAAAGGTACATTTAATAAATACAATTGAACTTAATTATATTTAATATGAAATAAACCTTCTTTAGTGTCAAAATATTATGTTATTTGGTTATACAAATATCTGAATCAGCAAAGGGAAAAAGATGCAGTATATGCCTTACTAAAAATTAGAAATTTACCCCTTTCCCTTCAAATTAAATTTTAAAAGTATGTGACTTAATGTGGAGAGGGGGGAATTTAATAGAAATAGTCTTTTGTGGCCTTATGGAAAAGATTACTTTAAAGATATTTCTTCATATTTGTTGCTATGACAAATTTATTTATTAATGAGATTGTGTGTGGGAGCAGCAGAGAAAGGTTATTTTCAAACCTGAATTACATTGGTTTTCTGTCCATTTTATATTCCTGAAAATATCTTGCAGTACTTATGAAAGATTTGACACCAATATTAAAATTTATAATTATACTTTATCTATTTTAGATCTGTATATAAAGTTTTTACTAAATATAATTCTTTGTATTTCAGGAAAGGATCAGATGAGGCAGACTTGGTTCCAGCAAGACTTGCCAATGAAAAATGCCCTCAGGTGGTCATTAAGTTCTATGAAGAACGTTTGATTTTTACCTCTAGTGGACCTAAAGAGTCTGAGAAAGATGCTAAATCTGGTTGATGGTACTTAAATATGTGGACTTTTCATTGTTGCAATCCATATATCACTGTATATATTTCCATTATTGTTTTTTTTGTCTTTTTAATGTACATTGAATATATCTGGTTGAATGAGTCAATGGTGTCAAATATTTACGAAGGTGTAGATTTTTTTTTTCTTTTTTTAAAGAATCTTGTATAACTTTTTAAATCTGTAATTAATAAAGTACTATTAAAATCCGAAGTTTCTTAATTAATGCTTCAATGTTTTATTGATAAACTGTGCGAGTACCAGAGGTTTAAGTATTTACAACTATTCTTTGGGATCAATAACATTTTGCAAACTTTGAGCGATTCTGCTCTTATATACTGAATGAATTTTAATAAATATGGTATAAACATGTTCATCTTCAATATATCTACACGCTGATATGCATTGTTCCATGTTTCTGAAGAAAGTATTTTGGACAGTTTGTAAGTTTGTTTAACAGTTTGGTTTTGTAAGTTTTTTTATTTGTGCTTATGAAGTGTATTTGCACTAATATAACTGTTGTTTATGTCTGGAGATTACTTAAATTAAAGGAAGATGTACATGGTGTGTGACCATTCCAGAATAATTCATTTCTGTCTGAATAGAGTAATAGAGTGGTGCATGAAAATAGTTAGGCACTTCAATTGATTTTTTTTATCAATTATCAAAAATAAATGAAATTATAGATAAAAACATTTGTGTTTTGAAATGCTGATTTAATGTACTTTTGATATTAAATATGCTTTAAAAGTTATATATATATATATATATATATATATATATATATATATATATATATATATATATATATATATATATCCTTTATGCCTTATTAAAATTAAGAAAACAGTTGTTTCTAAATCACAGAACTATCCCTTTTACATTAAGTCAAAGACAGGACGTAATATTGAAGAATTTTCTGCTCGAAAGGTCCTATTCAGTATTAAATAAATATTTTTTTTCTACTATTGCAATTCGAACATATCCTCAGTATCATTCCTACTAAACTTGTGTGCAAAAATCATTTTAAGATTAGCACTTCATTCAAACTTTACCCTTTTTAAAAAGTCTTGCCGAACCCTTTATAAAAAAGGCAGAATTCTGTTAGATATACGAATCAATTAGTCAGGACCATTTTGTGTCCAGAAAATTCAAAAGAGGTGTAGACTCATAAAGGAATCAAGTATATATATTCTACTGATTATTTTATTTGGTTACAAGCTATTTTTATATATTATATTGTTTCAAATATATTTTTATTTTTGGTTTAAATATTTGAAGACTTCAACAAAATGCCAAAAGAATATTTCCTAAATTCCTTTAAATTGTCTGGGATATTTATATTAAACCATGCACCAAAAACTTACGACGTCTTTAACGTTATTCTTTTGACAATTAACACAGTTGACCTTAAAACAAAATATCGAAGTAAATTTCTGAAAATACTGAGAAAAAATGACTTTAAGTACTTAATATTTTTTTGTGCAGGTTGTTTTCATTATAATTTTTAAAATCATTTTTTAAGTAAGTCTAAGATAAGAAATTCATTTTACTCTAAGGTATAGTATATATACTACCACTGAAAACTATCTTATTAAAAGTAAATGTGATGTTTGTGAATGTATTTAAATGAAACACCTAAGAAACGATTAATAACAGTTCTTAAAATAAAAAAATTCCTTGCATAGTTAAAAATTGGACAGAAATTTTCCATTAACAGCAGATTAAACATTCCAGAATATTAAGTAAAAATAAAACTAACGATTTTTAAACTCTACTGTTATTTATTTTTTTTTATTTGAATTTATAATCCATGAAAAAAGGTATTAACTTTTATTAATCTCATTCTAAAAACATATTTAAGCATTTTAAGTTTAAAAGGTGACTGAAATATTTTGCAGAATATAAAATAATATTGTGTAAAACTAACTTTTAAGGCAAGAAATATATTTCCAACTAATGACATAAAAGTTACATGCAGTTTATTTTTATCTATTGTTGTGTATGAAGACACCTGGAAAAAAACAAACTAACAAACACTTAATAGGATTTTGTTTGGATGAAACTTCATGAATTAACAAGGCTTCTTAAGTGTCCGTGTGGGAGATATAATTGACCCCATGCGGAAATTAAAAGTCGTTTCTTCTTAAGTACAGATATAAAGGCGCTTAAATGTTGTTCTATCTAAAGTGCTTCAGAATGCAGACAATATAAATAAGAAGAAAATATCTTTACAGTTAGCTGAACCAAGATACTTATAAACGTTTATTCTTGACATTATAATCCTTTAGCATTATAATTTCAAAATGTAGCATGCAGTCTTTTTTGTTATAATGCGTTTTTACAGTTATCTATACCAAGAGACTTATAAATGGTTATTCCTAAAATTATAATCCTTTAGTATTATAATTTCAAATTATACCATGCATTATGTCTTATTAGGATACGTTTTCACATTATCTATATCAAAATAATTATAAACGTTTATTTATGAAATTATAATCCTTTAGCATTATAAATGCAAAATGTAGCAGGCAGTACTTTTTGTTATAATATGTTTTTACAGTTATCTATATCAAGAGAAGAATAAAAGCTTATTCATAAAATAATAATCCTTTAGTATTATAATTTCCAATTATACCATGCAGTTTGTCTTAATAGAATACGTTTTTACATTAGCTATACCAAGAGAATTATAAACGTTTATTCTTGAAATTATAATCCTTTAGTATTATGATTTTAAAATGTAGCACTCAGATTTTTATTAGATTATGATTTGACACTCAACTATACCAAGATAACTATAAACGTTTATTCTTGAAATTATAATTTCCCAATTTAGCATGCAGTCCTTTTTATTAGACTTTGTTTTACAATTAGTTATATCAAGAGAATTTTAAACGTCTATTCTTCAAATTATAATTTTTTAGTGTTATATTTTCAAAATTATGCATGTAACTTTTTTTTATTAGAATACGTTTTTTAGAGCTAACTACGCCAAGAGAATTATAAATGTTTATTCTTGAAATTATAATCTTTTTGCATTATTATTTCAAAATATATCCTACAATCTTTTTTATTAGAATACATTTATACAGTTAGCTATACCAAGAGACTTCGAAACGCTTAGTATTATAAATTCAAATTGTAGCATGCTAGTTTCTTTTATAAGTATACGTTTTTACATTAGCTATACAAAGAGAATTATAAATGTTTACTCTTGAAATTATAATCCTTTAGTATTATAATTTCAAATTGTAGCATGCTGTCTTTTTTATTAGAATAAGATTATACTGTCCGCTATACCATGAGAATTATAATGGTTATTCTCGAAATTATAATTTCAAAATGTGGCATGCAGTCTTTTTTATTAGATTATGTTTTTACAGTTAGTTTTACCAACAGTATTTTAAACGCCTATTCTTGAAATTATAATTTTTTAGTATTATAATTTCAAAATTATGCATGCAATCTTTTTTTATTAGAATATGTTTTTTAAAGCTGGCTATACCAAGATAATTATAAATTTTATTCTTGAAATTTTAATTCTTTAACATTATAATTTCAAAATGTAGAATGTAGTCTTTTTGATTACAGTATGTTTTTACATTTACATATAACAAGATAATTTTAAACTTTAATTCTTGCAATTATAATCCTTTAGTATTATAATTTCAAAATGTTACATGCAGTCTTTTGGAATAAATTTTTACAGTCAGCTATATCAAGAGAATCATTACCGTATATTCTTGAAATCATAATCCTTAAGTATTAGAATTTCAAAACTATGCATGCAACTTTTGTTAGAATATGTTTTTATAGTTAGTTATACCAAAATAATTATAAACGTTTATTCTTCAAATTATAATCTTTTAGTATTATAATTTAATCAAAATGTAACATACATTCTTTTATGTTAAAATTTAGAGAGTCCTTCTAATATTTATGATATATTTTTATTAATTTGGTATATGTAGAACTATATAAGTTTTAAAAGAACTTTACTTCTTTAAATGTAATAAAATATATTCAAAATTATGTTCACAATTTCTACTTAAAGCAAATGAATGAAAAAATAAATATTTTCAGATTTGTATCTCGAGAAAAAATATCTTTTAGATCAAAATATTAAAGTGATTATATGTAGTATTTTATGAAATTTCGAGAATCTAAGGTTCCACCTTTTAAAATTTAAGCCAATTAAACATAACCTTGATATGCAACATTCCAAGAAATAAAATTCCCGTATTCTTCTATTTTACAATCATTACTATCAAAATAGTTATGTGAATATATCAGCAATCTTTGTCAAAATTCCAGAAAATAGTTTGTCATATTATTTTTGGGTTCTACAGAGAAAGGAAACATTTTTATCTACTACTGTTTAAAATATTGGTTGAGACAATGTGACAAAATAATCATTGTAATATTACTCACTGAAAATGATTATTTTTAAATGCAGTCTGACATTTAAAAGTACAAATAAACACATCATAAAATATATCAAAGGCCTAAAATATTTTAAGCGTAAAGATTATTTTTAAATATATAACTTAGTTTTTTGTCATGTGTTTTAAAATTAAAAATAAACTATTACATGGGCTACTAGCCCCTGTTTTTTAGTTTACCAGAATTAACTGGGCAAAAAGAACTCTAAGTTGAAATGCAGCAGTAAAGTCATCAAATAAAATGAACTCCAAATTTGTGGAATTTCCCATTTATTGATGATCAAAGAGCATCTGTATATTTACTGAACTCATAGAATTCTTCAATAATATATGCATCTGTTCCCGATGTTCACCAACAAATCGATCGAATCACATGATTTTTGTTCTCATGAGACTAAAGATATATCAGGAACTTTTGGGATGCAAGACTGAAACTGAATCATTTAAGCTAGGTCGAAGAAGCACAGGCACCAATTAAGTTAGGGTTAAATGAAGAAATGCTAAATGGTTCAAATCAACATTTATTGGAACCATTTAACATTAAAAAATTCATTCCATTTAACATTTAATATTTATGGTTACATGTTAAATGAAGAACAATACACTTTTAATCTCAAAGATGAAAAATAGGATCAGTGGACAGAAAATTAGCATTTATTGCAGCGTTATTATAGATAATTAAGTAAAAAAATAAGTCGTAGAACATTCCTTTATCTAGCTTTTTATTGAGAGGGAAATTAAGTATTAAAAAAGAGAAAAGGATAATTTGAGATATATAGTTTAATGTTATTAATTCATATATTTTACATGTAAATATACACTCATATATATATATATATATATATATATATATATAAATATATATATATATATATATATATATATATAATATATATATATACATATATATATATATATACATATATATATATATATATATATATATATATATATATATATACATATATATATATACATATATATATATATATATATATATATATATATATATATATATATATATATATATATATATATATATATATATATATATACATATATATATATATATATATATATATATATATATATATATATATATATATATATATATATACATACATATATATATATATATACATATATATATATATATATATATATATATATATATATATATATATATATATATATATATATATATATATATATATATATATATATATATATATATATATATATATATATATATATATATATACATATATATATATATATATATACATATACATATATATATATATATATATATATATATATATATATATATATATATATATATATATATATATATATATATATATATAATATATATATATATATATATATATATATATATATATATATATATATATATATATATATATGCATATATATATGTATGTGTGTGTGTGTCTGTGTATGTAACATATCAAATTTATTCCCTTTTAATATTTCCTTAAAAAACCTCCTTTCTCCCATTTTAATTCCTTGAACTCTTATTTCCAGCCTTAAAACGTCTTAATCAAATGTGTGTCCTAGACTTAAAATTCTGTCAGTACATTTCGCAAAGCTTGCTGTCCAATAGATATCAATTTTCTGTCCATTCAATAAGTTTTTTAGCTTCCCCGGCATATGGCTCGGCTTTTTTCCTGATCTTAACAGTTAAAATTTCTAAGTAAGCTTCTTGTGGCTTGGAAAAATACCATCTGTATTAACACTGCTTTATCTAAATTTTGATTGAGAGGGAAATTAAGTATTATAAAAGAGAAGGAAGAAAAGGAAAATTTAAGGTATCTAGTTTAATTTTATTAAGTTTTAGATTTTACATGTAAAAATACATATATATGTTTGCTTGTATGTAGGAGATTTTTAGTACACACACAAGCACACACACACACACACACACACACACACACACACATATATATATATATATATATATATATATATATATATATATATATATATATATATATATATATATATAATATATATATATATATATATATATATATATATATATATATATATATATATATATATATATATATATATATATATATATATATATATATATATATATATATATATATATATATATGTGTGTGTAATATATCAAAATTATTCCAATTTAATATTTCTTTAAAAAACCTCCTCTCCCATTCTAATTGATTAAATTCATTTTCCCAGCCTGGAAATATCTTAATCAAAGGAGTGTCCTTGGCTTAAAGTTCTTTAAGTAGGGTGCTAGTTCTTTAAGTAGGGTCTTAGGATGCTGTTCTTCTGTACAGGGGTTGGTGGGTTCGAATCCCACTTTGGCATGGACATTCTTAGCCGTTCGGAATCGGCTTTAAGCTGTAGGTCCCAGTCTCATTAGCCCTCATATTGCAAAAATTAGACCTCAGCACTCCAAACCTAACCAAACCAAACCCAAAGCTTTCTGTCCTAATAGATGTAAATTTTCTGTCCATTCAACACTTTTTTCAGCTGTCACCAGCAAATGGCTCAGCTTTTCGTTAGATCTTAACAATTAAATTTGCCGACTATGTTTCTTGTCCCTTGGGAAAAATCTATCTGTCTTCGCTCTTGGATACACCTCTCTTCGAACAAAGTGATTTTTTGTGTCTTACTCTTGTCTGCCGCTGACTAATGAAGATATCCTTTTCTAGCAGCTGTTAAAAAAATTTCGTATTGACTTGGACGTGTGCCGTTCTCTTCAATGTGGCCAGACTGCATATTACCAAATTACTGCTAAGCTTAATTAGGCCTCTTTTTGCGCTGTAGACCCAGTAAGTAAAAAGGAACTATAATTTCAAATGTGTCTAGCTGTTTTATAATTCCTGGATTACATTTTTATACATAGATAGTTATACTAAATAACATTGTACAACACAATTTATTTTTTGCTACGCATGGAAGTTTCAAAAAAGAAAAACAGTGTAAAATTTAAAAAGGGACAAGTCAGGAAATTTTAAAACTGTGCTGTATTTTGGAAACTTAAATAGCAGGGCTTCGAACCGTAATTTTTTTTGTTCCGGTTTTCGTTCCGGTTCAACTAAAAAATTAATATCGGTTCAGTTCCGGTTTTCGCTCCACCAAAAATAACGGTTTTCGGTTCAGTTCCGGTTTTCGCTCCGCCAAAAATAACTGTTTTCGTTTGAGTTCCAAATGAATAATTTCATTTTATGTATATTCTTATTTGTACTAAAAATATAATTCTATCATAAACAAAAAATGTAATTCTATCAAAATTTAGAAGATTTTATTCTTTTTTTAATTGGTACACTATGTGAATTGATACAAACAGCAGGCCTGATGAAATACTACTATTACGAAACATTGGAATCGCCGCCATTACCAAACACCCATTTGATGCGCAGAAGATTTGATAGATGCTTCATGCTTCGTCACTTAGGGCCTCTCCTGTCTATTTACTCCTCCCTGATCTAAACAGTCTATACAAACATCCGTGGATGATCGCATGCTGAGATGTGAAAAATAAAATATAACTCGATATTTTTCTTAAAAAATCATCTATACTTCTAGTTTAATCAACTGAATTAAATATGTCTTCTACAAGTAGTTTCATGCGAAACTGAAACAGAAAAATACTAGTGAATATCAAAATAGGAAATCGAGAAGCAGTATACATGTAATGATAATTATAAAGTTGACGTTAAATTAGAAAATATTGATAAGTTGGTAACAGTAACAAAATGACTGAAAGATATATCGAACCGAAATAAACCGATATTTTTTTCGGTTCAGTTCCGGTTTTCGTTCCGACCAAAATAACGGTTTTTTCCGGTTTTCGGTTTTCGGTTCAATTCCGGTTCGAAGCCCTGTTAAATAGAACATCGTATATTACAGATTTCAAAATAAGTCGATTAATGCACTTAGTGATTTAATTTTATTTAAACACTTTCGACTAAATTGATAATTTCAAAATTTTCATGATATATTCAAAATATTTTACTTATGAGTTTAATGGAGTAATGCATCATAATTATAACTATTTAAAATTTTAAAAATGTTATTAATAAATTCATATAGGAAAAAGTTAGGAATATCCTGAAAAGGATTATTCGAATGAATATATCTCTGATATGAATTAATTTACATCTTAACCCTCCGAGTGGAACACATCGACGAAAAAAATCTCCAAAAAATACACTAAAAGTTTACTGTGTCAGTGGCCAATGCGTTCTATGATTTTTTTCTTTACGCTTTGTCGACTAGAATGGAATACGGGAAACCTACCCTCGTTATTGTCCCTTTACTTCCGGTTATATATAGATATATAAATAGATATTATAGATTGTTAATTTTCAATGCACATAAAGCTCGTCAAGTCTGAAATATTATCCATTAGAAATAATGAATTCTAAAAGTACAAATAAAAATATTCTTTGAGAGAATAATTTATATTTTTTACGGAAGTCATCCAAGATATTTAAGTGGTGCAATTAGATATGGATCTGTTACCGCATACGAAATGCTTCGAAATAGAGATTTACAAAGCAATGAAAAGCTGTCAGCATCTTTGTGCCTCAGGGGGTAGGGGTGCATCCATCAAGAAATGTCAGTGAAAGAAGGTTGCAATTCCTAAACAATCGACCGGACCCTCCTACCTCAAAACTCCATTGGGAAAAGCACTGGCAAAAATGTACATTACATAGATTTTCGGAGGTGGAAAACTGTAAGTTTTGAAGTCATCATCGGTTTAGCGGAATTGTACGTGGAAACCGCTTAGAGGGTTAAGTTGTAGTGCTTTTCATATTTAGCAAGAATTCTGATTGAGTGAAACAGTTATAAACATCAAATATCGTCGTTTATGCTATTAAAATTTTATGTTATGTTATAAAAAGCTAAAGAAAACTGCAACGTAATACATCATTTTTTATTAAAAATAGGATTTTATGTAGTACTACATTACAGACATTAAATTGCATTACAGACATTAATTTCGCATGTTTTACAAAACATCAGTTAAATAGTTATAACACAATATATTAACCCTCTAAGCGGTTCGCACGTACAATTCCGCCAAACCGATCATGTCTTCAAAGCGGTTTCACGTACAATTTTCGACCTCCAAAAACATTCCGAAAATGGATGTAATGTACATTTCTGCCAGTGTTTTCCCCCATGGAGTTTTGAAATAGAAGGGTGAGGTCGATTGTTTAGGTACTGCACCTCTCTTTGACTGACATTTATTGAGTTATGTACCCCTACACCATGAAGCACAAAGTCGCTGATAGCTTTTCATGGATTTGTAAATCTTTATTTCGAAGTATTTCGTTTGCGGTAACAGATGTATCTCTAATTGCACCACTTAAATATCTTAGACGACATTCGTAAAAAAATATAAATAATTCTCTTAAAGAATATTTTTATTTGAACTTTCAAAATCCATTATTTCTTATGGGATGATCTTCGAGACTTGACAAACTTTATGTGTATTAAAAATTAACAATCTATAATATCTATTTATAACCGGAAGTAAAGGAACAATATCGAGGGTGGGTGTCTTGTATTCTATTCTAGTCGACAAAGGGTGATGTAAAAATTCATAGAACGCTTTGGCCACTGACGCAATAAATCTTTATCATATGTTGGAGACTTTTTTTTCCTCGATATGTTCCACTCGGAGGGTTAATATAAAAGACATAATCTAAGATTTAAGTGGTAATAAGGAATTAATATAATTAATAATTTGCATTTTAAATAATAAATAATTGGTTTCAGTGTCATAGTATGAATCCAAACATCTACAAACGTTTCGTGATCAGCGAATTCTGCTATCGACTTCAACATTTCAAATCTGGGAGAAACCAATTGAAGAGAAAAAAAATGATTGAAGTGATTTTGATTTATTACCTCACATTGAAAAATGATATGCCTGATATGCAGCTTCCCAGGAACTTAAAACTGTTTTGAAAATATAGTGAAAACATGGAGCTAATAATATTGAATTCATTCAAAACAGTAGGAAATGAATTGAATAAAGGCATAACAGATAATTTTATATCTATATATTTTATTTAAATTAAAATTTTATTAAATTTATAGTTTATAATTAGTTTAGTTTAAATTTCTTTTAAAGTTTAATATAAGTTCATCATAAAGTTTAATTAAGTACATTTTAAAGTTTTATTTAAGTTTGTTTTGAGTTTATTTCAAGGTTTAATTAAAGATTATATTACTTCATAGAGGTAAAATTCTTCCAGTAGAAATTAGATATACTTTTGGAGTGAAATATTTAATAATGCATGAGTTCAATTCGAAATAATATTATATTAAATATACATGCATATATTAATAAGAATTAATATATTTAGAATTCTATTATTATTTCGTTAAGTAGTGCAATATATTAATATATTTTATATTTAAAGGTCTGCTTAAATTTTTAAAACCCTTAAATATTTATACTTAAATACATATTCTATTTAAGCAAATGAAGTAAAATTTGCTTTTCAATGAAAAATATCATTTTTAGAAATAAAAAAAATTAATTCATGTGTATTTTTCTCTAGAAGTACAAATTAATTATATTAGTACTTTATTAATTAATTATTATGTTAGTACTTTATTAATTAATTATATTAGTATTTTATTATATATACTTATTTTAAAATACTTAATATTATATAACATTCGTGTGGTTGTAAACTAAACTGCAAGCAAACGGTATTTCCTACTAATTTCTTTTGTTATTTATTTGTTAAAATATCCAATATCTTGCATGGGACTTTAATGAAAATTTACTAGTTTTACTCTGATTTTTGATTTTGGAGCTTCAACTTTCATTAAAAATTTTGGTTGACTAATTTTAAGAGCATGGGTATATTTAGTGTCAATATTTTATTCCTAAAATAAGTGATAGTGAAATAAATCTGTTATGGACTATGAAATGATTTTATTTACTAAATAATGTATTCTTCTATAAGCTTTTCCAAAAGTAATTAATAATTTATAAAATAGTCTCTTAATTTTGTCAAACTTGAAGTTGCTAACATTAGTAAGTTATTTAATTGAAACTAAATATAAGAATTATAATTATTATTTATTTATAATCATAAGTTTAATACAAAATAATTGAATAAATATACAATTGTAAGGTAATTCGTAAGCTTGGAAATTATCTGATACTTATAAAAAACAATTTTAGTTCCAACTTTCAATCCACCAACATAACTACTCTGGAGTAAATTTGATTTTGTAACATTTTGGTTTATATAAAATTAGTTTCTAATAAGAACAATGTACTTTGTACTATTTTATAAGTTTTTCCTACTGTAATTAACAAGTAAAATATTCACAAACATTTTCACAAACTTGAAATTGCAATGGTTGGAAAGTCATTCTATAGAATCTAGGAACTAAAATTATAAGTATTACTAACATAAAATCTTAGTTTTAATACAAAATTTTTGAAAAAATGTACACATGTAAGGTAATTTGTAAGCAACAATTTTTCCTACTGTAATTAACAAGTAAAATATTCACAAACATTTTCACAAACTTGAAATTGCAATGGTTGGAAAGTCATTGTATTGAATCTAAAAACTAAAATTATAAGTATTACTAACATAAAATCTTAGTTTTAATACAAATCTTTTGAAAAAATGTACACATGTAAGGTAATTTGTAAGCAACATTTTTTCCTACTGTAATTAACAAGTAAAATATTCACAAACATTTTCACAAATTTGAAATTGCAATGGTTGGAAAGTCATTCTATAGAATCTAGATACTAAAATTATAAGTATTACTAACATAAAATCTTAGTTTTATTACAAATCTTTTGAAAAAATGTACACATGTAAGGTAATTTGTACGCAACATTTGACTTTATGATTATTAAATAGAGAATTATATCACTACCTTTCAAAAAAGTTATAACATAAACATAACTAATCTTGAATATGTTTTTTTTTAATACAAAGCTTGTTTTTTCTTTTCTGTCCAATAGGAGTAAACTGTATCTGTTTATGTCCCTTTGTTGAAAAATTATACAGTCTTACAACGTCTCCTGACCTTTAAGTAGTTATGAAATAGTAGGTCTTTTTTTTAGTTCCGATAAAATCATTTAATGAATTTATTACTTCTACGCATCTATTTTAAATTTCGTAAATTTCAAATATCAAATCTGTATCGGTAATACTGAAGCAATTTAGGACATAACATACTTTAAGAAAACCAAACTTGATAATGATATATAAGAAATTTTAAAATACTTTATCTCCTAATCCATTCGTGTGGTAAGGCAAACGACACGCAAACCGGCATTCCAATTCGTGTAGATCTGTTGTAGTACATTTTGCTTCCCTCCGAGGACGCATTACGCTCGGAACAGACATTTTGTTTGAGATTCTCTCCACATAATTTCTACTTAAATAGGGATGTAGAAGGATAATAAATACGCTACATTGCATGAGGAACAATGACATTGTTATTCCCAAGTTGTATTTATCTCAAGATGGAGTTGTTTAAGGGTAAACTTGTATTTTCCCGTTAGGTTTAGGATACATATATTCATGTCCCTTGACGGCAATAATTCGGATTTACATGTGCATGTTTATTAGAGTATATTCTATGACGTAGATGCATTTTCGATGCTTTAAATAAATTTCCTGTTGCATTTATCTGTAAAATTTACCTCAAATATCTATTGCTGTACATCTAATATAAATACAGTTTTAATAGGATTATTCTGGTACGCGTTTTCATTGTCTAAAGAATTTTGTTATCATTCTTTAGTTTAAGTGGGTCAAAACATTCTTTCAATTAATTTCTTTGGTGATAGCGCACGTATTGTACTGAAAAATGAAACAGAATTAAGTTTTTTAGAGAAAATTTATTCATAAGAGTATTTTCTGTTTTAATTAGAACACCACCTTTGAGCGTAGTTAATAACATACATATAACTAATCTTTCATAATGTATAAATATTGGTAATTTTTAAGATCAATGTATTTTTTCATTGTTTTATAAGCTTTTCCTAATGCAATTAACAGTTAATAAAATAGCGACATACATTTTGCTATGATTAGAAAGTCATTGTATAGAATCTAAAATACTAAAATTATAAGTATCATTAACATATAATCTAAGTTTTAATACAAAATTATTGAAATAATGCACACATGTAAAGTGATTTGTAAGCAATATTTGTCTTTCTGATTATAGCACCATCTTTCAACATAACTAATAACATAAATAAAACTAATCTGGAATATTGTATAAATATTGGTGATTTGTTTAAAATTAGTTTCTATTAAGAATAATGTAATTTTTCATTGTTTTATAACCTTTTCCTAGTGTAATTAACAGTTAATAAAATAGTAACAGATTTTCACAAGCTTGAAATTACTATGATTTGAGAGTTATACTATAGAATCTAGATATTAAAATTATAAGTATCATTAACATAAAATGTTAGTTTTAGTACAAAATTATTGAAAAAATGTACGCATGTAAGGTAATTTGTAAGAAATATTTAATTTTCAGATTATTAAATAGAGAAATATATCAGCATCTTTCAACATAACTAATAACATAAACGTAACTAATCTTGAATAAATTTGTTGTTGCTACAATACTTGTTTTTTCTATGCAAATGGTGTAAACTGTATCTGTTTATGTTCCTTTGTTGTCAAATTGGGAAGTTTTTACAATTTCTCATGACCTTTAAATTATTTATGAAACAGTAGGTCTTGTTTTTAATTCTGTAAAACTATTTGATGAATTTATTACTTCTAGGGATCTATTTCAAATTTCATAATTTTCAAATATCAAATCTGTATTTGTAATCCAGAAGCAATTTAGTACAGAATAAACCCAAAGTGGATGATGACATATAAGAAATTTAAAAATAATTTATCTTCTAATCCATTCGTGTGGTAAGGCAAACGACACGCAGACCGGCATTCCAATTCGTGTAGATCTCTTGTAGTACATTTTGCTTTCCTCCAAGGACGCATTACGCTCGGAACAGACATTTTGTTTGAGATTCTCTCCACATAATTTCTACTTAAATAGGGATGTAGAAGGATAATAAATACGCTACACTGCATAAGGAACAATGACATTGTTATTCCCAAGTTGTATTTTTCTCAAGATGGAGTTGTTTAAGGGTAAACTTGTATATTCCCGTTAGGGTTAGGATATATATATATTCATGTCCCAAGACGGCAATAATTCGGATTTACATGAGCATGTTTATTAGAGTATATTCCATGACGTAGGTGAATTTTCGATGCTTTAAATAAATTTCCTATTGCATTCATCTGTAAAATCTACGTGAAATATCTATTGTTGTACATTTAATTTAAATACACTTTTAATAGGATTATTCTGTTACACGTTTTCGGCTTCAAATGAATTTTGTTATTTTTCTTTAATTTAAGCAGGTCAAAACATTCTTTTAATTGGTTTCATTAAACCGAGAGAGTATGTATTGTAGTCAAAAATGCAACATTATTAAGTTTTATAACCGAAAATTTATTCATTAAAGAGTAATATCAGACGGAACATCCCGCCCGGCGTTGAAAATTGCAAATTTTAAACTCGGTTACAAAATTACATACATAACACAACTATTATATACAAGTTACAAAAGAAATTCACACTATTAACAAACAAACAATAAATACTAAACACATTGAAATATATACAGTATTTACAATATTTACAAAATCCTAGTTGGTCGGTAGGATACAAATTTTTCCAATGGCTCGTGTGAAAACACCTGTGGCAGTCCTTATTTTTACCAAACGAACTTTGCCATCAGCACCTGGAATTACCTCTAACACGCTTGCAAGGGCCCACTTACAAGGGGGTAACCCATCTTCCTTCACTAGAACTAAAGTCCCAATTTCAACATTATTTTTAGAAAACTGCCATTTATTTCTCTGTTGTAAGTGATTCAGATAATCACGTTGCCAACGCTGCCAAATAATTTGGACATACTTTTTCATCTGCTGCCAGCGCGATAATCTATTATCCTCTAAATCAATAATTTGAGGTTCTGGTATCATAGTAATTGGTCGCCCGATTAAGAAATGTGCTGGAGTCAACACTTCAAATTCATTTATGTCTGATGACAATGGTACTAAAGGGCGCGAATTTAAAATACCCTCTACCTGAATAACTATAGTTTCGAATTCCTCTAATGTCAGCTTATTGTTACCTGAAGTTCTTTGTAGGTGATGCTTAAAGGATTTTACTCCCGCCTCTCAAAGACAGCCAAAATTGGGAGAACCGGGAGGAATAAATTTCCAGTTAATTGATTCCGAAGAATAAAAATCTGCCAATTTTGAATCTGGAATTTGAAATAAATTTTTTAAGCGTTTCAATTCCGAATTAGCACTCTTGAAATTTGTAGCGTTATCCGACATAATTGTTGTAAAATTACGCCTACGGGCACAAAATCTCTTAAGAGCTGCAATGAAAGCATCTGAAGTAAGGTCACTCACTGTCTCCATGTGTATTGCCTTAGTATCTAGACAAATAAAATTGCTACATATATCTTATGAAAAATGCCCTTTCGTTGGTTACGGAATTTTATTTGAAAGGGGCCGCAAAAGTCTACTCCCGAATTTAGAAATGGAGGATTTGGAGTAACACGTTTGGAGGGAAGATTGCCCATCAGTTGATCTATTACCTTAGGTTTATTTTTGAAACAAATTACGCAATCATGGACTACCTTCCGGGCAATCCCCTTGCCCCTAATGGGCCAATATTTTAAGCGGATTTGATGCAACAAACTTTGAGCACCGATGTGCAGATAATTCCTGTGATAATGCTCAAATATTAGTTTTGTAAGATTATGGCTATTTGGCAGAATTATTTGATGTTTTGCTTCGAAGGGTAAATCCGAATTTTTGAGTCTCCCACCTACTCTTAAAATGGATTCCTTATCAAGAAAAGGATCAAGAGACCTTACCTTGCTTGCCTTGAGAACACTGTGACCCTTTTTTAGATTGGCAATTTCGGCAGTAAACTCCACCGATTGGACACCTCTAATCAAACATTTAACACTTTCCTGAAGATCCCTACTTGTAAGGTGTGGGCCACCTATCTCCCTTTTTTTGTCTTGTTAACAAATCTGAAAGGATAACTACAAATTCTAATTAATTTAAGAAAATTATTATAATGATTGATTAAGGAATTTATAAAGTCACTGGCTGATGTCTGCAGGGTAATGTTCACAAGTCCTTTTAATTCTTTGTCATAGTCATTGTCCAAACAATTAGGCAAGTCTATAGGTAAATCTGTGGGTAAGCCATGCAGAAGAAAGTCCGGTCCGTTCCACCATAAGGTGTTCCCTAAGATATTGCTGGCATCTGAACCTCTGGAGATGATATCTGCTGGGTTGTCCTCGGACGATACATGTCTCCACTCGTAGCTCTTGCTCAGCGACTGAATCTCTGCTACCCTGTTGCTTACGAATGTCTTTAGCTTGTGAGGATGAGAGTTTATCCAAGCCAAGACTATGGTTGAGTCTGTCCATAAAGTAACCTTGTGAATTGGTATGCAAAGTATAGATGTGGTCCTTTTGACTAATCTTGCTAGCAATAATGCCGCGCAAAGCTCCAGGGGAATGGTTAAGGTCTTCAAAGGAGCTACTCTGGATTTGCTACAAAGAAGCCTTGTTTTGAATTGTCCAGTCTTGGAGCAACATCTTATGTACAACGAAGCAGCGTAAGCCTTCTGGCTTGCATCTGTGAAGCCATGGGCTTCTATCTGGATAGCATCTTCAATAAGGACATATCTTCGAACAGTGATTTTATTTATCTCTTCAAACCTTAGAAGAAATTCCTTCCATTCCTTGAGTAAATTTGCTGGCAACGGATCATTCCAATCCAGCTTTTGTTGCCAAAGGCTCTGCAAAAACATTTTTGCCTTTGTTACCACTGGTCCCACTAGTCCTAAAGGGTCGAAAAGTCTGGATATAGCTGAGAAAACTTCTCTTTTTGTGTAAACTTCCTTATGCTAGATGTTTACCTTGAAGTTAAAATAATCAGAATGAGGTTGCCACAACATTCCTAATGCTTTCACAGAAATTTTCTGAGAAATTTCCGTAAATGAATAATCTATACTAGAAACATCTCGTAACAGTTCTGGATCATTGGAGATCCATTTATGTAACTCCATTGCACCCTTTCACAAAAGCTGAATTAGCTGGGATTGTAAAATCTTGACCTTTTCTAAAGTATCAGCTCCACTTAAAAAATCGTCCTTGTAGACGTCTCTACAGGTAATTTCAGCAGCTTCAGGAAAATTCTTACCTTCCTCCACAGCCAGGGCTCTTAATGTTCTCATTGCTAAAAATGGAGCACTAACTGTTCCGTAAGTGACGGTGCATAAATTATAAATCTTACTGGTGCGTCTTTACTTACCTTCCAAACAATGCGTTGAAGGTCTCTCTGTTTCGGATCTATTAAGATTTGTCTAAAAATTTTTTTTATATCCGCACTAAAGGCATATCTGTGTGTTCTAAACTTATTGACGAGAGAGAAAATATCTTGCTGAATAGTCCCTATATTTAACAGAACAGAGTTCAGTGAGAGGCCACTAGTTGTTTTACACGACGCATCGAAAACTACCCTTAAGGGGGTCGATGTCTTTTCTGGCTTATATACTGCATGATGCGGAATATAATACGCGGCCTCGTTGGCTTCATCGTGTTTAATTTCCTTCATATGTCCTAAGTTTTCGTACTCCTCCATAAATTCCCTGTATAAGTTTGCCATTGTTTTATTTTTATCTAGTCTATTCCAAATAGCTTCTTTAGAATTCCCTAACATTTCTTTTGCACCCTCCTTTAATGGCAATTGTACCACGAATCTAGTTTCGTCTCGTTTGTATGTCTTCAAAAAATGTTCCTCACAGTACACTTCCTCTTCACCTTTAATTAAATCATTATCTCCAGAGATGGCTTCTATTTCAAAAAATCCTTTAAAATTCTAATTCTAAATTCGACTCGTTCAATAAACAACAATATTTTCTATTATCGTGCTGCGGAAGAGATCTTGCGATTAAATATCCGACATGACTTGCTTGTAATAATAAACAGCCATCTTGTGTTCGTGTTTGATCAGACTTTAAAATTTCAAAAAATAATTCACTTCCAATCAACGCGTCGACCTCTTCTGGTGTATAAAAATATGGATCTGCCAATTTAATAGAATGATGAATAATAACATATGAAATATCTAATTTAGTTGATGGAATTAAATCTGAAATGCGATTTAGTACCACCATTTCTATACAGCGCGAAAATGATTCATCTTCATTCGAAATTTCAACATTCACTGTATATTTCGCAGAAACATCCACTCCTGATATCCCGGAAATGTTTATTTTATTTTTTTTTTTCAGTTTTATTCCCAAAGTGCGAGCTGCTCTATGCGTTAATAGGCATAAGGAACTGGCAGAGTCAAGTAGGCAACGTACTTTAATTCTGTCTCCAGAGTTGGCTCGTATGTACATGTAAGCAGTGTTTAACAAAACAGATTTATTATTATTTGCCGTGCAAGTCAGGATCTTCGACGCCTCACTTCCGTTTTCAGCCTTCGACTGAACATCTGCGATCTGCTCAGCGGAATTTTCATTTTTTGATGTTGTTGTTTCGCTTCGTGACTCATGCAGGAGTGAATTATGCTGTATGTTACAGCCCTTTATCTGACACTTATATTTAGACAAGCATTTGCCCGAATGAGAATGAAAACAGTTTATGCATAATTTATTGCGTTTCACAATATCATTTCTTTCGCTAACACTCATGTTTCGAAATGTGATACATTTAAATAGCGGGTGAAAACCCTTACACAGCACACATGGCTTTGAATGGAATTTGTTATTGTTTACTACAAATGCTTTCGATTTGAACGAGGAATTAGGCTTATTCATAGGTTTGTTAGCATATGAAGTACGGGTAATAGATTCTAAAATTGCACTTCTTTTTTCAATAAAAGATATAAGTGAGTCAAATTGTGGAACATCATATGTTTTTAAAGAAAGTTCAAATTGTTTTCTACTTTCCCTATCTAATTTTTGAATTATAATGTTAACTAGCAAAATATTCGATAGTTTATTTTTATCATAATCTAATACTTTCAAGGCTCTTACATTTTTCTTGACACAATCCACCAAAGAACGGAGTTCTTTTGCGGACTCCTGGTGAATTTTCTTGTAATTTAAGATTGCAAAAATGTGAAAATCAACGATTAATCTTTTATTTTCGTAACGTTCTTCGAGAGCTTTAAATAATGAATCGAAACTATCATCTGACGATTCCAACATCTTTGCTTCTGATTTTAAAGATGCTCTTAGATAATATAATTTTTGAGCGTCATTCAACTGAGTATTATTTATTATTAAATTAGTAAATTTGGTCTTAAAATTTGTCCAATCTGTGTAAGCTCCAGAGAAGACTGGGAGCGGTATTTCTGGTAATATTATATTAGAATTAACAACACTTTCGGTTACATTAGATTGATTTGACATATTAATTGCACTTTTTAATGAATCAAGCAAAAGGCGTAGGCTTACCTCTGATAACTCTAGACCAGGGGTCAGCAACCTGTTTGTCCTTAAGGGCGCAATACTAAATTTGAAAATCACCGACGGCTCATATTTTACAGATAATCAACAGGTATAAATAAGCATTAAAAAATCAGATTTTTTATTACTTTATTATTTTTTTGGTGTCATACATAATGATACATATAATTCAGTGTGAAACTTAGGTGTCCATATTTTCAGCTAATTTCTTATAATAGGGGATATATTTACAGTTCCCGGTCCTTAAACAATTATATATATATATATATATATATATATATATATATATATATATATATATGTATATATATATATATATATATATATATATATATATATATATATATATGTTAAGTCGTGAAGGCGAATGGACAGCAGTCTTCTTGATAATAATAAGTTTTATTAACTCATCGTTCTTACGGAAAGCTACAAGCACCATTTTCGATGTTCGTTTCAAAGCTATGCGTGAAGGTGTTGTCCGCTCCATGTCCAAGCGCCAAAGCCCAACTTATCTGTTTGCAGGCTCATCAAAATAGATGAGAAATGCTTCCGCCTGACCGGATTATTCTGAAAGCTTACGCGGGGCGTGGGTCTTTTTCATTTATTTTATTATTATAAAAGAGTTCTGTTTTTAGAATCGTTTTTAACTTACATAATCTCCAACTACCCCTTTTTTATACCTGATATATATATATATATATATATATATATATATATATATATATATAAAGAAATATATATATATATGTATATATATATATATATATATATATATATATTCTAGTATGTTTGTTCTCCTTAATCAGTCTATTAACTTTTTTAAGAAATATATATATATATATATATATATATATATATATATATATATATATATACCCATATATTTATATATATAAGGTTATTAAAGTAGCTATGGATGACAAACTACATAGAATTTTTAAATTATTCTAAGATGAACTGCTAATATTTTCTTCTTAAACAAAGCTTACATTTTAGAATTTATTTAAATTTTTACATAGCGTTCCTATTATAATAAAGATGGAATTGTAATAAATAAAGGGAATTTACACAGTGCAAACACAGACTTAGTTTAAAGATAAATCTAAATGCTTGACTTATTTGTTTTAGTTTATATTTGAACAAAGGCATATTTGTATAGCATACATACACAAAAAACATATTATTTAAAAGCACATAAATATCATAACATAAAATGTGTGTGTTACTTGCGAATTTACATATAAAGATAAAAGAAATTATTGCTTATGAATAGCAAGTTTATATTTTACGTTTCAAAAACAGTATGGAATAATGTTGACTCTGTATCATTTATATATGAAGTATATTGACTAACTAATATATATACTACTTTATAGATATTATAACGAATATCGTTAAAGCAATACTCAATGCACAAAATAGTTTTGGCATTGAGGTATAAAATATTTAAAAGTGACAAAAGTGTTTGGTTAAAATAAGTATAGTAAAGTAGTTAGATTTAATAATACAGTCTTCCGTACAATTTACATGAATATATATGCTTACAGACAACATATGTGTATGTTTATTCAAACTTTTACAGTCCATTGTTCCCAAAAGGGAACATAATATTAATATAATTGTTTAAAATTAAATTTCATCAATATTGATACAAAAAAAATAGTAAATGTTGTAAAACGACTACTCGATTTTTAAAATAAAAGCTATATTTCTATGATTAATAGATAAATGTATAAAAAATAAGAAATGACCTTTTCATCATTTTATATAGAGCACATATTAAAAAATCACATAAATGTAAAAAAACATCTAATGCTTCTAAAATCCGATTGGTATCCTTAAAACAACTTTAATTTAATTAAAAAATATGTAATTCGATATTAATAATCAGAAACGTACCTGGAATAATTTATTAATTATTGATGTTCCCAATTGGGAACAATGGACTCTTGCCGCTATACTGGACGAAATAATTTCCTCTACAGAAAACATTTCTTGTAAAGGATAGGAAATAAATGGGAATTCCCTAATTTTATGAAAGGGCATGTCAATTACAACCGCTCATCTAAGAATTGCACCAAGGAAAATTAGGCCTCAACCTGGACTCAAAATTTACCGGCGTATATCACAGAGAAAAAGTGATGGCCATTTTCTTGTACAAACAACACGAGGTAGATGTGTACAGTGCACATTAAATGCAAGATTAATTTGCAATGAGTGCAAGAAAAAATTGCACCTCCATTGATTTCCAATATATCATGGGATAAAGGTATAAACTCATGTGTTTGATATTTGTTTCACAAAAATGTTGTTTTCATTTAAATTTATAATTTTTAAACTTTATCGATATCTGTCCTTAAATTTAAAAATAAATTTTAAATTCATTCTAATTATTTTTTTTTATTATTTAATATTTAATATATAAATCATTCTACTCAATTTGTGAATCCAGTGTGTAGTCATTTGTGACCAATCTTCCCAATTGGGAGCATCATGAAAATCTTAAAAGAAAATTTTTTCCACAATTAAATGACTAACATACATTATCTCAAGCATTAGAATGCAAGATATGAAAAAAAAATTTAAAATATATCTGGATCTGAACTTGACCTGTAAAATGTTAAGCACTGTTCTGCATAAAAACCCAAACCAGCATTATTACTGCTGACACTCTATTACACAAAATGATCTAAATCCATATGAGACTAATATTTTCTCGCATATAACCCAGTTTTCTATCTTCGACCTCCTTCCTGTTAATCACTTTTCGATAATTTTATGGCGCTGGATTCGATTTGGAATATGTTCCGTGGGTATTTTTAAGGTAAAATTTTTTCTTGGGACTAGAGAGGTGAACAGCTGTAATACATGAATATATGTAACAATGAGGAAGGGGGTTGGAGATATTTCCCACATTAAAAATGCCGATTTAACAGTGGTTTTTCTGGATATTTTTGCAAGTTCAGGACGCATTTTCTGTATATTCAATTTCCTTGCCTCCTCTTGTTCCTCCTAAATCTGCAATTAATAAATATATATAGCAACAATTTTTGCTGAAACCGTGACTGGTGTGTGTGTGGGGGGGAAAGTCTCAAAGTCCTTGCACGATAGTTTGAAATATTAACTACACGACTGTAGCGCTGTCAGTCAGTTACTTAATTACTAGTTTGAGCCGGATATTTTAAGCTTTCAGATATTTAAACTTAGTACACTACTAGTAATATAGTCGTGAATATTATTCTTTGTTTCCCCAGTCTACATTGCACGACAGTGCTAGAGTGTAGGTCGCTTATTATCGTGCACTGTTTTAATATTTAATTATGCCCTGTGCATGTAAATGTCATCACGAATCTGCTATATTTCAGGTAAATCGATTCTAAAAATGCTACGAATCCCATTTTTCCGCATTTGAAACCCTCTATAAACTAGCATATAGCCCGTCATATGACGGGATCAATAACTTTTTTTTCAGAATTGTAAAATACTCTATGAGGCAGATAAAAAAAATGATTTGTTTTTTTGCTGAGAATTATCTGGTATCAATAATCTGTAGATCTTCATACTCCTCTAAAGTCTCCGGATACTGTGAATGCGGTTTAGAATCACATGGGATTCATTTAGAAAGATAATTTTCTTAAATACGTCGAAATTATCGTTAAGTTTTTCCAATATTTTTCCACAGTAATTGATGGGAGTAAAGGAATGAAACTGTGATTTCCATTACACACTGGAGGTGCATAGAATTTGTTGTTAATACGGGTGATAAAATTCTCAATGAAACAAAAAATAATCCATTATTAAATTTAAAATTACCACATATGTAACTAATCTATTATTTAAGAAAGATATAAAAGAAAATTATTTACGTAATATCTAAGTTCAGTGATAAAAGGTATGAAAATAGTGTAGACGATAATTAAATAATTTAATTTAAGAAATGATTAAATGAGATGGTTAAAGGAATGATGTCATAATGTAAAAAAATGTTATTTTTATCTATTTATTACGTGACAAATTGATAAATTTAATCGTTTGCTCTTAATGGAGGAAAATAGGGCTTGAAATAATGACTGTAAATGCTAGGAAAAGGGGAAGGGGTGAATTTCGAACGTTGCTAACAATAAATCATCATGAATCCAATGTGGATGCTTCTGTCCATTCCAGGTACAACCGCCTCATAAATTCGAGGAGAGACGGACAGATAACTTAGGCTATCATTATATAGGGATTTTACTTTGCAATGTTATCAAAGTTGTCCTGATTGCAATCTTTGCAATCGCGAGAAGCATTGGGCTCAGAGTTTTGCTGTATTTTGACCTGACCCAATGGGGAAATGTGTCAATAATTTTATGCTATTCGTTGTACCCATGGTTTGACTCATTTCTCCTTGTATTCACACAGATTGTTAATTTTGTGTAATATGCAATATCGGTTCTCTAGATAAAATATGAATGCAAGTGAGTATCTGAATATCTCTTAAGCTGCAAGAGGAGTTCCCCTTAATATATCCTAGTGAATCACAGTGCACCATAAACCTGTATACTAGAGTCAAACATTAATTTAGAAGATTAGGAGGAGTAGCCTTAAATATCAATGTTAACCGAGGATGAAGTGTATAGATCTGTTTTATTTCATCTAGAACCAGACCACATTAAACTAAGGAATGAAACGATACGGCATTTGGCATTACTTAATAGTAAATCTCAATTTCTTGGTCACGAAGTCAGCTGAGCCGAAGGATGACCGAATGGTTAGAGAGTTGATCATTGGTACCAGAGTTCTTGGATTCAAATCCCACTGTGGCATGGTTGTCGCTAGCAATTTGGAATAGCCTTTAAGCTGTATTTTCCGGTCTCATTATCCCTTATATTGTAAAAATATAGAACTTAGAACTCGAAACCAAACGGAACCTATATTTCGGCTTTGGAATCCTAGTCAGCTGTTATCTATTATCTAGTGAATATAAAGAAGTAGCATGTTATTGAGAGAGTCGTCGTCTTAAAATGAAA
>CM063500.1:35606010-35711010 GCA_032207245.1 Pardosa pseudoannulata
CAGCACAAGTGGCATTGGCAACAACAAAAACAGCCTGATTATTATATTCACATTCGTCTTCGGAATAAGAGAATAATCTTACTTTGTATCACCCCTTACACGTGTTCACTTATCATCATTCTCATTATCCATGTTGAATAGCTTATGTTGAATAGCTGAGTTAGTGTCTAATCGATTATCCTTATTGTACTAACTGCCAGACTTTTCTACACATTCCTTTTCAAGCACAGTTCGGTTATATTAGTTATTTCTTCGAACATACATTTCATTGACATTTTAGATCTGAATTGTTGAATTTGTTTTTGAATATTCCACCAACAATAAAATACAAAAAAAAATAGTACTTAATGGTTTTGTTTATTTATTATCCGAATATTGTAGACTATTTAATTACTAGAAATATAATCAATCACGCCTCAATTCTTTGAAATACAGCGTACAGAGCCAGTCTTCGAATTCGAATATTTATTAATTTTGACTCCTGTGTTTCCAGAAGTCGGCTTATAGCCAATATTGCTTTGTTATTAGCATAGCGTAAAACAAACTGTATATAAGCGTATGCCATGTTCCTAAATACAATAGGCGGACATTTTCTTAGAAAACTAAATTAGTAGTAAATTTGAAATTTCATTGTTGATAATTTTATAAAATTTCATAATTTTTTTTTAGCAGTTAAAAGACCTCTCATGGAAGATGATTATAAAGTGTATATGATTATCAGGAAAAGTGCAATAAAGGAGATAGCTGTTTTAAAATCCAGTTCCGATTTACACAATAAAAAAAATCGTGCAGTAAGTTCAAGAGAAATAAAAACCTTTAATTTAACCCTTTGAGAATGGGAGTATCATATATGCCACGACTTTTCAATTGATTTAGTGGATTCTCTCTAATAAGTACAAAATCCAGTATAATAGGCATAGAGATATATTTGATAGATGAGAAATATTAATTAAATGTTCTATTTGAAATACAGTGGTCTCGGCTTAATATGATCATTTTGGGACACCGAGATTTTAATAACAATAACCTATTGATAACAATAAACGATATACAAAATTAGATAAATTTACCCACCCTTTAAGTCACACTTACTACATTTCAATACATAATGAAAAAACTCACTTTATATTTATGTACTGTATATTATCCTTTAAGACATAAGAGGTTTTTACATAATAAAAATAATTAGTCAATTGTTGACAACAATTCTTTCTAAGAAGCTCATTGATAAATCGTTCGTAGTTATAGTGTTTTATAAAGTCATCGGAGCGGTGTTGTACTATACGTTTCAATACTTCCAATGCAATTCAGAAGCTGAGAAATGTTTAACTGCCCTGCAGAATGGCGCTGACTCCAATTTGGTAACCTATCATAAAAATTTAAAATTTCGATATTTTGTTTTAATGTTAAATCATTACGCTTTCTGGATTCCATATCGACAAACTGCACGTAACCTCTAAAAGCATAAAATGTAAATATGCTCTTTCTCAGTTTCGAATAGAATTTGTTGCCTTCTGCTTATCTTACAACTATCGACCACCAGCAGAGTGTGCGTATTTCTGAAAAATCCCAGGATCGTGTAGTCCCCACTTCTTTCTTTTTTCTCCTTTTACCTAGGTGGAAGAGGGAAAATTCACGGAAATTAAAACACGAACGAAGGGGGGAAAACAATGGGTTCCTTCTGAATACATTGTGAATATTCCTTTGGCAGTTAAAATGAGGTTCGAAAACTGATAACATTAACCGATAACATAAAGCAATAATTTTAACATACAAATGAATATAGAAAATTTGGATCACGTGATTTCGATAACCATAAGCGATTGATAACATTAACCGCGATAACATTAAGCGGAGTCCACTGTACCATATATGATTCACCTGACCGAAATGAGTCAAATTAAAAGGTGTTTCATATATGATACAAACTTCCTCAAAGGGTTAAGAATATTGATTAAACTCTCAAACACATTGACGATACACAATGATAGATTTAATGTTTATCACTTTTAATAAGTTATAATCTTGAACTGTATTAAAACTATATTACAATTTAAATACACATACTTTTTAATTTTTAAATTTAACAAAAGAAAATTTTTAGAAAAATTTAAGAATTATTTCTATGTAAAATATGTTCTCCATATAACAACATGTTTCAGGAAATATTTATTTTAAAATCACATATAATAAACATTAAAGTTTTGTTTATGCAACTTCTTTACATAAATGTTACTGAGCGAAATAACAGTTTTAAATTTTAAATTTATCAAAATAAAAATTTAAAAGTCTAAGAATTATTACTATGTAAAATATATTCCCCATGTGATAAAATATTTCAAGAAAATATTTATACTAAAATCACATATAATAAACATTAAAGTATTGTTTATGCAGCTCCATTAAATAAATGTTACTGAGCGAAATAACAGTTTTAATTTAAAATTTTTCAAAATAAAAAGTTTAAGAATTATTTGTATGTAAAATATATTCTTCATATGACAAAATGTTTCAGGAAAATATTTATATTAAAATCACATATAATAAACATTAAAGTTTTGTTTATGCAACTCCATTAAATAAATGTTACTGAGCGAAATAACAGTTTTAATTTTTAAATTTATCAAAATAAAAATTTTAAAAGTTTAAGAATTATTTCTGTGTAAAATATATTCTCCATATAACAACATGTTTCGGGAGAATATTTATATTATATCACATATAATAAACATTAAAGTTTTGTTTATGCAACTCCATTAAATAAATGTTACTGAGCGAAATAACAGTTTTAACTTTTAAATTTATCAAAATAAAAATTTTAAAAGCTTAAGAATTATTTTTATGTGAAATATATTCTCCATATAACAAAATGTTTCAGGAAAGTATTTATATTAAAATCACATATTATAAACATAAAAATTTTGTTTATGCAACTCCATTAAATAAATGTTACTGAGCGAAATAACATTTGAATTTTTAAATTTATCAAAATAAAAATTTTAAAAGCTTAAGAATTATTTCTATATAAAATATATTCTCTATATGACAAAATGTTTCAGGAAAGTATTATATTAAAATCACATATAATAAACATAAAAATTTTGTTTATGCAACTCCATTAAATAAATGTTACTGAGCGAAATAACAGTTTTAATTTTTAAATTTATCAAAATAAAATTTTAAAAATCTAAGAATTATTTGTATGTAAAATATATTCTCCATATAACAAAATATTTCAGAAAAATATGTATATTAAAATCACGTATAATAAACATTAAAATTTTGTTTATGCAACTCCATTAAATAAATGTTACTGTGCGAAATAACAGTTTTAATTTTTAAATTCATGAAAATTAGAATTTAAAAATTTAAAGAATTATTTTTATGTAACGTATATTCTCCATGTAACAAAATGTTTCAGGAAAATATGTATATTAAAATCATATATAATAAACATTAAAGTTTTGTTTAAGCAACTCCATTAAATAAATGTTATTGAGTGAAATAACAATTTTAATTTTTAAATTTATCAAAATAAAAATATTAAAAATTTAAGAATTATTTGTATGTAAAATATATTCTAGATATAAGAAAATGTTTCAGGAAAATATATTAAATTCACATCACATATAATAAACATTAAACTTTTGTTTATGTAACTCCATTAAATAAATGTTACTGAGCGAAATAACAGTTTTTATTATACACCGATAATGAATAAACTACTTGAAAAATATTTAATCTACAGAACCACTTTTACTATCAACAGGCATCAAATGAGGAAATTTCCTTTGGTTTATTTTCCCGCGAAACCGATATCAGAATATATTTTTTTAGGAATTGAAAATCAATGAAGGGCATATCTCCTCCTTCATCTGAAATGGATTTCTGATTTTCCTGGAATTTAAAGAGATTCTTGAGTGCTATTAAAGGAAAAATTTTAAAAGTAAAATCCTATAATTTCTGCATATGTTTCCTTTTGATCTAAACTTCCGTTATTTTGATTTTTTAAGTAATATCAGATCCTTCAATAAAAATTAATATTGATTGTGTTATTCAAACAAGTATAGCTGAGAGGATAAATTGACTCTATTAAAAGACACAAAGAGAGGCATGTAGAAAGTATAGATTAGCACATGTTTTATCAGACATTGGCGTACGCGGCCTGTTGGCAAAAGTGTTGGCTGTGGATTTCACTGAAATTACAATTCAGAGAAATATTGGATTTGTTACAGTAAACAACATGTACTAAAAACCCAAACACCAGTGTGCGTTCTCAAGGGGGAAACAAAGTAAAATATATATTATCGAATTAAAGGAAAATACCTAATATTTAAATTAAAATATATATTATGTACAATATTTATAAATTAAAACATCACTTGATTGGTTTTTAACATGACCTACAATTATTTGGTTTTGCTATTCATCAATACCCTTGACATTGTATTCCTTATCAAGATTATGATACTCAGGTAATAATTATGAATATTATTAAGTTAACCTCCAGTAATTACAGTTGATCAGGCTGGGACTGTCAACAGACAGGACGTCCGTGAAGGTATGTGCCCGTTACTTTGCTGGACGTTAATGCTGGAGTGCCGATGGTACTCATGCGGGTTCGGGAATCGATTTCTGATCCGGGCTCTCTGTCTTGCTCACAGGATCTCGATGTCCAGCAACTCTTGAATCCCGACATCGAATCCTTTTCAAAGTTTCTTCCATAACTTTGCACCTTGGTTCAACGCCCTTTTTTTTCTCTGTCCCAATCATTTGTTGGTGAAATTTTTCCACATCTGCATCCTCTTCGGAAGTGCAGGTGGACTCATTAAAATGACCACATTGGTGAAAGTTGCTTAGCCCCTTCCCCCATGTCTCACGGCTACATCCTCGCCTGGGATTGACTGTTACACTTGTGCCACTCCGTGAGCTATAACACCTCCGCACGAGTCCACACTAAAACACGAAATCAACAACTGCACCTAAATTCTTCTTGGAAATTTAGTCCACAGCATTGTATGCACGTGCTGACCATAGTGGGATACTACATCGGTAAACTTAATATTACTCAAGAGAATTATTTTATAAATATTGATATACATTTATGGATTTTAACCTCTGCTCTTTGTTGAGTAATTAAAATTTATTTCACTTGTTATTAAAAATTTTGTATATGAAACAAATAGAGATTAACACGTGAGGACGCGCTCTGGGCCTGTAAGGCCCGAGAGTTATAAAAACATTCCAGACAAAATCACCGAATAGAAATAAACTTCCGAAATTTTCAGTAGATGTCTTATATTTTTTCTTGTTCAACATGCATTTCCGCAAATTTCTTTGACTAGTTTTCACAGAAAAAGATATTTTTAATTTATTTGGGCTCCAGATTCCCAGTGCATGCGAATACACTTTTGCATTTTTATTTGGTGTGTGTGGTCGGAGGAGAAATTCTAACAATAATACATCGTTATTCAGTTAAAATGATGAAATATAAAAATGGGGATTTTTAGTTTATAACTGATGTGCGTCTTATGCTTGTGCTTTCGGAATGCTAATTAAAATGATCTACAGTACAAAATACTTTAAAAAATTATAATATTAAAAATAATCCAAAAAATATTTTAAACTTTTAATAAAGTGTATTTGGCAATAAAAATTTTTTTCATGATCAAAATCATTGTTTTTTTATTTTTACAGAAATGTTACATCTCGCCTCCAAAGCCCAGTGCGGGTTAAGACTCTACATGGAATGTTTTCTGGTAACAAATTTTGACCAATAGTATATACCTAGAATTTTAAAATAAATCTTGATAGATTTCTACTGTTATTAATCAGATTTTAGAAGAAATGCGAATAATATTTTAACTTTGTTAGAAAGATAGTTTCCTTTACTCATCTCTTTTAGATTTATAAATTGGAATATTTAAAATTATGTCACCGTTAAACTTTTTTTTTTGGAAACAGATATGTTGCCTTGATTGGAAAGATTCTACTTGGAGAGTACCTACAAAAAAATGTAGAAAGAAAAAATGAAAAACGTTTAAAATCTTTTGTAAGAATCACTAAGTAACATTTTATTAGCATTGTTCAATTTATTTTGTTTATGAATAATGTTTTTAGTTTTATTTTTTATAGATTGAGTAGATACTATTTGAACTATCTATTTATTTGTTCGTGAAGTATAGTTAGAGTAGTATGGTTTAAATACGCATTATTCAACTATCAATGTTTTAAGAAATCAAAATCTTCCTATTGTGTATATTAGTTTTAGAGTTTTAGGATAGTTTAATATATATATATATATATATATATATATATATATATATATATATATATATATATATATATATATATATATATATATATATATATATATATATATATATATATATATATATATATATATATATATATATATATATATATATATATAATATATATATATATATATATATATATATATATATATATATATATATATATATATATATATATATATATATATATATATATATATATATATATATATATATATTATATATATATATATATATATATATATATATATATATATATATATATATATATATATATATATATATATATATATATATATATATATATATATATATATATATATATATATATATATATATATATATATATATATATATATATATATATATATATATATATATATATATATATATATATATATATATATATATATATATATATATATATATATATATATATATATATATATATATATATATATATATACATATATATATATATATATATATATATATATATATATATATATATATATATATATATATATATATATATATATATATATATATATATATATATATATATATATATATATATATATATATATATATATATATATATATATAATATATTATAATATATATATATATATATATATATATTATATATATATAATTATATAATATATTTATATCGGTAATATTATATAATATTATATATTTAGAATATCTATAAATTCATATAATGTTATATATATTATTATATAATATATTATTCGAACATATATAGGCATATATATATATATACTTATATTTATTATATATGTAGGATAATGAAGTTATATTTTATATATATATATATTTTCACATTTATTTATTGTTTTTCATGCAGGTATACCTCGGAAATTTCATTAAGGGTTTTTAAACTCTAGGAAACATTTCGGAACTCAGGCAACTAATTTGTATGCAACCTGCCTGAAACGAATTTATATTTGTTTTCATTGTACGTTTGTTTCGCCCTGATTAGTTTTACTTTTATGGCTACTTGTCATTAATATTATATCTCAATAGTCGGAATAACTAAAAGCATTTTATGAAATATAAGCCATGATTAACATTTATTAACAATTCCTTTTTAACAGAACAGTATATTTTAAAAAAAATTATTGTTTTGTATTTTCTACTATAAAAGCAGTTTAATAATGCTTTATGTATGCGATTTTAAATGAAAAAAATTTGGTGATTGTAAGAACGCCTCGCGCGTCCCTAACTGCGCTTTCTGAAGTCCGCACGCCTCGTTCTATACCTGCCCGCCTATTTTTACTGGGGCAGTTATCTTGGGTTCGTTTAAAGCCTATGTAGCCGACAATTATTCACAGCAGCGACAAAACTCTTGATTAACCATTTATTATTAAGAAGATTTAAAAATAAAACATAAATACACTTCCGTTCATACTCGAACAGGACTCAAATAAGACCGAGGACAAAAAATAAACTGTGCCGAGCGGACAAACACCTCTCTCGGTCCCAACTTCTTTTCGAAGAATAATGTCCGTTCCCCGTCGCTCCGACCGGGCAACCTTTTCACTCCTTTTCGTGAGGGCCGGGGGGAATCCCCCCATTGGTCAAGTTTTCGCCTCCACGGGAAAAAATGTCATTTTCTGCAGCTGGCGGGCGCGGGGGTGGCATCCATCGCCCCCCTCCTGTTGAACCTTGCCAGCCCTCCATCGGGGTGTCCGTTTTCGGCCGCCGAAAAAATCCAGGGGCCATGTAAAACCAACTCGAGTCTTGAGTCTAGTATTACAGTGATTGTAAGCTATAAAATTAACTGTTGGATAATAGATATTTTGTTACGATGTGCAATTAATGCGAACAATTGATCTTCAAAACCAGTTCTTCAATTGTTTATATCTTTTTCGATGGCCTCTTTTAATTGTTCCACTATTTTGAAATTGTTTAAGATTGTCTGTTAAGATTGTCATTAAGATTGTCTGTTTTGTAATAATTAAATATCTTACTTCTTCCGTAAATTACTTTCCTACTTGTAAATTGCGCTTAAGTCGGCACGTCACAGAACGTTCCAACAATTATTACAAACCAATGTAAAAACAAGTTTGAGTCATTAATTATGCTTCAGATATTCTCGTAGATATTCATTTTTCTCAAAGCAACTGACTCAATTCCCAATGCCGTAAACCTCGATCAGTATATCATAAAACGTAACTCATCATTCTTCTCATACATCATACCTAGATCATATCATAATTCTTCTAATTATATCCTTTTCATTAATGAGATATTTTCAAATAAACGAAAAAAAAGACTTAAAACCTTTAAATATACTTATATATTTCTCCTTATTTAATGAAAATATCACGTATAAATCAATTTTATAATCATTGAATGGATAAAAAATAAAAAAGTAATCTAGAATATTGGATTATTGGCTCATTTTCTCAATGTTTTTACTTGAATTGAAACTGAAAAATAGATGTTTTTATTCCGCATTCTTCAATATCAAACATTTTACTCCAAATTTCCAAACTTTTGGACATGCACCTTTCAGTTATTTCCATTTTTCCTACTTGCACGTATATATTGGATGATTGTTTCCGAAACTTCACTAGATTTTCTAACACGTAAGACAAGAATCAGATTGTTCTCTACATTTCCCGTGTAAGTTTCAAAAAAGCAACAAGCTTGCTTTTCTTTTGGAACGTGATTTATAACTTTCTTCAGAAAAGGAAATCCATAGCATTTGAAACCATAAGCAGAGTAAATATCTTTATTGCCTACTATTACAGATTTTTCAGTCTACTTTGTAAATATTTTACATAATATGAATAATATAACAAGAGAAACAGAGATAAGCGTATTTTAATAGATGTTTTAAAAAATAGTAACACTAGAAATACATTTATTTATAACTGAATAAATCATATCTATTTTTCAGACTACTTTTTAAATATTTTACATAATATAAATAATATAACGAGGGAAACAGAGATAAAAGTATATTAATAGTTGTTTTAAAAATTTGTAAAACTAGAAATGTATCTATTTATAATAACTGAATAATTCATATCTGTATCCGTTAAACTATTTCACAAAGTATTTTGAGGCACTCCCTCATTTTATTTTAAATGAATTATTGACATGTTTTAAGATATGGTACGTTATTCGCCCAGAAGGCTTTTCTTTATCGACTGCACTGTTTTAAACAACTTTGATAATATCGATAAACAACTTTATCGATAAACTTTCATTTTACTAAATGAAATCGATCTATCTTTCCCATAACGTATAGAGAAAAGTTATTTTATGAGTATTAATTTTTACAAAAAGGTTTGAACTTGTTTCGAAAATAAGAAAGGTTAAATATCGAAAAACATTAGTATGTGTAATTACTTCCAGTATATACTATTTTGGAAAAGAACATAATATATAAACATTTTTGTTAACAAATATATCTACATTTTTAATCAGAAAATGTAGTTTTCCATAGTGAATTGTTAAAGAACAAATTCTAAGTATGTTTTAATTTAAAATTTCACATAAACTACTTTTTGTTCTCTGTATTAATATGTTGATTTTTTAAATTGTTCCTATTTCTGAAAGCTTAAAATTTTAAAAGTTCTGCCATAGAGATTGTAAGATATTTGTATAATTTTGCAATTCATCCTAAAATTATATAATAAAAGAAGGGAGAGTGAACATGTCCAGGGATATGAATACCATGCCTGAAGAAGATGGTAGTTTCATGAAGAAAATCGTAACAGGTGATGAAATATGGTGCTTTTTTATGACACTCAGACAAATATCAGTTATGTGAATGGGAAGCAAAAACATAACCAAGAAAGGAAAAATATTCGTTTGGACAAAAGTCGAGGGAAAGTGATGTTGGAGGTGTGGTGTTTTTCGATTTCAAGAGTGTCACTACCAATTTATTCATCGAGGCAAAACAGTCCATAAAGAACTTTAAATAGAGATCCTTAAACGAGATCCCTTATCTATACATATATATATATATATATATATATATATATATATATATATATATATATATATATATATATATATATATATATATATATATATATATATATATATATATATATATATATATATATATATATATATATATGTATGTATGAGACTTTAGAGGAGAGTTAAGATAAACAAATTATTCAGCGTGTACCAGATTCTTCTTAGCCAAAAACAAACCATTTTTTTAACTACCTCATAGGGTACTTTACAATTTTGGAAAATTAAAAATTATTCTAATAACGTCATATGAAGGGCTATTTGCTAGATATGTATTATTAACTGTTTTTTTATATACTCATTTTTAAAACGATTCAAATGGTTTAATGCACTTTTTCAAAAAACTACATATATTTTACTTAACGGATTTCCTTCGAAAATAAACTATAGATTCGCATACATTCCGCCTATAATTTACTTCTTACGAAACGGAACTAACTTTGTTGGATTGAATCCATCAGAATCGAATGTAGATTGTCTGCTGCACAATAGTTTAATCTAGGATTTCATTTGCAACCGATCAATACATCAAGATTGCCTGTCAACACATAATCGGATCTAATCAGTTTTGTCTACTGGGCATCGATTTGGTGGTAGACGGTGTTATCGGATTTTCTTTCCTTTTAATCTATTCTACCCAGACAAATATTCTTAGATAAAAGAAAGAAACTTATTAGTTTCATAATTACGACCAGTAACGATTATCTTTATCATGCTCATCTTACTCTATGGAATAAAACTAATGTTCAACATATTCTATTATTTTGAACTCCTGTAATTAGCTTTAGAAACGTTAGCTTACTGTTCTAGTTTAGGAACCTGTTTATTGATATGGAAAATTTTTCTCCCTGAAGTACACACGCACACACACACACACACACACACACACACACACACACACACACATATATATATATATATATATATATATATATATATATATATATATATATATATATATATATATATATATATATATATATATATATATATATATATATATATATATATATATATATATATATATATATATATATATATATATATATATATATATATATATATATATATATATATATATATATATGACATGAGATATGAGTATGCATACCTTCTGACCGTCAAAGTACCATTCCGAATGATATGCAGGTCCGTACGCCCCCCTCTGCTGATTCCACCCCATGCCACCCGACGAGATCGTCTTTATTCTAACCTTTCGTGAACGAATGTTGTGTTATTTCGATTGCCCCTTTCCTTCCATACCAAAAAACTGCGGGTGTCACACTAGAGACTGAATCGGGACTCGTCTGTATTGTACTTGTCCGTAACAGCACTTGTGTTTAATAATGTTGCTTCCAATCTCAATGTACCGCAGTCCATCTTCGAGACGCATGGCGCCTTCAAGTCAACGGAATACACACCATTGGTCTAAGTGCATAGAGACCTCCGTGATGAAGCCTATTACTGTTTAGCTGGACACCTTTCGCCCTGTTGACAAGATCATCTGTGTTTGCAGCCGAGTAGCATTGTCTGTTCTGTATTGACGAGCTGTTAACAGTACATAGTGGTTATCAGTTGCTGTAGTGGCTCTTGGCCCACCTTGCCGTGGTCAATTTCTAACATTCCCTGCTTCTTGTAATCCATTTAACAGCCTTTCAACGACACTTCTCCATCAACATCAGGGACACTACATTGTGTTATCAAAATCCCGGACATTCTATCATTGTGCCTCGGACAGTAAAATATTATACTGCGGAGCTCTAAACTCAAATAAAATGAATGTATATATTGTATAGAATATAATTGTTTCATCAGATTTCGTGTTAAAAGCAAATAAAAGGATATTTATAATCGTTACATTGGCTTTATAATTTAATTCTTATTACTCGATAATCTAAATCTTCATTACTAGTTTAACCAGCTAAACTAGCTGAAACTAGCTAAACTTTTAGTTTCAAAATAAACATTTAGCTAATCTAGTATTGAAGATTGGGATCAAACCTTACTTTTATACTCAGATTATACCATAACTTAAGTTATTACTCGTAGCTATATGAGATGGTTATAATTGTCTTATTACAAGTTTCATTTAACTCTAAAACGCCATTCCGTATCCACTGGACAACTCAGAATATTTATGTTATTTCTCCTTTCCGCATTTTTGCATGGAATTTAAAAATATTTCGAGACTTCTAATCATTTTACATGGTTATTACATCCCTTATATAATAATAGCCTAAGTTATATGTCCGTCTGTCCTTCAATTTATGAAGCGGTTGGACCTGGAATGGATAGAGGCATCCATTCAAAGCGAATAAAGTTTATCTTCTCCTAAACAATCGATCTGATTCTAAAATAAATTTGTATAAATAAGCTTCATATCACAGCAAAAAATACTGTCGTCTTTAAAACGTTCAAAATCCAACCCTTCCCCCTTTTTCGAGCGTTTAATGCCATTATTTCAAGCCTTATTTTTCCCGGTTAAGAGCAGGCGATTAAATTTATCCATTTTCTAGCATTGTGACGTCATTCCTTTAAACATCTCATTTAATCATTTCATATTTTAACCTATTTAAATATCACCTACACTATTTTAATATCCTTTATCACTGAACTTAGATATTAAGTCAATGATTTTCTTTTATATTCGTATTAAATAATAGATTAGGTACACATGTGATAGTTTTAAATTGAATCATCGATTATTTTTGTTGCCATGAAAATTTTATCACCGGTATTAACAATAAATTCTTTTCATATAAATCTATGAGTCTATTTCACCGACTAATAAATATCTAATTTTTAATTTATATATATTTAGAAATTGAGAAGTTTGTTCTTTTGATTGTTTGTTTATTATACGTAACCACATGCTTTGACTAAATGAATTCATTGTGATTCTAAACTGCATTCACAGGACCGGGAGACTCTAGAGGAGTATGACGATAAATAAATTATTGAGAGTGGACCAGATAATTCTCAGCCAAAATACAAACCTTTTTTTACCTGCCTCATTGGGTACTTTACTGTTCTGGAATATTAAAAATTTTACTAATCCCGTCATATGATGGGCTATATGCTAGTATAAAATGTTTATCGGTTATTTATATTGGAGATAATTGAGTATAACTAGAACGTCTGCAGGTTCCCATCGATACAAATGCAATTTATGCTTGTAGATAGCTGTCGTTTAACAAAAGATACCTCACAGAATAGATGCAATTAGTAAAACAAACTTCCCAAAGTACCATCGACCATTTTTTGACTTTGCATGCAGTTTTATTGGGTTCACAGAGCTAAGGAATTAATTATTACTAAATATTATTAATTATATGTTGTGTCTAATTATGTTTGTTGTGTCTAAGTGTTTCGTTACATAGCATTTTCTTATCTGCTCATAAAAATCTATTTAATTCGATTTTTGAACCTTGCTCAAAGCAGACCCCTGAAAAGATGGCTTGTAGAAAATATCTAAATGCAACTAAAAATATGTGTGTCTATTGAATGAAAAATGATGTTTGGATAATTTAATATTACAGTATCCATTGCAAATTATGTATGTACAAATCATTATGCATACAAATGATAAACAAATATTAAAAAACTTGAATACTCTCAAAAATTATGGTTTTGCTTATCACATTAATCTTTATGAATATTATTGTCTTATTTCATTACATAGGTCTAGGTAATTTGTTTTGCAAAAGCTTTTAGTGATATAAATCTTAATATATGACAATTAGATGAACTTTATGACAATTATGCATAATTATTATATGAAATACCATTAAAAATTCTCAAAACTAAGTCCAAATAAACAGTAGTTTTGCAGTTAATAAGCTATTACAATTATTCTATATATTTTATATCGCGGTTTCGAAAGACACTGGCTGAAATTTAAGGATAATCAAAATCAGGGAAATTCTAGCATTAATCCTTGTACAGCAAATTATTATACTGCAAAACTCTAAACTCAGCTAAAATGAACATATACATTCTACAGAATAGAATTATTCCGTAATATTTCGGATTAAAACAAATAAAAATGATATTTAAAATTGCAAGGTTGGTGTGATAATTTAATAAAACTCTATGTTATAAATCTTCAAAAATAGATAACATAAAATAAGCAGTCCAGAAACGTACACTTAAAATCACTTTTTAACACAACACAAGTTATATGATTGTATATTCCTTTAAAACCCAAGAAAATGTAGACCATACATAATCTGCACTACAAAGCCTTTATACACTGTTACCTTTTTAGTAAACAGAAACTGTGTTTAATGATTCGGATGAAATGCATTTCTTCGTTGAATTTTGAATGATCCAATTTCAAAGAGTGCATATAGATGTTATGAATATGATTTACAAAAAAATTTCAAAAAGTTTTCTGAAAATGGGATTTTCTTGTTTTGTGGGTTTCAAATGTAAACTCGGAACAGAAAATGTCACTGAGCTGTAAGAGCTGGTATAAATAAAATCATCTATTTCACATTTATTTGTTAAGGATAAAATAAGTGTGAGACATTTACTTTTTTTTAAAATTTAAAACTCTTATATTCAGTCTTAGGATTTGAAATGTTTATTTAATGATCTTGATATGTGAAAAAAAGAATAATATATTAGAAATATTTTATGTTATACTTTGATTTAACTGAGGCGTATTTATTTCTGTCACTGAAATTAACTCAAAAATTAAACAGACGTGTAAATTTGAAAACCTTTGAAAAAAAATAAAATACTAAAAAATATATTCAGTTATCACAATGTATTAGCTCATCACAGTATAAAAAGCAACTGAGTATTTACAATCTAAGTTACTTTTTCAATTAAAACATACCTCAATATATACTATATGTTTAATTTTCATGACATACAATTAGTCTTTTTATTTAAATAAATTACCTTTTAATATTTATTGCTGGCAGATTTGTGTATAATATTTTGGTTTGGAGTGCTACGGTCTACTTTTTTGCAACACGAGGGAAATGAGACTGGGACCTACTGCTTAAAGCTGATTCGGAACGGCTACGAACATCCATGCTACTGTGGGATTCGAACCCACGAACACCGGTACCGAAAGTCAGCACTCTAACCATTCGGCCAGAGCTCGGCCTGTGTATAATAGAAACATAGCTATATTAAGCGCATGAATAGTAAGATAATATAAATTTGCAAACTCACAGGGCATTAATTCAATTTTTTAAGCTTAAACTTATAATATTCCTATTGAAAATTTAATTTTTACATAGTTTGAAGTTATTGATTTGAGTTTTAGATACTTAAAAAATTAACCGTCAAAATTTGCAATAATTAACAATATTTGTTTATGAGTTTAGTACATGGACTTGTAACGGTTTATTTAATTTCTAAGCAATTAATTTAAATCAAATTGTAAACTTAATAAACTTAAAATATAAATAATACTAAAATATTTTAGTTACTGTATATATTATTTTATAAATTTTTATAAAATTTTACTTTTTGTATTTGGCAACGCTTATTATTTATTCTTAGAGGTTTGAAAGAACAAACTAGAATATGATTATGAGAGAATAAAATAAAGGGTTGTAAATGATTTCATGGTCATATTTTTATTTTAGAAGCATCATTGAAAGTAATTACTTTTATATGCGTCTTTTACTACAACTCCATCTTTTTCGATAAGATATTTCCAGAAAATTACATAATCGGATTTTATCGATATATCAGATATTCTTAAATGACAAATCGTTAAGAGCTATTTATGATGTACATTTAAAAAATTACCTTTCGTAAATAATTTAACTCTAACTTCACAAATTTCTAAAATTCGCTGCACCCATACAAAAATATATCATACACGTTGCAAATAAATAACATATACAGTGATACATAAATCAAACGTAATGATACGTTGTGCTCTGTATAGTGATGTATGGCGCTGTATGATGATATGAGTGATACATTGTTCCGGCAAGTATGAGTTTAAGAAATTTATTTAAGCAGTAAAATAATATAGACTACATTTAGAAACGAAAAACGGCAATGTAATATATAAAACTATGCTTCGTGATTTAACTTAGGGAAATGCAAATGATACAATTTTCATATTTAGTTCAACGCATTCTTGGATTAAAAAGACACTTCTTGATCCATATGAACTTGTGATAACCTACAAAACCTACAAAAGGTAGGTGTTACTTACAAAAATATCGCAACGGATAGAATGTAGTGTGATTCCGGAAACCTGTCTACACATCTCAATACCAGATTCAACCTGAGTTGGTATAGTGGTATTGGTATGGTATTCATATGCATAATTGAGAAGCTCTTTATACTCTAGAAGCACAAACATTTCATGGACATCAAAGGAACGAATATTGTATTGATATTTGGTGACTTAGAAATATGTGACATTTAAAACTTACAAGTATTAAATATTTTGTAACCTAGCAAAAAGTTAAACTCTCAGAGACATTTGCAGCAAATGAATGATTAAAGGTATGTTATACTGCACTGTAATAATAGGAAGACTAATACGGTATCCAAGTAATACCAGAAAATATGCTGGTTTGATGATTTGTCAAATCATCATAGATTTAGATTGGGAAATTTTGTCACATCTACGATTATCCTACGATGCAGTTTCATTAATTATCATTAGTTTTTCTTGTTAAAAAATGTTTGAAAGAATTTTTTTTCAAAATTGAATCAGATGCTAGTCAAGCATTATTTGAGTTCTTTGCATCTAAGGACAAGAATTTTGTCAAAACTCTATTCGTAAAATGCCTCCACGGATGAAAAATTTTGTAAGTAACGGCGGATATTGCTGGTTTGATGATTCGTTAAATCACCACAGAGCTAGTTTGGGAAATTTTGTCAAATCTACGATTATCCTACGATGTAGTATTATCAATTATCTTTAGTTTTTCTTGTTGAAAAAATGTTTGAAAGAAAGATTATTCAAAATTGAATTAGATGCTAGTCAAGCAATATTTGAGTTCTTTGCATCTAAGGACAAGAGTTTTATCAAAATTATATTAGCAAAATGCCTCCACGGATAAAAAGTTTGTAAGTAACGGCGGATATTGCTGGTTTGATGATTCGTTAAATCACCACAGAGCTAGTTTGGGAAATTTTGTCAAATCTACGATTATCCTACGATGTAGTATTATCAATTATCATTAGATTTTTCTTGTTGAAAAAATATTTAAAAAAAATTTTTATTCACAACTGAATCAGATGCTAGTCAAGCAATATTTAAGGTCTTTGCTTCTAAGGACAAGAATTTTATTACAAGTCTATCAGCAAAATGCCTGCACGGATGGAAAAGTTTGTAAATATCGGCGTATATTGCTAGTTTGATGATTCGTTAAATCACCACAGAGCTAATTTGGAAAATTTTGTCAAATCTAAGACTATCCTACGATGTAGTATTATCAATTATCATTAGATTTTTCTTGTTGAAAAAATGTTTGAAAGAAAGAGTTTTCAAAATTGAATTAGATGCAACTCAAGCAGTATTTGAGTTCTTTGCATCTAAGGACAAGAGTTTTATCAAAACCGTAATAACAAAATGTCTCCAATGATGAAAAATTTTGTAAGTAACGGCGGATATTATATTTTGCAATAAAAATTATTAAAGCTATACAAATATATTAATTTATTTCACTTACGAAACGAAGAGAAGTTTCTGTAGATCCAATATATGAAAACTTATAATTCTAATCATAAAATGCATTCCGTGAGAAATAAATTATATCGAAGATTAATGTTTGTTTTACATATATTAATTCGTAAATTTTTAAAATCCATCATGCATGTCCTCCACTTAAAATATTATACTATACTTATATTCTGTCTAAGCAACATTTTTGAGAAAATTTTATTAAGCTTCATGATTTTAAAACTAAAGCATTCTTCAGGATATCATTCTTTATTTTTTAAATCTTCACGAGAAAAATATGTTTGCTTTCAAAGATAGTGCTATTGTTTCAATCAAATAAAAATAAGCCATCATTTATGTCATTTATCCTCGCCGAAGTTTATTATCAGATTTATAAAATGTCTTCATTCTTTCTTTCATCAGATTTCAGTTCCAGAATAGCCTCTCGAAAAATTTAAGACCGGATCTGGAAAATTATCTTGCACGTGCTGATGACATTTATCCAATCACTATTGGTTGAAGCATCAGTTGCAGTTTAGATTTTTCATTTAAACTGAAACTTAATCTCCTAGGGAAACATTTTCTTACGCATTAAAGATTTGCTCAATTTGTAAACCGAGATCTCTTTAAAAATTCCGCATTTTTTTGTAGTTTAAGTATATATATGATTCATATATATATATATATATATATATATTATATATATATATATATATATATATATATATATTTATATATATATATATATATAGCATGATTATATATATATATATATTTATATATATATATATATATATATATATATATGTATATGTTATACATATGTATGTATGCATATGTATGTATACATATGTATATATATATATATATATATACATATATATATATTATATATATTTTTATATATATGTATATTGGTATATATAAATATATATGTATATAATATGTATATATATATTTTAATATATATATGTATATATATATATATGATTCAAATAGTATATTATATATATTGTTTATAATTTATGTGTATATATATTATGTTTATATATATGTATATATATATGTATTCCACTGGTTAAACGGTGAAAAGGCGGAATGTGCTTCTTATAAAGGAAGAAAAACACATGCCGCGATGAATCGGGGGTGAGCAAATTTTGCTACATTTGAATTGCCCGTGGAAAATAAGCAGTCAGAGGGTTAAAGATATTTTCAGATTATTCTTTGGTGTAATAAAAGATATAATTATAAATTATAATTCATATTTTAAGTTGTATTATAAGTGTGTTTGATGATTCAAATAGTATATTATTATGCTCTTCTAATTTAATAGAGCTGTATTGAATTATTTCGAGAAATCCTTATTTAGGATGATTTTACTACTAATTTCATACATATATGCACACATTCATGCATCTATGCATGCACGCATATGTGCCGGGTGTTCCGGGTATGTTGCAATAAATTTCCAGGGCACAGTTATAGTATAAAGAATTGCAAAATGAGATGAGATTTATTTATTTATTTAGAAGCTATAATACGTTATTTACGATGTTTTTCATGCTAACACTCAAAGTCAAGCTCTTTAACTGCTCACTTCTGGTATCTTTTCGACACTTCCGGTGATGATTGACCCATATTGTACCACACCTACTATACTCTGTGTAAACTCAATAGGCACTTCAAGGTCACTGATTTTTGCCCGATGACCAACTGTAACTATGGTAACGACAGTTGGAGAATGATTTTACTCTTTTTTCCCACTGTGTTAAGGGGTGTCATGCATCGTGTGGGCTCTTCGTGCATGATGAAAGTATGTTTATTTAGACTACACTTTGAAGAATACTTAATACTTTACACAAAAGTTTATGAGTAATTTCAGACCAGTTTCTAAGTTCATAAATTTAAGATATAATCCCATTTCATAAAATTACAATTTGAAATTGTATGTTATATTCTAATCCGTAAGATTTAAAAAATTCTACTGAAAAAGTAAATCTAATTTTTTTCCACACACAGTTGCATTATTTATTGAAATACTTAATATCATTAACATGATTAAATATTTCGCTAATTTTAATGAGTAATTAGTTATAATTTCTCACTATTTTTCTTTATATTTGTATGATTCTTTTAATCTAAATATCAAAAGTATTTCTTAATAATTAATTTATTTAAGAGAATGTAGTTCTGAAATTCCTTAAATTTAAGTTGTATGTTAATAAGTATATTATGAAGTTATGTGGACCATAGTAAAGTTTCTATTCCAAAATTGTACTGTATTAATTATTTTATGATTTTACAAGAATTGAAAGAGGTCTTAATGCAATAACACTATTTTGTATAGTTTTATTATGTATTTAAAGATTTATGGTCTGTTGACACATTTTTAGAAAGTGAAAATTTCTTTAGAAGGTAGAGATTCCTAAGGTTTTAGTAAGAATTCTAAATTAAAATGAATTTTTGTATATTTACAAAAATATCTGTGATTTATTATAACCATTTTATACATATTGTTAAACTTTTCTTTATGCAAATAGTTAACGCATTTATACACAACTGAAAAATTTTACTTTGCTTATAATAATAAAGAAAATTGTCTGAACGTATTGGAATCAAATCCTCAACTGAAGTGCTGAAAATAAGTGTGAATGCACAGGCTTCTTGGTCGCTACCATAGTAACCGATGACTGGGGAAACGAGAAAGTGTGACCTTGAAGCACCAATAGATTTTACATGGACTATAAATATTTCTGTAAGTTATTAAAACTTAATTCATACCATTAATATGGTGTTACTAAGTATATAAAACCAAAATTTTGAAAAAAATATTTTTAATTTTTTATGTAACTGGCTGTCCTATAAGTAGGACAACGGTCCAATACATTACTAAACAAATATCACTTACATTGCAGTAGGCTGATTTATAGATGAAATTTGGGTACACCGTCAAAACAAAGTCCAACATTACATTTTAAGATACTGTGGTTGGTTTTCTCTTGCAGTTATTGAACTGGCAGTAAAAGAATAAATTTATCTTGCAATATCCAGTTTTTCTGAATGGAATAGACATCTATTTACCCCTTGTTGTGTCCAGGTGTGTGAACATTTGTTTGAACTGGTTTTCATTTGAAGATAAGAAAAGAATTGAGCTATCAGTGCAATATCGAATTCGTGGAAAAATAATCGGGATTGAACCGTCGTCTTAATTTTAGGGTACCTTTTTTATACTTACAAAATATACGTGTAAAATATATTTTTCAACAAAAACTTTCAACTACATTACTAGCTCTGTTTTTAAACTAAAAGTTTTACTCCACAATTTTTGAAAAAAAATAATATAAAATTGAAGATTATAAAATGACAATTTTGAAGAGGTTACTGAAAATAAATTTTACAATAAAATATAATTTGATTTCTCAGTTTTTTTTGTTACTATGCTACAGTGTATCTGTTGTAAATGTGTTAAAATAAAATCCACTCAGAAAATATTCATAACTTTATTATTAAATGGAATTTTATTTACTGTCCTGTTTATAGGACAGCGGTCCAATATGGGTTAAACAGCTGTATCATGACTTCTAATGACTCTAAAAACAAGCTGAAAACTGTTTTCGAAAGCTAAAATAATAATCTTTAAAATAAATGAATAAATATTTTTCGATATTTTTCACGAGAAATGCTATTTGAACGTGGTCGGTTACCTTAAAGAGGGGGACAGTGTCTCTCGCGTAAGCGGCCACAAGTTTCAAGTCGTACGTGTCATCTGGGTAGTGCTAAATGAGAGACAACCTCTTTGGTATACCTCCTATAGTTATATATGAGTGTCACGAGCCCGGGATTCACCTGAATGATCTTTTTGTAGTTTCTTCTCTAGTAGACCAGAACTTGGTTCTGTAGCGCTTGTTTCTTACCGGAGTTGATTATATTAATTCTCGAGCCATGGCTGGCCTCGCGTAGGTCAGCTGCAGCTTTATAGATGTCCTGGTTGCTGTCGTGGAGACTTTTCAGTAATAGCTGATGTATGGGCGAAACGCCTGGGTCAGCTTAGGAATTAGCTTACCTTAAAGTGTCCCCAGGGATACTTCTCCTTTAGGAGTGTAAGGGCTTCACGAACCTGGGGTGCCTGAGTGATCTTTTTTTCTATCGTCTTCCCTGGTAGATCAGAACTTGTCTCTGTAGTGCTTGTTCCTTACTGGGGTTGACCATATTAAACTTCAAACGATGACGAACCTTGCGTAGGTCAGCTGCAGCTCTATAGCTGTTGTGGTTGCTGTCGTGATGACTGGTCTTTAGTTCGTCAGCCGCTGTATGAACATACTAGTCTGGGTCAACGTAAGGAATTCTCTTACCTTAAACTATTTCCCTAGGGACACTTCTCCTTTAGGAGTATAAGGGCTTCACGAACCTGGGGTGCCTGAGTGATCTTTTTTTCTATCGTCTTCCCTGGTAGATCAGAACTTGTCTCTGTAGTGCTTGTTCCTTACTGGGGTTGACCATATTAAACTTCAAACGATGACGAACCTTGCGTAGGTCAGCTGCAGCTCTATAGCTTTCGTGGTTGCTGTCGTGATGACTGGTCTTCAGTTCGTCAGCTGCTGTATGAACATACTAGTCTGGGTCAACGTAAGGAATTCTCTTACCTTAAACTATTTCCCTAGGGACACTTCTCCTTTAGGAGTGTAAGGGCTTCACGAACTTGGGGTGCCTGAGTGATCTTTTTTTCTATCGTCTTCCCTGGTAGATCAGAAATTGTTTCTGTAGTGCTTGTTCCTTACTGGGGTTGACCACATTAAACTTCGAACCATGACGAACCTCGAGTCGGTCAGCTGCAGCTCTATAGCTGCTGGGGTTGCTGTCGTGGTGACTGGTCATTCAGTTTGTCAACTGCTGTATGGTCTCATTAGCAAATTAGCAAAAGTAGCAAAGTTGGTGATATTTAAACTTAAATAAAAATCGATTTTCTCGTCTTATGTTTTTTATATGTTTAACTTACATGTGAAAAGGTGTAATGTAAGTGTAAAAGTATACAATAAATGATCTCCTTCAAAATATTTTTAGTTCTCTTTCAAATTTTTCAAAAAAAATATAGTTTATAAATTTACTTCTTTCTTCAATCTAATTTTGTTATCACTTGCGAAACAAATCTTAAATTTTTTTTGAAAATATTAGATCCAAACATGAGATATATTCTTAACAGTAAAAACATATTTTTATAAAGGGTTCTATTTTTAAGAGTCTAAGATAAACCATATTTCAAAGCTTATCTCCACTTACTTAATGAAACTTACATGATTAATCATTCACGAGAAGTAGATGTGAATAAAAAAATCCTTTTTTGTTTCTACTAATAAAAGTACATCAGAATATAATTTATAAAGTACTTCAAAGTTTATTTTGAAAGAACAATCACTTTTTATCAGTTATATTTGCACACAATTATAAACTATATAGAGATAAAACTTAAAATTTTCTCACTTGCACTTAAAAGGCGATCAAATTAAAACTGAAAATAAAAGCAAGTTATTGATTTCCATTTAATAAAATTCTGAGCTAAGTAATTAAAATCACATTTAGTCTCAATTTATGAGATTAATAGAATTTTTTTGAAAAGAGGCTAATTAATTTTACGTTTATCAAAGCTGTTTAGTTAAATTAATACGCGACATTATTATTCGGGATTCTGTACTTCATTATGGACACATCTCCTATAAAAGTACTTCAATGTAGGTTAATTTTCTCGTTTAAAAAAGAAAACAAATCTATTATCTTAAATGAAATGATTTATAATTAATTAAAAAGCTTGAATTAGCATAAAACTATTTTAATAGCTCCGTTTTCTGTTTAATTAAACTGCATGTACGGGAAAGTTTTCTTAACTTAATAATTCTATATCTCAAAGACAAACGTTCATTTATATTCTTTTTAACTTATTGAATCAAAATTATATCTCATGATCTTCATCAAATACTATTGACTATTACTTCTACTACCAAATATAGTATGTAGATGATCGTACAAGAATTATGTATATTTTACTATGGAAGTTATATTTTAGTTTCATTATAATTTTTAATCATCAAAATTATAAATATATCTTATGACCTTGATCAAATAATATTGATTGTTTTCATCTACTACTAGATATAATATGAAGATGTTTGTATTCGAATTATGCATACCATATTTTTGTATGGAAGTCCATTATAGTTTCGTTAGTCATCAACATTATAAATATATCCCATGACATTGATAAATATATCTTATGAACTTGATCAAATATTATTGATTGTTTTCTTCTGCTACGAAATACAGCATTTAGATGTTTGTATGCATTCCATACTTTAGTTTGGAAATTCCATAATAGTTTCTTTTATCATTTAATCTTATATCTCATAACCTTGATCGTATAATATTGATTTTTTTTTTATTTTACTACCAAATATAGTATGAAGATTTTTGTAAAACGATTATGCATTCCATATTTTAGCCAGAAAGTTATTATAGTTTCGTTAATCATTATTTTTATAAATATATTTCATGACCTTGATCAAATAATATTGATTGTTTTCTTCTGCTAACAATAACAAAATTTAGTTGTTGTATTCGAAGTATGCATTCCATATTTTAATATGATGTTTCATTATAACTTAAACATTTATTGATTTATTAATATAATGAATACAGTTTGTATTCGAACTTTGTATGCTTTATAAAACTTGAATTATGCATTCCATATCCAGTTATTTTTCAAAACTGTTTACATTGTTAACCATTGTTTTTAAAATTATAATTAGAAGCTGCAATTTGTAATATAAAAAATTTAAATAGTCTTTGCAGTAATGGTATTTTTCTAGTAAATATTGGTTTAACATCACAATTTAAGATTCAGGTCACTTTAAAAATGATCCTTAAATAACTATTTTTACTTTAAAATAAAAATTATCATAATGTAATAAATGCACAAGGGGCTGTACAACAGGAGAAAAGAAAATGGAATGTGCAAAAGAATGCAAATCAAACTTTATTCATTCTTTACTATAGGAAATCGCAGAAACATAATATGTTTATCCTATCCTAACATGTTTTACGGGAGATGTACTGAAAATATTTTACAACACTTTTTGTTATAGTTATTTTCAAAAATATGTAACCACTTATGCGATTATACGCCAACTATATATACAACTCGCCAATTTTACAATATTAATGTACAAAATAATGTTTTGTTTTATGGAAGGCGATCATCTTTATAATCATATATATATATATATTTATACATATGTATATATATATGTATATTTATATATATGTATATATATATATATTTATATATATGTATATATATATATTTATATATATGTATACATATACACACACACACAACACACACATATATATATGCATATATATACACATATATATACATATATATATATATATATATATATATATATATACATATATATATATATATATATATATATATATGTATATATATACACACACACACACACAAATATATATATATATATATATAATATATATATATATATATATATATGTCAAATATATAAGAGAGAGAGAGAGCTATAATATATATTTTAACATTTTCAATTCTTTATTACTCTTTTTATGTTTTATTAATTAAAAAAATATTTTACGAATAAGATTTAACTGTGCATATTACTATATTTATGCATGATATACTTTATGCTCAAGTATAGTATCATGCATAAACATGAAATATGAGAGTGCAGTAGATTTTTTTATGTACAATAAATGCATTTTTAAATTTTTATCTTTATTTAAATGCACTACGTTCACATTTTTATTAAATCTTTTGCACACAAGTACTTAAATTTTCAAAAATGATTTCTCAGATGGTTATTCTAAGCAATACACCTAAAAAAATTTAAAATATACTTTTTTTAAATATGTTTTAAATATTTAAAATTTTTAGCTCTGTATAATGAAAAATTTTATAAATATTATAAATATTAAAAACGATAAACATTTTAAATAAAATAGATAGGAGAAATAACTCAAAAATAACTACAATATACTAATTTTATCTTATATAAAAATATTCATTATTATTGAATTTCTCTATTTCTTAATTTTGAATGAACACTGAGCACAAAATTCGAAATAATGTTTTACATAAAAAGCAAATTAAATTTTAATACATTTGTATATTTTTGCTAGATATTTGATATGTATTTTTAACTACTAACTCAGTTGTAATTAAAGTACATTTACACAAAAATCAATACCTTACTCTATTTGATAAATAATACCAAAAGTGTCACATTTTCACAAATTTAAAGTGATTCTCTAGCATCAATGCAAAACATACTTTCTGTACTCTAAGTACGTTTTGTATGAGATGACTATTAGAGTAAAGTACAGTACTATTGGATAAAATTTGATCTATACTTAAAAGTTTAAAGGTATTATAAACTTCTTGGAAAAGTTTGCTCTACACTTAATAACTGATAACTCAATTTTTTGTAGAAGAATGGACGTGTCATTTTGTACAAAATTTTGAAACTATATGTCTGGAGGATATTTACGTAGCAACGATGGCAACAAGAAGATAGTTACTCCTATTTACCATTCAGTTTAAAAAAATAAAGAAAAAACACTCAAAGAAAAAAATACTTTCCATACTTTAAGTATGAAATTGTAATAGAGGACTATTAAAGTAATGTACAGTACTATTGGAAAGAATTTAATTTGTACTTAAGTTTAAAGGAATTATAAACTTCTTGGAGAAGTTTGCTCTACACTTAATAACTGATAACGCAATTTTTTGTAGAAGAAAGGAGGTGCCATTTTGTACAAAATTTGAACACTATAAGTGTGGAGGATATTTACGTAGAAACGACGCAACGAGAAGATAGTTACTCCCATTTACAATTCAATTTAAAGAAATAAAGAAAAAATATGAACGTAAATACATAATACGTACTCATCTGCATTACGTTACAATTAAAGGGTTATATACCAGTTTAATTAATTCTCGATATGAAATAAAAAAAAGTGTACAATGCCGCATACAAATGAGCTGCATTAATAATTACATTGATATGAAGAATACAAACATAAATCTAAATATGACAACTGATTAAATATGAATCTAGAGGCTCAATATTCAGTCCACATTTAATCTTCTTACTCAAATACACGATTGTAATTTAATATCTAGTATGTATAGACAATTATAATTTGTAATGTTTTTTTCATTTTGTTTAAAATACCTTAAATAAAACTTTTGATGGGATTACGATTTTTATAATAAAATCAACAGTTGTAAAAACATTTAATACATTTCAAAAGACAGTATTCTCTGTAATACACGGTACAATGAAGTGTTGGAGTAAAGATATAATACTGATACTAATGCTGAATAAGAATTTAATGTATACACTGTTTCTATTGTTTTTTATTTTGTTTAAAATGCATACCTTAATTAAAACTTTTAATGGGATTACGATTTTTATAATAAAATTAACAGTTGTAAAAACATTTAATACATTTCAAAAGACAGTATTCTCTGTAATACACGGTACAATGAAGTGTTGGAGTAAATATATACTGATACTAATGCTGAATACGAATTAAATGTATACACTGTTTAACATTACAATTTGTTTATTCTCCAATGTATTATTTCAGAAAAAGATTTCTTTCCCTATAAGATACTAGTAAAAATAAGGGATGACTTCAATATAACTGACAAATACCCAGTAAAACTGACACTTGATGTTTTTAATTTAGAAACAATATGTGTAAATACTAGAAAAATATATAAATATAACTAATTAGGTTATATGCATGGTTTATTAAAATTACCAAGTTAGAATTAACGAATTGATTCATCAAGAGAAACATTAAACATAAATTGTTTTATGTAATAGAAAAAATAAACTTTAAGAAAACATAACGTAAATATGATTCAGCATCTAAGATCATGTCTGGTCATGCTAGATTATTATACGATAGTTTGCAATAAAACTTTTGGAAAATATTTCAAAAATAGTTTTTTTTTATAATCTTGAATAGCATTCATTTCTTAGACTATTCCAGGAAGTATGCTGTTATTTATCATTGTTATGTAATTCTTATTTTTGAATTTTAGTTTTAAGAAATATATTATTTTGCATTAACCAGAACCACTTTCGTGTAAGTTTTTTATTAGTAAAAGAATTTCTTATATTGAAATCCATATGCTTCTGAAGGAAAAATATATTATTCCTATACTACTCACTGTTTTTGAACAAAATATTGGAAAATACCAATAACATTTCTTATAATAATCGCCAAGCAGGTAGAAATTGGGGGAAAATATTTAAAGTTCGATACCCGTTTAGAAAATGAATGTTTCCTGAACTTTACGATCTATGTTTCTATCTAGATAAATATTATATTTTTATTTATTTAGTAGAATAATAATTTACTAGACATCGTACATTTCAAAGAAATTCAGTTGGGTTATTTGTGGGAAGAATGTTATTAGTATTCAATGTTTACAAATTTCTTGAACGTATGTTAGACAACGAAACTTGATAAAATTATTTCAGATATGGTGAAAATTACTGTTTTCCTTTAAATCCGTACATTCAATATTTTTTATTACAGTACAGACTTTATTTTGTATAAGAAAATAAAATGGAAAATAATCTTTAATATACATAAAAGTAGATAATACAGATTTTAGACATATTTATGGGTAATAAATGTATTTAATTCTTGATTACATCATTTTATCAATAAAACCTAACAAATTCTTTCAGAAACCCGAATTTTTTAACCCATTGTAAGAGGAATATATTTGGGAAAATGTTGCCAAAATTAGAAATTTTTTTCCTGTTTAATTTTACTCATTATTATCATCCAAATGTTAGAAATATATTATTTTTGAAAAGAAATTAAACGAAATAATTTCTGTTTTCAATATTTTCACATACATGGAATATATAACTGGATTATAGTATTTTTTGCTGAAATTACAGGAAAATGAATCAGATGTTATAAGCTTTTGAATAAATATAATAAACTAACACAAAAGAACTATTATCTATATCAATTGTCCTGAATTACATAGTCCCTCAGGTTGTTTTGAATTTCACAAATATTTTACAGTATCCGAGAATTAGGAACAAATGTCGCGAAACTGCTGATATTTTAGCGGAATGTATCTCTATTTGTTGGAAAAATACCATATTAAAGATTATCCATTCAATAAACCACTTTTGGGTGAGACGGAATTGAGATGCCATTTTTTTCTCTTGCCCGAACACAGGCCTAGCTTTCCATAATTAGTGCATTACAGTATCATAGAAATAGGGACAAATGGCGCGAAACTGAGGAAACTTTAGCGGAATGTATCTGTATCTATTGGAAAAATGACATATTAAAGATTATCCATTCAATGAACCACTTTTTGGTTAGATGGAATTGAAATGCCATTTTTTCTCTTTCCCGAACACAGGCCGGGCATTTCATAATTAGCGCATTACAATATCCGAGAAATAGGGACAAATGGCGCGAAACTCCTGAAAGTTTAGCAGAATGTATCTCTATCTGTTGGAAAAATGACATATTAAAGATTATCCATTCAATGAACCACTTTTAGGTTAGACGGAATTGAAATGCCATTTTTTCTCTTGCCCGAACACAGGCCGGGCATTCCATAATTAGCGCATTACAGTATCCAAGAAATAGGGACAAATGGCGTGAAACTGAGGAAACTTTAGAGGAATGTATTTGTATCTATTGGAAAAATGGCATTTTAAAGATTATCTATTCAATGAACCACTTTTGGGTTAGACGGAATTGAAATGCAATTTTATCTCTTCACCCGAACACAGGCCGGGCATTCCATAATTAGCGCATTACAGTATCCGAGAAATAGGGACAAATGGCGCGAAACTGCTGAAATTTTAGCGGAATGTATTTGTATCTATTGGTAAAATGACATATTAAAGGTTATTCATTCAGTGAATCACTTTTTGGTTAGACGGAATTGAAATGCCATTTTTTCTCTTGATACCTTAATACCTTAATGAATACCTTTTTAAATATGTAATACTAAATTCATGCCGTTAAATATTTTATTCAAAGCTTAAAAAATGAATACTATATTAGAAAATTAAATACATTATATAAAATTTTATATTATGTATGCAGTAAGAAACATTTATGTAACCATCATCATCTGAAAATACGATGATAAAACATTTTTCTGTGACATTTTCGAGTTAAATCATTTCTTTTTATATTTTAAAGATATTAAAAAATGGATTTTCGTTAAGGGAGAAATAAAGCTAATATTAAAGTGCTTTATCAAAAATGAAACCAGCAGAAAAGAAATACATTTTTGCTGAAAATAAGCCTCGAAATTCCTTTTCGAACTTGTTAAATATTTGGATAAATCCTAGTGAAAGAATTAATTTCATAAATCCACGGATGGTAATTATTTTTTCAGATAGCTCTCATGAAAAGATGTATTAAAATAAACTACTTTAAAATGTTCCGTAACTTTCGAAATATCTAATATGATTTCTCTTATATCCCAGAGAGAAATAGATAAATGTAAAAGCTCTCGAGATCCATTGTTGTGACCGAAAAGATAATTGAACGATTAATCACGAAAGCTGGTACCTCACGTTAAAAAAGAAGAGCGAGTTCGAATCGAACATTTATAATGGTGCAAAACTTTTAGCATTGTAGATTATTTTGCTTTCTTGGGAAAAGCAAATTGTGTGTGTGTATTTTTGTTTTTTCTTGCATTAATGTTTTGAGAGCCGAAGTTGGGGAAAACTAAGGCTAAGTACTTAATAAAACTGTATTTTCCTGTTAAGGTTTTGATATCGTCGATGGTTGTTTGCTTTTAATTAAACTGAGATCTAAAGATCAGGTATTTCAGTTATTCCAATAAGATTTTCTTTGTTTAAAGAACGGTAAGAGTTATTTCAACCGTGCAAATGGAAATAGTTTTGAATAAAATGATGTATGATATTTGATATAAGTAAACATCTATTATAATTTATTCAATATTAAACACGATAAAAAAAATATGAGTTGAATTTTAATGGTTGTAAAATATCTCCTAGAATAAACTTTTGTCAACATTTATATATTTTAAATTAGTTCAATTGTAATGAGGTAATTTTATTTCTTAAATATTAAATATCATTTTAAAATAAAACATTCATTAAGAATTCAGTAATTTATTATTGTGCGATAGTAAAAATTTAACAAGTACTTTCTTGTAAAGTTTATTAAGTAAATGCATATAAATTGTGCTTAGTTTTTAAAATGTGTTATTTAACCAGTTTTCATTACATAACTGAACAGCGTTAAATGTATACATTTAATTTATATAATATTTATTTTAGAATACAAAATTCTCCCTTATTAGAAGAAACAAAAATTAAAAAAGTACTTAAGTTGTATGAAAGTAAAATCAATTATATCTAGCCTTTGAAATAATTCCACGGTGACTTATTAGCTGTTTTAATATTATATAATTTCTCAGTTACAAAAAAAGTCCATATCTACTAGAATTGATCTTTCAACAAAGGCTTTACCTTTTCATTTTTGGGTTGTTTTTTTTTGTTAAAATGTTGAATATAATTCGCATAAAATGTATATCTTGCTTGGTTTGAAGTACATCAAGGAAATATAGGATCTAACATAGAAAACTTTAAAAAGCTCATATCTACTAGAATTCATCATCCGACAAAGGAATCACTTCTTCATTTTTAATTTTTTTAGTAACATTTTCAAGATAATTTACATAAAATGTAAGTCTCGCTTGGTTTGCAGTACTTCAAGGAAATATAGGATCTAACATAGACCATTTTTAAAAGCTGATATCTACTAGAATTAATCATTCGACAAAGATTTTACCTCTTAATTTTTAATTTTTTTATTAAAATGTTGAAAATTATTTACATAAAATGTATGGCTTGCTTGGTTTGCAGTACTTCAATAAAATATAGGATATAACATAGACTATTTCAAAAAGCTCATATCTACTAGAATTTTTCCTAGGCAAAGGTTTCACCTCTTCATTTTTAATTTTTTTTGTGAAAATGTTCAAGAACATTTACATAAAATGTATGCCTTGCTTGGTTTGAGGTACTTCAAGGTAATATATGATCTAACATAGAACATTTTTAAAAGCTCATATCTACTAGAATTTATCCTTCGACAAAGGGTTCACCTCTAACTTTTTAATTTTTTGCTAAAATGTTCAAGTTAATTTACATAGATTACATAAAATGTATGTCCTCTTTCGTTTGAAGAACTTCAAATATAGGGTTGAACATAGGACATATATATAAATTTTACAAATTTTTATGATCTTGTCGTGACCTTTTATTACTCAATATAAATGACAAAAATTATATTCAGTTTGACATAGATCTTCATTTATGTTTAACTTTTAGTTTTCGGCTGGTACAGCAGTTGTACCATAAATATTTAGAAACCCAAAAGTCGGCTAGGGTACAACAGTTGTACCGTAGATATTTCTCCCCTTTTGCAGGGACGGGGTCATTACTCACTTGTCATTTGGCCAGTCCCTCCCTATTGTTGAAGTTTTGCTGAGTGCATCAGTACCGGGAAGGAAGAATGTGATTTTGTTTGGCGACATGTGGAACAACTGGCGCTTTTTTGTCCATGTCCAGCAGTTGTTTGTAAACTATTCATTCTATCTTGTGAACCAAATCCGTTTGGAAGCGAGTCAAAGTTTCTTTCCTTCGTCGTTTATTTTTTTTATTTAATCTGATCATGGCTCCAAAATTTAACTGTCTTTCTCAAAGTGAGATGTCAAATAACAACTTTCAGACTGGTTTTAGTGCAACCCTGCATTGTAACGTCCTCCACTCCCAAAGAGGGACAATAGGACAAAAAAAATTTCCTCTTGAGAAAGTGAAAGGAGTGGGGTGGGATTTTCGAAAATGCTGCCGATTTGTAGTCCAAACGTAAGCCAGCGGTCAGCCGAAGCTTAAAGGTTAAGTGATATTTACAGCAAATTTCTATCTATATTTAGTAAAATTTGTTCTATTAATTACCATCTCTCTATACTTCTTAATAATTATTACTTCATGTAATGGGGATTAAAATTGGAGTATTCTAATAATGCATGTCTGCGTAATTTAAGAAGTTGTAAAGATATATTTATTGAGGAAAACTTAGTTTGGATCATTAGATATGTTTAAGTCAGGCATACATTGTTTTTATGCGTGAAAGTCAGTCTGCACTTTATTTTCTATAGTTTAAATTTTTTAAACAAGTGTGAAAAGTCCTAGAAGATTTAAAAAATAGGTAAAAAAAATTATTTTTCACATTATCTTTTCTTTATTTGAAATATTTAATAAATGCTTTACTTGCAATAATGACTGTGTAAAATTTCATTTTCCATTTAATTCAATAAACAGAAAACTCAATTTGTTTTATTCCACAATAAAGAAGACTCTATATTAGATTATTTGGAAATTTATTTGTTTTATAACCAAGGAAATTAAAGAAAATATGTCTTAGATTTCTAATAAATATTGAAATAAAAAATTAAAATTATTCAAAATTTTTAAACAAGTGTGAAAAGTCTCAGAAGATTTAAAAAATGGGTAAACAAAATGGTATTTTTCACAGTATCTTTTATGAATTTAAAATATATAATACATTTTTTATTTGCCTTAATATCTATGTAAAATTTGATTTTCCATCTAATTCAATAAACAGAATAGATAATTTACTTTACTCCACAATATAAAAAATTCAATAGTAAATTATTCGGAAATTTGTTTGTGTGATAACCAAAGAAATTAAAGAAAATATGTAATAAGTCTCAGATTTCTAATAAATATTCAAATAAAAAGACAAATTTAAATATGAATGTAAAATAGAGTAAAGATCCTAATAAAGTTTTAACACAAATTTCTGCAGTTATATTGGCAATAAAGGAATGTTTGTGATGTGCATACGTTTCCGCATTTACACACAACTACATAGCTTTATTTTATGCATTAACACTTCTGAAATTTGCACCATTCTTACGCCATTGCACCATTCTTACGAAATATCAGAGCAATTTTTTATAACAATTTATTCAGCATCAATTAAGAAAAGAGAAATTAGGAAACATTTATATTTTTTTAATATATAAAACATTCACTTCGACTTCGGTATGAATAAATAATAGAAATCGTAAGAATAAATCTAAAAATTTGCTAAAATAAATATATAATAAAGTCATGAACAAATAAAAAAGATTATAAGTATTTAAAAAATTAATTATTGTTAAATTTTCCAACAACAGATAACAATTTTTTTCATTAAAAAAAAATAACGTTATCCACATGAGTTAAAAGTGTGTGCAATTAATAACAATTATCTTATTTAAAAATAAAAGACATCCCCTATTTTATATACTTTTAACTTTCTAAGATTTAATATGTTTTTTAGATTGAATAATCTCTAGTAAATTTCTATTCTTCTTCACTAGAGCGATAGCCCTAGATAGCCTTTGGTCTTCCTCTGAATTTCTTTCCAAATTTAAATATTAATATACAACTGAGTAAAGATCCTAAGACAATTTTAAGAAATATTTCTGAAGTTATCTTAGCACTAAAGACATCTTTGTGATGCGCATATGGTTTCGCATTTACGCACAAGTACTTACTTCTATTTTTGCATTAACACTTCTAAAATATGACTTTCACCAATTTTACTAAAAATTAAAGTAATTTTATATAATATTTTATTCAGCATCAAATAAGAAAGTGGAAATTAAGAAAAAATTATATTTTTTTTATATAAACCGTCGTTTCGATTTCCGTATGAATAACTAACGGAAATCGAAAGAAAAAGTCTAATAATTTGCTAAAAAAATATATAATAAAATCATAAACAAATAAAAAAATGTTAGGAATTTTAAAAATGAATTATTTTCAAATTTTCAAACAACAATTTTTTTTCATTGAAAAAAATATTAGCAATACCGGCTATATAGTCAAATGCAGATTTAATAATTAGTGAAAAAAATGTTTTTATTTGAGATTTTTACACATATTCCATTCTTATTAACTTTTCTTAATCTGAAAAAAAATAAGAAAAGTTTCCATGCAATAGTTTATTTTTACTTTTATATTAAGTATGAACAGATAAAATTACTCATCTGTATAAAATAAATTTATAGACCCAACAATTATTTATTTTTAGGGGAAAAATTTTAAAATTTTAAATATTCAACCGTTTCTCTATATGAATTACACATTTTATGTCACGTATTTTTCTAGGTAGTATGATCATTTCAAATGCTAACATTAGTAAGTTAAAAATCATACGATTAATGATAATGTAACAGTCTGATTAAGTAATTTAACATTTCATAATTTAAAAATTTGTTTTATATTACAATGTTTATGTTTATAAGAGACTACTTTATTTTATCATTTATGTATAAATCCTATCTATATATATATGGTTATAAGTCACTACTTTATGTTAGCATTTATCTAATTATCCTATTACATATTTGTATAAAATATATTAAAACAATCTCTAATTTGCTATTTATTAACATATGTTTGTTTATAATTTTTAGTTTACATTGTTTTTATCTGTAAAAAATAACATTATACATTTTTGATTTCTTTTCCAATAATTATATTTCAATACTTTATATTTTTAAACATAAAATTCTCTATTTTACTAATCCTTTAATTTAAAATGTATGAGTATTTCAGGAATGTATCCATACTTAAACACAATTATACATATTTGTATATTTTACATTGAAAATACTTAAACAATAACTTTATTTTCCCTTCAGCAAAATCACTGTGAAATTTATTTTTTAATTCCAACATTCATTACCTTTTAGATAAAATTTATTGCATTTTATCATTTCGCTAATAAAACATTAAAGAAGCATGCACATATTTTAGATGGTTCTAAATAGGGAATCTGTCATTCTTTCATAACTTTCGATAAACCCCTGCAACATATTGAGGATGCGATGGGAACATTTAATTTAAAATTCATTCGATGCCTTAAAAAGTAATTTATTGTGAAATAAGTATTTTGCTGCTTTGTACACAACGCTCTCGCTTATTGGAATAGAGAGCGGAAAATTCTGAAGAGATTTCATTTTCCTTTTACATTGAACGCCGTATTTGACAGTATAGATGTTTGCTAATTTATTTTCAAAAATAAAAAAAAATAGAAGGGTATTAAAAAGATTTTTTTTTAATTTTTCTTTTTCATAGATTTTAAACCAAAGGAAAGCGATAATTAGTGTGATACTTTTTTTCTGATATATTTTTGGAATTTGTTTCATAGAGATTTTAAATAAAAAAATAATATTTCGTGGAAAAAAGGCTTATTATATTTTGCTTTTGAAAATGCACTATTATGTTTTTATGGTGTGTTTTCAGAGGCAGCATAGTATGTAAATTTATCCAGTGATGTAATAGGCATGTTAAAGGTAAAAATAGTTGTATTATGTTTTACAATTTTTATTTTCTAATAATACACTTTTTAAAGTAAGAGGAAAAACATTTATTAATATGTACTTTTTAGTCATATATTGAAATTTGATGTACCAAAATTTTGAATAAAAAACATCTTTTCTTTAAAACAAGTTTGTTCTACTTTGTGTGAGAAATTGCAGTATAATGTTTTATAGTGTGTTTGGCAAGTGATTATAGTATTATAGGTATTCTGTGAATTCATAGACATGTTAAAAATTGAAATGGGTATATTTTATTTATACTTTTTTGTTTTTAATTCTTTAAATACACATGTTTAAAGCAAGAGAAATCTGTGGTTATTGCTTTAAAAAAACATTTTCGTAATTATGTTTTGGTATCTACTGTACACAAATTTGAAATAGAAGATGTATTTGTTTATAATTCTTAATTGTATTGTTTTTACTTGTAAAAAAATAACATTATAAATTCTTCATTTCTTTTCCAATAATTATATTGCAGGACTTTATATTTTTTAACATATAAATCTGTATGTACTAACCCTTTAATTTAAAATGTATGAGGGCTTTAGGAATGCATACATATTTAAACATAATTACAGGTATTTTTATATTTTATATTGCAAATACTTAAAAAGTAACTTTACGTTCCCTTCAGCAAAACCACTGTGAAATTTATTTTTAATTCCACCATTCATTACCTCTCAGATAAAAATTATTGCACTTTATCATTTCCCTAATAAAACATTAAAGAAACATACATATATTTTAGATGGTTCTAAATAGGGAATCTGTCATTCTTTCATAACTTTCGAGAAACCCCTGCAACATATTGAGGATGCGATGGAACATTTAATTTAAAATTCATTCGCTGCTTTAAAAAGTAATTTATTGTGAAATAAGCATTTTGCTGCTTTGTACACAACGTCCTCGCTTATTGGAATAGAGAGCAGAAAATTCTGAAGAGATTTCATTTTCCTTTTACATTGAACGCAGTATTTGACGGTATAGATGCTTGCTAATTTATCTTGAAAAAATAAAAGGGTATTAAAAAGTTTTCTTTTAAACTTTTTCTTTTTAATATATTTTTAAAGCAAAAGAAAGCGATAATTAGTGTGGTACGTTTTACTGATATATTTTTTGGAATTTGCTGCAGCAATTTCAATTAAAAAATAATTTTTCATGGACAAAAGACTTATTATGTTTTGCTTTTGAAAATGCACTATTATATATTTATGATCATTATATATTTATTTATGAGAGGCAGCATTGTAAATTTATCCAGTGATGTAATAGGGATGTTAAAGGTAAAAAGTGCTGTATTATGTTTTAAAAAGTTTATTTCCTTTTAATACACTTTTTAAAGTAAGAGGAAGAACATTTATAAATATGTATTTTTCTAGTCATATATTGAAATTTAATGTACCAAAATTTTGAATAAAAGACACGTTTTCTTGGACACAAGTTTTTTCTATTTTGTATGATTAATTGCAATATAATGTTTTATAGTGTGTTTAAAAAGGCAATATTGTAAACTATTATGCTTTGGGGAACGTTCTCTTGGGCTTCTCTGGAATCCGCGTTTGTGGTAAAGCAGAACATGAATGCTACAGGGTATCTGAACATCATTGCGCAGCAGTTGCACCCTTACATGTCCTCTGTTTTTCCAGCTGGAAATGGAAAGTTCCAACAGGACAATGTCTCGTGTCAGAAGGCTAAAATTGTGTGTTAGTGGTTCTAGGAACATGATGCTGAATTACAGTTAATGTCCTGGTAACGTAACTCAAAAGATCTCAATCCGATAGAAGACATTTGGGATGTCATGAGACTGCAGCTCAGAGTTGAAAGACCACCAATTCTCAATATCTCAGATTTGCGTAACCGTTGCTTAAACATCTGGTACAATCTCTCTCCGGCCGTCTACCAAGGACTTGTGGCATCCATGCCAAGCCGGGTTGAAGCTGTGTTGAGCGCCAAAGGTGGGACAATTTTTTATCGACAGGTGGTTATAATGTTTTGGGTCTTGAGTGTAGTATTAAACTTTTTCTGTGATTTCATAGTCATGTTAAAAAATAAATTGGCTATTTTATATTTAAACAGTTTTTTTTTTACTTTTTTAAATACACATGTTTAAAGCAAGAGAAAATGATACTTATTGTTTAAAGAACACATTTTCTTATTTATGATTTGGAATCTACCGTACACACATTTGTAATAGAAAATAATTTTTTTTTTCAAAAATCTAATTATATTTTGCATTTTGTATTGAAATATAATACTTCTAAAAGAATATTGTGTTATATTTTAAATTAAATACATACTGTAGTATCTTTAACACTATCTTTAAATATCTCAAAATTAATAGTCTATAGCCTATTTCGTATTTTTCTTCTAATTTTAATCTTTTTTACAGAAACACGTTTTGTAATATTTTAAAGTCAGGAAAATATTATCTAAAGTTATAAATATTTTTAAATAAAAGAATTTCTCTATAAATATTATTTTCTCCACTATTACATTATAATTTTATTTGTTTTTATTTGACCACAATTATTAAATTTAAAATCTCATTGAAAGTATATTTTCCATCGACAACCCTTAAATATAAACTTTACGATGTTTTCAAACACAAATAAGTCAATTATTTAAACTGCCAAGGAACTTGTGTAACGCTTTAATGATACCATGAGAACATTTTATTTAAATATAAATAGATGCATTAAAAAGTAATTAATTGCAAAAAAAAAAGTTTCCTCCTTGAAATACAACGTTCATGTTTAGTAGAACAACTAGGAGAATATTCTCATGTCAGATTCTCCTTTTCTTTTACGTTGAAAATATATGATAGAGCATCTATACTATAGCATAAGGAATATAACAACGTAATATAACTTAAGATAGAAAAAAGCAAGGTTAAAATTTAAAAAAGTTTAAATTAAAACTTTTAAAAAGAAATATATCAGTAGCATGATTAGCGGACTATATATTTTAATCATCGAATTAGCTGGCCTAACAGTTTTAGTATAATATCTCACATTTAAAAGAAAGTTTATATGTTGGAGTTCAAGCAGCAGAATCAAGTTTTTCTGGTATAGTTTCGTATGGAATGGTTGAGGTAAAATTTTTTGCTGCTATACACACTGGACTATCTCGTCAGTTTTGATTATCCTGAAGAGGTAACTGTATTACAGTTCCAGATTCAACAAATTTCTCCAACCTATTAATTTTATAGCCAGAGGACACCCAGACATGTACATTTAACAAATATATTCTCTGGGTACAAATTTCTCCAACCTACCAATTTTATAGCCAGAGGACACCCAGACATGTACATTTAACAAATATATTATCTGGGTACAAATTTCTCCAACCCACCAGTTTTATAGCCAAAGGACACCCAGACATGTACATTTAACAAATATATTATCTGGGTACAAATGTCTCCAACCTACCAATTTTATAGCCAGAGGACACCCAGACATGTGCATTTAACAAATTTATTCTCTGGGTACAAATTTCTCCAACCTACCAATTTTATAGCCAGAGGACACCCAGACAGGTACATTTAACAAATATATTCTCTGGGTACAAATTTCTCCAACCTACCAATTTTATAGCCAGAGGACACCCAGACATGTACATTTAACAAATATATTCTCTGGGTACAAATTTCTCCAACCTACCAATTTTATAGCCAAAGGACACCCAGACATGTACATTTAACAAATATATTCTCTGGGTACAAATTTTTCCAACCTACCAATTTTATAGCCAGAGGACACCCAAACTTGTATATTTAACAAATATATTCCCTGGGTACAAATTTCTCCAACCTACCAATGTTTGATACGCCTGAGGACACCCAACATGTACATTTAACAAATATATTCTCTGGGTACAAATTTCTCTAACCTATCAATTTTCGGACACCCACCTTTCATTTAACATTTATATTCTCTGGGTACTATATATAGCCAGAGGACTACCCAAACTTGTATATTTAATTTTCAATGTTTGATACGCCTGTAGTTTTTTACTTTTTCTCACCACAATATAAGAATACTATACCTATATTAGATTATTCGGAAGTTTGTTTGTATTCTGAAGTTTGTTTCTGTTATAACCAAAGAAATTAAAAAAAAGAAAATATGTAATAAGACTCAGATTAATAAATATTCAAATAAAAAGTTGAATTTAAATATGAATGTACAACAGAGTAAAGATCTTAAGAAATTTTTAACAAATATTTCTGCAGTTATCTTGGATATAAAGACATCTTTTTGATATGCATATGGTTCCGGATTTACACACAACTACTTACCTTTATTTCTATATTAACACCTCTGAAATATGACTTTCACCAATTTTACGAAAAATTAGAACATTTTTATATAATATTTTATTCTTAATCAAATAAGAAAGGAGAATTAAGAAAAATTCATTTTTTTTCAGATATAAAACCGTCATTTAGACAGATGTATAATTAACTAAAAGAAATCGTAAGAATAAATCTAAAAATTTACTAAAATTATTATATAACAGCAAATAAACACAAAGAAATAAAACAATTAAAGAAATTTTAAAAAATATTATTATTACATTTTTCAAATACAGATCACAATTTTTTTTTCATTGAAAAAAGAAATAACTTTATCCACATGAGTTAAAAGTGGCTGTAATTAAGAACAGTAATTTTATATTTAAAAATAAAAGCCATCCCGTATTTTAAACATTTCGAAGATTTAACATTTTTTAAATTGAGTAACAGCTAACAAATTTCTATTCTTCTTCACTGGAACGATAGCCTAGTTAGACTTTGGTTTTCTTCGGAATTTCTTTTCAAGACGTTCTATTCTTGGTTACGGTTTTTCAGTTTGTCATCCTCATAGATTCCAGGTCATTTTCCAGGCATTAATTCGACTTATTTCTTAGTCTCGCCCTCTTTTCGGGCACCAAATGTTTTAGACCAAAATATCTCTTTTTGCAATTTTAGACATCTGCAGTATTAGACATCTGTACGCATTTAATGGTATTTGCTTTTTTGGCTCTATAATAATTCATAAATTTCCAAATTGGTTCATCTTTTCTCTGAACCTTACATTCGATTCCTCTAAATATATATCTCATGGTCTTTCTTTCAAATATATCAAGAAGTTCTTCATTGCTCTCAGTCATTACTTACGTTTTAGAAGAATATGTGAGATGGACGTGAATAAAACGTTGTAAATAAGTAACTTGGTCTTTCTACTCATGAAATTAGATTTCCAAGATAATTTTAGTTCAAAAAGCATGTTACCAACTCTATTATGGACTTATGTTTTTCTATCGTTTAGTATGTTCAATTCAGAGCCTTTATTTATTAAGTTATGCACAGTTAACTAGCATATTACCTCCCAATTTAATCACATTGTGAAGAATACAGTTTATAATGACCTCTTAGTTTTTGAAGAATATTGATTAAAATAATAAAAATTCTTCTAAAACAATGAATGATTTTAACAATATGGATACATTCTTTTTTACGTAATCTTCTCTAATCCTATCTTTTTATTCTACCAGACTTCAGTTATAAAATATTCAAGAATCTTATTTGCACTTTCAAATGGACAAAACTACAATATCTTTCATTCTTCTGTAACTTTCGAGAAACCTGGGCAACATATTAAGGTTGCGATGAGAGCATTTAATTTAAAATTCATTCTCGGCCGTAAAAAGTAATTTGTGAAATAAGTAGTTTTCTGCGTTGTGTACAATGGCCTTGTTTAGTGAAAGAAAGAGTACAATATTCTCATATGAGATTTTTTTTCTTTCATATTAAAGCAATAGTTGTCACTATATAACTTTGCTAAATTATTATAATAAAGTTAAAAAAAGAAAACATTGGAATTTTAGAAAAGTTGATTTAAATTGTATTCTTTTAAAAACATTTTTAAAGCAATGGAAACAGACTCATATTGTTATATAAGATAGTTTTTTAAGATTTATATATACATTTATTTATATTAAGATGACTGTACATTAATTTTGAATGTGAGATCAATATTTTTTGGATGATAATTTATTATACTATGAATTTGTAGCTGCAATATAATGAATTTTAATGCAATATAGCGTATTTATATTACTTCATGTATGAGAAAGTGTTATAGATAACATCAACCATATTTTGCTTGCAAATGAAGGATGTAAACGTATGCAGAAATTTCGAATTAATTAGTAACTTATTTGGTTAAGAACGTATTATATTTAGAATTTGGAGATGTGGTGTACTGTTTTTATACTGTTGTTGGAGATTTACTTTATTATGATTATCATATATGCCATAATATATTATTTTTATAATGAGAAAATGTAAATAAGTAATCATTATACGTCGTAAAGATTAATTTCAGCAATAATATACATTCTACACAGCAAAATTATTCATTGGATTAGAAATTACTATATTGAGATGTGAGTTTTTAATTTCCATTTACTTTGAAAGAACATGTTCATAGTATAGATATTTTGCAAATTTATTTTCAGTATCTATCTATTTATCTATCCATCTATCTATCTATCTATCTATCTATCTATATATATATATATATATATATATATATATATATATATATATATATATATATATATATATATATATATATATATATATATATATATATATATATATATATATATATATATATATATATATATATATATGATATATATATATATAGATATGTGTATATATGTATATGTGTATATATATGTATATGTGTATATATATGTATATATGTATATATATATATGTATATATATATATGTATATATATATATATATATGTATATATATATGTATATATATATATATATATATATATATATATATATATATATATATATATATATATAATATATATATAAATATATATATATATATATATATATATAAATATATATATATATATATATATATATATATATATATATATATATATATATATATATATATATATATATATATATATATATATATATATATATATATATGAAATTATAAGAGAGTTTTCTAAATTTACTCTTATAAAACATCTTCTAAAATCATGACATTGAGATAAAAGTATTGTAATAAGTGGATCTTTAATTTTTTCAATTTATATTTCTGTACAAAATGCTTGAATAAAAGAAACCTCAATTTATTTAGATTATAGCTTATTACACTTTGGATTTTGTGTTGAAAATGGTCATTATATGGTTTATAATATAATAAGAGGGTCAACGTATTGTTTTGGTTTACGGTATTCTAAAGACCAAATGATACATAAAACTAGCCATATGGTGCTGCAATATAGCGTGTGGACATTTTCATGTGTGCAAGGGGATGAAATAAAATAACTGTGTTATGTAATGTAAATGTGACATACCTATAATAATGACACGTTTTTATAGATTGTAGTTTGACATAGACATATTAACAAAACTTCAAAATTTAACATCATTTTCACGAAAATGTTTCCAATAGCATTTTAAATTTCAAAAATATAATAAATTAATCAGAAGTATTTTGTTTATATGCAGTCATTTAGATGCTTATTTTTTACTTTGCTATTTTTAATTTAATGACTAATTACATAAATTTTAAAAAACATCGATATTTCAATTTTTTGAAAGACTACTTATGTTCCGAAAATAGCTCCATTTTTCCTTATATATTTTAAATTTACTATTAATTTCCGTATTCGTTTTATCTAGAAGCCAAGCACCATCCTTTCAATCATAGAAAATTAAAGAATATCACAATGTATGAAATCTGGTATTATTCCATAATTATTTTTCTATATTGTAAAAATCATTTGGAATATCTTAAAACTACAGAGATAATATTTAATTTAAATTACTTTCTAAGAGTCAAAAATTGGTATATTAAGAGAAAAAAGCAGTTTGTTACACTTCTTGTACAAAAAAATTATTATTTTAATAGTGAGTAGAATCCTTTGACAAATGATTTCATTTTTCTTCATATTGCAGGTAATAGTTGACAGTAAAATCTCTTTTCTAAATATTCTTTTGTAAAATTTTTGACAGTAAAGTATTATCGTTAATTATCTTAAAAGATTAAGAATTATATAATTTGAAATATATATCAATTTTATTTTTTCTGAAAGCAAGTGGAAATGAATTATAATGTCAGTAGTAGGCTTTTATTTTTTCTAAGAATTTGGGCTACAGATATCTTTAAAAAGATTAATTAATTTGGATAAAAGTTTATTTTAAATTTACATCTTCGAAATGATAGTTTATATCATGTTCAGAACTGCGATATATTTTTTTTGTTTTCATCTGAGTTCTACTGGGATTTCATTATAAATTTAAAAAATTATTTTCAAAATGTATTTTGAATAATCCAAAATTTTAAATGTCTAATAATTCATCATTTTCACAAAGTTTTAATAAAGTTTTAATATGTCTTTAAATATAGATCACATTTGCCTGTTCATATTTCTGAAGGTATGATAAAGTTTTAAAAACTATATTATAACAAAAAAAAAGAACTTTATTTCCAACGAATAATAAATGAGTATAAATTTCTTTACTATTACGCTATCATTTCTAAATGCATTCTTAATTTTACTCTTATTTTCAGCTAAAATCACGTGCATTTTTAACTTTCAATGGTAAAACATAAATAAAATATACTTGAAGATTCGAAAGAAAGAAAAAATGAAATCGGGCAATGTTTTATAACTTAGAAAAAACTTGTGTATTGTAATAAAAATGTTTAATTTAAAATTCATTTGGAGGTGTAAAAATAGGTTTTTTTATACAGAATAAGCTGTTTTCCGCACTTTATAAAATATTATTTTATTTAGCAAAATGTTATAAATTATTCTTACATTTGGTTTTAATAACTTACTACAAGGAATAGTTACATAAATAAATGTTTGTTTGATTATATGTATGTATGTATGTATATATATATATATATATATATATATATATATATATATATATATATATATATATATATATATATATATATATATATATATATATATATATATATATATATATATATACAGAGAGAGAGAGAGAGAGAGAGAGAGAGAGAGAGAGAGAGAGAGATCGATAGATAGATAGATAGATATGTGTGGGTGTATGTGAGTATAACTTTAAATATCACTATAAAATGTAATTATTTATAAAGATAATTAAACTAGCTTATAATATTTTTTCATTTAGTGGCAGTTCATTTATTATCTGATAATTATTTTATATTTAAAGAGTTTGTGGATTTCTGACATATAAATGTTTATTAAAGCATGGAAGATTAATTATTTCTATCAAGTCTTTTTTAAGTGCAATACATTATAGATTGGAGATATCAGATACCTCGGTTTCAAAATTTTAATTTTTCTTTCGTTATAGGTTTTTTTACTCGAGGTAGAATATTTGATATGCCTCAATATTTAATATTAATATTATTTACATTCTGCTATGTTTAAAATTATCTATATGTTAATAGGAAATTTAACTAGATTATTTCTAAATTTATCATAGTGATATTTATTATATATTGTTTGAATGAGTAGCAACATTCGTTTTATTGTGGAAAAATATTTATTACAATAAGTTCTCTAAAACAAAGGATCTTTAGTCTTGACACTCGTTGACAAATTGCCTTTCGCTAAGATTAGGCTTTGAGATATTTACCACTACATAGTTCACTCCAAAACAAGAGCTTTAAATCAAAAAGGTGCAAAACTCGAATTTTCATTTAATGGCAATTCATTTATTATATGATAATTATTTCATATTTAAAGAGTTTATGGATTTCTGACATATAAATGTTTTTTAAAGCATGGAAGCTTAATTATTTCTATCAAGTCTTTTTCAAGTGCAATACATTACCAGATTGGAGATTTCAGATACCTCGGTTTCAAAATTGAAATATTTTTTCAGTTATAGGTTTATCTACTCGAGGTAGAATATTTGAATTCTCAATATTTGCTATTAATATTATTTACATTCTGTTATGTGTAAAAAGATCTATATGTTAATAGAAAATTTAACTAGATTATTATCATAATGGAAATTATCATAGTGATTTCTATTACATATTGTTTGAATGAGTTGAAAAAAAAGTTTTGAAAAATATTTATTACAATATGTTCTTTAAAAAACAGGATTTGTTGTTTTGACACTCGTTGACAAATTGTCTTTAGCTAAGATTAGGCTTTGAGATATTTACCACGACATAGTTCACTCCACAACAGTAACTTTAAATCAAAAAGGTGCAAAACTGGAAAGGAAAATACGTATGAGCCATTTCTGATTGATATCAGTTGTGTGCAATAAAATAAATTAAAATAGATACATCATCAATAAACTTTGAAAATTAAATTTTTTTAAATATTTACTTTATAATATTACAGGAAATTTTTTAATCTTTTAAAACAAACCTATTGAATTTGCATTTAATATCACGTAATCTTTGAATTTAATATCAAATAATTTAAGGGGTCTAAGTACTTTTAAACATAAGGATTTCAAAGTTTCATAGCTACTTTTCCACTTTCCATAACCTTTTTTATTTCACATTAAAATGTCTGAATATTTTTTTACAGATATGTTATTGATATCTTTAAAAAATTAAGCACAAATTCTTATAAAAATAATAAAAAATATGTCTTTAAATATATATATTTATAACTTTTTAATATTTTTTAATAAAACTGTTCTTACTTCCTCGCAAGTTTACAAAAAATATTTTGCAAAATAATTTTAAATTTTCAGATTTTAATGAAGAACATACTTTTAAAATTGAATCTAACTAAATAAATCAATAAGTTTAAGCATTTTTTATACATATTTAAAACATGGTTATGATTTTACCCCTTTTGAGGGGTAATTTTGAAATGTACCTACCTCCCTAAAAGAAAAAATATTACTCTGATATCAATAATTTACATCCAACTACAAGAAAACATCATTATATTGAAATGATTAAAATTTTGTGCAAAAAAGTTCATTAGACTTTGAGAAATCTTGTCTGCAATATTAAAAACTTTCGTTTTGAGAAAAATCAACTTAAAGTAAACAACTCCTAAGCACAGTAACTACTACAGTGTCTTTTATATTTTTACTCATAACATTTAAACTAAACAGTTTTTGTACCTCCTTTTAAATGCATAGAACATCTTAAACGAGGATACTTTTTTTGGAGAATCTAAGATTTTGAAGTTTTATGATTCTTGAAACTTTAAATCAAAATGGCTCAAAACGAAATGAAAACAACCCTAAGTCATCACTGCTTAGTGTCGGTTGTGGGAAATAGAAGAAATTAAAGGGTCTAAATCAGCAATAAACCCCCAAAATTCGATTTTTATATTTTTACATTTTTAAAATTCCTCAACATTTCTAAATCGGTTCAAACCCATTGAAATTTTCAAATTAGAAACTGTAAATCTATTATATCTTTTAATTTAAAATCACAGCTTTAAAAAAACTTTTCAGAAATTGAATTTTTTTACTGAAAAGGCCATTTTTTCACCTGGCTTGTGTTGTAAACAAAATACTATTGATTAATTACTTTTAATCTCAAACTTTCATGAACGTTGGCCGATTGGTTAGGGTGCTGACCGTCATTACCGGAGTTCGTGGGTTCGTATCCCACTATGGCATGGATGTTCGCAGCCGTTCGGAATCAGCTTTAAGCAGTAGGTCCCGGTCTCATTAGCCCTCATGTGCAAAACTGTAGACCGTAGCGCTCCAAAACCAAACCAAACCAAACCTCAAACTTTCATAGTAATTAAAATTGTATAACTACAATGATGCTATATACATTTTTTCGTAGATTTGAATTTTTATTAGTATTTATAAAATTTAAAATGGAAATTTTAAGCTTTGTTTGAGCATTTATTTTCTTTAAACCTAATCATCTAGTGTAATATTGCTACCACTGATCACTCGCCACAGAACTACAACAATGCTCTGTACCAAATAGCATAGATAATGGCCGAATGTTATAGCAGCGCTTTTCGATACCAGAGTTTGCGAGTTCGAATCAAGCAACTGGCAAGGATTTTCGTAGCTGTTAACTGTATTGGTTGTACTTATTTGTTTAATTTGTCTGCATTTTTTGTTATTTTAATTATACGGTCGGAATGCTGGCTTAGCCCCTCATAACTCAATGCTGCCGGACGGTCAGACCTAACCAGGAAACCAACACCTTAAATCCGACTTTGGGTGGGTGGTTAGTTACAGGTAGTACATGACTTTAAGCAGTGGGCACCGGTCTCATTATCCCTCGTGACCAAAACAGTAAACCATAGTACTCCAAACCAAATTAAACTCAAATAGAGTAGGTTATGATAGAATATCTGACACAAAACATCATCTTTGTTTTTTTCCAATCCACCACACAATCTAGTCTTCTCTATGACTTTCTTTTTCAAGCCTAAATAACACGAATAACGTTACTTTCGCACACTCCACATGTCAGAACAGAAGTAACCACAAGGCTTCGAGGTATTTAACTTTATGAAATCGAAGAATACTTGAACCACTGCGACCAACCGTGTATTGGTGACCAAGGCAGATACTTCGGGGATTACTGAAAAAAAACATCTTTGTTTTTTTCCCATCCACCACACAATCTAGTCTTCTCTATGACTTTCTTTTTCAAGTCTAAATAACACGAATAACGTTACTTTCGCACACTCCACATGTCAGAACAGAAGTAACCACAAGGCTTCGAGGTATTTAACTTTATGAAATCGAAGAATACTTGAACCACTGCGACCAACCGTGTATTGGTGACCAAGGCAGATACTTCGGGGATTACTGAAAAAAAATCATCTTTGTTTTTTTTCCCATCCACCACACAATCTAGTCTTCTCTATGACTTTCTTTTTCAAGCCTAAATAACACGAATAACGTTACTTTCGCACACTCCACATGTCAGAACAGAAGTAACCACAAGGCTTCGAGGTATTTAACTTTATGAAATCGAAGAATACTTGAACCACTGCGACCAACCGTGTATTGGTGACCAAGGCAGATACTTCGGGGATTACTGAAAAAAAATCATCTTTGTTTTTTTCCCATCCACCACACAATCTAGTCTTCTCTATGACTTTCTTTTTCAAGCCTAAATAACACGAATAACGTTACTTTCGCACACTCCACATGTCAGAACAGAAGTAACCACAAGGCTTCGAGGTATTTAACTTTATGAAATCGAAGAATACTTGAACCACTGCGACCAACCGTGTATTGGTGACCAAGGCAGATACTTCGGGGATTACTGAAAAAAAATCATCTTTGTTTTTTTCCCATCCACCACACAATCTAGTCTTCTCTATGACTTTCTTTTTCAAGCCTAAATAACACGAATAACGTTACTTTCGCACACTCCACATGTCAGAACAGAAGTAACCACAAGGATTCGAGGTATTTTATTTATGAAAATCGAAAGAATGCTTGAACTACTGCGAGCGATGCTGAACCGTGTATTGGTGACCAAGGCAGATACTTCGGGGATTACAGAAAAAATTTCTTTGAAAGTACGATTATTTAACTTATGTATTTTTGTCATTATTTTTGAAATCGACCTTGTTTTACTTAAACCCGCTTCTACGTGGTTATGCACATCCATGCCATCCATGTGATTCAAACCCATCAGAGTCCTACCCCTTCAGACATCGTTCTGCCATAGGTGATTGGAGATTTTTATCTTAAAGACAAATACCTATTTCGACCAGTACATAATAAATTTAAAAAAATCTATTACATTACTAATTTTTTTAATATTTTTTTTAATATTTTAATAATAAATATCTGTTTCCACAAGTGTATAGCAAATATAAAAGATTGTAAACATTATGAATTTTTTATTCTCTAATTATAACAAATAATTTCGTAATACTAATTCTTTGAATTTAGCTCGAAACATTTTTACTATTAAACGCCTTTTATACAAAAAATAAATTCTTCAAAATATTACCTAGTTGCTGAAATATGCTTCCTAGTATGTACATATTTTTCATTACATAAATCTCATTTAAAAGAAAAAAATTAAGTAAATATTGCATGCGTACGTCTGTCCATTTGAATATCAAAGAATTCTTTACAAAAGAATCTTGCACCGGTTTTACAAAGAATATATTCTTCTAAAATCACTTTACATTTTTATATGTTTATTTTATAAAACTCCTTTTAAATTCTAAAGTATAAGAAATCATGAATTTAATACTAGTTTTCATTGCCAAAATTAAATTATTATTAATATTCCAAATTTATCCAAATTTATTTCTACCAGTATTTTATAAATTTAAAACTTATACAACATTACCAATATTTTTAATTATCCAAGTATATTTAAAGTTATAACAAATAAACCTTGTATTAATAATTCATTGAATTTACCTGGAAACATCTTTACTATTATACACAAAATAAATTCTCCAATTTTTTACCTAGTTGCTGAAATATGTTTCTTACTATGTACATATTTTTAATCCCATAAATCTATTTTAAAAGAAAGAATTTATTCAAATATTGCATGCGTACGTCTGCCATTTTGAATATAAAAGAATTCTTTAAAAATAATCTTGATTCGGTTTTATAAAGAATATCTCCTTCTAAAATCATCTTCCATTTTTATATGTTTTTTTTTAAAGTTCATTGTAAATTCCAAATTATAAGAGATCATGAATTTAATAAGTTTTCTTTGGAAAAACTTAAACATTAATAATACTCCAAATTTATGTAAATATATTTCTACCAGTATTTTATAAATTTAAAAACTTATACAATCTTACCGATATTTTTAAATCTCCAACCATATTTAATATAACCCAAGTCCATAACCCAAGTCCAAGGGGACCCCGAAAAATATTCGACTTATCCGAACTTATTCGAATTATCGAAGAGACCTACCATTCCTCTCAACTAGCACTTAAAATGGGTCGACATGGTTTAAATGATTTGATATGTGCCATAATACTATAGTTGTACTCATTTCAATTTTTTAATAGCCTATGTAAACAACAAAAGAAGAATGGGTTCAAAAGGTTTATTAAAACTCAAGAAATTTGGCCTCATTACAAATTAATTAGTATACATATCATGTAAATCTCATTTGAAAAAAGCAGTTATTTTTAAGGTTGTTGGCATTCACAAAGTCACCTAATTTTTGAACACAGTTAAATAGGATGTTGTCTGTATCTTCGGTGGTCTCCAGGTATCGTTGTAAGATGTGAATAGCGTCCTGTGCTTGCTCGTGACTTCGAGAATGAAGGTTCTCGAAGGTCAAGAATGGACTGGCAAATTTGGAACAGAATTGTGTTTTTTACCGGGCAAATCTATCACAAAAACTTCGACTTTGAAGATGTTTACTTCGTGTTATCGAGACTTCTACCAGTATTTTATAAATTTAAAAACTTATACAATCTTACCGATATTTTTAAATCTCCAAGCATATTTTGAGTTATAACAAATAATCCTTGTACAGTCGAACTTCAATAACTCGAAGTCCCAGGGGACCCCAAAAATATTCGACTTATCCGAACTTATTCGAATTATCGAAGAGACCTACCATTCCTCTCAACTAGCACTTAAAATGGGTCGACATGGTTTAAATGATTTGATATGTGCCATAATACTATAGTTGTACTCATTTCAATTTTTTAATAGCCTATGTAAACAACAAAAGAAGAATGGGTTCAAAAGGTTTATTAAAACTCAAGAAATTTGGCCTCATTACAAATTAATTAGTATACATATCATGTAAATCTCATTTGAAAAAAGCAGTTATTTTTAAGGTTGTTGGCATTCACAAAGTCACCTAATTTTTGAACACAGTTAAATAGGATGTTGTCTGTATCTTCGGTGGTCTCCAGGTATCGTTGTAAGATGTGAATAGCGTCCTGTGCTTGCTCGTGACTTCGAGAATGAAGATTCTCGAAGGTCAAGAATGGACTGGCAAATTTGGAACAGAATTGTGTTTTTTACCGGGCAAATCTATCACAAAAACTTCGACTTTGAAGATGTTTACTTCGTGTTATCGAGACAATTTTTTAAAGAAAAGTATAGAAATGATTCGGGAAGATTAAAAATTCGAGTTAGCGGATTATTCGACTTATAGAAAGTCGAGTTATCGAAGTTCGACTGTATTACTAAATCAAGAATTTAGCTGGAAGCATATTTACTATTATACAAAAAATAAATTCTCCAAATTATTATCTAGTTGCTGAAATATGCTTTTTAAAATTCCCATATTTTTAATAATATAAATCTCATTAAAAGAAAAACATTAAGAAAATGTTGCATGTGTACTTCTGTCCTTTTGAATAATTGCTTTCTTTACAAAAGAATCTTACACCTGTTTTAGAAAGAATTTTTCCTTCTAAAATCATCGTACATTTTTAGATGTTTATTTTATAAACTCCTATTAAATTCTAAAGTATAAGAGATCATGTATTTCATACTAGTTTCCATTTACAAAAATGAAACATTTTTAATATTCCAAATTTATCCAAATCTATTTCTACCAGTATTTTATAAATTTAAAAACTTTTACAACATTACCAACATAATTATATCTCCAAGTATATTTAAATTTACAACAATTAATCCTTCTATTACTAATTCATTGATTTTTTTTTTGGAAACATTTTTACTATTAACAAAAACGTCTTTAATATTATACAAAAAATAAATTTTCCAAATTAATACCTAGTTGCTTAAATATATTTCTTACTATGTACATATTTTTAATCACAAAAATCTCCTTTAAAAGAAAGAATTTAAGCAAATATTGCATGCGTACGTCTGTTATTTTGAATACAAAAGAATTCTTTACAAAATAATCTTGCACCGGTTTTAGAAAGAATATCTCCTTCTAAAATCATCTTACATTTTTTTATGTTTATTTTATAAAGCTCCTTTTAAATTTCAAAGTATTAGAGATCATGAATTTTATACTAGTTTTCTTTTATAAAACTAAAATATTATTAATATTTTCTTGTATGTCTTCCAAAATTTAATAATAAACAAATTAAAAAATATCCTGTTTTATTAAATTTCAAAGCTTTCCTGTATTATTAATATTTTAATATCGTAATATAGTTTAAACTATAATATAATACAAATACGCCTTTTTTCTCGATGAAGATACTTATTGTGCTAAAATATATTGCTGTTTATTGAAAAGGGTAGGATATTTTGTTAAAAATGTCTTTTTTCATTTAGTAATGTTATTATGGATAAATGATTAATTACATAAATTACACTACATCGATATTTTCTACATCGTGAAATTCTATTTATGTTCCGAAAATAACTCCTTTTGTGTTTATTCATAGGTATAGAACTATGAATAATAAATAGAAAGACACAAAAAAGAAAATAAATTTTATATCGAAACTTCAAATTCAAAATATAATAAGATTTATTCCAAATAATTGATCTATTCAACGTCTTTTGCAGCCAATTCCAGGGAAAATATGAAGAAAATTCTAGAAAAGACGACTGATGGTGATATTAATCTCTTATTTTGTTTATTTTACAAGTGGTTTTTTTATAGCTTATTGAAATCTATGTATAGAAGTCATTTTGATTTTTAATATAAATTTAAAAGGACATATAATATAAAAATTTCTTGCAAAGAAAAATAATATAAGATCTCATAAAAGAATATTCAATACGCTGTTGAAAATGTTGGCTTAAAATAGAAATTGTGCAGAAGGCAGTAAGTAGGAATGTGCTTATTTTTACCATGAAGTAAATGTTATATCAACCAATGAACAAAATTACAAATGCCTTTCTCAAAACAATATTCTGTAACGTTTTTGCTCAATTAAAGAATATTTTAACCACAGTTTCTGAGACACTACAGACTTAAAATAAGAAAATAAACTAAAAGCTAAGTTAAAGCAACTGAAACAGCTTAAAATTAAAAAAAAGGAATTTTTTTATAATGATATATATGCATCTATATACACACAATCTGATTTTATCTTCATAAAATTTACTTTATCAACACTTTCAAATTATGTGCCACACCAATTTATGTCTGACAATAATTTTCCAACCATTAGGTATATATATATATATATATATATATATATATATATATATATATATATATATATATATATATATATATATATATATATATATAAGAGAGAGAGAGAGGACCTAATCTCAATTTCACATATATGTAAAAAGAAATACCTTTGTGGGTAAGTGTGGTGTGCCAGGAAAACTGTTGGTTGAGAGCTAATCAGGATTGAGTATGTGTGGAACTTCCGTCAGTCTGGTCAGGGGCTTCCAACTGATTATTTTAGGTGCAGCCGTAATATTTGAGGCAGGAAACTGCTGGTATTTGCTAGATGTTCCAAATGTTTCTGGAGTCTTTGTTGAACTCAAGGCTTTTCTGCTTTGGACTCCCGAAGGCTCATTGTCACAATCGTCTCCTCCGACTTCTCACCTCTCTGCTCTCCTTGATTCGACTGCACTCTCGAACTCCAACCGTCGAACTTGTCTCCTCGACTCGACTGCACTCTCGAACACCCCCTGTTCTTTTTTCGACTTTTCCTATTTTATATTAATTTCTTCTTTTTCCTCTTTTCCTTCTTTTCGTCCAACCGGGATAGTTGTAAAAATCTAATTGGTCTCCTTAACCCTGCCTTGAAACCGCCAACGTGGAAAATCCTTGCCCCTTCAAATTGGGCACTGACCCTTAGTTACTCATAAATAACTCCACAAAGGTACATTCTTTTTTGATGTCATGTACGGGGACGGGATTCTAATCTGGGACTGGGATCAGAACCCCACCCTAGACTACCGCACAAGAAAAAAATCTATTGAATATATTTTATGGTCCTCTCGCCTTTACAAAAGATGTGATGAGGTCAGATTTAGATTCAAAGCATTTTACTTCTCGTATGAATTAATGAATTATATTACTGATCTAAATCACCTCATCACATAACACAGAGGTTAAATATACGAACTCAACTAGATTTACAAGAAAACTCTTAGCTATTTCATCTTCATATTTATCTGAATGTGATATTAGTACTGTAGATGATTTAATACTGAAGAAAATAAGTTCACTAGACATCACCCCACTATGGGATATAAGACTGAATCAGACCAAAATTGTACTTAATACAACATATCTTCAAAATAGTCATCAAGAACAAGAGTCTCACTAATATTTTGAGGTACATCCAATTCCCTTAAGATCAACTTCAGTAGACTGCATTCGATACCTACCTTCAGTTTACTCTACTTGAGTATAATGAAATAGAATTTTATTACCCGAGACTATTATTGTAAATGTTTATAATATATAAACCTACTCAATTTTTTATATCTTTATATCATCACAGCCTGTAGCTGATCGAAACAAGATCAGCTCTCAGGGTTCGTTTCCTGGACATTCCAGTTATTAAATATGTTCACCATATGGGGGCATCAGATATTTAAAAGAAACTCTGTGGGACGTGGTACTAAAAAAGTTAAAAGTCTTTTATCTAATAGATGTCTTTGGAACTTTAACATGCAATTATAAATCATTTCATATAGAAGTAAATATAACTGGAATGTTAAATATTCAAAACTTTAGAGCTAACTACTAGTCCTATAAAAATTGAATTTTAGAAAATACTTCCTGATTGTAATTTTTAAACATAATACACTGATGTGCAAAACTTAAGCAACAGGTGGGGTTTTTGCCATAACTCTAAGAGATATCATCTGAGAGACATGAAATTCAGAAATGAGTATTGTATACCTAATTAATGACGAAAATATCGGCGCTGAAAATGGAATACAATGACAAACTTTGGAAAACAATATCAAGCTTCATGGAACGCATAGTATTGTGACTCATGATTGTCTATTCAAGAGGAAGAAAAGCAATCAAATGTTCCATAATATGGGATATGCCCTTCCCTAACTGCAATCGTTGATTCGCACTGTCTCTGCATATTCAGAATTAGCTGGTCTAAACTTGCTAGTCGTGCCCATTCTATCAGCATTGGTTGAGTTGTTTGTTCTTCGGAGGATGTACATGCTGCAATGCTTTAAACATCCCACAGATTTAAGAAGTATTTAAATCATAGGAGATGATAGCCAATTCTTTCGAGTGACATCTTCACTTTCCAGTAGGTCCTCAATAGCGAGAGTTCGATGTCCCTGTGAATAGACCATCATGAGTCACGATACCATGGGTTGAATTAAGCTTGTTTTTGTTTGATTCCATACCGTATGCATTGTATTCCTTATTCAGCTCTGATACATTAATCATCTTTTAAGTACATAATACTCTCCTTGATTTGTGAATTTCATGCCTCTCAGATGATTTGTCGTGGAGTTGTGACAAAAAACTCACCTGTAGCTTAAGTTTTGAACACCAGTGTACTACAACTATTACGTTCAAGACACACTTTACAGCTCACAATAAAACTATATATTTTACTTTATAAGTTTTAATCTCTCTGTACTTTAACCCTCAAATCATCGAGGAAAAAAAGTCTCCAAAAATACTCTAAAAGTCTGTGTTAGTGGACAAAGCGTTCTATGATTTTTTTCTTCATTAGTCTACTAGTACTGAAACCCACCCTCCTTATTGTTTATAGTTTTAAATAGATATGTAAATAAATATTATAGATTGTTAATTTTTTTCCATAAAGCTCATCAATTCTCGAGATCATTCGATAAGAATAATGGATTCTAAAAGTACAAATAAAATTATTCTTGAGAGTTATTTATACTTTTTTTGTTTTTAAGATATTAATTGGTATGCATTAGAGATCATCATTACCCCAAACGATACTTCAATCATGACTTACGAAGCATAAAAGCTACTCTTTGTTCCATGAATGCTTCCATCAATATATTTAGTCTGTCATTAACAATACCCGATGCAGACTCCATGAAAGCAATGAAGAAATGTACACTACATCCATTTTCGGTTATTTTTAGCTCGAAAATTTTACGTTTGAAGACTAAGTTTTAATTGTACTAGAACTTAACTTTAAGTCAAAATTTAAAATACGATTTTGTACAAAAATATTATATTTTATACAATATTTATTATAATTCATTCTAGAGAAAAGTCCATTGCTTAAAATATTAATCTTTATTTTTGGATTTTATACAAAATGATATTTTAAAAGAAAACTTATTAATTTCATTTTTTATAGACTTTTTCAATATAAAATAGCAAAGATATATACTATCAAGTAATTCTTTAAAGGTAGAACAAAGAATGAAATCGCATATAAGAATGAATTATCAGCAAGTAAAAAGCGAGAGCGCTGTGTAAACTACAACAGATAGCTATTTTCTCAGTAAATTATTATTTTTTTTTTCAAAGATGAACGGATTTTAAATCGATTTTCCCTATCGCAGTCATGATTTAAAGTAAAAGTTGAAAGAATGATAGATTTTGATTTTTGGCCTTTTAAAAATTGCAAGTAGTACTCTTAAATACTTTATGATAAAAATAATAAAACACAATGTGACATTTAGCAAAAAGGAGAAGTAAATTAAAAATAAAAATGGAAACTAAAAACGAATGAGTTCAGAAATTTTTATTGATAGTAGTATCGTCATGCAGTAGTATCTTGAATTTAAGTATCCTACTTAACAATTTCCTCCTATATTTTAATTATTTCAGAAATACGTTAGAGTAAATGCTATTAAAAGTATAATGTGATATAAACTGACTTCCAAAAGTTAATCACGAAAATATAAAATGCAAAAAATTCAACAAATACTGCTTTGATTGACACAAAATTCGGCATGAAAGTAGCATATATATTTATGCATAAACCAAAATCAATAATTATATACAGAAAGGAAAACAGTATTAAATTTTTGTAAGTTATCAGATAATGACATACTGGAGACTTAAAAAGAATTATCTATAAAGTGAAAATAAATAGCATAAAATGAAAAAAATATATTGATAGGGTATGTGATTCCCCCTCATCTGTATACAAAGTTTACACCTTGTGACAATGCTATCAATTCTGTAGTCAACCACAGAAGAATTAAGCAATCGCCATTTATCTTGTAGAGCAGTTTCCAGCTCAATAAGAGTGGCGGGAGTTGGATAAAGTAAAGATATAGTACAGACGAGAGCATCTCAAAAATTTTCAAAGGATTTAAGGTCGGGCAAATATGCTGGCCACAAAATACATAATATAAATAAATAAATTAAAACAGACTATATTAATCTACAAGAAAATAAGAGAATAAAATGGAATATCATTGTCAAATTTAATTGTTTATTTAAAAATTAAATTAAAAATTTTAAGCATATATTATTCAGATAAAATAAAATAATTTCAAATCTGCTCAGTATAAATATGATATTTTCAAATATTTCTGGTAAATATCAATCATGTTTTTCTTCAAAATATGCCCACATATAATATAAACAGAAAATACAGTTTTTACGGTAATACTAAGCATAAAAACTGACGCTCATAAATTGCCTAAAATCTAAATTCAAAGCTTTTCTATATCACATATTATTATGCTCTGTATCATCCTCTTTCTACTATCATAAAAATTCTGTTAGAATAAAATAAACAAATTCCGCATTGTGTTTAAGTGAAATTTATATCTATTGAGCTTCCTGCAATACACTGAAATAAGTATTTAAGTACTGTTGCATGCTTTTAACAAAAGGCTCCATGTCTAATTTATTTCAAAGAGTAGATAGGGTCACGAAAATTTCTGAAAAGCATTTATTAAACTTCTTTGTAAACGGATGGCGTAGCGATAAATCTCATGATCAATAGGAGGCGTATTTACTTTGTTTGAACACTAAGAATATTTTCAAGGAAAGAATTGTTGAATAGAGCCTCTATTGTTTCGCCAGAAAATATTTTGTAATTGAGATTAGGGGGTGGATTATTCGGTTTCTTTCTTCTTTTTTAGTACCTGATGCTTGCCTTATTAATTTAATTGTATTTTATTTATATGCATGTAATGAACTAATATCGTATAAAGACATTTCCTTTGATGATCTGCTTTTGTGTTAAAAAACATAAAAATTCAAATGTAAAATTTCCCTCTTTTGTTCATATACTATCACTAAATGAATATATCTCCATAATGCTAACTCTACAAAACCAATTATGTAATTGTTTATAGATTTAAAAGAAGGATTAAAACGGATATTGTAAAATATGTTATACGCATTCCCAATTATGTTACTATTTATTGAGTTACAGAAAGATCATTATTGAGATGTATTGTAATTGAGATTAGGGGGTGGATTATTTGGTTTCTTTCTTCTTTTTTAGTACCTGATGCATTCCTTAATTATTTAATTGTATTTTATTTATATGAATTTAATGAACTAATATCGTATGAAGACATTTCATTTCATGACCTGCTTTTGTGTTAAAAAAGTAAAATACAAATGCAGTTCAGCATAGTATAATTTCCTTTTTAAGTATAAAATTTCCCTCTTTTGTTTATATGTTATATCTAAATAAAGCTCTATAATACTATCTCTAAAATAACCAATTATGTAATTGTTTATAGATTTAAAAGAAGGATTAAAACGGATAATGTAAAATGTATTAGATGCATTGCCGATTATGTTACTATTTATTGAGTTACAGAAAGATCATTATTGAGATGTATTGTAATTGAGATTAGGGAGGAGTTTATTATTTGGTTTCTTTCTTCTTTTATTAGTGCGTGATGCTTTCCTTATTAATTTAATTGTATATTATTTATATGCATGTAATAAAGTACTATCGTATGAAGACATTTCATTTGATGATCTTTTTTGTGTTAAAAAAAAACAAAATTCAAATGCATCTAAGCTTGCTTTAATTTTCTTTTTAAGTCTAAAATTTCCCTCTTTTGTTCATATGCTATCTCTAAATAAATCTATCTCTACTTTCCTATCTCTAAAAAAGTACCAATTATGTAATTGTTTATAGATTTAAAAGAATGATTAAACGATTAATATAAAATATATTAGATGCATTGCCAATTATGTTACTATTTATTGAGTTTCATAAAGCTCATTATTGATATTTATTTTAATTGAGATAAGTCTTGGATTATTTGGTTTCTTTCTGCCTTTTTAGTACCTGATACATTCCTTCATTGTTTAATTGTACTTTATTTATACGCATGTAATGAACTAATATCGTATGAAGACATTTCCTTTGGTAATCTGATTTTGTTTTAAAAAAATTAAAATCAAATGCAGTTCAGCATAGTTTAATTTTCTTTTTTAAGTAAAAAATTTTTCTCTTTTGTTCAGATGCTATCTCTGAATACATCTCTAATGCTATCTCTAAAAATACCAATTATGTAATTGTTTATAGATTTAATAGAAGGATTAAACGGATATTGTAAAGTATGTTATATGCATTGCCAATTATGTTACTATTTATTGAGTTACAGAAAGATCATTATTGAGATGTATTGTAATTGATATTGGGGGTGGATTATTTGGTTTCTCTATTCATTTTTTAGTACTGGACGCATTCCCTAATTATTTAATTCTATTTTTTATATTCATGTAAGGAACTAATATTGTATGAAGACATGTACTTTGGTAATCTTATTTTGTGTTAAAAAATTAAAATTCAAATGCAGTTAAGGATAGTTTTACTTTCTATTTAAGTATAAAATTTCTCTCTTTTGTTGATATGCTATCTCTAAATTAATCAATCTTTATTTACCAATTTATCTACCATTATTTTATTGTTTATAGATTTTAAAGAAGGATTGAAACGGATAATGTAAAATATATTAGATGCATTGCCAATTATGTTACTATTTATTGAGTTACAGAAAGATCATTATTGAGATGTATTCTAATTGAGATTAAGGGGTGGATTATTCAGTTTCTTTCTTCTTTTTTAGTACCGGACGTATTCCTTAATATTTTAATTGTATTTTTTAATAGCATGTAATGAACTAATATCGTATGAAGACATGTCCTTTGGTAATCTGATTTTGTGTTAAAAAATTAAAATTCAAATGCAGTTAAGGATAGTTTTATTTTCTTTTTAAGTATAAAATTTCCCTCTTTTGTTGATATGCTATCTCTAAATTAATCAATATCTATTTACCAATTTATCTTACAATTATTTTATTGTTTATAGATTTGAAAGAAATATTAAAACGGATATTGTAAAATATGTTATATGCATTGCCAATTATGTTACTATTTATTGAGTTACAGAAATATCATTATAGAGATGTATTGTAGTCGAGATAAGGGGGGATTATTTGGTTTCTTTATTCATTTTTTAGTAGTGGACGCATTTCCTAATTATTTAAATATATTTTTTATATGCATGTAATGAACTAATATCGTATAAAGACATATTTTTCGGTAATCTTATTTTGTGTTAAAAAACTAAAATTCAAATGCAGTTAAGGACAGTTTTATTTTCTATTTAAGTAAAAAATTTCCCTCTTTTGTTGATATGCTATCTCTAAATTAATCAATCTCTATTTACCAATTTATCTGCCAATTATTTTATTGTTTATAGAATTTAAAGAAGGATTAAAACGGATAATGTAAAATATATTACATGCATATTTTTGTCTTATAATACTGCCTCTTTCTCCATAAGATGGCAGGAAACTCTCAAAGATGCAAAATATAGAAAGATACATATGTGTAGATTCGAAGGTTACTATTGAAAAAATCACATACACAGTGGCCGTTCGCATCTGTTTTAGATGATTTTAGTTAGAGGTATTAATAAATGGGTTTGTGACAAAATACTTAACTGCAATTGTGCTATGTTTTAAAAAGTCAAGATATCTGAGGCTTGCGAGGTTTGTTTCTATTCAAAATGGAGTTTTTAACAAAGTACTGGTTACAAGGCTATATTTATTCTCTTTCTAAAGAGAAGTATTCATATTCCGTTATTCCAAAACGATGTGAATGTAATGATATTGTGATATCTAAATCTTTGATAGGTAATATCATCAAAAAGAAAAGAAAAAAAAGTCAAATTGGCACCAAATGGGACAAAATTCTAAGGAAAAAACAAATATCTTCGACTATTGCAAAGATACGTTTTTTAATGTTAAACGAAAATCACCATAATCAAAGGACAGTTGCAAAATCATTAAAATTCTTGATGCCCACTGTAAACAAAATGATAAATGTTGATTTAAATCTTAAGAAAGCGAAAAAACGCAATGTGCATCGTCTTTCTCTAAAGCATATCGCTGAACGCAGGACATGCTGCAGAATTCTGTGTGAGAAACATTTATCCAAAGAAAAATGGAAAAAATTGTCACAATAGATGAATCATGGGTGTATTTAAATGATTGCAACAAAAAAGAGCCATTTATTATTATAAAAGGTTAGAAAAAATTAAATACTTGTTTCAAAGAATCGAAAGAAAGTTTTTCTAAGGGATTGTTTCTGGTTTTCCATATAATGGCGAGTTAAAAATAAAGAAAGTTGAAAAAATGTCCAGATTAACTCCAATTACTATCAAGAACATTTTTTATCACCAATTTTTCTGAATGAAATACCATCGCTTTACCCCCAGTGCCATCAATCTGTGGAACTATATCAAGACAAAGCTAGCAGGCACACATGATAATCCACTGTAAATTGCCTATATATATATATATATATATGGAACAAATATATATATGAAGGTCATACCCTATATATATATATATATATATATATATATATATATATATATATATATATATATTTATATATATATATATATATATATATATATATATATATATATATATATATATATATATATATATATATATATATATATATATATATATATATATATATATATATATATATATATATATACATATATATATATATACATATATATATATATATATATATATATATATATATATATATATATATATATATATATATATATATATATATATATATATATATATATATATATATATTTATATATATATATATATATATATTATATATATATATATATATATATATATATATATATATATAATATATATATATATATATATATATATATACATATATATATATATATACATATATATATATATACATATATATATATATATATATATATATATGTATATATATATATATATATATATATATATATATATATATATATATATATATATATATATATATATATTATATATATATATATATATATATATATATATATATATATATATATATATATATATATATATATATATATATATGCCTACTAAATCTCCCGATGTATCATCTATGGAATTTTGTGAATTCGGACATTTAAAATCTGCATTATCCAAATGTCGTCGCACAACCCTTACGGGATCTTGAAAGCTGTTCAGGATGAATGGGATAGAATACCTCTTCTGACACTTCAAAAGGCATTATCATCCTAGAAATTACGTGTCGCAAGATAGTTCATATTAAGGTCTATCAAATAGGAATTGAATTAGGCACATCACAATAAGGTAAGTATTCATAGTTCTCTAAATATATGAAAACTAACAGCTGTCTTTCCTAAAAAATCTACAGAATTGAAAGACAAAATTACAGTTCATGCACATCTTAATTCTTAACCGTTAATCATAACCCACCCCCATACATTCTCCCATACATTTAATTTTTATGCAGAGACTGATATTTATGAGAAACATTCTCTGAAATAAGTCTAAGGAATTAATAAAGTACTTCTTGGTTAATATTACAATAATGTCCCCAAAGTAATGTTTAGATGCATTTTTAGTGTCCTGCAACAATATATGGGTTTGGGATAGTTTATTTTTTTAATAAAAGAAGATAAACATATTATAATTCAAACTAAGAAACCTCTAAATTACTTCTTCAGACAAAATTATTTGAATTTAGAAAAAAGGTCAAATAAGATTGAACAAGGCTAAAAAATTAAGTTAATGCCGTTAATAAAAATTTATAGCATACTTGACATCGTAAATTTTAGAAGTTTAATAATGAAGAGGGGAGTTTTGTCCTTTGAAACAATAATTGTTCTGTAGAATAAATAGAAAAAGGTTCGAATATATATTTTCATGTTTCTGTATAAGTAGACAAAAGCTGTTAAATAGTTATTCATATTTTAAAATATATGTATAGTATTTGTAACTGTATTCTTTATATGAACATGAAAAATAATATTATATTAAAAATATATGATATTAAGGTATATAACAACACAATGTTTGGAAAAATTAGAAAATTTTTTCGTAAAATTTCTTTCTAACAATACACAGTGTTTCAAATATTTCACTTTTGTTGTGTTTAGTAAAAGTAATTTAATAGTATGTGTGTTTTAGATATCAACAGTGATTTTGTAATACTTTTTAAAGTAAACAAGATATATAATTTCAGTTAATGTCCTTTTACATTCTTTATAGACTGTATTGTGAATTTTGCAATTTAATGAAAAATATAAATTTGATACAATGATATCAATTTTCATATAGTTGTGAAACATTTTGAAACAAATAATGCATCTAATTTTAAGTTTATTAATAAAGAAAAAGATCTTATTTATAAAAGTTTAAGTGTAAAATTAAAGAATATCGGTAAAAAATTAAATAGAACAAATCTAATTTTTTTTATTTGAAAATGTGTTTCAGTTAAGAAAGTATCAGTTAAAGAAATTTCTTGCAATTTTTGGGACAAATTATTTTTTATTTTATATTGATTTATACCAATTTCTAGCAATTTGGGACAAAATATTTTTTTTACTTTATATTGATTTATATCAACTTAAAATTCCCAAATTAAATTATCGTTTTCGGAGATGCAATTAATGAACAATATAGTATATAATGAATCAAGATATAATCTAGCTTAGCTATAATACATAGAATTAATTATTATGTGATTAATCTTGTTAATGCACATTATAGTCATAAAGTACCTTAGATTAAATTATTATACAGTTAATCCAGTTATAATGTAGTGTATATCATGAAAAGAAACTGACATAAAAATTGTGATTTCTTAAAAGTTCTTAATTCTCATAACGGACTTTATTAAGGGAAATAAAAACAAGTAAAAAGTAGGATATTGTATTACACCAACTATCACTGTAGTACCATAATTTAATATACCTAATCCTCGTTATTAAATATAAAAAAGTTAAAAAGGACAATGCGTAACAAATGCTTATATAGCAGTTTTTAATCCTCCAGTTGTTACATAAATGCTTTTTATAAGCAAATACGATTTCCCAGGGAGAAAAACAGACTTTAATAAATTATTAGAAAAAGATCTAGTAGCATAAGCCTTCATTTATTAGGTTTCAGTTAGTATTTATTATATTTTTGTGGTTGCTTCAGATGTTAATCTAAGCTGTAGACAAAAATAGCGTTAAGTTAGTTATATAATAAAGAAGACAACAAATCAAATTCAATTTTCGTGTACAAAAGAACCTTTATATATAGTAAACAAAGATGGATTATAAGTACTTTATCGAATATCTTTATTATTGTAGGCATTAAAAAATGAACTGTAATTGCATTTAAGTGAAATGTGATTTAAGTGAAATGTGTTAAGAAATAAATTCATTCTTTTAAAAATCCTTGATAATCTCAGCTACTTTTTAAAATTTGGTATGTTTTCTTAGTATATATTTACATATAAAATTGTGAGTAAAAAATGAGTATTTAATTGTATATATATTTTGCTGTCGCACATGTTAATCTTAATTATAACCGAATGGTAAAACTTAGATAGATCTGTATTAAGTAAGAAGAAATTTTAATCAAGCTGAATTATTTTTTATAATATTTGTCTAAATAACAAAAATGAATAAAGAACTGGAACTTTTTTGGAGAACGTTTTATTCTGGGCATTAAATAAACTAATTTTAGTGATATATGAGAAAAAAGAAATTATTAATAAGTGTAATAATTAAATAACATTCAGTTTTGTTAGAACATCAAATATAATATCATAATTTACGTATATATGTAACGTAAAAATTTAATACATTAGTCTTAAACTAAAATTACTAACTCCTATATTAAAAATCCAACAAATCCGCGCGATTTCATCATCTAAGTAGCTTCTTAGCGTTAAACTCTTTTGTGCTAGAAAATTATCCTTCCTGTTGGCGAAATTAACAAGCCATCCTACTTTGCTGATTAAGCACATACCATTTCTTACGCCTGTGGACTCCCCAAAGATATAAAGCAACAGGACCATTTTTTGAGAGATTTTGCTCTTGGATGTTGCTAAATAAAGATGCTGCTAAAGTTATCTTGATAAATCTTATCTTAAGGAATTAGAATGGGATATAGTAGGGTTTTAAATAGATATTAAAGTGAAATAATTCTGATATATATATATATATATATGTGAGTGTGTGTAGGTATATATATAATCAAACAGAAGAACATAAGTTATAATATGAAAACCTCGGGTACACTTATCACTTAAAAATTTAGAATTTTTGAATTTTTAAATCACTTAAATATTTAGAAATAAATTAAATGTATTAAAACTAAAATTATCTCAAATTATTTATAATAACCGAAAATATTTAAATAGGGATTTACATGAATAAAAATTATAAATAGTTAAATTTTAATCACCTTTAATATTTGAAATTCGTTTACAGTTTGTAAACGGGTCACAAATTATACAGAGTGTTTACGGATTATAAAAGCTAAATAAAATTCAACATTTGAATCATACTAAAGTTTTAAGAATTTAATTGCTTTCTGACAGTATTTGAATAAGAAAATTATTCATTGAATCCACTAAACTGTTTACAATATATTTAATTTATATTGATTTCATAGCATAAAATAAATCAGCATTTAATTTGTAAATTTCCACTTTATTTGAATTAGCAAAACACATTTAAAATTTAGAAATGTTCAAATTTTTCATGGTGGAATGCCATGCAGACATAAAAATAATTCATTGAAATAACTCTCCAATAAATATTTACATATGTTATACGAAAAGATGTTTAAAATTTATATTTAAGCAATATATTAATGAAAAATTCGAATAGAATCTTCAAATTACTTATTTGAAATATATTTAAATTTTTTTTTAATTTAAATTAAAATTTAATAAATAATAAATTAAATAAATAATTTGATTATTTAAGTTTTACCTAAATTCCTGTGTGTAACTACAATATAATAAATTTTATAAAATCTTTGAAATATTTATAGTTACCTTTTAAAAAATTTTCCAAGAAATCCTGATTAATTTAACTGGAACCTTGAAGTAACCTGTAGGATATTTGTGAGTTTTCTTTAACTTCAAACTCAAAAGAACAATAAGTTAATTTTTTACAGATTCCTTGATAAACAAAGAAACATAGATATAATTAAATATTTGTTTAAGGTTCGCAAATAATATCTTTTACTTCCTGCTCCAACTCGGATAAACTTCGAAACATAGCTAGAAGTTTTACTGTAATTTAATCCTTTTGTTTTCGTTCCAGTTGTTTAGTTTTATTTTGTTGTTTTCTTCAAACTCCTGACGTGATAGAAACTGTTGTCTTTCGTTTTCGGTGGTGATAAGATATTCTACACTTGCATAACAAGGAGCTTAAGGCGTATTATGGCTCACAACTTTGCATATGCCTTTTTAAATTAACTGTAACTTTATCTGTAAAATGAAGTAAATTAAAAATTGAAGAATAGATAACATCCTGTTTCCTTCTTTTATTGTTAGTATGCTCCGATCAATAAAAGTCGACTATTTGTTATATGAAGTTTACTCAGAACGGGACATACTGCTTTAAGGTACTCTAAAAGTTATTATACACACTTAAAAAATGATAAATTTTAAAAAATAGTAATTGAAATTTGAAGTATTTAAAAATATTTAATAATACAAAAGTATAAAAATTAATTTTTATTATTTTTTTTATTTGATTTAGTACTTTGCATATGCCTTTTTAAATTTGCTGTAACGTTATCTGTAAAACGAAGCAAATTAAAAATTGAAGAGCAGGTAATATCTTATTTTCTTCTTTTATTGCTAGTATGCTTCGATCACTAAAAGTTGACTATTTGTTATATGAGTTTTACTCATATCCGCACATACAGCTTTAAGGTACACTAAAAGTTATTATACACAGTTAAAAATCTGTATATTTCAAAAAATAGTAATTGAAATTTGAAATACTTAACACTAGATTTACATATATATATTTATATATTAAATATTATATATATATATATATATATATATATATATATATATATATATATATATATATATATATATATATATATATATATATATATATATATATATATATATATATATATATATATATATATATATATATATATATATATATATATATATATATATATATTATATATATATATATATATATATATATATGTATATATATATATATATATATATATATATATATATATATATATATATATATATATATATGTATATATATATATATATATATATATATATATATATATATATATATATATATATATATATATATATGTATATATATATATATATATATATATATATATATATATATATATATATATATATATATATATATATATATATATATATATATATATATATATATATATATATATATATATATATATATATATATATATATATATATATATATATATATATATATATATATATATATATATATATATATATATATATATATATATTATATATATATATATATATATATATTTATATATATATATATATATGTATGTATGTATGTATGTATGTATATATGTATATATATATGTATGTATATATGTATATATGTATAATATATATATATGTATATATATATATGTATATATATATATATATATATATATATATATATATATATATATATATATATATATATATATATATATATATATATATATATATATATATATATATATATATATATATATATATATTATATATATATATATATATATATATATATATATATATATATATATATATATATATATATATATATATATATATATATATATATATATATATACATATCACTTCTCAAAAACATACGTTGGTTTTTAGTTAAGTAATAAAATATATCTAAACTTTTATACCTCTTCTCCGCATACCCCTTAATTTCACATTATCAAATGTGCTATACCCATTTTCTCGGTTGTGAGCCAATTTCACTGATAGAATCGTTTAACAGTTAATAGCATAACAGGAAGTTGGTTCTATCAGGCCTGAGCAACAGTTAAGATTTTACTTTCCAATTGGCTAAAGAGCTAAGAAGTAAATATAAAAAAGAAGTCGATATCACTTCCGTTCCAATGACAGAAATTCATTCTACTGATTCACGGAATAATTGTCAAATTCAAGAATCATGCAAAATAAACAGATATAGAAACCATTGTGCTAAATGTAAAGAAATGTTTGATGAAAATATGTTTCAAAAACAGACTTTATTTGTCAAAAATGTTTTCCACGAATTTTTTGATAATAAAGATTTCATTTAAATTAATTTGGAACTATTGTCTTTGCAAAAAACTTCAATTTTCTTGTATGAGTCAAATTACTTACTTCAGTAAAAATAGGTATGTGATCATCATCCGTAAATCTAGTGTTAATAATCGTTAATAAGGCAAATGTATGAAAATTAATTTTTATTACTTTTTTATGTGACATATTGTTTTCCCAGACTGAAATTCTTTTTTATATCATTATTTAAAAATAAATCATAAAATAATATGTTTAGCTCTTTATTGAACGAATTTTTTATAAATTCTATAATAAAATTCATCCTTTGAAATACTGTTTTTTAAAATTCAATTAACACATTTTTAATGGAACAGAAACTTTATACTCCAGATGAAAAGAATAAAATTATCTTATGTATAAGAAAATTATTGAGATACGTATAAAAAACAAAATTATTATATTAAAATGTAGTAAAGTATAAAATTTATTATGTAAGCTAAACTTTTTACGAAATAATTATCATTTATTGATCTGATAAATAAATTATATTACTTATTTTTATATCATTGAAGCTCACAGTATAAACACATGTTTACTCTAAAATATTAGCACGTACTTTACAAATTTCAAAATTATTTTACATGTAATAGCATTTCTGTATTTTCCCGCTTAGTGTATATATTTTATTTTTTATGCGAAATCATTTTCTAAGTGATATATTTTATTAATTATCCCTTAAAAAATGTTTCTAAAGAGAGCAAAACAGTTTATATAATATTGAATTAAAAATAGGCTGTTTAATTTTATTAATATATTATAATTATTTTAGATTAAACGCCTATACTTTTTAATAGGAATATTGATTATAATATTTCAAGGAAAATTTCTTAATCATGTTTCTACCTTTGAAATAATAATAAAATAATATTCTATCTTAATATTATAGCTAAAGAAGACAGGTATTTAATGCAGGTAAGGCCATATCTCATAAAATTTTCGTATATATGATACATATAAGTAAACGAGAGCAAAATGTTTTATAGATTTAAGTCCCTTAAAATTAGCCACTTTTAATTAGTGATCCAACATATGTTAGAAATAAAATTATTGATAATTATGTACTCACTTCTAAACTATGAACTTTTGTGTTTTGACAACAATTAAATAAGGAATTTAGAAATTTACGAAAACGTTCAAGTAGGAAAAATTAAATAGTAACTTATAAGGGAGAAAATGACAATCAGAAAAAGATTATCTGCGTAAAAAATATATAGTGAAAAAGTACTCATTCATTTATTTTATTTTCATACAATTATGAGATGTTACCCCAATCTAATATTTTCACAAAATTAATCCTATTTTTATACAGATTTATTTCGTTTTAAGATTCTTGCGTGTGTTAGGCTGAAAAGAATCTTAAAACGTAAACGTTAGGCTTAAGTAATAGATTTTGATATATTTACTACATTTAAAGTTTATTTAATAGACAACTTTAACAGTTGTTTGAATATCTATTATGATCTATCATTTTATTTTTTCCGCATTATTCAAAAGAAGAAAGGAACGGAGTATATCAGAAATCTTTATTCTAAATATAAAATTTATCTAAAAATTACAAATTGAACATTATTCTGTTTCTGTCGTTTATCGAATTAGATAGTATTTGATTCCTTACATTTTCGATTTTTAAAGATAGTAAAGATAATTAACAAATTATCTTTTTTATAAGAGAAATTTTTATTGTTACGATGATGAGAATCTCGCAAATGAGTAAGGAATTAAAGAATTTTCTCTATTGAGAGTGTAATTTTTTTTTTATCAAAATACACATTTTTATTCTAAAATTACTGATTTTTTAGGGAGACTTTAAAAAATTTCCTAAATCTTTAAACACATATATTATTTTATATGACATATAAGAAAAAACTTCAGTTGTAATCTTACTATTATCTTGAAAATAAGTCAAGTAATCAGAATTTTAAATAATTTTGAAATACTTTAACAAATGTTGTAAAAATTTCGCAAATTAAAAAAATTAAAATTTTTCAAATTTGTAAAAACATTGTAAAATTTTTATTTTTTACACCATTATGTATAGACTTAAATTATTTTTAGTTTATCTAAATTTCTTTTATACTATATGTTACTAAGATATTTAAAATTCCAAATTTATATACTATTTTGAAAACTTACTAAAAATGTATCGAATATTTTAAAAAGAACAGAAATTTACTAAAACATTAACAAAAAAAGCCATCAAGTTTAAAGTGAAGTTTTTAAATAAACCTTTACCTGAAATGGAAATAATATGGATGTATGTATAAAAATAGCTTGATTTAAAAATAAACTGTACAAGATTTATTAAAAACGTAAAATACTTTATGGCCCCGAGTAAAAATTGCAATTTTGTTTCTAAACGGAATTTTCATTTGACATTTTTAATAAAATAATAATTCTTAGCTCCAAAAAGAAATATATTTTCTTTCTTAATTCTTAAATACATAGATATTTTGGTTTAGTATAATTTTAATCAAATGCATCTCTAACATCACAGATCTGAATTGGAGAGGATTCTTTAAACAAATCTTCTTTACATTAAACACAACCACTACAACAGCAGCGGTTATAAAAATATCCATACACCATTTATATTATTCAGTAATTTTTAAAATTAAAAAAAAATATGATATTTAAAACAATAAGAGTAAATTATAATTAGACATGTAAATAGGCTATAAATCAATTTTATATTAATTTCCAATATATTATTTAATGATTCTAGAGGAAAACTATTTATTATTTTCATAAACTCTTTAAAATCAATACGGTTTCATTAAAGACAAATTTTGTGTGTTTGAATCACATTCAAATCTTATTTCTTGAATAAGATAAAATGGTTGATAATACTTTAAATTAGAACTTATCATTGCTATAAAAACTTCAATCTGATTTTTCTTTTAACAATAAAAATTTTAGGTAATCATATTAAATAGAAATTACAATGAGATTTATTAAAAAGTAGTATAATCTATAGTATAATTATATAGTAAAAACCTATAGTAATAATAGTATAATTGTAGCAACAAACTATTTAATATTTTCATAAACTCTATAAATACATACGGTTTATGGATTCGAATCACATTCAAATATTATTTCTTAAATGACATAAATGGTTAATTATACTTTTAATCAGAACTTATCATTGTCATAAAACTTCAACCTTCTTTTGCATTTAACTATAAACAAATTTTAGGTACGTCATATTAAATAGCCATTGCGTTGAGTTTACAACAGCAGTCGTTATAAAATATCCATACCTCATTTCTATTATTGAGTAATTTGTAAAATTAAAAGTAAAGTATGATATTTAAGCTCCATAAACGTAAATTGTAATTAGAGATGTAAATAGGCCATTAATCAATTTTATATTAATTTATAATATACTATTTAATGATTGTAACTATAAATATTCAATATTTTCCTAACCTCTTTAAAATCTATATGGTTCCAATAAAAGACAAATTTTGTGGGTTTGAATTACATTTAAATATTATTCTTGAATGAAAAAAAAAATGTTGATAATACTTTAAATCAGAACTTATGATTGTCACGAAAACTTCAATCTTCTTTTGCTTTTAACAATAAAAATTTTAGATACATCATATTGAATAGCCATTACAGTGAAATTAATTAAAAATAGTATAATATATAATATAATTGTATAGTAATAATTTATAGTAATAATAGTATAATTGTAGCAACAAACTATTTAATATTTTTATAAACTCTTTAAAATCCATACGGTTTTATTAAAATATAAATTTTATGGGTTTGAATCACATTCAAATATTATTTCTTGAATGACATAAAATGGTTGATGATACTTTAAATCAAAACTTTTCATTGTCATTAAAACTTCAATCTGCTTTTGCTTTAAATATAAAAATTTTAGGTACTTCATATTAAATAGCCATTACAATGAGTTTACAACAGCAGTCGTTATAAAATATCCATACTTCATTTCTATTATTGATTAATTTGTAAAATTAAAAAGTATGATATTTAAGCTCAATAAACGTAAATTATAATTAGACATATAAATAGGCTACAAATGAATTTTATATTAATTTCCAATACATTATTTAATGATTGTAGCGAAAAACTTTTTATTATTTTCATAAACTCTTTAAAATCAATATGGTTTCATTAAAAAACAAATTTTGTGTGTTTGAATCACATTCAAATATTATTTCTTGAATGAGATAAAATGGTTGATAATACTTTAAATCAGAACTTATCAATCATTGCATAAAAACTTCAATCTGCTTTTGCTTTTAACTATAAAAATTTTAGGTAATCATATTAAATAGAAAATACAAATAGATTAACTATAAAAAATTTAACTATGAAAAATTAGGTACATCTTATTATTAAATAGCCATTACAATAAATTTTTTTAAAAAATAGTATAATCTGTAGTACAATTGTATAGTAATAATCTATAGTAATAATAGTATAATTGTAGCATCAAACTATTTAATATTTTCATAAACTCTTTAAAATCCATACGGTTTCATTAAAAGATAAACTTTATAGTTTTGAATCACATTCAAATATTATTTCTTGAATGACATAAAATGGATGATAATACATTAAATCAGAACTTATTATTGTCATAAAAACTTCAGTCTGCTTTTGGTTTGAACTATAAAAAAAATTAGGTACGTCATCTTAAATAGCCATTACATTGAGTTTATAACAACAGTCGTTATAAAATATCCATACTTCATATCTATTATTGAGTAATTTGTAAAATTAAAAGAAAAGTATGATATTTAAGGTCAATAAACGTAAATTGTAATTAGAGATGTAAATATTCCATTAATCAATTTTATATCAATTTGTAATATAATATTTAATGATTGTAGTAAAAACTATTTAATATTTTCACAAACTCTTTAAAATTAATAGGTTTCATGAAAAAACAAATTTTGTGGATTTGAATTTCATTCAAATATTATTTCTTCAATGACAAAAGGGTTGATAATATTTTAAATCAAAACGTATCATTGTCATGAAAGCTTCAATCTGCTTTTGCTTTTAACTATAAAAATTGTAGGTACGTCATATTAAATAGCCATTTCAATGAGAGTTATTAAAAATAGTATAATATATAGTATGATTGTATAGCAATAATCTGTTGTAATAATAGTATAATTGTAGCTATAAATTATTTATATTTTCACAAACTCTTTAAAGTCCATACGGTTTCATTAAAAGATAAATTAAATGGGTTTGAACCCCATTCAAATATTATTTCTTGAATGACATAAAATGGTTGAAAATATTATAAATCAGAACCTATATGTGTCATGAAAACTTCAATCTGTTTCTTCTTTTAACTATAAAAATTTTATTAAATTTTATTAAATAGCCATTACAATGAGAGTTATTAAAAAATAGTATAATCTATAGTGTAATTAAATAGTAATAGTCTACAGTAATAATAGCATAATTGTAGCGATACACCATTTAATATTAGCATAAACTCTTTAAAGTCCATACGGTTTCATTAAAAGATAAAATTTTATGGGTTTTAATAACATTAAAAAATTATTTCTTGAATGACATAAAATGGTTGATAATACTTTAAACCAGAACTTATAATTGTCATCAAAACTTCAATCTGCTTTTACTTTTAACTATAAAAATTTTAGGTAATCATATTAAATAGCCATTACAATGAGATTTATAAAAAAATAGTACAATCTATAGTATAATTGTATAGTAATAATCTATAGTCATAACAGTATAATTATAGCGATAAACTATTTAATATTTTTATAAACTCTTTAAAATCCATACAGCGTCATTAAAAGATAAATTTTATGGGTTTGAATCGCAGTCAAATATTATTTCTTGAATGACATAAAATGGTTGATAATATTTTAAATCAGAACTTATCATTGTCATGAAAACTTCAATCTGATTTTGCTTTTAACTATAAAAATTTAGGTACATCCTATTATATAGCCACTACAATGACATTTATTTAAAAAATAGTGTAATCTAGAACACAATTTTTCCCATTCATCATTAATATAAATTTTTTCCTAACTCTAATAAGAAAAAATATATATACATTCTATTGAATTCCATTTGAATTTCTCTATTTTTAAAGCAGAGAAATATATTGCTAGTCATTTTGGTATATGGAGCTAAAAGACTCAGAAATGCTTAAAATTTATAAGAGCTATTTGAGAAGGTTATTATTTATTTTGATTTGCACTCACAAAGGTTCTTTTTTACTCTTTGAAATAACTGTGTTGTATAACTTCTGCAAAATAAATGCATTCTATTTTAAGAAAAGCCCGGATAGAATCTATCATTTCTAAACAAAAGAAAATAGCTACTTTGCGATTTCAAAAGTTATTTCTTTTTACCGTTCAGAGTAAAACCAATAAATGCCCTTTAAATCGTTTCTGATCCTCTTCAGATCTCTCAATAAATTACTCCCTTACCTTTTCCTTTCAAAAGACAAAAATCTTTTTTTAGATGTAAAATATGGCACTGAATCTTATTAACTATGATGAACTAAGTACAATCCAGAAATAAAGAAAATAAAGTATAAGTGAAGGGGGACTTATATCAAATTAAATAGAGTACTTAGTTTATGTTTAATAATAAATGATACCAACAAGCAAAATGGAACAATGGTCTGAAAGGATTTCTAAAATTGTGCATTATCACTGCATTGATGTATTATTTCAAGAGTTTCAATTTCAATGCATATGAATAAATACATAAACATCTTATATAAAGCAAATATTATAATAAGCTTAACCATTTGCTTTTATATAAAGGCCCTTCATATTTTAGGACCTAAGTACCTCGTTGTGGTCTTCTATTAGAAACTACAAATTTTAAACCTCTATTGAAAGTTAAACATATTTTTACAATGCTTACTTTTAAAGTAATCCATCTAAAGAGCTTTTATTCAGTAAACTTATATCAACAAATGGAAGCTACAAACAATACGCTAATTTATCTAGTGTTTACATCAGTAAATTGAATTTCATTTCCAATTTCTAGAAGATATTTAAACTAAGTCACTCGTCAATTCAACGAATCAGTCTGAAAGCACTAAAAGCTAGAGATATTCTTATGAATCATTATAGTGTCTTCCTGATTCTTTTCACTGGATATACTAATGGCAGTAATTAAATTTTGTTTTATTTTCCAGTGAAATTCCAGTTTTCCTGGACATTATATTTTATAATATAACGACAATATTATTTTATAAAATAATTCTTCAATTTTAAAACAGATTCAAATTTTGAATAGAAGAATATTTGTACTAGCAGCATATACAATTTTGAAGTTTTGGTTTATAAAAGTGATACATGTAATTAAAATCACTTTATAATTGAAAAATATATTAACTTAACCTTAAAACTTAACAAAATTATACAATGAATTTGTGTTAGCTTAATTAATATTGTATCATTTTATATTAGTAAGGTATAATATCTTTAAATTCCCGTTCCATTGAAAATCTTAAGAAATAGATTAAAACTTTGCTATTTCTAAATTTATACAATTTTGGGATTTAGAAAATATAATTCGAGGAAATCTTTTTCAATGAAATGTATATATATATATATATATATATATATATATATATATATATATATATATATATATATATATATATATATATATATATATATATATATATATATATATATATATATGCTTTCTTTGAAAGTAATCCATCTAAAGAGCTTTTATTCAGTAAACTTATATCAACAAATGGAAGCTACAAACAATACGTTAATTTATCTAGTGTTTGCATCAGAAAATTGAATTTCATTTCCAATTTCTAGAAGATATTTAAACTAAGTCACTCGTCAATCCAACGAATCAGTCTCAAAGCACTAAAAGCTTGTTGATAGAGATATTTTTAAGAATCATTATGCTGTCTTCCTGATTCTTTTCACTGGATATACTAATGACATTAATTAAATTTTGTTTAATTTTCCAAAGAAATTCCAATTTTTCCGAACAAAAAATATTATTTTATAAAATAGCACTACAATTTAAGAAACATATTCAAAACATAAATAGAAGAATATTTTTACTAGCAACACATAAAATTTTGGTTTATAAAACTGATACATGTAACTGAAATAATTTTATAACTGAAAAATATATTAACTTAGATTGTTGATAGAGATATTCTCATGAATTAATATACTGTCTTCTTGATTCTTTTCACTGGATATACTAATGGCAATAATTAAATTTTCTTTTATTTTCCAGTAAAATTCCAGTTTTTCAGGACAAACATATGATTTTATAAGATAATTCTTCAATTTTAAAACATATTCAAAATGTGAATAGAAGAATATTTTTACTAGCAGCACATGATATTTTAAAGTTTTGGTTTATAAAACTAATACATGTGACTGAAATCATTTTAAATATAAAAATATATTATCTTAAACTTATAAAATTATACAATGACTTTGTGTTAGCTTAAGTAATATTGTAACACTTTATATTAGTAAAGAGTAATAACTTCAATTTCCGTTATAATAAAAAACCTTCAGAAATATATTACAACATTGTTATTTCTAAATTTATAAATGAATAAATGAATTTTGGGATTTAGAAAAGAAAATTCGAGAAAATCTTTTTCAAGTGTCCTATAAAATCTTTAACTATCTATTCAGGAAAGAAATATTTTTATATCTTGTATAATTACTATTCAAAATGTATACACTATCGCATTATTAACACATTGTGTAGGGGTACAGTTCGTAGAGAAATTGCACCTTGAGTGGGAGTTTTGAGCGTAAATTTAGTTATTCAGTTAAATCTCAATAGATCGAAAATTATTTAATTTTTTAGCTACCTTTTCGTATTTTATATTGAAATATATAAACAAATATATATATATATGTGTGTATGTATATATATATATATATATACATATATATATATATATATATATATATATATATATATATATATATATATATATATATATATATATATATATATATATATATATATATATATATATATATATATATATATATATATATATATATATATATATATATATATATATATATATATATATATATATATATATATATATATATATATATACATATATATATATTTATATATATATATATATATATATATAATATTATATAATATATATATATATATAAATATATATATATATATATATATATATATATATATATATATATACATATATATATATATAAATATATATATATATATATATATATATATATATATATATATATATATATATATATATATATATATATATATATATATATATATATATATATATATATATATATATATATATATATATATATATATATATATATATATATATATATATATATATATATATATATATATATATATATATATATATATATATATATATATATATATATATATATATATATATATATATATAATATATATATATATATATATATATATATACATATATATACACACACATATATATATATATATATATATATATATATATATATATATATATATATATATATATATATATATATATATATATATATATATATATATATATATATATATATATATATATATACATGTAATATCATTTTCGCAAGAATAAATAAAAATATTAATTTTAAATTTAAATGGATTATTTTAATCCACCCTCCCGTTCTGTGGTTCCGCATCGACTTATGTAATAACTAGATTTTTTTTGTCTAAATATTTCTATTTCAATTTATATAGTAGACAAGAACATTCGGCTTCGTTTTCCCGTATACACCGTTATTTTTGTACCCACAAACAAACCATGTTGTTACACAAACCCGTACTAGTACGTGATCCTCGCTCAAGTAACAATGGTCTGAAAACGTACTAGTACGTGTATTGCACTCAAGTATCAATCGTCAGTATACGTACTAGTACGTGTCCCGAGCTAAACTATGAATATTCAGAAAACGAACTAATACATGTCCCTCATATAGTGTGTTAATTATTAAAAATAATAGAAATGTAATATTTTAGTAACAGATCTTACATAAAAATAGTAAACGAACTGTATGTAAAAATCAAAGTAATATTAAATATTAGAGTAGTCTATTTTAGTTAAAATCCTATTTTTGTCATTATTCATAACAGAAGGACCATTAATGATTGAAAATTATTTTTTAAATAAAACTTTTAAGGATCAAATGAATTTTTTTATTAAAAAATAAATTTAAAAATTAAAATTTTATCTAAAATTTATAAATTGAAACGATGATATTTATCTTAAAATTTATTGTTAATAATTAAACAGATTGATGTTGTCTATCACATATATTCTTAGTAAAGATATGTTTTATCTGTCAAATAATTCTGATATTATTAACTGGAAGTAGATGACAATCTACGTAAACAATAATACACTTCTGATGCAACAAAGCCATTTAAATCATACAATTAAATCATCAATTTTGATGCAACAAAACCAAGTAAATTATCACCTAATGTTAAGCCTAAACAAAAATTTTACAGTTTTAGAGATTTGTACTTTTAATATTACAACATTCTTCATTTCTGAATTTTAATTAAGTTTTCTAACTTCTAAATTAGAAAGTTAAAAATTTCGATTCAATGGTTTAATAGATTTTTAATGAAGCATTCGCGTGAGCATTTCCTGGTAAAATGGTTGTTGGAAATACTAAGTAAAAAAGTAATGAATAAATACTACTAATTACCTATTCCTTATTAGCAAGTAATACAAAAAACACAACATTTAAAAAGCAGTGTAAGCTAAAAATTCTTTCATTTTATTAATGAATCATTATAAAAGTTAAAAAAAAACAAAGGTAAAGGATATTATTTAATAGAAACAAAATATTCTTTTGAATCGTATGCAAAGAAAATTGTAAATTTAAAAAGATTAAAGAATTTCAGAACTTTTAGTTTATTTAATTACATTTCTTTAGAATGTTGTATGTGGTTATAAATATATTTAAAACTGGTTAAGGACAAAAAAATGACGTATTAATTACTTTTATACTTATTAGCTATCAGTTTAGTAAATATAAGATTTATTGAGAGTTTTTAAGTTATGTGCTGTTTATATATTCATTTTACATTTATTTATATATTCATTTACATTATTTTTTCTTTTTATATATTCATTACATTATTATATATGGGATACCTTGTAAAGACTTTAAAATACAATAATTCAGCTTGATCTTAAAAAACAAATTCAACAATTTTTAATGTCAAAGAATTTGTTAAGGGTAAGCACTAAAATATTGTTACCGTATGGTAATTTTAAGCTAAATGTTTATTGTGTTAATTTTTGTTTTATTTTTGGACCAATTATTTTAATTCCATATGATCTTTAATAAATTTAGAATTAAACTACTCAGAAAGTTATTGCTTTTTTTGCTACACATTATGAAATGGTACTTAAGTCATACAAGTCAGATCACTAAATCAACAAACAAGAAACATAAAAGTATAAAATTAACTAAAATTATATTACAAAATACCCTTAAGAGGAACAAATAAAGCATTTTAAAACAAGAATAAAATTCAAGAATAAAAATTTAAAAAGCTTAAAGTAGAATTGAAGACCGTGTAATCAAGACATAAGATTAATGGTCTCCCAATAAATATTAATGCATCACTATACTGCAGTAGTTAAAGTTTAGTGTCTATTAGATAATTATGTGAGATCTATTCCTTTTTTCATTGTTACATAAATTACACATGCTACATTTCATTATCATTATTTTGACCAGTTGTTCCTCCAAACATTTTCATACTGTTACATATTACCAATTAGTACTTAATCCATGCAATTCATATCACTAAACCAAAGAACAAGAAAAATAAATATATAAAATTAGTTAAAACTATACTAGGAAATACCTTTAAAAGGAAAAATAAAATAATTGAAAACAACAATTAAATTCAAGATTAAATATTTAAAAAGAGATGCCTAGTCCTAAAATAAATAAATTCAATATAAATGCATCACTATTCTGTAGTACTTAATGTGGACATGCTATATTTTACTATCATTGTTTTGACCCGTTGTTCATCCAAACTTTTACATATTGTTACATATTACCAATTGGTATTTAATCCCTACAATTCAGATCACTAAACCAAAAAACAAGAAAAATAAAAATATAAAATTAATTAAAACTATACTGGGAAATGCCTTTAAAAGAAACAAATATAATATTTAAAAACAAAAATAAAATTGAAGAATAAATAAATAAAATGTGATGTCTTGTCTTCCAATAAATTTTACATACATCAATATTCTGTAGTAGTTAAAGATTAGTTGCTATTAGATAATGAAGTGAGCTATATTCCTTTTTTTATTTAGTACTTGAAGCACACGTGCTACATTTCACTATCTTTATTTTGGCCAATTGTTCATCCAAACATTTACATATTGTTACATATTACTAATTGGTACTTAATGCATACAAATCTTATCACTTAACCAACAAGCCAGGTAAATAAAAATAAAAAAAATTAATTAAAACTATAATAGGAAATACCTTTAAAAAGAACAAATAAAAGATTATAAAAGAAGAATAAAATTCAAGAATAAAAATTTAAAAAGCTATGTCTAATCCTAAAATAAATAAATTCAATATAAATACATCAGTATTGTAGTAGTTAAAGTTTAGTTTCTATTAGACAATTAAATAAGCTCTATTCCATTTTTCATCATTATTACTTGAAGTACACATACTATATTTCACTATTATTATTTCGGCCCTTTGTTCATCCAAAGATTTATATATTGTTACATATTACCAATTGGTACTTTATCCATACAATTCTGATCACTAAACCAACAAACAAGAAAAATAAGAATATAAAATTAATTTAAACTATACTAGGAAATGCCTTTAAAAGAAACAAATATAATATTTGAAAACAACAATAAAATTGAAGAATAAATAAATAAAATGCCACATATTGTCTTCAAATAAATGATACATACATCAATATTCTGTAATAGTTAAAGTTTAGTTTATATTAGACAATCACGTGAACTCTATTTCTTTTTTCATTATTATTTGAATCACACATGCAACATTTCACTATCATTATTTTGTCTATTTGTTCAACTAAACATTTACATATTGTTACATATTACCAATTAGTACTTAATCCTAAAAATTCAGATCACTAAACCAACAAACAAGAAAAATAAAACTATAAAATTAATTAATACTATACTAGGAAATACCTTTAAAAGAAACAAATAAAATATTTGAAAACAACAATTAAATTCAATAATAAATATGTAAAAAACGGTGTCTGGTCCTCCAATAAATAGTAAATACATCACTATTCTGCAGTAATTAAAGTTTAGTGTCTATTAAACATTTATGTCAGCTCTATTCCCTTTTTCATTATTACTTAAAGTACGCATGCTACATTTCACTATAATTTCTTTCGCCTGTTGTTCATCCAAACATTTATACATTGTTACATATTACCAATTGGTACTTAATCCATACAATTCTGATCACTAAACCAACAAACAAGAAAAATAAAAATATAAAATTTAAACTATACTAGGAAATACTTTTAAAAGGAACAAATAAAATATTCGAAAACAGCAATTAAACTCAAGAATAAATATTTAAAAAGCGATGTCTGGTCCTGCATTAAATAAATCCAATGTAAATACATCACTATTCTGTATTAGTTAAAGTTTAGTTTGTATTAGACAATTGGTGACCTCTATTCCTTTTTTCATAATTATTGTTTGAATTAAACATGCTACGTTTCACTGCATTTATATTGGTCAGTTGATCATTGACACATTAATATCCAGTTCGGACTTTAAATTTGACCAATGCTTCTTTACGTGTTTTATTACTATATTATGAGCCATGGTTTGTAAATGTTTTGCAACAAATTCACAAAGTTAACAAATGTTTACTTTAGTTACGAAAATTACTTTTGCATCAATTAAATAGCTTTTCAACTTTGCTTTAACTGGACATCGTATAACCGCCTGAAAATGGTCAATTGCACGGGACTATGAGGTAATCTACAATCAATATTTATGCAATGAAAGGACTGTAATTTAAATATATTATAATTGGGACTTTTTGGCAAATGTTAGACTTAATAAAGTTTAATTCAAATATTCTTACAAGATAGATTATAGATTTTAAAATAAGATATTAATTCTATAAGATAGATAAATACATAGAATATATAGATAATTAATTATATAGATAGATAGATATCTATATAGATAATTCTATAAGATATTAATTATAATTCTATTTTTTTATCCACTACTATAGATAACAAATGTATAAAAGTGTTAAATAAAATCGTATTCTGCAGATTGTTAACAAATATGATAGTTTTATAACAACATACAATTCCAGTTATTAATTTGTATCTGCAGAATATTGCCCGGAATCCTCAGCGTAATGTTGCTTAATTTCATGACTTTCTGTACCACATGGGTCAATTTTTAGAATGTTATGAATATGCATGCGTCTATGTCCTTACTGTGAAAATTTATTTTCAAATATATTTAAAAAAATTATTTATTATTACATAACCAATGTTAACCTTGTTTTCTTTGGTGTATAGAATAGACGTACAATGTAGCAGAACTCCAAGATCGATATCTATATAGATAGATAATATTCTTTTATCTAGATAGATAGAATATAGATAGATTGAATTCTATTAGATATATTATAGAATTTATAAAATTCTATAAATTTGTCTACGTTATTTTATCAAAAATGATGCTAAAGTTACCTAAAACAACTGCCAAATCTTCATAATTACGACATCATAATTTATTTCTGCAATATGACTGTTTATTCTAGGCATTTTTTTATGAACAAAATGAAATTTTTGAAATATAATTCATTTGATGGGAATTATACTTTTTCACCAAATGATTAATCTAAGAAAATCTTTAGAACATCTTCTAGTTAGATTAAGAGAGATAATTGATTTAGCTTTCCTATAACAATATTTTTATTTAGAGGAAATCATTTTATAATATTAGAAAATATATAGTAAAACTATTATACAAACATAATTAGTTTCGTAACTAAAGCAGCTTTCTAAGTAACTAGTACACAATCATGTTTTGTTGCATCATACAAAAGAGATTATAGTGTACATAAGTAAATATTAAAAATTTTATTTTAAAAGTCTCAGAAAAATGTTACAATACCTGATTTTATAACTTCATTAATAAAGCAATTAATTTTTTTTTTCTAGAAGATTTCTCTGAACTGTTATATTATGTAAATTTAGAATTTTCAAGACTCTGCAAAAGAAAATTGTTATATGTATCTAATACCCATAATTGCTACAATATAAAGCACTAATTGTTTAAGAAAAACGATATAAAGGTAGTAAATTATGAAATTGAATATGTATTTGAATAAGTATTAATAAATTGGAAAATGATCTAAAAATATAATTTTTTAAAACATTTTAATGTCATTTTAAGCAATTGCAAAAAGGTATCATGAACATTTAATGCATTTATAAGGTTAAACTATTAAATTATATTAAGAAAATAGTAACTTAAGATAAATATGCTAATATCACTAAAACTACTACCTTATATTATGTAACATTTATGATATTACATAATTTAATTGAAATACTTAATTGTTTTAGGGCGAGTAAAATTTATTAATTATAAATGAATACAAAAATTTTAGAATAAAAAAGGCATTCATTTTGGGAAGAATAATAATATTACGGAGATGCAATATCTTTTGTATAAAAAATATCAAAAATGTATTTTTGTGTAGTACTATTCTATATGTCTTCTATCTCACACATTTCTTTAGAAACGCTTTCTTTAAAAAACAATTTTTTAAGTGAATAAGTATAATAAAAAACTATTTTGTGTAAGTCTGCTTGAGATTTTCTACCTGCCCTATTTCTTGTAGTATGAATTTTTAATTCCTAGAATACATTTGACTAACATTTGACATACATTTTTCAAAACAAATAGTATATAAATATGCCTTAGTTTTTTTAGACTGTAGAGTTCCATTATTCAAACACCATCTGGGAATATATATAAAAATTAGATGAACTGACAGACGTTGCCCTGTTTTAACGCTGTAAATCCTAGAATTGTAAAATGTTTTTAAATAAATTGTAAATTGTATCTTTTTTATGGAAAAGTAAGGAAAAAATTGTTTTAAAAACACTTTATTCCCCCGCGCATTCAATCATCACATACTTAATTAGATTAAATTAAAATTCCCACATCACCTATACGGGGATTTGATAATGGGACTTACCGTACTGAAGCCCGTTACGCTGACTACTGCGCCACAGATACATTGGTAGTTAATGGTTTCAAGCGGAATTATAATAATATCAATAAAATCGCAATTCTAGAATTTTAATAAAAAAACTGTTTCTATCGGATCAAATTGACAATCTAAACCTTTCTCGAATAACTTAATTACATATAAAATATTTCATCAAAATCATTCCAACATCGTTCATCAAAATCATTCTATTACAAACAAACGGATAGAAGACTTTTATATATAAACACATATCGTATAAATTACTGAAAAAATGTTTATTTTATTTTATTTCATACTTTTACATTTATTAAATATATAAGTATAGAATCAATGCTTTGACTGAGTTGAAAAAAAGTGGAAATGTATGGGAAATATTACATATAAAACTAAAAAGTATTTATTGTTATTGCACTTTCATTTTAAAGTAATACATTATAGACAATTTACATTAAATTGCTTCTGCATAATTTATAAGACATTAATTTTCTACAAATATATGGCTTGCTATACCGAGAATACTATTAAATAATAAAAAAATACCCTAATTCAGAAAAAAAAACTTGAATCTATATACCTGTAAAATATATTTGAGATATGTTGCTTTAAAACATTATTTCAAACAGAAATCTAATTATTATTTAAATACTTAGCTAGAATAATAATTTTACGATCAGTATATCAATTTTATAGTAGTGTAAATCATAAATGCTTTTAATTCTCTAATCCTGAAGAGTGTTTAGTTTTTTTTGATGCACAGATAAATTAAAAACTTTTAAAACTTCATTTAATAATAAGCTGTTTAAACTAATTTATAATATAATGTAAAAGCGAATTATATTTTTATTTTATAATTTATAATTGTATTAACACAAACTATATAGTTTATTTTATAGTATAATATACGTTAATTTTAAATTTTGTGATTCCTCATATTTTATTCTTTTTTAATTTAAAATGTCAAACTTTTGTTTCAATTTCATATAAAAGTGGGCCTTACATACATATTTAAAAAAATAATGATAAACGTTCATTTTATTTTAAGTTTAAAATTAAAATACATTTTAATTTTTTTAATGTTAAAATGTAATATAGCATTGCAGTTTAAATTTTTAGAATAAAAAAGTCATTAGCTACAATTTCACTTAAATATTTATTTTCTATTAAATATATTGTAAAGGTTATATTGTAATAAGTTATATTGTTAATTATTTTTTTTTCTCATTTAAATGTTTTTCTTTCAATGAAATTTATTTACTTCATTTGACAAAACAAAATAATATTTTTTAAGCTTAAAGCTTTTGGTATTTATTACTTTGTTAAAACTACTTTTTTATGGATTATAAAAAGACTGCTACAGTGAAGAATTTAAAAAACAAAACGTACAAAGTCCTCTTAAATAACCAATCATTCTTAAATACTTATGTCACTGAGTACATTGAGTGTAAAATTCACTTAAATTTATTTTTAGAAGTTTATACTAATTTAAGAAATGTCAATGTATGTTTCAACATTTACTTGTAATACTTTGTAAGTAACCATAAGTAAATCGTATTTTAAACATTTAATAGTTTATGTAAACAAATTTCAATTTATTCTTAATAAAACTATTCACAATATATCCTATAAGGAAAAGGAATATAATACAACTTTCCCGAAAAAGGCCAAGAAACATCTTTATGACTTTTTTATCTGTTGCTTCACGGAAAGTAGGTCATAATAGATTTTGAAGATATATATCTGTTGAATGCAAGGTGAAGTATCGATTGAGCTGTTTTCGATTTTATAAAAAGAATTATACAGAAAATATATTTATATTTTAAATCCTTTAAATAATAAAATGCTAAAAGAAAAACTATATTTAAGTAAGACTGTATTTTAGTTAATATAAAGTATGGATTAATTTCTAATTTATAACTAGCTGATGAATATTTAAGGATAGAGCACAATTATAAATGTTGAAAACGTAGCTTTTTGCTATATAAAATAAACAACATTCTTAGAATATCAAAAATACCTTTATCAAATTGAAAGCGATATGTGTCAAAGCCAATTTTGGAGTTTTTTTTACTGTATTTGTGTGTGAAATAATCAGTATTTACAAACTTTTAGATTTTAAATCATTAAAACATAGTAAAATGTGTATTACAAGAAAAGATCTTTTTTTAACAAAACTGTATTTCTTTGATGAAGCACAGTGTTGGGTATATATTTATATCATATATATTTTATATAGTTATATTTATATATATATATAATATCTATATTTATTTATATATATATAATATATATATATATATTTGTTATATATATATGTATAATATTGTATTATATTAAAATATATATTAATATATATATATATATTTTATGTATCATAATATATATTGTAAAATATTATATATATATATATATAATATATATATATATATTTATAAATATATATATATATTTTTAATTATATATATTTATATGTATATATATATATATATATATATAAATATATATATTTTATATATAATATATGTATATTTTAATATATATGTAAAATATATATATATATAATATATAATATATAATATGTTATATTATTTTTATTTTATTTTATAATATATATATATATATATATTTTTATTAATAAATGATATATATATATTATATGTATAAAAAAATTATATATTAATATAATATATATTTTGATGAAGCACAGTGGTGTTGGCGTAGCTCTTCGCGCTCCCAATGCACAGGTCCGAGGTTCGATCCCCGGAGTGGGCAAGGTTGACTCAGCCTTTCATACCATAAGTGGGTAGATAAACTGAGCATTAATCATACTTGGGAACAAAACTCTCGGGGTTCTGCGTAAGGTTGACCAAGTAACCGGAACATATACTTCGCACCCCGGGGCACTTGTTCTCGGAAACGGAGATTGCCACCGTAGGCCCTGGTCCCCTAAAGGCTGTTAAGTCTAGGAGTAATATTTCTATGATTAATACATATAATTCTTAAATAAGAATAGTTATTATTTTATGCTGCTGACAAACCTAAACATATTGTCTTTTACAAAAGCGATATTATTTATTTTATACTAAACTGAAACATTTCATAAATTTCAGCCTAGATTATTAAAGTCATATTTAAAGTAAATTTAAATAAAAAATAATATTTTTCGTATATGTGTCCAATATATCATAAAAATGTAAATTTGACTAGAAGACTAAACAAATAGCATTCATTTAAACCATTATTTCTTATTATTTAAATAATTGTACATATAGTACTTTAAGAATTGCTTTGTTTATGGTATTTATTTTGATAATCAATTAAAATTAATTAACACACATTTTTAGAGTCATTGTTGCTGACAATTTTAAAAACAAATGGTTTATTCATAACTAATATGTAAATTTCCAGACGAACTGAATCGTAGAGAAAGGTTTATGATAATTTGATACTTACGTCATATATTTTACAAAGATAAAATCAATATACTCAAATTTTACTAATATTACATTTTATTAACAGTTTTATTCCCTTACAGAAATGCGGAATTGTCTGCAATTCCTACGACAATTGACGGAAATTTCATTGTCAATTAATGCATGCAGCTTTCTGCCACTGAAATATATATACAAATCATTTAATCAGATTCAAAATAAACAAATTGCGATAAATAAATTTTTCAAACACATTTGACCTGTCGTAAGCATATAAAAATGTTTGAGATTATTGCAGATCTTTAAAAATGGTTTTAATTTGTACTTAAGTTTTAAAAATATGCAGTCATATATATACAAAGACACATTCGTTATTCTAAGTACAGTTTATTTTGTATCTATTTACATTTTTTAAAGAGAGAAAAAAATATGATGTTGTATATTTAAATAAATATATTACAATTATTAAAATATTTAGTTAAAATGCATGACAAAACTGTTTAATTTCATTTCTAACGATGTAATATCATTTCCACCCACATTATGATTATACTATTACAGGAAGATTGCAATATTTCAAATTAATTTTGAATGTAGCATACTTATGGTAATCCCAATATTAAAAAACTGATTAAATGTGCTATTACTTCATATTCTAGTAATAACATTTGCCATTTTCAAGAACGTTTACCATGAATTGTTCTCATTAGATGAGTATTAGGGATTTCCAGTGAGAACCATAATGATATTAAATTCTGTATTAATAGTCCTTGAAATTCGTATCGTCATGCAATTTCTCACCACCATTATTACAGACTGGAACATATTAAGTACAAGTACAAGTTAATTAATCATACTTACTAACCTATGATCTTCACAAGTAAATCCCTTATTTAATTGCAGATAAATCCCATTATATTTATTGAAATAAAAATCATTCACTTAAACGAAATGAGTACGACGAAAGAAAAAAAAAATTATCAAATAAACATTTATAGTAAATTTTATTATTTTTATTAATATATACATGAAAACATAAAATGTAAATGATACATTTGCATTCACTTGTCCACAAATGTTTCATATACGCTTAAAAATTAATGCACTTTTGTATTCTGTATGAGAAGCCATAATTATGATTTATTCGAGTTACAAATTTAGTTTCGTTACACAAAGTAATATTGTTTTCTGTATATATCTCAACTACTGCCATCATGCGGCTACTCATAGCGTTTGTATTAATTGTTTAGATAGATTTTTATTTACAAACAGACACAAATATATATATATATATATATATATATATATATATATATATATATATATATATATATATATATATATATATATATATATATATATATATATATATATATATATATATATATATATATATATATATATATATATATATATATATATATATATATATATATATATATATATTATATATATAGATATATATATATATATATATATATAGTATATAATATTATATATATATATATATATACAGTGTGTCCCAAAACGACCGCATAAACTGTACAGAGCTAGATTCTAATTTCGGAGGACATAAAAACTGCTCAAAGAAGCGGTCCTGCACGATCCATAGTTTAATAGAAAATACGAAAAACATCATATGACGTCAATTCTGGTGCGAGAAAAAAACACTTTATTGAATATATCAACAGAAGTATATGCACGGGCGTACTCCCTTACAGTTCGTAAGGCATTTCCATTACATCGGCCGTACATTAGGTACATGTCGCAGTAGTCAGGAACGGAATACATGGCCACCATACGAAAACTACATGTAGCTGCAAGCTGCAGCCTTTTAAGTACCAGTTAAACGGCGCATTAAAGTCATCCTATGGTGCGCGCGTTTGCATGATACGTTATACACGGCGAATGTTTTAAACATTACCGTCTGTAAAGATATATATTTATATATATATATATATATATATATATATATATATATATATATATATATATATATATATATATATATATATATATATATATATATATATATATATATATATATATATATATATATATATATATATATATATATATATATATATATATATATATATATATATATATATATATATATATATATATATATATATATATATATGTGTGTGTGTGTGTGTGTGTGTGTGTGTCTGTGTGTGTCCATATATACTCAAGAGACAAAGCATTATAATCACCCTTACATTTTGAAATTAATTCGCCTGGATGACGTGGAAGGCACGTGATCATGTGGAAGTGGTATTTAAATGCTGCTAGAGAGTCTAACAAATCATTCATTCACTTACTTCTGTGTGTGATAGGAAAGGCTGTGGATCTAAGCGATTTTCATTGAGGGCAGATTGTAATGTTACAAAAGCTCTTAACAAGTATTTCCGAAACTGCACGACTCGTGGGTATTCGCTATCTACACTTTTTCGTATTTATGCAAAGTGGAAGAATGACGGTGAAACCAGCAGTAAACGACATGGTGTTGGACGTCTACACTCTATCAAAGAAAAAGGTCGTTAGAGACTATCTCGCATTGTGAAGCAAACCTGGAGACAGACAGTGACTCAGCTGACAACCCAATGCGATGCAGGGCAAAGTAGAATAGTATCGGAACACACTTTTCAGCCGACACTTTTGGATATGGGGATAAGAAGCAAACGTCCCACTCGTGTGCCTTTGCTGATCAAGCGTCATCGAAACTGCCACTACGCTAGACCTGGAAATATTACGACTGTCCATGGATCAGTGAGAGAGAGTTGCCTTTTCAGATGAATCATGGTTTGTTATTCATAACGCCGATGGTCGTGTCAGGATACACCGTCTTCCAGGCGAACATTTGATCCCTCAATGTACAGTAGGACATGCACAGGCATTATTATGCTTTCGGGGACGTTCTCTCGGACGTCTCTGGGACCCGTGGTTGTAGTAGAGTAGACCACAAATGCTACAGGTCACCTGAATATCATTTCGAACCACTTGTACTTTTACATATCCTGTTTTTCCAGCTCTAAAGTGAATGATTCCAACGGGACAACACCCCGTTTCAACACCTGGCTAAAATTGTTTTGAGGTGGTTCCAGAAACATGGTGTTGAATTCTAGTTAATGTCCTGACTACCTAACTCACCGGATCTCAGTCTGATAGAACACATCTGAGATGTCATGGGACTGCATCTCAGAGTTCAAAGACCACCAATTCGCATTTCGGAATTTCGTAACCTTTCCTTAAAAATCTAGTACAATCTGTCTCCGGCCATCTACCAAGGACTTGTGGCTTTCATGCCTAGGCGGATTGAAGCTCTGCTGCGCGCCGAAATTGAGTCAGCTCGTTATTGACAGGTTATTATTGGTCATAATGCTTTGTCTCTTGAGTGTATAAATGTGTGTATATATATATATATATATGTATATATATATATGTATATATATATATATATATATATATATATATATATATATATATATATATATATATATATATATATATATATATATATATGTATGTATGTATGTATATATGTATATACGTAGATACATATATACCTACATACATACTTTTGTCGTTCTAAAATTTTTCGAAATTTAAATATTTCTTTTGCTTTATACTAGAGAGTGATGAATGGGGATATTGAAAATGATCTCTGTAAATAACAGATTTGTTGTTTAGTTATCAAACAGGTACTTTATAAATGCTTATTCAATAATTCAAAAGAAGTGTCACAACTGCATGTGGATACCCTAGTAACTATGTGAGACATTCTTGTAGACAGACATAGTTAATATCGGTTGCATTGAAAGTTTTCCTTACATAGTCTATTGATTACAATCTACAAATGAAGAGGCATAGATTGATGGTAACGCCTACGAAATATAAATTTGCTACATAATGCGGCTTATTGGCTTTCAGTTATTCGAGATAAGTACTTCCCTACTGGATTCCGAAAATATTTAAAGTTTTTTTTTTTACTATTATATCAAATTGTACAAAGTTTTACCGACAAAAATCAATTTTTAGCATCTTTAAGTTTCAGTTACTGTTTTCCTGTACATACGCAGAAAGGCAAAAAATATTCAAAATAAAATAAAACATGGCCCATATAGTATTTCCAATGAAACTTGAAGATCAAAAATTTGGAATAATAAAATCTATCTTATACTTACTACAAGCAGTTAAAAATTATTCATAACTGTGTGGAACGAGAACAAATTCAAAGAAATATATAAAGTACATCATGTATTCTCGTTGAAAGGCAACAAACTGTTCATCAATAATTCATGTATGTACCTGAAACAATGCCAGTTTTTTTTAAGAAAACCGACATGTACATTACATAGTATAATAATTTAGAAAAATAAAATAAGTAGACAAAATGTACTGTTACGAAATTTGGATATTGTAATATTAAAAGTATTGTGTTAAATATATTTTAAGTTAATACATGCGTAACATCTTTAAAAAAAGAAAACTCATCTTAAATGTTGAACAAAATTCAGCGAAGTTCGAATGGAAACTACGACAAATAATAGTCACTTTTTAGACTCATTCTGTCTTTGTCAACACTCGAATGACTGTCTCTGTCTTTTCGACACAATTTGTTCTCATTTCCTCATTATTACAGGCAAATATTTTAGTGACTTTTAATCATTTTTCATGGTCAATACACAGAAAACGTTTTGTACTTCTAGGTTATTTAGAAGACATTTTATTATTAAATATACCTAGAACGTCCGTTGATGTCGTTTCGACACCAAGGTAATTTATCATTATATAGAGCTGTCGTTCAACAAAAGATAGTTCACTTAGTAGATAGCATTAGTAGAACAAACTTCACAAAATACTATCGCCTATTTAACCTTGAATGCAGTGTTGAGCTCACAGCGGAAATGAAAGAATTATACTAAAATGTTTGTGTCTAAGGGTTTGGTTATATAGACTTTGTTTATCTGCTAATAAAAAATTTCGTTCGATTTTCGAACCTTGTGCAAGGCAGGCACCCTGAAGTGATGACTCGTAGAAGGGTCTAAGAAGCCATGATGAAATTTCTAATTTTATTTAGAAAGTATTCTCAGAAAGGATGAAATAGTGGTGAGATGTCTTGTTGTAATTTAGCTTATTAACAGGAAAAATGGAATACCTCATCTATTGAAAATGACGTATATACAAAACAATATTCATTAAATCGATAAAAAAAATTAAAAAATTTCCATTCTGCATATTTAAGAAAGTTCTAAGAAGCCATGATGAAATTGCTAAATTTGTACAAGAGCTTTTTGAGAATGGATGAAACATTAGTGAGCTGCCTTGTTTTAATTTAGATTATTTACTAGAAAAATTTAATACCTCATATATTACAAATGTGATATATACTAAACAATATACATTAAAACGATAAAAAATTATTAAAAATTTGCATTAGGTTTACGAAACTTGTGCAAGTCTAAGAAAGTTCTATGAAGATCTGATGAAATTGTTAATTTTTTTCGATAGATTTCTGAGAATGGCTGAAATATTCGTGAGGTATCTTGTTCTAATTTAAATTATGTAATAAAACATAGAATGCCTCATCAAAATGACGTATGTAGAAAACAATATTCATTAAAACCATAAAAATATTATTCAAAAAATTGCATTCTCACAAAAATTATGATTTTACTTATAATACTAATATTTATGAATAGTATTGTTTTATATGTTTTTAAAATATTAAGTAATTTTTTTTTGTTACAGCTAATTATGATATTATGGGTCATAATATACGATAATTTTATGAAATAATATTAAAAAGTTCGCGCTAACTAAAACCTAAACCGCGCTAAACAATAGTCCTGCAATTATTTAGTTATTGCAAGTATTTTATATATTTTATATTACCATGTCGACACGATACTGGTAAACGTTTAAGGGTAATTGCAATCCCAAACGTTCTACGGTTAAACAGTTATTTATTTTTATTTTCATTGATTTGTTTATTTATTTTTGAAAGACGTAAAATGTCCACTTACAGATTGAAATACTTGGTTTTATTTAACACAAATACCAAACAGACTTATAAAATAATAAAACGATTTATAAATGATTTTAAATAAGAATTTTATAATAATATTTTTTATTGATTTTATTGACTTTAAAAATATGTTTTTACCTTTCGGGTAAAGTGTTTATAAATTGTTTTCTAATATTTAATATTTCAGTAATACAAATGCAATTAATCTTATTTGTTGATATCAATTGCATAATTTTAAAGAATTAGTAAAATATCATTTATATAAGCGTAAAACTTTATGGTTTCTATAACACAAATAACATATGGATTTCAGTAACGCATAGATAATTATCAGTAAACGAAATATAAAACTATTAATAAGCGGTAGTACTTACTAATGCACGATTTTTTTCAAATAAATAAGGTAATAGGGCACATATAAAATAAAAATCACAGAATTACAGAATAAAAGTATGACACTATGTTAACACTAAACCAGAATTCAAACACTTTGTGATTATGCAATTAAAATATTTTTCATTTAATTAAAAATATCTTCTAAATGCAACTACATCAAGAGGTATTTTCAATTAAATAATCTTGTAAATATTTCTTTTAAAAGTACGCTTACATGATTAACAGTGATAAATGAATATAGAAATATAATTTACGCACGTGAAATTAATTACCTGTTACAAACATCAAAGAAGTCATCAATCTTTGAAAACTTTGTAAATAAGTAAATTTTTCATTTGATAAGTAAAAATCTCTCACGTCTCGAACATATGTTACACTTAATAGGATTCCACCTTCATTTCGAAATATTTTTCGAAGCCCTCATTAAAGACGTGTTTGAAAAAGTTTCTAATTAACAATTTGAATGATAAAGTCTGAAGTGAACTAATCGTTGTCTAAGTGTAAGCGGCAACCTAAAAATTTTGAAATTTACGTCATACTGAATGTCATATATAATTTAATACTAATTTATTTGTTAGGAGAAAAGGTGAATAATGATGGTTATTTTAAATTACGTTATTTAATTTGGTCTATATACTACAAATTATTGATATGAATATTTTCTCGCTGTAAAAATAGAAAAGTTATATAAAATTGCTGTCTGGAAATTGTCAGTGTTTAAAGAGTTGGGTAAAATTGGTAGTGGGATAAAATAGGTATTTTTTATAATTTAGTTAAAAGACACATCATAACATTTAAAAATTATATTTTAGATCTGTAGTATATTTTTACCCATTTGTTGGCAACGTCTATTCTCGTTAAGGAGTTTTATATTTTGAAATTAATTGCCTTGCTTGCAAGTCAGGGATACATTCGTCTTTACTAAAGTCTTAAAAACCTACAAAAAAGTTATATTTTATTACTTTTATAGTCAATATTGTTTCAATAATCAACTACAAGGGCTTCTCAACAACAGTATTTCAAAAACAGGCAAGAAATATTTTAAAAATTTTATGTTTATTGATTATTTATATATGATGTGGGAAAATGAGTATTGCTTAGGCTTAACAGTTTAATATTAAAGTTCTAAATGTTCAGGTATTATGATTCTAACTTGCCTTTCAATTTTAGTGTAAATAATATCAAATAGTAATTTTTTAAATGTTTTTAGTGTAGTATAGATTATTTTAATATAATAATAGTAAAATTGAGCATGTAAGCCTAATAATATATGTCTTAACATGTTTGTTTTGTAAGTCTACTGCTAGAAATTTTCTTCTACATTTCACTGTGTATAAAACTGTAAATTTATATGGAACTTGGACCAAGGGTGGACCAACAAACAGATGTAACTTAATATGGGACCTGCCTGAACCTAACTGCAATGGTTGCTTCGCACCGTCTCCGCATACTCAGAACCAGCTGGTCCAACGTTTCTTGCTGTAGGAATGCCCATTCTGGAATCAGCATCTGTTTAAGTTGTTGGGTGTTCTCCGGAGGGCGTGCTACAATACCTTTCCCCATAGAATACAATATACGTTCCATGGGATTTAAATCAGGGGAGTTCGCTGGCCAATCAATTCAAGTGATATCTTCACTTTCAGTAGCTCCTTAACATAAAGAGTCCAATGTCGTCGAAAAAAACCCACCTGTTCCTTAAATTTTGCTCACCATTGTATTTGTATTGATAAAATTTTGAAAGGTTATTAAGTATAAATCAAAGAAGGTTATATAGAAGGATGATATACATTACAAGTCAAGATTATTTTTTCTCATGTCTATAATTTATCTTCACAAATACATTGATTCTGTTTCAGTGGGCCGAACTATGGCCGATTGGTTAGGGTGCTAGCGTTCGATATCGGAGTTCTTGGGTTCGAATCCCACTGTGGCATGGATGTTCGTAGCCATTTGGAATCGCCTTTAAGCAGTATGTCCCGGTCTCATTAGCCCTTGTGTTGCAAAAAGTAGACCATAGCTCTCCAAACCAAACCAAATCTGTTTCAGTGGTCTAAGAGAAATTATTTCAATGAATTATTGATTGATATAACACTCTCTATATAAGAGAAATCTGGGAATGCATTGATATACTTCTATATAACCGTTTCGCATAGCATAGCATCCGTAAATATTTAGAGAGTGAAATTTATCGGAAATCAAGATTAATTTTTGCGTCGTATTATATAATTATTTTCTCCCCGAATTAATTTTCTTTATATAATGGTCTCAGAAAAAATATTTTGATTTTACCAGTGAGACGACATAAAACACTTATATTCATATATTTATAAAAAGAGCATGCAAAAATGCATTTTAAAAAAGACTACCTCATGCCAGTATTTATTATATAGAAACAGAAAAACAGTTCACAAAATGACATGTCAATGGATAAATATGTGCTTAAATAACAAGAGATTATTATAGTTTCTAAAACAAGGCTCATTTAACCTAAATGGGTGTCAGTACAACTAAATAAACTTTGACAAATATTTCATATAATTAGATCTTTTGAAACCTAATGAACATACGTAAGTGTAGGCGTGACTACTGACTTGCCTTTAAGCATCTTTTAAAACAAATAATGCAAGTATCAGTACTAGAAAATATTACACATATTTTAAAATATTAAAAGAGGTTAAACTTCAGATATATTAGGTGATACATTATACACACACACATATATATGTATGTATGTATGTATGTATATATATATGTATATATATACATATATATATATATATATATATATATATATATATATATATATATATATATATATATATATATATTATATATATATATATATATATATATATGTGTGTGTGTGTGTGTGTGTGTGTGTGTAAACATGTAAATAAGGCAAGATAATATTCCCCTTTCAAAGATTTATTTTCATAATTTCGTAAGTGATATTAATCAAAGCAAAAGTCATCCTCTTTAATTATTATTCGTTTTTCGGCCAAATTTTCTGTTTTCTAATTGTTTTAAATGTTTTAGGTTTTAATAATAATTATTCTACTGTTTTCAGATTTACTTAGTTTCCTCTACATTTAAAAACTTCGATTAAGCTGATTTTCTTTAAATGAATAATCATTGATAATATTGCCAATACATATAACGTTAAAACCCTATCATTAAATGCAGTAATAAAATAAAATTTAATCAAACAATGTATTTCAATCTTGCTATTGTCGAGCTACAAACTGAAAGTGAGATTCGACTGAGGGGTAAATATAGTAAGGTATAGATATCTTTTCGGTAGTTAACTGGGTAAGAAAATTATTATATCTTAAGTATTTATGATCTAGAAAGAATTAGAAATTAACTGGAACTTGAAAAATAATTTTCACCACTTGCCTGCAAATTATATTTGAGAAAAAAATGTCAAAACTGGAATTTTTATCTCTTTAATTTTATTAATATCAGGAAAAAGTTAGAAATAGATTATTTATAAAATTTAAAATATTAAACGAAATAACTACTATATTTTATAATTTCACATATATGGGAACTGTTAATTCTTAACAATAGCTTTTTCTCAAATTACACCAAAATAAATCAAATGACAGCGTTTTGTGGGTAAATATAATAAACTAATACAGCAATATTATTATCTATGCATTCCATGTTCCTTAGATTCCTTTCCATTTCCCAAATCCTTTAATGTACTCGAGAGATAGTGACAAATGGCCTGAAACTGCCGAACGTTTATAGGGGACGTATACCTACCTACCTATTGGGAAAAGGACAAATTAAATATTATGCATTGTGCGAACTAATTTCAGAATTGAAATACTGTTTTTCTCTTTCCCGAACTGAGGTCGATCGCTCCAAGATTAGCAAATTTGAGTTGCCCAAATTGAGTTTGGGCGTCACATGCAAGGAGTCAAATATATTTATCATTGAAAACAACATATCATAAATTCGTAAAACTTACTAATATATATTCAATACAATTTTATAAAAATATGTGTCTGGTTTACACAGAATTTTATGAAATAAAATAATTAATAATCATTCTACACAACCAAATATAATTCGCAAAATTATCGATTTGTGTTATATATATATGGGTTTTCATTAATTCATTTGTTATGATGGTATATTTTAGCTACACTGGGACATGCAATCTGAGCTTTAGAGACATATAGAGACAAAAGTATACCAATTTATAAAAAAAAATAGCATAGGTTTTGAAAGATTAATTTAAAGAAACATGTAGTATATCTTCAGATATAAATTCTTTACTAAATCATCCTTTTTCACCAAAAAAGAGAACATTAAATTTTTAAATTAAAAAAACATTTAGAAATAATTTTTTACAAGTTATTTTAGTTTTCCATACCTTAAAAAATAATTCGCTCAATTATTTGAATTAGTTATTTCTTTTTCAAAACAACCGAATTTATACAACAAATGAAAAAAGAGAATTTAATTTTCAAGATAAATATAAAATATGTGCATTAGAATTTGGAGTAAAATATATGTTTTATTTTATAAAATCTTTTTAAAACGCATTTTTTATTTTAAAGATTAAATAATTACGGCTTACGGGTAAATAAAAATAAAAAAACACATTAGATTCACAGAATAAAAAAAAATTATAATCTATTTAATACAATAATAGTTGGTCTAATACAAAAAATATACAGATGACAGATACAAATTGCAGATCAAAAAACTATTTTGCAAGTGAGTATATTTTTATTTCTTTTACTTCGTCTAAATGGTTCGAATTTAAATGCATTTAAGTATATTGCTTCATAAAAAAACTAGACAAATTATATAAGGTCAATGATCTTGGAATGATTTTATTCTATACAGGCAATATCTTTTAATTTTACACTTAATAAACAATTTAATGTTGCAATGAGGACATTTTAACATGTAATGTATTACCAAATTTTATGTATTTAACTCGAGCTCTAAATTGTCTATGTAAAAATGGCCTGAAGTCACTTAAAATATACAATTTAGCAATAAATACCAAACTTTTATTTCCTTAGTTTGGTTTTAAATGGATTGTATTTAAATGTATTTAAATATGTTGCTTTATAATAAAAAAAAACAAAACTAATTCTATGAAGTTAATAATCTTGGAATGATTTTGTTCTATACATGAAATATCTTTTAATTTTTCATTCAATAAAAATATGATGTTACAAGGAGGACATTTTAACATGTAATGTATTGCCACATTTTATGTATTTAATTCGAGCTCTAAATTGTCTATGTAAAAATGTCCTGAGGTCACTTAAAATATACAGTTTAGCAATAAATTCCAAACTTTCATTTCCTTATTTTTGTTTTAAATGGATTGTATTTAAATGTACTTAAATATATTGCTTTATAATAAAAAAACTAAACTAAGTCTGTGAAATTAATAATCTTGGAATGATTTTGTTCTATACATGCAATATCTTATAATTTTTCATTCAATCAAAACTCTGATTTTGCAATGAGGACACTTTAACACGAATGGTATTATCACATTTTACGTATTAAACTGGAGCTATGGAAATGTTTTTGTAAAATATACAGTTCAGCAATAAATACGAAGCTTTTTTATTTATTTCTTTTGGTTGAAAATTGTTTGTATTTAAATGCATTTGAATATATTGCTTAATAAAAACTAAACTAATACTATAAATTTTATAATCGTGGAGCTATTTTATTCTTTACATGTAATATCTTTTAATTTCTCATTCAATCAAATCTCTGATTTTGCAATGAGGACACTTTAACACGAAAGGTATTATTACATTTTACGTATTAAACTGGAGCTATGGAAATGTTTTTATAAAATATACAGTTCATCAATAAATACCAAACTTTTTTTATTTACTTCCTTTGGTTGAAAATGGTTTGTATTTAAATGCATTTGAATATATTGCTTTATAAAAAACTAAACTAATACTATAAATTTAATAATCTTGGAACTATTTTATTCTATACAGGCAATATCTTTTAATTTTACATTCAATCAAAACTCTGATTTTGCAATGAGGATATTTTAATATGATATATATTACCACATTTTACGTATTTAATCGCGAGCTGTAAAAATGTCTTTATAAAAATGTCCCTAGGTCACTCAAAATACACATTTCAGAAATAAATACCAAACCTTCGTTTTTTCCTTTCTTTAGTTTCTAAATGGTTTATATTTAAATGCATTTAAATATATTGCTTTGTAAAAATCTAAAGTAACACTATAAATTTAATAATCTTGGAACTATTTTATTCTTTGCATGCAATATCTTTTAATTTTACATTAAATCAAAACTCTGATGTTGCAATGGGGTCATTTATCATGAAATGTAAATCAATTTACGTATTTAACGCGAGCTCTAAAAATATCTTTGTAAAAATGTCCTCAGTTTACTTAAAATATAGATTTCAGTAATAAATATCAAAATAGAAAAATCAGAACTGTAAATCATTTTACGTATTTAAAGCGAGCTCTAAAAATAGCTTTGTAAAAATGTAATCAGTTTACTTAAAATATACAGTTCAGTAATAAATATCAAAATAGAAAAATCAGAACGGTAAATCATTTTACGTATTTAAAGCGAGCTCTAAAAATAGCTTTGTAAAAATGTAATCAGTTTACTTAAAATATACAGTCCAGTAATAAATATCAAAATAGAAAAATCAGAACGGTAAATCATTTTACGTATTTAAAGCGAGCTCTAAAAATAGCTTTGTAAAAATGTAATCAGTTTACTTAAAATATAGATTTCAGTAATAAATATCAAAATAGAAAAATCAGAACTGTAAATCATTTTACGTATTTAAAGCGAGCTCTAAAAATAGCTTTGTAAAAATGTAATCAGTTTACTTAAAATATACAGTTCAGTAATAAATATCAAAATAGAAAAATCAGAACTGTAAATCATTTTACGTATTTAAAGCGAGCTCTAAAAATAGCTTTGTAAAAATGTAATCAGTTTACTTAAAATATACAGTCCAGTAATAAATATCAAAATAGAAAAATCAGAACTGTAAATCATTTTACGTATTTAACGCGAGCTCTAAAAATAGCTTTGTAAAATTGTAATAAGTTTACTTAAAATATACAGTTCAGTAATAAATATCAAAATAGGAAAATCAGAACTGAAATAATTTGCTATTATATAATTCCAGTTTATAGATTGCTATGCAGGTTAGACATCCAGACTCTAACTTTTCTAACAGATATTGGAAAGGTATATACTTCTTAACCCTTTAGTTCCTACAATACTCTTAAAAGCAGAGACCACTGTGTCCCAGAATAGCTGAAGCCATTTGAGAGAATTTCTTTCCTAGTTAGAGGTGTGACTATTAACCCCTTAATTACCGCGAGCGCATATATATACGCTTTGCGCTCGGATACATTAATTGTCCCGTAATGCATATGTGTGTACCTTGTATACGTTAAATGTTGTATAAATGAGTGTACTTAATGATAATCAGGAAAGTACTAAGAAACGTATCGCAGGAAGACTAATATATACGCCCAAAACAGTTAAAGCATTGACTGCGCAAGGCGTATATATACGCCAGCGGCAGTTAAAGGGTTCAAAGAATAGCAGCGTGTAATGCTGACAGTTAAGAACAGATGACTTATTGTAAACATCCGGTGTGAGAATGTGTATTTCCTAGAGGTTTTTAGAACAATTTGAGAAAAAGTAGATATTTCTGGATAACATGAAACATTTCAATGCTATTGTATTCGATTTTGAACTTATTTATATTGACGGGTGATAAAACAAGACTGGGGGAAGGAAAACATAAACTTTGGGCTATTGGGTTGGGAATCGGAAGACGTTGAAATTCTAGTATGTGCCCTGTACAGAGTGTATTCTTGACTTATATAGAGCAAGAATCCATGAAAAAAGGTAGATTCCAAAACCAAAACTTTTCTATTGAAAGACACTATTTATCTTCTATCATCTTGCTACAAATCAGATAAAAGATTAATTAGTGTTCGAATTAGCGTTTCAATTGTTTCTTACATTCTTATATGAAGTAAATTTTTTACATTTTTGCTAAAAACAGTGCTTGAAATTTCTATGGAAGTATTCACATCTGCCTAAATTTTGTAGAGTATTATTTGTTCACACTTACATCTTAATTCTTAATTTTTGCTAATGCAATCAAATTTTCTACGATTCGTTTAGTTTATTTTACATCCCACGTTTCTATATACCCTATTTTATAATTTACTGAAATAGACATCATATTTATTTATTATAGAAAATTAATTCAGCTAAGATGCTGCTTTAATTAATCGCATAATTTAAAATAATTTATCCCATAAACCACAGGTTTAGTTTAGTAATCCTGAAGAGTGTAAATTTTTAATGGTTTTTCTCCCACCAGAGTGAATAAAAAAACTGTTATGTTCGCTTTAAAAAGTATTTTATGTAAATGAAAAAAGGTTTTGCATAAAAACACGAATTTAAATTCCTTTTAATAACATAAATGTCACATCGTTTTCATAGAATCTCTTGAAACTTAATTTAAGAATATTTTAAGAAGTTATTTAATGTTACCTTAAATAAAGCAAAATAAGATTATATGATGAAAATTAAGTCTCGTGAAAAATATTTAACATATTAAATAAAAAACTAACTTATGATAATATAAAGATATGTATAAAATAAGCATGTCTGAACATGTATAAACTTTAGTTTTTCTATTTTATCTAGATT
>CM063500.1:35713510-35721010 GCA_032207245.1 Pardosa pseudoannulata
TTGGTGACAAAGTAATAGTTTTTAAAAATTATTAATTCCACATGCTTAAAATTGGAAGTACAAAAATTGGTAAGAGCTGATCAGTGTTTATTTTCTAAACAAATCCAGCAAATCCCAGATTAGGTTTAAAGTTTTAGTATAGTTGTTCTATTTCCTATACCCTAAATATACTGTGTAATAGTACTTAATTTTACTAAGTTGTATGAACGATTAACTTTTGTTTTAGATTTTAATTAAAATAAAAAGCTTTTTTTAAATTAAAATCATTTTTAATTTAAAAAATTTTGTAAATTATAGCATAATATCTTAAAATATTTTACAAATCATTTATATACTTAACTATAAATAAAATCAACGTTCTTTTGCTTATATATTTGAATTAAAGTAATTTAATAAAAGTAGATTATACATTTAATAATATTTTAAATATAAATCATCTGTTAACTTTTGAATAATTTTTATTTAAAAAATATTCATTTTACAGGTATATTTTTATAAAAATAAATTGAACAATTACGCATCAAATTTCCATTTTCAAGTCAAAAATATAAACCGATTTCAAACTTTGCCTTTTTCATTTCAGAACAAAATTATAAATTTCTTGCAATCTATTCCTGTCATCAGATTAAAGATTTTAAAGTTACATATATTTATATTTGAGTATTAAAAAAGCAATTTAATTAATTTTTTAAGAAGAGATTAGAAAGGTGAGTTTAAACAAAATCGAGTTATGGAAAATAACCTCCATAAATATAATTTTTAATTGAATTATTTTAAATGTTCATGAAAACAGTTGCGAAGTTATTTCAATATTTCCGAATAATAAATTTCATTTCTCGTTTGAAATATTATTTTCTTCTTATTTTAAACTTTTATTAATAAGAAGAAAGTATGAGATTTTATATTTAAAATAAAATAAAGAAATACAGTTGAATTCATATACGCTTTTATACATATTATATCAACGTTCTTTAAATCTAAGTTTCTCAATTTTGGAGAAAATTGGTGAAATATTAAACGAGTTGCACGGAAAATCAATGTTACTTTATCAAAAAATCAAATACATACTCAATATTGATTATGCAGATATTTTATCTTTACGCAAGTTTTACCAAAAATTTTACCATGAAACAAAATAGAATAGAGTAAAATTTATGAGATACTGTTTGATCTATATTTTACAAGAAAAATTTAGTTATGTGGAAGTAATGCAATCTTTATAGGGTTTTCTATCCCATAGATGCAATATATTTGGATTAAACTTAAGATTATTCAGAACACTCGAATATTTTACAAATAAAATGCTAAGTAACTTTACTAAAATTCACAGGTAATATAAATATCAGACAAAATTTAATAATCACATTACCATACAGAAATTATTTTTATGCAATTAAAAACATTAAAAAATATAATGTGTCAAATTTTTGGTCTTTCTAACTAGTTTTAGTCTATTCTAACAGAAAAATTAATTTTAAATATGTTATACCATTTAAATTATTCAAATAAATACATATCTTATTAGGCCAAAAATAAGAACAATTGGGGACGTTAAAATGTTATTTAATTTAACCGACAGTCTACAAAATGTGCTTTAAATTTTTATACCCAGTATAGTTCATTTACAGGGCGTTTGATACATATCCGGCACATTTGAAAAATCAATAAAAAGTAAACGGAGAGGGATAGAAATACACAGATTATTGCAATATGCTTGGGACAATATTAAATTTTCAGACAGACAAACTTTTAAAATTAGTTACAATGCTCCACAACAGATGGCGCTGCAGTCTGGAAAAATCTAAACTTCGATATTATTCTGTGGGGACTATGCAGAGTGCCGCCACTATCCAGAAACGATCGAATAAATGTAGCAGTACACCTGTTCTGCATTTGCAGCCATCCTGCCTGAAACGTTACACGGATTACTAATAATTTCGTTCTCAGAGTACGCCATATTATTGCTGCGCCTGGTGAATATCTGGAAAATATCATAGTTTAGATTTTTCCAGAATGCAGTGCCATCTGTTGTGAAACATTGTAACTAATTTCGAAAGTTTATCTACCTAAAAATCTATTATTGTCCCAAGCTTATTGCAATAAACTGTGTATTACTATCACTGCCCGTTTAGTTTTTATTGATTTTTCAAATATACCGGTCTTTTTTAAACTCCCTGCAAAAACCTTTTTTGTATTTTTATAGGGTATCTATATTAGTTTAATTTATCCATTTTCTTATTGCTGTGCATTCCATTAACATGAATAAAGAATCATCAATGAAAAATTAAAAACATTTAGCATTTCATTTATCACGTTATTAATGTTTATATGCTTTGATATATCTCTTTTATCTACAAACAACCTCTCCAGTGTATGGTTGCTTTTATGCTTACAAAATTTAATTGCCAAATATCTCCATTCTTAGTTTATCCCTCTTAAGTTTCTGAAAAACATAACAATTACATAAATTGCGTTTTTAATTTTATTCAAATTATTTTGTTTCCAACTTTGTTTGAGCAGTTGGAATGCAATAAAATCTTAAAGTACTTTAAATTTTGAAATTGATAAACTTAACCCTCCAATTGGAACACATCGAGGAAAATGTTTCCAAAAATACTTTAAAGGTTTACTGTGTTAGTGGCCAAAGTGTTCTATGATTTTTACTTCAACCTTAGTCGATTAGAAAGGAATACGGGAAACCCACACTCGTTATTGTCCCTTTACTTCCGGTCATAAACAGATATATAAATAGATATTATAAATTGTTAATTTTTAATACATATAAAGCTCTTCAAGTCTCAAAGACCATCCCATAAGAAATAATGGAATAGAAAAGTACAAATAAAAATATTCTTTGAGAGACCTATTTATATTTTTTACGAAAGTCATCCAAGATATTTAAGTGGTGCAATTAGAGATACATCTATTACAGCAAACGAAATACTTCGAAATAGAGATTTATAAAGTATGAAAATCTATCAGTTTCTTTGTGCCTCAGGGGGTAAGGGTGCATCCCTCAGTAAATAGTCAAAGAGGGGTGGAGTTCCTAAACAATCGACCTGACCCTTCCACCGCAAAATTGCATGGGGAAAAGCACTGGCAGAAATGTATATTACATCCATTTTTGGAACGTTTTTGGAGGTCGAAAATTGTATGTGACAACGGCTTTGAAGACATCATCGGTTTGGCGGAATTGTAAGCACAAACCGCTTAGAGAGTTAAGATCTTCCCGAACTCAATTTGTGCTACGCAAAAGCTCCATATTTATAATAACCGAACTGAATTAGGGCAAGATAAAAATGGTATTTCAAATCCGTAAATCCCGAAATCTGTTCTTACATTGCTTAATACTTGATTTTGATAAGATTTTTATTTTCATAAGATTTTATTTGCATAATAGATAGAGATACTTTCCTGCGAAACATTCGGTAGTTTCTTGCCATTTGTCGCTATGTTTCGTATACTCTAAAGAATTTGTAAAATTCAAATAAATCTGAGGGACATGGAATCCATGACAGTTGATACAGTTCATATATTCAACACTGTTTTATTAGTTTTTTTATATTTATGAAAATTGCTTAATTTGATTTATTTTGTTGTAATTTGTGCAAAAATTACTGCAATCCAAGAACATTTCCTATATGTGAAAATATTGAAAATAGAGTTATTTCGTTTAGATTTTTTTTTCGTAATCTATTTCTAACATTTTGATGATAATATTTGATAATATTTGATGATACAAAATTGAAGAAAATAAAAGTTTCCATTTTCTCACGTTTTTCTCAAATATATTCTATAGGCAAGGAGCATAATATCAATGGCAACTCAATGGCCCAGACCAAAGACTGGTCACAAAGCAACTAGAACAAAAACAAATCAGAAATTACCAAAAATGTCTTTCTTCTAATGCAGTATTCACTAACTCCTGGATAGCGAATTCTTACTGGTTTGTAGATCAAGTGGAACTGGGCAGCCCAAGGAACATTGAATTATTTCCACTTTATTTATTGTGGTGTAATTCTCTGAGGATTGTGCTAAGTAATACTTTCGTAAGAGAATAAATCTCGTAACTATACTGAAAATATCTTTCTTCTAATTCAGTCTTCACTAACTCCTGGACCTTGAATCCTTACTGGTTTGTGGATCAAGTGGAACCGGGCAGCCCAAGGAATATTGTATTATTTCCACTTTATTTATTGTGGTGTAATTCTAAGGGAATTGTGCTAAGTAATACTTTCGTAACAGAATAAATCGCGTAACCAAACTAAATTAGTTTATAATTTAACAACTTTAACAGCAACCAAAACAAAACAACAGAATAAACTGGACATAACAAGAAGTCTTTGGCTGTCATTGACTCCTATTACCAACAAAAGAGAAACAATTTCACTAATTTAGCATTTTAGTGAGTCAAAATGTTAAATCAATATATATTAATTTATTGTTGAAACTTTTTTGAGATGTTTAAACACAATTAAATAATTATTATTAAATTTAAACAATCTAAAATATAAATAGTTTACATTCATTCTTCAGCAGACAGCGGACCGGTAGACAGTAGACCGGTTTGCGGCGATAAAAAGTTTGGGGAACATTGCTCTAAACACACACATCTAAACCAACTTTTGCCTAATTTGTTTTAAGGTTTCATCATGTCGGAAAGAATGTTGGGGAATTGGACTACATACGGTAGTGGTTTATTGGCAACACTGTGCAATTACATATTTATAACTAACATTACTGGTATTAAACTACCGATTTCTTTTACAAATTACAAAATACTATATTTATTGAACATTTTTATCACTAATTTTATCACTGGTAGTTTGTCTACAATTTTATTTGGGAAACTTAGTTCATCATACCGGAGGTTCGGAGGAAAGTGACTAGTACAATAAAATTTTGCAAAAGGTTATTATTACAAGATGTATTTTTTTATAATATAGGTATATTTTGAATACATTTTGAATAGTTCATAAATGACTAAAATTAAAAATTCAAAAGGATTATTCAAAATTATAAAAAAAATTATAAATATGGCATACCATGTACGATTCAACAGCATATTGTTGAGAATATAAAACTAAGTTTGTAACAAATAAATAATATGCTAAAATCAAGAAAATTGATTAATAGTAGATTATTAAACTAAATTACTTTTTATTGAGTATTTACTAAAATATACCTTTATTATGTTTAAAATCGTTCAGTGAAATGAATGTTTAGACAGAAATTATAATAACTGGTAAATTATTAGTCTGGTAAATTATTAGTATTTTAAAGCTTGTTCATTCTACACTTTTGAAAAAAATTAAGTTCCATAGTTCCTGTAATACCAATGATATGTTGATGACATAAATTATTGATTAATAATTAGATTACGTAATAGTGTGAATAAACGATTTAGCAATAAACTTTTTTTCTTAAACATAATGCAAAACTGATATTGCTTTTAATAAGAGGATTCAATATTATTTTATTCTCTGCTTTTATATTGTTAGAAGAAAAATATTGTTTTCGTACAACAGTAATTTATATCTGTTTAATGATTTACAGTACATAAAAATGTAAAATATCGATGCACACATTTAAAAAAATGTAAAAAAATACAAGTAATTTTTTTATTTTATTTTCAATGTTAATTACTTTCCTGCAATTTGATGTATTGTTTAAGCAGACAAGGAATGTTGAATTTATTGTTTTAATTTTTCATTTCGAAGGATATTTTAATAATGCAGTGTATATTGTTATTACATGAATATATTAAAAAAATTAGTAGAAAATGATTTCTTATTAAAACACGAGATTGTTAGATAAAAAATGAAGGGTTCAACATTATGCTACAAAAACAAGTAAAATCTTAATTTTCTTTTGAATGTTGATTACTTTCCTGCAGTTTAATGTATTGTTTGAACAGACACGGAATGTTGAATTTAACGTTTTAATTTTTTCATTTCGAAGTATATTTTTTAATGGTAATGTAAATTCTTATTGCATTTACATATAAAAACAAGTATTCGAAAATAGTTTCTAATTAAAACACTAGACTATTGTAACGTATTGTATTGTATAAAAAATAAAATGTTCAACATTATACTATAAAAACCTTCCTCGTGTTCATGATTCTAACCCATTGATTCATGTTTTCATTTTATCTTTAAAATTATTGTAGAAATAAAACTGTGTATAGATTTTCACTTGTGCTACATGCTATTTATGTAAAATTATACAATGTTTCAGCAACTTTTTCTGGTGTTTTCTAGTTCTAAATTATTTGTAACTCATAACAGTGCCTATGAAGTTTAACGACAAACTCCTCCAAAAGTTTAAATAAATTATACTCAATCGCAATGCATATGTAACATTTAAGTGTTACTAATCCAGTACGAAAATCATCAAACAGAAAAATGTTAATTTAAAGTGTGAATAAAAAGATATAAGTGCAACAATAAGTTAAAACAATTATATTGCTAAAAAAGGATCAAGGGTATAATTAACTTTTTATCATTTTCATAACTATTTCTCATTTCATATTTTTGGTCGAAATCTATCACGTAGAACGTCAGTTTTTAAGACAAATAAATCACATATTTTCCATTAATCTGTTGTATTATTTTAAACAGAATATTGAAGAAAATGATAATTCTAGTGAATTAACTTATTATTCTTCTAAAATAATTAACTGTGTATATTTTTTTCTTAAGGTATCCGTCTATTTTCGTAGAACTTTTTTCTTTAACTTAGAAACTAGTTCATGCTTTTACATTTTTAGATTTATTTTTTATAACATCATAGAGAATTGCACTTAAAAATTTTTTCCCATAGAAGGTTTTATAAAATTTCTAATAAATGAAGAAAATTTAGTAAAAAAATCGGGTTTTTTCAAAAGGTCTAATTTTTTAATAAATTAAACTATTTCATTATTTTTTTGATGCAACACATTTCTTATACGCCTAACGATGGCCGAATGGTTAGGGTGCTGGCCTTCGGAACCGGAGTTCGTGGGTTCGAATCCCACTATGGATGTTCGTAGCCTTTCGGAATTGGCTTTAAGCAGTAGGTCCCGGTCTCATTAGCCCTCGTGTAGCAAAAAAGGTAGACAATAGCGCTCCCAAACCAAACCATTTCTTATACACTGGGCTAGTGAATCACCTAAAATCTTTGCTTAATTTTGGTCCTTCAAAATCCTACACATTGGTTTTTTAAAGAATTTTCATTACCTTTATATCTAACTATGAGTGTAACATCAATAAAACTTATCCAAATTTAAAGCTTTTAGGTCATTTACTAGTAAATACTATCAAAAGCTTTCATAATAATTTTCTACGAAATATTTTAAGAACTTCTTGAGAAATCACATTTTAAGTTTCAACATTTTATTAAAATACCGTTCTGAGAAAAAAGCATTTGAAGTTTATGAAAGCAACTTTAATTTAAAAAATTAAAATATATGTTTAAAATTCCTCACACTTTCTTGCTTCAAAACTTTCTAATTGCCAA
>CM063500.1:35726010-35741010 GCA_032207245.1 Pardosa pseudoannulata
ACAACTCTTTTACAATGTTTTATTAAAACCTTATCTACATTTAATGTGTTACGTTAGCAGAATTAATTGTACATATGTTTAGGCGTTCAAAAGATATATATATATAAAAGAAATTATATATATATATATAAGAATATATATATGTATATATATATATAATATATATATATATATATATATATATATATATATATATATATATATATATATATATATATATATATATATATATATATATATATATATATATATATAAACATGTATACTTAAATTTAAGGAACATTAATAACATTACATAAAAACATGTGTGTATATATATTATTTTTAGACAGTCATTGTGTTTCTAAGAATCTAGAATTTCTTTTTAATTTGATTTTTTGAAGAATCTCTTTATCTGGTAACCATTATAAGATTACAGATTTATTAATCGAATTTATATTAATACATTTTGTAACTGTATTGGAAAATTATCTAAACGAAATAAAAATGTATATGCTGCAAAACGACCCAATATTTTTGTTTGATCAATAGATTTATCTATGTTACAATAATACCATTATAATTTTAAGATCAATCGTCTATTTAAATAGGTTTAAAAGACAACTGTTAAATTATAAGAACTATTATGTAAAAAAATTCAATTTTATTAAGTTGGATATTAGAAATTTGATTTTATATATATATATATATATATATATATATATATATATATATATATATATATATATATATATATATATATATATATATTTAAATCCATGTGATTACTAAAGAAATTTTAATGATATTAATAATTTTTTTTATTGAAAAGTAATATATTTCTGTCATTTGGAAAATTTTCTAACATTTCTAAGACACATAAACACACTCCCATACTCAGACACAATTAGATACACACATATGTGTCTGTGAATGTTTGTGTGTGCATTAATGTATTACGTTTATATATGAAGCAAAGAAGACTAATATCTATAGACGGATATTTTTTGAAAATTAAATCCTCAGTTGTATGACGTCATCGAATAAATTAAATCAGTGCTATTAAATCTAAATATGTATCTGTATTAACTATTATATAAATATCGAAATTTCAATGAAAGGAATTTTAGAAAAAATATTTTCTCTCTTATTAAACGTGAAGACCTGGAATTTAATAGGTGCTAAAGAGAAACTGGTATCTTCACAAACATCTGGATATTTCTCCTTTCTGTTTTTTGAAGAAAGGTACTATATTTGTCAGGAAAATGTATTTAAAATTTTAGAATAGTGACTGTATATTAATACTTAATATTTGTAGTTGTTTTCTAGAATAGAAATGCCCAATGAATTTGTTAAATAAAAAAATTAAATATTTACAATTTTAATTTATTACTATATATATATATATATATATATATATATATATATATATATATATATATATGTTACATGATTTATACTTGCAAATTAATTCCCTAATATCAATTGTACGATGACTATTAAATCTTCAGTGCATCATCTTAAATTAATGTTTTTTTCTTCTTTCGAATATTACTCTACTATTATTTATTGTGACTGCAAATCAGGATAAAGTATGCTTTTATGTACTTAAGAACACATGTTTCTTTTCTATATTGTTTAAGCAAATTAATTTAATGTATTTTATGCTGAAATACTTATTTTTGATTAAATGGAATGTAATTTATATTTTATGAAACGACATTTGTTTTAGTAATACATTTCACTTGAAATATACTAAAGCATTAAAATATTCAATATTTGAACATTTATAGTATTCTAGATAAAGGATTTATTGATCTCTTTTAGATATTTTCTTTAAGAGTCAATGTTTGAATTTTTTCGATGCTTAAAATTTTATTGAACCCAAAAGAGTTATCACGTGACTCCTGTGAAAATAATATTCTATATTTAAAAATATTAAATGCATTTAATTAAACTTTCAACTGTGATAAAACGTAAAGTAAATTACTGACATTATTTACTTTTTTCTTAATATTATATGAACAGACTGATATAAAGAAAATATATTCCTGTGGAGAAAAATATATTTTTAACCTATGTACGAAAAAAATATAGCTTGTTTTAGCACTTTTTTGCATTAAGCACCTTTCATTTTCAATATCTTATAAAATTAATACCTTTGTAATTAAAGTTTCAATATTTAACACTGTTTTGTATTTTTTTCATAGTTGAATTTATTCATATAGAATATATTTGTTTCAAAATTACAAATTATTTAACCTGTTGTTTATTGATTTATAACCAATAGAAATAAATATTTAAGCAGTATTTTTCTGAATTGAGTTTTAAAAATCTTTTAAGAATAACTGTTAACCATAATTAACATCTAATTTGTTTAAAAGCTGTTATAAATATTATTTTGAAACGAAATGTGTATCTAATACTGTTATTAACTAATTCCCTGTTTTGCCCGTACTCTGTACGCGCACAGCTTTCGGGCCTTTACTGATTAGCCCGTACGGCGTACGGGCAATCTAATTTATATTTTGCTTGCACTGTTTCTGCCGTATTTTTTCCAATTTTAGTAGCAAATTATTGGTATAGATTGATCCAGTAAATGATAGTTTGCAGTTTATTGTAATTTCTACTCTAGTTCAAAAGCGTGGGTTTTTTCGCATGTTTTGTATCAGAAGACGAGTTAATATCTTTCAGTGTATATCTTTCTGGTTATATTTTACTAAACACCTGATACTTTTTTTATGTAAGAGTTAAATAATGTATTTTTACTTTTAAATAATGGATAATTCAGAGCATATGGAGCTAATTTCTTGTGATTCGAACTGTGACTCGGAATCAGAAACTGAATTATCTGTAAGTGATAGTAGCGAAAATTTACTAGATGACCTGCATAGTAGTGACCCTGATAGTAGTACAGATGGAATCAGTCAAGCAAGACAATTTTTAAAATTAATTTTGATAATCCTTCTGCTCCGCGTCCTAGATTTGCTTTTACTGGAATTCTAAATATTAACTTGGATGTCGATGAGACTTATGTAAACTTCAGTTCTATGATGCTTTCATAGAAGAAAAAAAGTTGTAATAAATGCTTAAAAATATTAGAAATGTTAGAAATGTTAATTTTAATAACATATCTTTACTTAAAAATATAAAATGACGAAAAAAATGCAATAAAAAATGTGACATTTTTTGACCGAATTCTGGAAAAAAAAAAAAAAAAAAAAAACGAAACTGTCAAAGGGTTTAGTTGAATTAACTTTGAAAAATTTTCTATGCTCAATAATTCAGCATTTTACTATTTTTTTTTGTGGTTTGAGTCACTTTGTTATCTGCTAGACATAATTGAAGCATGTTACCAACTAAAGATTATTTTGTAAAATCTATGTGATTTTAAGATACAATCGAAATTGATTTTAGTGTAACCAAATAGTGTTCACTGTGAAATACATATAAGAGATTTGAATGCTTACATAGTATGTGGAATCAAAAGGATTAATCTAGAAGTAATCTAGACATATCATAAATGACTATAGTTGAAAGTATACTTGCATAATTAAAGCCTTGCGTTGTTACATAAAGCATCTGAAATTTCAATATGCTATATAAACCAGACGTAATGAAAGTTTTATAATATTTAGTCTCAATACAAATATTAAAATATCTTGTACAATTTGATTGTTCAACAAACTAAGTCAATAGAAATATAGATTTTTTTAAAATATCGTATATAAAAGCAGTATATTTTTCATTTTAGAAACTCAAGAACGTTTTAGGATTTTTATGTCATAAACTTGTGATTTATTTGAAGCGAAAAATCATCTCAGAGGTATAAATTCTTGCTTATATTGTGTCATTCGGAAATGCAAGATTTCATATTAATGCTATTTAAACCAGGTATAATAGATGTAAAGAAAGTTTTTTTTAAATTTGGACGCAATACAAGCGTTAAAATATCTTGTACAATTTGATTATTCTATAAACTATGTCAAGAAAAATATAGATTTTTTTAAATATCGTATATAAAACCTGTCTTATTTTATTTTAGAGAAACAAGGACGTTTTAGAATTTTTATGTCATATGCTTGTGATTTATTTGCAGCGAAGAGTAATCACAAGCATAAATTCGTGCTTATATAGTGCCATTGGGGAATAATAATTCAACATTTTACTATAAATTTTTTTGTGGTTTGGGTCACTTTGTTATTTGCTAGACAGAATTGAAGCATGTTACCTATTAAAGATTATTTTGTAAAATCGACGTGATTTTAAGGTACAATCGAAATTGATTTTAGAAGAACCAAATAGTGCTGAATATGCAATACATATAAGAGATTTGAATGCTTACATATTATATGGAATTAACAGGATTAATCGAGGGCTATTCTAGACATGTCATAAATGAATATATTTGAAAAATATACTTGTATAATTAAAGCCTGTACTAAGTTACATAATTTATCTTAAGTTTCTATATTCTATTTAAACCAGAAGTAAAATGTCTTGTACAATTTGATTGTTCTACAAACTAAGTCAATAGAAATATAGATTTTTTTTTTAAATATCGTACATAAAATCCGTATTTTTTTTATTTTAGAGACACAAGAATGTTTTAGGATTTTTATGTCATAACCTTGTGATTTAGTTGAAGCGAAAAGCTATCACAGAGGCATAAATCCTTGCTTATATAGTGCCATTCGGAAATGCAAGATTTCATATAAAAGCTATTTAAAACCAGGCATAATAGATGTAAAGAAAGTTTTTTTTAATTTGGGCGCAATACAAGCGTTAAAATATCTTGTACAATTTGATTATTCTATAAACTATGTCAATAAAAATATAGATTTTTTTAAATATCGTTTTTAAAACCAGTCTTATTTTATTTTAGAGAAACAAGGACGTTTTAGGATTTTTATGTCATATGCTTTTGATTTATTTGCAGGGAAGAGTAATCACAAGCATAAATTCGGGCTTATATAGTGCCATTGGGGAATAACAATTCAACATTTTACTATAAGTTTTTTTGGGTCACTTTGTTATTTGTTAGACAGAATTGAAGAGTGTTACCAATTAAAGATTATTTTGTAAAATCTACGTGATTTTAAGATACAAACGAAATTGATTTTAGAAGAACCAAATAGTGTTGAATATGCAATACATATAAGAGATTTGAATGATTACATAGTATATGGAATTAACAGGATTAATTTAGGGCTATTCTAGACATGTCATAAATGAATATAGTTGAAAAGTATACTTGTATAATTAAAGCCTGTATTAAGTTACATAATTCATCTTAAGTTTCTATATTCTATTTAAACCAGAAGTAATAGATGTAAAGAAAGGTTTATAATATTTGGGTGAAATACAAATACTAAAATGTCTTGTACAATTTGATTTTTCTACAAACTAAGTCAATAGAAATATAGAATTTTTTTTAAAATATCATACATAAAACCCGTTTTTTTATTTTAGAGACACAAGAATGTTTTAGGATTTTTATGTCGTAACCGTCTGATTTATTTGAAGCGAAAAGCTATCACAGAGGTATAAATTCTTGCTTATATAGTGTCATTCGGAAATGCAAGATTTCATATAAATGCTACTTAAAACCAGGCGTAATAGATGTAAAGAAAGTTTTTTTTTAATATTTGGGAGCAATACAAGTGTTGAAATATCTTGTACAATTTGATTATTCTTTTTAGGATAGTTTTAAATATTGTATGCTTGTGTCAGTTTATTTTCAGCGAAGAGTAATCACAAGCATAAATTCGTGCTTATATAGTGCCATTGGGGAATAATAATTCAACATTTTACTATACATTTGTGTTTGGGTCACTTTGTTATTTGCTAGACAGAATTGAAGAATGTTACCAATTAAAGATTATTTTATAAAATCTACGTGATTTTAAGATACAAACGAAATTGATTTTAGAAGAACCAAATAGTGTTGAATATGCAATACATATAAGAGATTTGAATGATTACATAGTATATGGAATTAACAGGATTAATTTAGGGCTATTCTAGACATGTCATAAATGAATATAGTTGAAAAGTATACTTGTATAATTATGAAAGCCTGTACTAAGTTACATAATTTATCTTAAGTTTCTATATTCTATTTAAACCAGAAGTAAAATGTAAAGAAAGGTTTATAATATTTGGGCGAAATACAAATTTAAAATGTCTCTATAAATTAAACAATAGAATTTTCTTTTAAATAATATCTTATTTTATTTTTGTACAACCTTTGATTTATTGAACGAAAAGCTTCAGAGAGGAATAAAATTGCTTATATAATGTCATTCGAAATAAGATTTCATATAAAGCTATTTAAAAGGCAATAATAGAGTTTTTTTTTAAATATCGTATATAAAAGCAGTATATTTTTCATTTTAGAGACACAAGAATGTTTTAGGATTTTTATGTCGTAACCGTCTGATTTATTTGAAGCGAAAAGCTATCACAGAGGTATAAATTCTTGCTTATATAGTGTCATTCGGAAATGCAAGATTTCATATAAATGCTACTTAAAACCAGGCGTAATAGATGTAAAGAAAGTTTTTTTTTAATATTTGGGAGCAATACAAGTGTTGAAATATCTTGTACAATTTGATTATTCTATAAACTATGTCAATAAAAATATAGATAGTTTTAAAATATTGTATATAAAATCAGTCTTATTTTATTTTAGAGAAAGAAGGACGTTTTAGGATTTTTATGTCATGTGCTTGTGATTTATTTTCAGCGAAGAGTAATCACAAGCATAAATTCGTGCTTATATAGTGCCATTGGGGAATAATAATTCAACATTTTACTATAAATTTTTTTGTGGTTTGGGTCACTTTGTTATTTGCTAGACAGAATTGAAGCATGTTACCAATTAAAGATTATTTTGTAAAATCTGTGTGATTTTAAGATACAAACGAAATTGATTTTAGTTGAACGAAATAGTCTTCAATGGGAAATAGATATAAGAGATTTGAATGCTTACATAGTATGTAGAATCAAGAGGATTAATCTAGACATGTAATAAATGAATATAGTTGAAAAGTATACTTGTATAATTAAAGCCTGTGCGATATTACATAATGCATCTTAAGTTTCAATATGCTATTTAAACCAGACGTAATGAAAGTTTTATAATATTTGGTCTCAATACAAATATTAAAATATCTTGTACAATTTGATTGTTCAACAAACTAAATCAATAGAAATATCGATTTTTTTTAAATATCGTATATAAAAGCAGTATTTTTTTATTTTAGAAACTCAAGAACGTTTTAGGATTTTTATGTCATAACCTTGTGATTTATTTGAAGCGAACAGCCATCACAGAGGCCTAAATTCTTGCTTATATATTGTCATTCGGAAAGGCAAGGTTTCATATAAATGCTATTTAAAACCAGGCATAATAGATCTAAAGAAAGTTTTTTTTTTAATTTGGACGCAATACAAGCGTTAAAATATCTTGTACAATTTGATTATTCTATAAACTATGTCAATAAAAATATAGATTTTTTTTAATTATCGTATGTAATACCAGTCTTATTTTATTTTATAGAAACAAGGACGTTTTAGGATTTTTATGTCATATGCTTGTGATTTATTTGCAGTGAAGAGTAATCACAAGAATAAATTCGGGCTTATATAGTGCCATTGGGGAATAACAATTCAACATTTTACTATAAGTTTTTTTGGGTCACTTTGTTATTTGTTAGACAGAATTGAAGAGTGTTACCAATTAAAGATTATTTTGTAAAATCTACGTGATTTTAAGATACAATCGAAATTGATTTTAGAAGAACCAAATAGTGCTGAATATGCAATACATATAAGAGATTTGAATGCTTACATATTATATGGAATTAACAGGATTAATCGAGGGCTATTCTAGACATGTCATAAATGAATATATTTGAAAAATATACTTGTATAATTAAAGCCTGTACTAAGTTACATAATTTATCTTAAGTTTCTATATTCTATTTAAACCAGAAGTAAAATGTCTTGTACAATTTGATTGTTCTACAAACTAAGTCAATAGAAATATAGATTTTTTTTTTAAATATCGTACATAAAATCCGTATTTTTTTTATTTTAGAGACACAAGAATGTTTTAGGATTTTTATGTCATAACCTTGTGATTTAGTTGAAGCGAAAAGCTATCACAGAAGCGTTAAAATATCTTGACAATTTGATTATTCTATAAACTATGTCAATAAAAATATAGATTTTTTTAAATATCGTATATAAAACCAGTCTTATTTTATTTTAGAGAAAGAAGGACGTTTTAGGATTTTTATGTCATGTGCTTGTGATTTATTTTCAGCGAAGAGTAATCACAAGCATAAATTCGTGCTTATATAGTGCCATTGGGGAATAATAATTCAACATTTTACTATAATTTTTTTTGTGGTTTGGGTCACTTTGTTATTTGCTAGACAGAATTGAAGAATGTTACCAATTAAAGATTATTTTATAAAATCTACGTGATTTTAAGATACAATCGAAATTGATTTTAGAAGAACCAAATAGTGTTGAATATGCAATACATACAAGAGATTTGAATGCTTACATAGTATGTGGAATCAAGAGGATTAATCTAGGGCTATTCTAGACATGTCATAAATGAATATAGTTGAAAAGTATACTTGTATAATTAAAGCCTGTATTAAGTTACATAATTCATCTTAAGTTTCTATATTCTATTTAAACCAGAAGTAATAGATGTAAAGAAAGGTTTATAATATTTGGGTGAAATACAAATACTAAAATGTCTTGTACAATTTGATTTTTCTACAAACTAAGTCAATAGAAATATAGAATTTTTTTTAAAATATCGTATATAAAAGCAGTATATTTTTCATTTTAGAGACACAAAAACGTTTTAGGATTTTTATGTCATAACCTTGTGATTTCTTTGAAGCGAAAAGCCATCACAGAGGCATAAATTTTTGCTTATATAGTGTCATTCGGAAATGCAAGATGTTATATAAATGTTATTTAAAACCAGGCATAATAGATGTAAAGAAAGTTTTTTTTTTAATATTTGGGAGCAATACAAGCTTTAAAATATCTTGTACATTTTGAATATTCTATAAACTATGTCAATAAAAATATAGATTTTTTTAAATATCGTATATAAAACCAGTCTTATTTTATTTTAGAGAAACAAGGACGTTTTAGGATTTTTATGTCATATGCTTGTGATTTATTTGCAGTGAAGAGTAATCACAAGAATAAATTCTTGCTTATATAGGAGTATTGGGGAATGTAATATTTCATGTAAATTCTATTTAAACCAGACATAATACACGTAAAGAAAATTTTTTTTTAATTTGGACGCAATACAAGTGTTGAAATATCTTGTACAATTTGATTATTCTATAAACTATGACAATAAAAATATAGATTTTTTTAAATATCGTATATAAAACCAGTCTTATTTTATTTTAGAGAAACAAGGACGTTTTAGGATTTTTATGTCATATGCTTGTGATTTATTTTCAGCGAAGAGTAATCACAAGCATAAATTCGTGCTTATATAGTGCCATTGGGGAATAATAATTCAACATTTTACTATAAATTCTTTTTCACTTTGTTATTTGTTAGACAGAATAGCATGTTGGCGCAATACAAGTGTTATTTTGTAAAATCTTGAACGTGATTTTTATAGATACAATCGAAATTGATTTTAGATAGAAATATAGATTTTTTTAAATACATATATAAAACCAGTCTTACATAGTATATGGAATCAACAGATTAATCTAGGCTATTTTTATGTCATAATCATGATTTATTTGAAAAGTATACAGAGGCATAAATTAAAGCCTGTATATAGTTACATTCGAATTTATCAAGATTTCTATATTCTATTTAAAACCATAATACATATAAAGGTTTTTTAATATTTGGCGAAATACAGATATTAAAAATGTCTTGTACAATTTTATTGTTTTACAAACTATGTCAATAGAAATATAGAATTTTTTTTAAAATATCATACATAAAACCCGTTTTTTTATTTTAGAGACACAAGAATGTTTTAGGATTTTTATGTCGTAACCGTCTGATTTAATTTGAAGCGAAAAATCACAGAGGCATAAATTCGAGCTTATATAGTGCCATTGGGGAAATGCAAGATTTCATATAAATTCTATTTAAAACCAGGTATAATAGATGTGTTTAATAGAAAGTTTTTTTTTAAATTTGGACGCAATACAAGTGTTGAAATATCTTGTACAATTTGATTATTCTATAAACTATGACAATAGAAATATAGATTTGTTTAATGTCATATATAAAATCAGTCTTATTTTATTTTAGTGAAACAAGAACGTTTTAGGAATTTTATGTCATAATCTTGTATCTTATTTGCAGCGAAGAGTAATCACAGAAGCATAAATTTCGGCTTATATAGTGGCATTGGGAATAATGCAAGATTTAATACAAATTTGATTTTAGAAGAGACAATAATACATGTAAAGACATGTGTTTTTTTTAATACATTTTGGGCGCAAATACAAGTGTTAAATATCTTGTACAATTTGATTAATCTATAATCTATGTCAATTAGAAGTATAGATTTTTTTAAATATCGTATATAAAACAGTCTTATTTTATTTTAGAGAAACAAGGACGTTTTAGAATTTTTATGTCATAATCTTGTGATTTATTTTGCAGCGAAGAGTAATCACAAGCATAAATTCGTGCTTATATAGTGCCATTGGGAATGCAATATTTCATATAAATTCTATTTAAACCAACCAGACATAATACATGTAAAGAATGTTTTTTAATTAATTGTGTGCATTTACGCAAGTGTTGAAATATCTTGTACAATTTGATTATTCTATAAACTATGACAATAGAAATATAGATTTGTTTAATGTCATATATAAAATCAGTCTTATTTTATTTTAGTGAAACAAGAACGTTTTAGGAATTTTATGTCATAATCTTGTATCTTATTTGCAGCGAAGAGTAATCACAGAAGTATAAATTTCGGCTTATATAGTGGCATTGGGAATACAATATTTAATAACCTCCTATTTTACTAAACTAGCATCGCAGCTGCATAACCTAAATACGCATTAATGCTACTTTTACGTTAGGCATTTTCAGTTGCTTCACCTTTTAGAGAAAGAAACGGCTTCATTCATATTTGCACAAAAACGAGGAAATTAGTTAAATAGGAGATATATTTATCTTAAAATCCTTTATGTTTGTTTCACTTATATAACATTCATCAGCAACGAATTTGCGTACAGTAAAGTTGAAGTTGACAACATCCAAAACTTTATTCCTTAAGTAATGAAAGAGAATCTGTAAACAACAAGCCTCAAAGGTAAATATAATGTCCATGCACCACATTATTATGTACGATTTAGTTCGACTCAACTATTGTCATGTCATTTTATTGAAAGTTCTCTCGTTTCAAGTTGATTTCCAGTTTTGAAAATCGGTAAATAGATATTATCTAACTGTCTAACATCTAGCAAATGAAAGCAAAATATTTAGGTTTCGAAAATATGAAGGATATTTCAAGAGGCAAATTATATTTTATAGTTACGTTTGGTAAAGAATTTGACTAGGTAATGTTTCCTAGCAATTATATCAGCTTTATATTTAGTTCAGCTCATTATATAATGATAATTATTTTTATATTAAATTTCAAAATAATATGTTGATTACATATAATTACAGGTATTTTGTTTTTATTTCAGTCTCTAGAACAAAGTTTAACCCCATATTTCATTAAGCACACTTGCATCTTCTTGTTCTTGCTGATCTTTTGCCTCGTATTTCTTTCTAAGAATTCCATTATTTATTTACATTTTATTCATATTTACTCTCCTCTATTATTTGATTAATGACTCTATCTTGACTATTCTCTAGTAAGTAGAAAATTAGTTTTATTTTAATTCTTTAAACGATTCCGATTGACATGAACTTTTTCGAAATTTTTACAGAAGTTAAAAAGAACTCTATTGAATATACATTAATATTACTTTTACAGTAAGCATTTCTGTCTGCTTCAGTGTATAGAGACAGAAAAGGCATCATCAATATTTGCACAGGAATCATGAATTTAGCTGTATAGGATATATATTTTACTTAAAATCCTTTTAAGTTTATTTCACTTATATAAAATGTGTAAATAACTCTTGAAGTTGAAATGACAACATCCTGAACTTATTCCTTAAGTAAAGAAGAGAATCTGTAAACGACAAGCCTCCCTGGTAAATATAATGTCCATAAAACACTTTTTATCTACGATTTTTGTTCGACGACTATCAACATTATGTTATTTAATTGAAAGTTCTCTCGTTTCAATTTGATGTCCAGTTTTGAAAATCGGTAAATATATATTATCTAACTGTCTAAATATAGAATATAAAAGTAAAATATTTAATAGTTTCTTCTTAAATATGAAGGATATTTCAAGAGGCAAATTATATTTTATAGTTACGTTTGGTAAAGAATTTGACTAGGTAATGTTTCCTAGCAATTATATCAGCTTTATAATTTTAGCTCATTGAAACTTCTCATTATATAATGATAATTAAAATTTATATTAAATCATACAGTCTCAATATAAGTTATATTGGAAAATTAATCAAAATAATAATTACAGGTATTTTGTTTTTATTTCAGTCTCTAGAACAAAGTTTAACCCCATATTTCATTAAGCACACTTGCGACCTCCCCTATAGCTGCCATCCTTTGCTTATGGTTTGCCTCGTATTTCTTTCTAAGAATTCCATTATTTATTTACATTTTATTCATATTTACTCTCCTCTATTATTTGATTAATGACTCTATCTTGACTATTCTCTAGTAAGTAGAAAATTAGTTTTATTTTAATTCTTTAAACGATTCCGATTGACATGAACTTTTTCGAAATTTTTACAGAAGTTAAAAAGAACTCTATTGAATATACATTAATATTACTTTTACAGTAAGCATTTCTGTCTGCTTCAGTGTATAGAGACAGAAAAGGCATCATCAATATTTGCACAGGAATCATGAATTTAGCTGTATAGGATATATATTTTACTTAAAATCCTTTTAAGTTTATTTCACTTATATAAAATGTGTAAATAACTCTTGAAGTTGAAGTTGACAAAATCCTGAACTTTCATTCTTTAGTAAGTAAAGAAAGATAATCTGTAAACAATAAGCATCCCTGGTAAATGTTATGTCCATAAAACACTTTATGATCTAGGATTTTGTTTACACGACTATCGGCGTGTCATTTAATTGAAAGGTCACTTCTCATTTCAAGTTGATTTTCAGTTTTGAAAAACGGTAAATAAATATTATCTATAGGTCTAACATCTAGAAAACGAAAGTAAAATATTTATTTTTCTTATTAAATATGAAACATATTTCATGAAGCAAATTATTTTTTATAGTTACGTTTAGTAGAAATTTGACTAGATAAGATTTTCTAGCAATTAAAGACGCTTTATATTTTTAGCTCATTGAAACTTCTTATTATATAATGATAAATAAAATTTAGAGTAAATCATACAATCTCAATATAATTTATGTTCAAAAGTTAATCAAAATAATAATTACAGGTATTGTTTTTATTTCAGTCTCTAGAACAAAGTTTAACCACGTGTTTCGTTAAACATACTTACAACTTCCGCTATAGCTGCCTTCCTTGCTGATCTTTTGCCTCGTATTTCTTTCTAAGAATTCCATTATTTATTTACAGTTTATTTTATGCATTCATATTTACTCTTCTCTATTATTTGATTAATGACTCTATGTTAACTCTTACCTAGTGAGTGGAAAGTTAGTTTTTCTAATTCTTTAAACGATTCCAATTGGCAAGAATTTTTTGCGAATTTTTATAGAAGTATAAATAAATTGTACTTGGTATTTTTTGTAGGGATAACCAAAATATAATATACTTTTAAACTGATGTTTATTTAAGTATAAAAATAGCTATACCAATTTACTATTTTAAAATCATAATATAATCATAATTACGGTAGATAAAGTAAATTAAACAGATGAATGCTAAACCTATCCATATTTAAATCATAATTACCCCTATTCAAATGGATTAACTGGACTATCTACAAAAGTTGTATATTACTCTATATGTGTAGGAAAAATATATATATCTCTAAATTGAGTATTTGTGAAATAAAAAGTTATTTTTTAATTCTTAAACGATTCCAAGCATGAATTTTTTCCTAATTTTTATAGAAGAAAAATTAATTGTGCTTTGGTAATTTTGTAGGAGAACCAAAATATAATATATTTTTAAACTGATGAAATTTAATATGATAAATTGCTATAAAATTTACTATTTAGAAGTATAAAATATCATAATTACGGTAGATAAAGTAAATTAAACAGATGAATGCTAAACCTATCCATATTTAAATCATAATTACCTCTATACAATAGGAATAACTGGACTATCTTCAAAAATTGTATATTACTCTATACGTGTAGGAAAAGTATATTTATCTCTCAAATTGCTTATTTTTTGGTAAATAGAAAGTTAGTCTTTTTAATTATTTATACGATTTCGACTGGCATGAATTTTTCCGAATTTCTATGGAAGTGAAATTAAACTGTACTTGGTATTTTTGTAGGGATAACTAAAATATAATATACTTATAAACTGATGTTTATTTAAGTATAAAAATAGCTATACCAATTTACTATTTTAAAATCATAATATAATCATAATTACGGTAGATAAAGTAAATTAAACAGATGAATGCTAAACCTATCCATATTTAAATCATAATTACCTCTATACAATAGGAATAACTGGACTATCTTCAAAAATTGTATATTACTCTATACGTGTAGGAAAAGTATATTTATCTCTCAAATTGCTTATTTTGGCGAAATAAGAAGTTAGTCTTTTTAATTATTTATACGATTTCGACTGGCATGAATTTTTCCGAATTTCTATGGAAGTGAAATTAAACTGTACTTGGTATTTTTGTAGGGATAACTAAAATATAATATACTTATAAA
>CM063500.1:35748510-35763510 GCA_032207245.1 Pardosa pseudoannulata
ATACTTTATAATGCAAATGTGTCTCTATATCCTGCCAAACTAGATTTACCCGTAGAAAATAAAATCTGCTTAAAGTGTCAATAACTTTATCGTTATTTAATCACTTTTATCAACATTTTTCATAATATATCCTATATATTCTATAATACTTTGCCCTCAAAAATATGATGTTAACTCATATTGTACCACACCAACTAAATATTTCTGTAAGTTATTGAAACTTAATCCATATCATTAATATGGTGTAACTAAGTATATAATACCAAAATTTTGAAAAACTATTTTTAATTTTTTATGTAATAGGCTGTCCTATAAATAGGACAACGGTCCAATACACTACTAAAACTTAACAAATATCAGTTGCATTGCAGTAGGCTGATCATACATGAAATTCGGGGAAACAGTCAAAACAAAGTCCAACATTACATTTTAAGCATACTGTGGTTGGTTTTCTCTTGCAGTTATTGAACTGGCAGTAAGAGAGTAAATTTATCTTGCAATCTCCAGTTTTTCTGAATGGAATAGACATCTATTTACCTTTTGTTGTGTCCAGGTGTGTGGACAGGGATTTGAACTGGTTTTCATTTGAAGATAAGAAAAGAATTGCGCTATCAATGCGATATCGAATTCGTGGAAAAATAATCGGGATTGAACCGTCGTTTTAATTGTAGGCACCTTTTTTATACTTATAAAATACACATGTAAAATATATTTTTCAACAGAAACTTTCAGCTACATTATTAGCTCTGTTTTTAAACTAAAAGTAACCTCCACAATGTTTGAAAAAAATAATAATAAATATAAAATTAAAGATTAAAAAATGACAATTTTACAGAGGTTGCTGAAAATAAATTTTACAATAAAATATAATTTGATTTTTCAGTTTTTTTTATACAATGCTACAATGTGTCTATTTTAAAGGTGTTAAAAAATTACACCCAGAAAATATTTATAACTTTATTATTAAATGGAATTTTATTTGCTATCCTCTTTATAGGACAGAGGTCCAATATGGGTTAGTAAGATCTTAGGGATATTTTGATATTTCCTAAGGTAAATTTGGTCTTTTCTGTCCTTCGCAATATATTTTATATCATTTTAATTTTCAAGTAAATATCATATTCATTATTTATTTATTAAACCTTTGAAGATCATGATTACAAATTCTTTGGTATTTAATGGAATTAGGTAATAAATTAAATATATTATAATAAATAGATAATAAATATATATATATATATTATATATATATATATATATATATATATATATATATATATATATATATATATATTTTTTTTTATATATATATTTTAATATGAAATGTATTTTAGAGAGTTTATTATTTTTAAATTTATATAATTATGTTAATATATGATATATAAATATGTAAATATATATATATATAAATATATATATAATATATATATATTAATTTAAAAAATATATATAAAATATATAATATATATATTTTATAATATGTTAAAAAGTAAAAAATGTATATGTATATATAATATAAAAATATATATTATATATATATATATTTATATATATTTATAATAAAAAAAATATATAAATAATAAAAAAATAAATATATATTTGTTCTAATGTAATAAAATATATATATAAAATTTAACTCTTTATATATTTATTTTATATATCTATTTATATATTTTTTATATTATATATATACTTATATATATAAATATATATATATATATATAACTTTTATTCGTTCTAATATAAATATATTTCAGTGAAATCTTTTCAGCAAAATATTTCTTTCTAAAACTATACTAAATTTTAACTTCTTTAGTAATGTATTATAAATACAACAATCTATAAGCTATGTTTGGGTAATTATTTTAATATGAGATCAAGAAATGACTCTTATTCTTCCATATAAATTGTATAAAATCCTTGTTATATCACTCTTCGTTTTCATCCCACTTCTATTTTATTATCTTTACTGTATCTTCATATTTAAAACAGTAGACCGTATTACCAAACAAACCATGTTTATCAAAGAGAAATTTAATTTATATCTCTTTATAGTTATTCCAGAAAGATTTTTTTTAAAATAAGGAAATTATAGATTTAATGCGAAACCATCAAAATTAAACATTTAACTGCTAAAAATCTGATATAATCAAAAATCTCCATAAATAATTATTAAATTTTTGTTCCTTAGAGAAACTATTTTTCTCTACTTTTTTCTTTTTTATCCTCGTTTATAATCCACAATTTTTTTAATATATTTCGAGAATATAATACACAAATCTCTTTTTAAATAATTCATAATAACAACTATATATCAGAGTGAATAATGACTTTCATCCAAAATTTAAACCTTCTCTACTCTACTTTATTTTATCCTCAGACTGGTTTTTATAATCCTTTAAGCCTTTCTTTTAATATACTTCGAGAATGGACACACAAATCTCTTTATACATAAATAAGTAATGCCATAACTAGTATATCAGAGTGAATCTGAAACTTTCATCCAAAATTTAAACCACTTCTCTACTTTAGTGTTTATTCTCGGACTGGTTTTTATAATGTTTGGTAAGCCTTTCTTTTAATTTACTTAAAGAATGGACACACAAATTTCTTTATACATAAATAATTAATGCCATAACGAGTACATCAGAATGAATCTGAAACTTTCATCGAAAATTTAAACCACTTCTCTACTTTCGTTTTTACCCTCGAACTGGATTTTATAATCCTCTGTAAGCCTTTCTTTAAATTTATTTCAAGAATGGACACATAAATCTCTTTCTACATAAATAATTAATGCCATAACGAGTAAATCAGAGTCGATCTGAAACTTTCATCGAAAATTTAAACCACTTCTCTGCTTTACTTTTTATTCTCGGACTGGTTTTTATAATGTTTGGTAAGCCTTTCTTTTAATTTACTTAAAGAATGGACACACAAATTTCTTTATACATAAATAATTAATGCCATAACGAGTACATCAGAATGAATCTGACACTTTCATCCAAAATTTAACTCTCCACTATTTGTTAGATTAAAAATGTATATATTTTGCAGAAAAAAAGCAGAGGACCAACAAAATTGCTGAGATTCGTCCAACCAAATTTCTCACAAATACTAGAAATTTCATTGGACGGAACAGAGCAATTTCATTGGTCTTCTCGTAGCCATTTGGATCTCCCGGAAAAGACAAAACTTGTCATTCCATCTCTTGTCGTCGAAGAGTACGGATGTCTCTTCCAGCAAAAATAGTTGTGTTTCTATCCCTAAGTTTTGTACTATCTAGTTTTTTTTGTGTTAGGAATCTACGAATCATTCTCCCTATCCCCTTATTTCACCTTTTAGCTGTTTTATTTTCGTCTCGTTGTCTTTTTTTCTGCTTATTGTTAGAAATCTCTGGATTAGAAGCCCCAGCCCAGTATTCCATTTGATATACCGTCTTGAAGGCATTTAAAAAATAATCCACTTGTAATTTTTTTTATATTAAATTACTATATTACAAATAACATAAATAGGAAGTGAACATTTAATTTTACGTATTATCCAAGAATACAAAATCTGAGATTTCTCACGGAGTGGATTTCGTAATCCTCGTTTCGTCCTCTGTAAACTCTTTTTTAACTTTACTTAAAGAGTGGACCCACAAATCTCTCTTCATGCATGCATAATTCATGCCATAAAAATACACAATTCACCTCAAACTTTTATCCAAAATTTAACCCACCAACATTTGTTACATTAAAAAATGTATATATTTTACTTAAAAAACATTTTTTAATGGTTGTAGTTAATAAATTGCTATAGTACAAAAACTGTAGATAGGATGTGAATATTTAGTTTCGCATATTATGTAAAAGCAAAATGGCTAAAATTTCGTTAAATATCATATTCTAAAATTTGTAATTAATTTTGAAATTATAATATAACAAACCTTGAATTCTTTAAAAAAATTGGAATTATTATAATCATTTCTAATGCAATATCAACGCTATACATATGCGATCAAATAGAAAACGAAGAGGGTTAATAGGGTTAAAGCAGAAGTTCATACAATAAGAAAGAATATAAACGATTTAACACGGGTATAACAGAAAAACAAATTTTTACTTCTTCGAATCTTATTTTTTTCCAGTGAGTATCTGTTAAGTTTCTAAAATAATTCTTCTCTTTTTCGGATATTTTTATTATGTTTTTCTTTTCAATGCATCGAACTTAAAAAAAAAAAGTCAATCCAACAAATGGATTGTTTTCATTCTTGTAAGAAAAAATACATACACAGCTGTTAAATTGATTGTAGGAAAATAGTTATAATAGACAGTATAAAATCCTATTGACCTGGTAGATATTGATAATATATGGAGCCTGTATTCTTTTTTGCATTAATCAATACCCATAAGCAATAGTAAAATTGCATGAGTGCAATTTTTCTGTAAATGTTTGTAATTTGTAATATATCACTGTCAATATATTCACTATATTTGTTCACTACATTCACCTCGATTGATAATTTTCAACAAACAGTTCGATTATATTAAATTTATTCTATATATCCATTTTTAACCAGAACTACATTTATATTATTAACACTGATTTTACACTTAAATGTTTATATATTTTTGTATAGTCATAACACTTTATGGAAAATAATCTGTACAGTGTAGTACATAACAATGAACAATTAAATTTAAATTGAATTTTTAAGTTAAAAAAAGTTTAAAAATTGGAAAAAAACGGCTGAAAACTAAAACAGTAGAAACATTTTTAAATCTTAGCAAAAATTTCGTAAATATTTAATTTAAAAATTATCTGAATTTAAAATGTTTTATTAGTTGTGAAGGAATTGGACATCTTATATGCTAAGGTAAGTTTAAACAGTGTAAGTAAATAATTAAATAAAATAGTATTTTTTAAATTATTTAACTAAGTATTTTGTTTATTAATCCTAAATATTGAAGGTAAACATGCACGTATACTGTATATGTATTAGAAAATTAGTTTATTCCATGATAATTTCATTTTCCTTTCCGTAAAAGAACAACATTATTCTAAAAACTGTAGGATCTGTATCTCTAAATCAGCTTATATGGAACTTACACCTCTAACGCAATCATGATATGAAATATGGAGTTCTGAGATGCAGACGAAAATTGTTCTGACTTAGACGAAGTTCAGCATCGAGAATATTTTAAGGATGCTAAATGAATGTATATGTAATAGAATATATGGATATGTAAAAGAATGGATATGTAGTAGAATGAATGTTATTAAATAGTTTTTAGATCACTAAATTATCCCAGATTATATGTGAATTTCGTGAAAAATTATAAAGTGTGAAAATGTTACGGGGGTGAAACAAAGATTTTACACTAATTATATTGTATGAAAAAGTACATATACATTGAAATATAGGCAATTCACTTTTGAGAATTATAGGTAAATCAGTTTTGAATTGGAGAAATTTCAATTCAATTGAATTAAAACATTCTTAATGTGATTTAATAAATCATCGAATGACATATAATTTTTAACAAACAGTTCGATTATATATTAAATTTATTTTATATATAGATTATAAAACTGGACTACATTTTACACTTAAATGATTATATATTTTTACATATTCATAATAATTTATGCAAAATAAATTTTACAGTGTTGTAAATAACAATGCACAATTAAATTCAAAAAGATTTATTAAGTAAAAAAAATTCTAAAATTGAAAAAAACAGTTGAAAACTAAAACAATAGAAATCTTTTAAAACTTAGCAAAAATTTTAGAAATATTTATTTTTAAAATTATCTGATTTATAAATATCTTATTAGTTCTGAATTAATTAGACTTCTTATATGTAATGTAGGTTTTAACAGTCTCAGTTAGTAATTAAATAAAAAAAAATTTAAATTATTTAATTAAGTATTTTGTTTATATTTCATAAATATAGAAATTAGGTATGCACGTAAGGTGTATATTCATTAGAAATTTAGTTTATTCCATGACAATTTAATTTTCCTTTCCTTAGAAGAACATTATTCTAAAAACTGTAGGATCTGTATCTCTAAATCAGCTTATATGGAACTTACACCTCTAACGCAATCATGATATGAAATATGGAGTTCTGAGATGCAGACGAAAATTGTTCTGACTTAGACGAAGTTCAGCATCGAGAATATTTTAAGGATGCTAAATGAATGTATATGTAATAGAAGTTGATATTTTTTAGAACTGAACATTAATATTAAGGATTCGTTCGAGAGAATACAATGTGTTTAGGTTTATTTTCTTCTCGTTCTAAATAATGTACCCTGCATTCTTTTTTGATTTACTCAATGTCTATAAGCAATAGTAAAATCGTCTGCTTACAGTTTTTTCTGTAACTGTTTGTAATTTGTAATATATCACTGTGAATATATTCACTACATTGGTTCACTACATTCTATATATCCATTTTAAAACTGGACTACATTTATATTTTACATTTATACATTTATATTATTAACACTGATTTTATATTTAAATGATTATATATTTTTATATAGTCATAATATTTTATGCAAAATAAACTTAACAGTGTAGTACATAACAATGTACAATTAAATTTAAATTGAATTTTTAAGTAAAAAAGATGTTAAAAAATTGGAAAAACAGTTGAAAACTAAAACTGTAGAAAAATTTTAAATATTAGCAAAATTTTCCAAAATATTTAATGTTAAAAATTATCAGAATTTAAAATGTTTTTTTTAGTTGTGAATGAATTGGACTTCTTATATTCTAAGGTAAGTTAAATAGTATAAGCAAATAATTAAATAAAAAAAAATTCTTTTGGGAGAATACAATGTGTTTAGGTTTATTTTATTCTCTTTCTAATTAATCTACCCTGTATTCTTTTTTGCATTAATCAATACCCATAAGCAATAGTAAAATTGCATGAGTGCAATTTTTCTGTAAATGTTTGTAATTTGTAATATATCACTGTCAATATATTCATTACTTTGGGCTAAAAGAGCAATGAAATTATAAGAATTATTTTTATTGTATGTTTTAAATGCAGTTATTCTTATTTCCTCGATAGATATAATAAATTACGCAGTTTAAAATCTGCATATTTACTTATCATCCTCATTTGTTATTAAAATACTGAAAATTATGGATTCATAACCCACAATTGAAAACCTAATCTTAATTATTATTATATGGCGAATATTGAAATTCTGGTGAGTAAATCAGCATTTCGAAACATATAAATATTTTATATTACTTTGAACTAAAATGAATTTGCATTACATGCTTTATTTATATATTATCATTATATATTAAATTATTTTAATACATGAATGGTATAAATTATTCATTTTTTAGTACATATAATCCATGTATTGATATTATGATTTCATTTTGTTCAAGCATAATATACTTTTCAATTTTAAATGAATGCTTCTTTAATGTATTATTATGTAATACGAAAAACCTTTGTTTTGTCAAATTTAATTTCAGTTTTCCACCATCAAAGTTAATGGGATAGCTCATATTTTGAAAACAACGTATTTCAACATTAGAAAATGTCTTTGGCACATTTCCAAAACATTTATCTTTATTTAGATGTAAAACATTCAAGCAAATATAAAATAATTCAAATCTACAATAATACTGTACATCTTCGTGATGATTGACTTACAAATTTATTATTCGGCTTATAATAGAAATAAAATTTAGTAAGAACTTTATCTAAGACAACTTAGCATTCAGATGCTTTATTCTTCTAAGCACTGGAGTATAGTCCGTTATATGACGGGATCAGTAATTTTTTTAATTTTCTAGAATTGTAATGTACCCTATGAGACAGGTAAAAAAAGGGTTTGTTTTTTGGCTGAGAATAATCTATTAAAATAATTTTTTTTAAATTCTGTTGGGTAAGACAGCGTTTCTAAACATCTAAATATTTTATATCACTCTCAACTAAAATGAATTTCTATAACATGCTTTATTTATATAAATTATCATTATATATTAAATTATTTTAACACATCAGTAGTATAATTATTCATTTATTATTTCATATAATCCGTGTATTGATATTATGATTTCATTTCGTTCAAGCATAATATACTTTTGAATTTTAAATGAATGCTTCTTTAATGTATTATTATGTAATACGAAAAACCTTTGTTTTGTCAAATTTAATTTCAGTTTTCCACAATCAAAGTTAATGGGATAGCTCATATTTTGAAAACAACGTATTTCAACATTAGAAAATGTCTGTCTTTGGCGCATTTACAAAACATTTATCTTTATTCAGATGTAAAACATTCAAACAACTATGAAATAATTTAAAGCTACAAAAATACTATAAGTCTTCTTGATGATTGACTCACAAATTTATTATTCAGCTTATAATAGAAGTAAAATTTAGTAAAAACTTTATCTAAGGCAACTTAGTATTTAGATGCCTTATTCTTTTATGCAATAGCATATAGCCCGTCATAGGACGGGATCAGTTATATTTATAATTTTCCAGAATTGTTAAGGAACCTATGAGGCAGTTAATAAAATAAAGCTTTTTTTGGCGGAGAATTATCTTTCAACAAAAATAATCTATTAAAATTATCACATATCACACCTAATCTATTATAGGTACATATGTGATAATTTTAATAGATTATGATTGTTGAAAGATAACTCTCAGCCAAAAAACAAACCGTTTTTTTAACTGCCTCATAGGGGACTTTACAATTCTGGAAAATTAAAAATTTAAGCCAAAATTAAGCCAAATTTAATAGAAAATTATTTACGTAATATCTAAATTTAGTTTAAAAAAAGTATGAAAATAAATAAGAAGATATTTAAATAATCTAAATTAAATGATTAAATTAGATGTTTAAAATAAAGACGTCATAATGCTAGAAAAAAACTGCTTTGGGCTTAATATAATGGGGCTTAAACAATGGGGCTTGATATAATGGCATTAAACTCTCGAAAAGAGGGACGGGGTGGAGTTCGAATGTTTTAAAAATAATAGTATTTTTGCTGTGATAAGAAGCTTACTCATACCAATTTATTTTAGAATCTGATCTATAGTTTAGGACAAGATAAACTTTACTCTCCTTTAATTTGGTTAACTGTAACTCATCAGAATGGATAGAGCATCCAGTATGGATGCTCTATCCATTCCAGGTCCAACCGCATCATAAATTCGAGATCAGAAGGCCATATAACTTAGGCTATCATTACATTGCAAGAGAAGAAAATTAAGGATACAAAACATGAAATGTGGCCATCCGTACAACAATACGTGAATTTAATAAAATAAAAATTAAAAAATCATAAAAAGTTAAAAAAAAGCTAACTTTTATTTTAAAAATAATAAAAAAAAACTTTAGGAATAAAAATTTAAAAGAAAATGTGGAAAATATTAAATTAACTAGACATTTAGAAAACTTTTGCTGCGTCGGAGACAGAACCGTCACCCCGAGATTACCATCAAATGGGAAAACACTTCACCTAACGTTCCACGACTACAGACAGTGAGGTAACTAATTAGAGAGTATGAGGTCAAGTAAAAACAGTCCAGAAATTTGAATATTACGCTCCACCCTCGAAATCCTATCAAGAATGAATTTAGTATAGAATAAGAGGGAGAATAAGGCTATGAATAATAGCATTAAACGCTAGAAAAGGGGGGGAGGGTTGGATTTCGAACTCGCTCTGAATTTTGCTAACCCCAACTTACAAAAATCCAATATGAATGCCTGTATATATTCCAGGTACAACCTTCATAAATGCTTCATAAATGTCAAACGAGTTAGCACACAATAAAAGTAATTATATTAATAATTATATTAAAAATGGATACTAATGAATTGTTCAGCAATAAAATTGTTGTTATAATAGTTTGAAGAAAATAATGCAATATACAACATACAAAAATTATCTGATTAGTACATGAAAAATATATATTTTATCAGTGCATATTACGATGAGTCAGATTAAACAATTCAAGGCAAAAACAAAAACGTGAATCAACGCAATCCGAAAAATATGTCACAACTTTTTTAAACAAATTCTCCACTCTAGATTTTCCTAGCAGCTTTCAATGCTAAAGAATGAATAATCACTTAAAAATCGAAGTACGATTGTTTGAAAAAAATATACAATCGTAACAATTTCCTACCGCACCGTAGGAGTCAACTGTGACCCCCACAAAGAAAGCATGATATTCTAACTCATTTTATTTGCTGCAAATAATATTTCAGCATATTCATCGAATAATGAAAAGTTCATGTCCTCGCCTTGGGCAAACCATCGAAAATGCTCTTGGCAGTCAACGTGTTAAAATGCATTATTTCGTTCTTTCATGATAATGGATACCTAATATATAGATTTTGATGTTAAGATAAACGATATAGAGTGTTCTTGGAAATGAATTTAAGAATTATGTAACATTGCGAACATAAAAATTGATGTCAAATTATAATAATTAATATCAAGATACTAAAATTAATGCTTAATTATTTGTTAAGTTTCTTTACCCATCTTACCTCTTTCGTAGTTTCTGAAATAATACACACGTAATATTAAGTAAAACTGAATAAAATATTCTTAGATTAATTTTTATGATAGTATAAATTGCTTTGTAAATTATTAACTAATGCCAGTTAGTTTACATAAGAATAAAATTCATGAAATTTTTTACTTATAAACAGCAAATAATTAAATTAATAATAAAACGCTTTAAAAATAATAAAACAAATATTTAATTTAATCACCTAAACAAATTTAAATCTTAATTATATATAAAATTAATAATTATATATAATTATATTTCTTAAATTCTTCATAGATTTCATAGGCACTCTTTTAGTGTGTAATGCATGTCTGCATATATAACTCAGGAAAAGATGAAATTTGAATTAATATCTCAGATCATTTCATATCAGATTATTTCAGATAAAACACAAATTACTCGCTTCTATATATCTGTGTAAGTTTGTGTAAGGGTCCTTGAAAATTTAATTTTTTTAAATTCAATATTTCGCAACATTTTTTTCAAGATAGTGGAAAAATAAAAAACATACATGAAAACAACATTTACAATGATTTAATTGTATATATATATATATATATATATATATATATATATATATATATATATATATATATATATATATATATATATATATATATATATATATATATATATATATATATATATATATATATATATATATATATATATATATATATATATATATATATATATATATTATATATATATATATATATATATATATATATATATATATATATATATATATAAAAAATATGCACTTTAATTGCGTTTTATTACAATTGTAAGAAAATTAATAACATGTTAAAAATGCATTTTTTTTTATTAAAGCCAGTGTCTAGTGACTACCGTACAGCTAAAGTTACAACATATAAACTTATGCTACGCTTCAAATATATAATCTTTACAAAAATATTCTTGTAAATAGAACTCTAAAGAAATACGTACCTATAAAAAATAACCTATTTCAGTCAGTGTATGAAATTCTAAACTCATTTTGAATAAACTTATTAGTTTCTTTCAGATTGAACTAAACCTTGTTTTCTCCAAAAAAAAAAAATAACATATAGAATGTCACGAACTTTAGCTATGAATAGTTTAGTTTGAAGAGCGTGCTTCAAATAACTATAAAAACCGGCATAAAAGTAAAAAGGGAAAGTTAAATATGAAATTGATGCACTTAGTGTTTACCTTTTTGCCACTTCAAATCTATTAACTTATAGTAAATAACGTTAGGCTTATTTATGGCAACAAACATAATAATAGAATCTAAAACTAAGAATTTCGCTATTTCCTAATCCGATTGAAGGTACCAGAATACAGATATATATCTTTATATCTTTTATGTGTGTTGTACATATGTATTACTTTGTATAGTATTTATTATAAAGTATTTCCAATTTCATTTTTATGAATTTTACTTTATTTTTGAACAGTATTTTAAATAAATTTTTCGTTATGTCTTAATAAAAATCTTTATTTGCAAAATATTTACAACTGGCATAGCTGGTTCAAGCTTAAATTCATTATTAAATTACATAATTGTGAATAATCACTTATTACTCAATTAATAAAATATTTTTAAATTTTCATTTGAACTAATATTATTTAATTATTATCATAATGTCATGTTTTTTATATATCCTATCTGAAAATATTAGATTTCATATCTTTTTCTAATATAATTCTTTGCTTAATAATTTTCTGTTAACGATTTTAAAGATTAAATAACCTTCGCTAATCCTCGTTTTGTAATAGATAGTTAATATATTGTTACAAGTCTTTTATTATAAATTAGTTAATGTATAACTAGGTCGATATAGGTGCTAGGGTGCTTACATAACATACTGGAGAAGTGGGTTCAAATATTGCATAAGATTTAGTCATTTTTTGTACATTCCATTCACAGGGGTTCACCTATCGATATGGTGCTTTTTCAATAATGGACAGCAAATACCTGTGGCTTCATATCGATTAATCCTAATAATAAACTAAGAGAAATACCAGTCATTTGGCAAGAGCAAAAGGGAAATACTTAAGGATCAAGCTAAAAATTTAAGTAAATTCTACTTCTGGATTAATATTTTGGATCTCACATCAACCTTCGATAAAAATATCTCTATATCCCAAAAGAGTCAAAATTATTCAAGAAAATTTCTTTCGCCTTAGAAGAGTGAATGCTAATGTCCACGGGATACGTTGATAGCAGGACACTCAGAAAACACTATTACAGTAATTCTTAACTTTTTTCAGCTGTCACATCCCTACTGAAATGTGTCAAACATCCCCCTTTGAAAAATCCCGTAATTTTAAGTATAGGGTAGGAGAAGTACTGAATTATACGAGGAAAAATGCTTAAGTAATTTTCTTTAATAAAGTTACACACCAAATTTTAGTTCTTGACACTCTCAAGCAACACACAGGTCAATGATGTTCATTAAATATATTAAATAAATATATTCATTAAATAAATACAAATATAAATATAACTATTGCACTTTTAACTCATGAATGTTATTAAATAGTTTTTAGATCACTAAATTATCCCAGATTATATGTGAATTTCGTGAAAAATTATAAAGTGTGAAAATGTTACGGGGGTGAAACAAAGATTTTACACTAATTATATTGTATGAAAAAGTACATATACATTGAAATATAGGCAATTCACTTTTGAGAACTATAAGAAATTCAGCTTTGAATTCGAGAAAGTTCAATTCAATAGATTTACAATAATCATTAATGGGATTTAATACCTCATATATTTATACAAAAGTTTGCATTAAATTTGTTCTATATATCCATTTTAAAACTTAACTACATTTATTTTATTAATACTGAGTTTACACTTAAATGATTTTATTTTTTTACATACATACTCATAACACTTCATGCAAAATAAACTGTACAGTGTAGTAAATAGAAATACACAATTAAATTTAAAATGAATTTTTAAGTCAAAGAAGTTAAAAATCAGGAAAAATAGTTGAAAATTAAAACAATAAAAATATTTTAAATCTTTACAAAAATTTGCGAAATATTAAATTTAAAAAATTATCTGAATTTAAAATATTTTATTAATTCTGAATTAATTGGACTTCTTATATGCTAATGTATTTTTAACAGTCTAAGTTATTAAATTAAAAAGTATATTTTTAATTATTCAACAAAGTATTTGGTTTATATTTCGTAAATATTGAAAGTAAATACGCACGTATGCTGTATATTTATTAGAAAATTAGTTTATTCCATGACAATTTAATTTTCCTTTCCTTAGAAGAACATTATTCTAAAAACTGTAGGATCTGTATCTCTAAATCAGCTTATATGGAACTTACACCTCTAACGCAATCATGATATGAAATATGGAGTTCTGAGATGCAGACGAAAATTGTTCTGACTTAGACGAAGTTCAGCATCGAGAATATTTTAAGGATGCTAAATGAATGTATATGTAATAGAAGTTGATATTTTTTAGAACTGAACATTAATATTAAGGATTCGTTCGAGAGAATACAATGTGTTTAGGTTTATTTTCTTCTCGTTCTAAATAATGTACCCTGCATTTATTGTTGCATTACTTAATGTCCATGAGCAATAGTAAAATCGGCTGAGTATAGTTTTTCTGTAACTGTACATAACAATGCACAATTACGTTTAAATTGAATTTTTAAGTAAAAAAAAAGTTAGAAAATTGGAAAAAAACATTGAAAACTAAAACAGTAGAAACATTTTAAATTTTAGCAAAAATTTAAAAAAATTTTTATTTTTAAAAATTACCTGAATTTAAAATATTTTATTAGTTGAGAAGGAATTGGACTTCTTATATGCTAAGGTAAGTTTGAAGAGTGTAAGCAAATAATTAAATATTTTTTTTAAAATATTTAACTAATTATTTTGTTTATAGATCGTAAATATTGAAGGTTAAACATGCAAGTAGACTGTATATTTATTAGAAAATTAGTTCATTTCATGACATTTTCCTTTTCCTTTCCTTAGAAGAACAGTATTATTCTAAAAACTGTAGGAAATGTATCTGTAAATCAGCTTATCGATTCATCGATTGATTTATAATTTTTAACAAACAGTTCGATTATATATTAAATTTATTTTATATATAGATTATAAAACTGGACTACATTTTACACTTAAATGATTATATATTTTTACATATTCATAATAATTTATGCAAAATAAATTTTACAGTGTTGTAAATAACAATGCACAATTATATTTACAATGAAATTTTAAGTAAAAAAAAGTTAAATCTGGAAAAACAGTTTAAATTTAAAACAATAGAAATCTTAAATTTTAGCAAAAATTTCCGAAATATTTAATTTTAAAAATTATCTGAATTTAAAATATTTTATTAGTTCTAAATTAATTAAACTTCTTATATGTAATCTAGGTGTAAACAGTGTAAGTTAGTAGTTAAATA
>CM063500.1:35768510-35803510 GCA_032207245.1 Pardosa pseudoannulata
TTTATCGCCATTTTTTCTGAATAAAATACCATATCTTTACCCACAGTGCCGTCAATCTGTGAAATTCCATCAACACATAACTAGCAGTCACACATTAAAATCCCTAGTAAATTTCCTAAAAGAAATAGACCAAAAAACCAGTATCAAGGTCATTCCTTTCACTGATGTACCTACTAAATCTCCCGATGTATCACCTATGGATTTTTCTGCTTTTATACTTTTAAAATCTGCATTGTCCAAACGTCGTACCACAACCCTTTCATGACTCTGGAAAGTTGTTCAGGATGAATGGGATAGAATACCTCTTCTGAGACTTCAAAAAGCATTGTTATTCTGGAAATTATGGTGTCGAAATATAGTTCAGAATAAGGACTATCAAATAGAACATTTCAAACACAAGAATTTTGTGTATTTTAGTTTTGTGACTACAATATATATTGTCTAAAAAATATGTGAACAGGTTCTGTATAATCGCATGTCACAAAATACACCTTTTGTTCACAATCACTCAGTAAATTTCTGGATTAACTTTGCAGTGATAGCTTAAATTGAATTTTTAACAATGAAAATGTTTAAGAACAAAAGATTAGAGAATGAACTGAAGCTGCGAAGGTAGAAGCATGCCATACTCAGTTCTAGATTTGTAAAGAGATCAATTTAACTTCCAGCGTCGTATGAACTCATTGAAACAGTTCCATGATAGCATATCCATTGAGAAAAAGCCTAAAAAAGGTCGTCCATCCATCATCATTTGTACATTATAGAGAGATGTAAAAAGAGTTCTACAGTTTTTTAGATCTCTAGTTCATCCTAACTGAAATAACAGAAATATTAACTCTGGCTATGAGATCGACGTATGTGCCGACTGTCTTAACACGGATCTACATAATCGAAAGGAATTGAAAAAAATCAGAACAAATACGTACACAAAGTTTTAAAATTTAACTAAATAAATTTTTAGTTATTAATCATTAAATAAAAAAATATTCCCTGGAGCTACCTTTTGCAAAATATGCCATTTATAAGTTAATTCACTATATAGAATATTCATTCAATAGTGTTCTATTTATTCTTCTGCTCTTTATAGTTAACTAGCATACCCAATAGTACCCAATGAGGCAGGTAAAAAAATGGTTTATATTTTAGTTGAGAATCATCTGGTTCATGATCAATAATTTGTTAATATTCATACTCCTCTAAATTCTGCCGATACTATGAATGCAGTTTAAAATGACGTTGAATTCATTTAATGGAACCACGTGGTTATGTATAAAAAACAAATACACAAACTTCTTAATTTTCAAAGATATATAACTTAAACTCTAGATATTTATTAATCTGCGACATAAACACCTAGACTTTTCTGGAAATAATTTGTTGTGAATAGTTGTAAATACTGGTGATAAAGTTGTCATTGTAACAAAAAATAATCGAAGTTTAAAATTACCACATATGGACCTAATCTATTATTTATGCCAAAAATGAAAAAAAAAGTTATTTACGTAATATATAAGTCCACAGATAAAATGTATGAAAATAATGCAGAATATATTGAAATAATTTAAAATAAGAAAGGATTAAATGAGATGGTTAAAGGAATGACGTCATAATGATAGAAAAATTATTATTTTTACCTATTTATTATGTTATAATTTGATAAATTTAATCTCCTGCTCTTAATTGGAGAACAAAATGTCTTGAAAAAAGTGACGTTAAACACTCGCAAAGGGGGGAAGGTGTGAATTTCGTTAATTTTAAAGAGGTCAGTATTTTTCGTTGTTTTATGAAACATATTTATACCATATTATTTTCGAATAGGATATATAATTTAGGAGCAGATAAACTTTACCCGCTTTGAATTTTGCTAACCCTATCACATGAAGTATCCAATATCGATGCCTCTATCCATTCAAGATCCAACTGCTTCATATATTCTAGGACAGAAGGATAGATAACTTAGGCTATTAATATATAAGGGATCCTTTAAAGGAGATGGTAATAACACTCAGTAAACAATAAAGTATTTATTAACTTGTTTTAGAATAATAATGAAAAGTAATATCAGCATTTCATATTTACCCTTTATTGCATTCCACTGCATCTCGTGTTTTATACATCATTTGTATAGTAATATTGATTCTTAAAAGGACTGGTAAACACATATGCAGGAAAGTTTACTTTAATATTACTAAGTGCAATTTATGTTTATTAATACGAGAGCGTGGTTAATGGATTTTAAACTACAGTTAGTTCTGAATAATTCCTAAAGCCTTTTCAAAACATACCCGAAAATAAATTATCAGCACTTCGTATTAGTTTGCAAATATTTTCATTAACTATTTTAAATTTACTAAATACATTTCTCAGATAAATGATTTGAGTATAACAATATTTAAAATTCTATCTTTTGACGATTTATGGGAACGTATTTGTAATTAACTGAAAGTGAAATATTGTATATATTTAAATAATGCCATGATAATAAAAGAACATATAAAAGAGCCCGTGTAAAGCATCGTTTATAATGTTAAAATATTGTAATTGTTATTATGTGAAGTATCTAAAAATCTTTTATATAAACACAAAGTTTTAAACATATGAATTATGATAATACAACACACTAGTTAGAGATATATTATGTATGACAAACAATCATTCAAGGTGTAGAATTCGAACCATGAACTGTGGTATTAAAGAGCTGTGATCTACCATTCGTGTAACGTTTGGTGATCGATTATGAATATTAAAATAGATATTAACTCTTTAACGCCCAAATTAACAATTTTTAGAATTTTCCTTTGAAATTGATAGACATGGGTAGAAATGCATTAAGAGTTTTTTAAAAGCATTTTGAAATTTTCTAACCGCAACTATGTTTTTTTTCAGTCGTCCTCATTATGAACCGGAGTTAGTGGGTTCAAGTCCCACTATGGCATGGATGTTCATAGCCGTTCGGCTTTAAGCAGTAGGTAACGATCTCATTAGCCCTCGTGTTGCAAAAATTGGAACGTAGCGCTTTCAAACCAAACCATCCTCATCTGATGACTCTGGGCGTTTGTATGTAAAAATGTAAACATTTTAAAAATGATTTTTTTACATAAAATTATACAGTTTTAATGTATACATCAAGTAATAGGCAAAATAAGGTTAAAAAAATATTTTTAAACATACAATGAAATTTTCTATTTTATAGTTTTAAGGTTAAATTTTTGTATAAAAAGGAGGAAAACGTTGGATACATAATGTTGCACTGCATTTTATACATTATGTTCTAGTTTTTAAAGAACAGTTATATTGGCAACGTCCTTCTTTCTCCCTCTTGCCAATAACATGCTGAATGTTGTCAAATTTTACGTCAGGAAGCACGTGGGATCTTGATGATATCTACTTTTGTGCTGGTCTTCCTGGAATTGCTTTCGAATCTTCTCCCTTTTTCAAATAGGTTACTGTAATAGATCTTCTAAAATCTTTGATTGGCATCGACTTAGAACCATGGATATTTTTATAAATAACATAGCAATTTACAACCACCATATCTATCATCCTGGTAATAAGGCAAAAGTTTCATTCGTCGGTACAACTAACTCTTCTCTTTTACGTTTACGGGAATTGTTTTCCTTTTTTATCCAAAATAATATCATTATTATAAGGCATTCTGGAATTATCTGGCCCATCATTATTATCTCCTATTATAATTTCTAATGTACCTGCAACATGGGACCCAACAGGAATAACCAAATTATCATCATCAAATTGTTCTTCATTTGTTAGATCATCGACATCTGGAAATATTGCTATAATGTCTGCCTCTATTTTTTCAGAAAATAATAAGCATCTGAATCTTCTAAGGTTTTAAATATTTTATTTCTACTCATTTTATATATACTAATATATATATATATATATATATATATATATATATATATATATATATATATATATATATATATATATATATATATATATATATATATATATATATATATATATATATATATATTATATATATATATATATATATATATATATATATATATATATATATATATATATATATATATATATATATATATATATATATATATATATATATATATATATATATATATATGTATATATATATATATATATATATATATATATATATATATATATATATATATATATATATATATATATATATATATATATATATATATATATATATATATATATATATATATATGTATATATATATATATATATATATATATATATATATATATATATATATATATATATATATATATATATATATATATATATATATATATATATATATATATATATATATATATATATATATATATATATATATATATATATATATATATATATGTATATCTTTACTGTTGAAATACATTTTTTTATCTTTGTAATTGTAATTACTGAAATTCCTTCTATCAATTCCCAATTTATGCTTCATCTTGCATCTAATTAGATAACGTAAGTATTATACTCGCTAAAAACAAATCTAAACAGGAAAGTCATTTTTTCATCACTTTTGTTAAACAGGCGTAAAATTCACATCCTATTAAATATGCAATAATTTCTTTGATACCATCATTATTTAATATTTATGGTCAGTGATTTTCCCTAATGCGGAAAGCCTCTTCCCGATCAATATGTTGGGAATAAATGAAACCGGTTGCAGTGAAGATATTTCTTTAAAGTTTTTTTTTCAAAAAAGTTCTTTTATTTGCATATTTCGTGTGAAAAGAATTAATCTTTATTCTTAAGGGATTCTAAATAGAAGCCGGTGGATCTTCAAATGAAGACTAAAAGGTTTAACGCCGACCGCCTTTCTTAGAATTACCTCAATGATAAAATTAAGCTAATTGCAGTTTTTTTTATAATCTTTATCATGAAAATACGATCTTCTTTTCTTGAGGCTGCAACTCCTTTGTGATTAACGATACTCAATGTTTCTTTTGCTTCGTAATTATTAAAACCGAGTTTTCTTTTTCTTTATGAAATGTAATGCAATTACCAATATACGGAAGAAATTATCTATCGAAAGATATCTAGAGATGTCATTATTTTTGTCGGTTCAACCTTTTGGTATAGTTATGAGTATAATAATTTATTTTTATATATATATATATATTATGATCTTGCGATATATATATATATATATATATATATATATATATATATATATATATATATATATATATATATATATATATATATATATATATATATATATATGTGTGTGTGTGTGTGTGTGTGTGTGTGTGTGTTTGTAACATATAAAAAATATTTAACTTTAATATTTCCTTTAAACCTCCTCTCTTCCATTCTAATTCTTTAAAATCTTTTTTCCAGCCTCTAAATGTCTTCATCAAAGGAGTATCCTAAACTTAAAATTCTTTCGATCCATTTCCCGAAGCTTTCTATGGATGTAATTTTTCTGTCTATTCAACACGTTTCCCAGCTGTCGTCGGCAAATGGCTCAGCGTTTTTTCTGATCTTACGCTTAAATTCACTGAGTAAGTATGAAAATTCTTTCTGTCTTCTCTTGAGTGTATCTCTGTTTGAGCAGAGTGATTTTTGTGTATTTTTTTCTCTGTCGTTTTCTAGTTAAGATGCACGTTTTAGCATCTCTGAAATAAAATCCTGACTAATCAAATGGGATTTAATGAAGGATGTATGACACAAGAGAAAAAAGTCCAGTTAAAATATATTTTCCTTCTTTACTAAGCACATATTTTGGAGGCATCTTATATTTCCATTACATTTTACGGATGTTTTTTTAATTAGCCTAAGACATTGCACAATTTGATGTGTGAAAAATGTCAATGCCGTATATTAGTAAAAAAAAATATTCTATTCTTTCCCAAAACTCACTTTATGTCATACCTTAGCTTCAAATTCTCATCGTTTTATGGTTTTCGTAGCAAAATTATGTAATTTGTTCATATAAATACCCAAACACATACAGATGTAAGATTATAATCATGTATACATCGTGTTTCACAACATAAAAATTTTATTGTTCTTTCCATCTAACAAAGGTTTCTAGTATTAGGAAGGAGATTAATCTGGTGTGAATTGATTAATATAACCTACCGTGATATTTTGAGAGAAATAAAATCTTATGTAGACCTTCTCAAGGTGTAATAGAAGGCACCTGATTTACTTCATATTTATCTCAAGTACACAGATATAATATTCTCTTTTATGAAAAAAATGGACTGAAACAAGTCTCATACAGGAAACATTTGCTAAGAAGGCTTTGTCTCTGAAACATTTTATAAAAATGGTTGTGTTGTATAATAAAATTGCTTCGGATTTTTACCTCAAACTAAAGAATGAGTTTTTATCAAAAGAATATTACATTATACCCTATCAAATTTATGTGTCAATTCTTTATAATGTAAACCAAATCATTGGAATAAGAAACGTCTGCTGTAGTTTTCCTATTAAAATCTTCTTTTTAGAGTGAAAGATGTAAATAATGATTTTGATTAAAATGCTTATTAACATTCTTTATATTTCAATTTTTCATTGTCTCCTAAACCTCTAATAAATTAGATGGCTTTGATGTGACAAAGAGTCCTTTGCTCTTTAAAACACATATTTTATTTTTTATCTGAACAATTCATGGCTAACTGTTTAGTTCAAAACGAAATTTTCTGGACTAGGTTTTAAATTTGCTGTTAGGTTCACAACGAATTTTATTTCTGTCAAATTACTCTCTCTGCATTTTGTTTACTTTTATGGTTATGTCAGTGTATCTCCCCCTTCAGCAAGTCCGCTTTAGTTTCATCAGTTGTGACTGGTAGACCACTCTGTTAACATGATCTTTCAAGGTACATCTTGAGGAAAAGTTGTGATGTAACTGCGTAATATTCAAGGTGGTGTATGGCGTTACCTGAATAAGAATTCACTGATGAGCCTTCATAGGTTGGTTTGTAAAGCGTCACTCTCGTAACTGAAAGGTGGAGAGTTCTGACCTTGTCTTGGCTAAAGACGCCGTGCTGCTGTTGGGGCAGTTGGGGCACGTTAAATATGTCTTCACTGAAAAATACTCCAAGTTCTCATACCAAATTATACCTCTGGGGGTACTGAATCAGAGATGAGTTGGTCTCTGGTTTGGATGTAACTTGCGGATGGATGAATGAGTGCATGAATGAGTTCGACCGGTCCCTAAAAGGGTTGTGTCGTGTCTGTCGTACTTTCATCTTAACGGTGTTCATTAACAACGAAAGGCTTCTGCTTAATTCGAAAGAGCAGCGTTCATTCGGAGTATAGCCAAGTGGAATTAGACCCACCCACCCAAGCAAAATTCACTCATGGAATTAATTTTCTTGTACATTTTCCAGATACAGTTCACTTTAATTTCTTGAGTTACGGCACTACATATTGCTTGTAGAGTATTATCTGACTTGTTATATATTCATCTACCATCTGCTATTTAAAAAGGTAACAATCTATTATTTACATCCCAATTTGTTGCATACAAAAGTATCAATTCCAGCAGTTATTATAGAATACATATTGTTTAGATATCAATGATTCTAAATATCAGCTTCAAACACTGGAGTGTACCCATAACAACACTCTGAATATTTCGAGAACTTGTAGGACAAATCTGTGAATGTAGACTTAGAAGCTATGTGAGAGAGATATCTACGGAATGCGGTTAAAATTAAGGAGAAGGTTCACGATAGCAGCCTAAACATCTAGTACTTGTCTTTCTTTTCCTGATGAATTTATTTGGCTCGTTGCTAGTTATTAACAACTCCCCTTACATTTTACTTATGAAAAAAAATTACAAAAATCATCAAAATTTTAATTTTATTATTAATACGCGGAAACGATATAAAACAAAATATGTAGGTTTTAAGATGAAGTTTTAATTTATTACAGGTGTAAAAGAATTAAATTTTATTATTAGTTTGCTATCCCGAGTTATCTCGACAAATGGAAAAAAGTTGAGTATTTGTCTGTGTAGGATTAGATTTAGATTTAGGTTTATGGTGGAGAGCTTCATAAGAACATTAACAATTAGGTCTCAAAGAGACCAATAGCTGAGATAAATCTAAGCAGCAACTTAACCGGAAAGTTGGCTAACTCTCACGGTTCGATGAAATAATAACCAAGAAATTCAAAAAGGTTAGCAAAGTAGTAATAACAATCCCACAAGTTGTGTAAGGAACTTTCTTCTGCCACGTGACACCCCCTACGTACCGGGCTATCCATGATACCAATAATGTTAAGGTGCCTTTTGAGGCAACAGCGGTTTGCCAACAGACCAATGGCCACCCTTATCTCATTCCTATTAAGTAGCTCTTTTAAACCTTAAACCCCAGTCTTTGTATGATAATTTTTTAAATACGGGACAACAGAAAGTGATACCTAACATTGTGTACACTTGAATCTAGTTCCTTTTCTTACTAGGCTTAGGTCTGGAATCTCTTTTTCGGAAGCCCATACTACACTGCCTTGTTGGATTTGATGGTTTTTGCAGTAGCAGGAATAATATCGAGAAAATGCCACAAGGTTAACCTGCATGGGGAAGGACTAATGCTGATGTGGCAGAAAATACTTCACGATGATTTTTCACAACTATCCCTGTTTATGCATTACTAGTTTACAAGCTGACGTGTAGTATACCATAGGGAAAACAAGTGACCATTCCGCCCAAAGAACTGCGAAATCAACAAGACTTGTCAAACCGCCAATCAAAGCGGATTGTTTCCTTTCGTTTCTTCCAGGCCAAGTAAAACAGCTATAAAACAAATCGTAGTGACAAATTTTCTTCGCCCGATTTTTCTCGGGATGATAATTAACTGCGGTAGTTACCAACCGGGGATAACACCTAATAATCAGGCAAGATCTTAAATTATAACATTTAGAATAAATTATTAAATGTATATTTAGACAGATACACATGTTTTTTATCTATTTAAAAATTATGATATTGAGCTATAACTTTTGCATTTAAATCTAGTTGCCTTTTATATACCGAGTGATTCAAACGTCAGGATGGTTTAAAAATGAATAATTCAAAAACTAATAAAGATAAAAGATGCGTTTGCACCAAACGAAAGGAAAAAAAGTCGAGTTTTGTGCGGCAACTCAATGAGAAAATAGTTATGTTGTCAAACAACATATGTCGGTGTCGGAATCTTGATGTAGGACCGGATTACTATCAGCACTAAAGATACCATCAGTAAAATGTGTCTGTCATAACTCAAAAAATGCTACTAAATGCTATGAACAGTGGGGTGACTAGTCTCACACCTGTAGTTCTGAATGATGGACAGCACATTGAACATTTACTACGGCACTAATTTACTGTAATTAAGTTGACTTGTAAGTTGTCAACATTTCTCCATTTTTCAATCATTTTTGGTGCTAAAAAACGTTATAGCTCTATCTGTTCGTCGCTTACACAACTAATTGTTTTCGTTGCCACACAAAATTTGGTATCTTTGTCATTCGTTTGATGCATACCGTATCTTCATTCGTTTTTAATTATTCATTTTCAGTTTGTCCTGACTTTTGGATCACCCGGTATATTTCATCCCATTTTTCAAACTACTTTTAAATATATTTCTTCAGACACCTTGAACCAGGCAGTTAATATTTACTTTCGTTTTTCCAGTCAAGTAAAATCCTGATAAAACAGATATTATTGACAAATTTTCTATGCCCGAGTTTTCTCAGGATAATAATTAAGTGCAATACATAAGAACTCGAGATAACTTGGGATAATCAGTCAAGAGGATAAATTATAACATTTAGAATAAATTACTAACTGTTTATTTAGACAGATACACATATTACTATCTATTTATAAATTATGATATTGCGTTATAACTTTTGGATTTAGAGATAATTGCCCTTATATATATATTTCATCCCATTTTTCAACTACTTTTAAATATCTTTCTTCAGACACCTTGAACCAAGGCAGTTAATATTTACTTTCGTTTCTCCAGTCAAGTAAAATCCTGATAAAACAGATATTATTGACAAATTTTCTATGCCCGAGTTTTCTCAGGATAATAATTAAGTGCAATATATACGAACCCGAGATAACTCGGGATAATCAGACAAGTGGATAAATTATAATATTTAGCATAAATTACTAACTGTATATTTAGACAAATACACATATTAATATCTATTTATAAATTATGATATTGCGCTATAACTTTTGCATTTAAAGCTAATTGTCCGTTTATATATATTTAATCCCATTTTTCATCTAGTTTTAAATATCTTTCTTCAGACACTTTCAGTTAATTAAAAGCAATGTTAATATTTCCTTTCGTTCAGTCCAAACTAAGAAAAACCGTTATAAAACAAATCAAATAGGCACATTTTCTATCGCCCGAGTTTTCTCGGGATAATAATTAAATGTAGTAGATACGAACGCGAGATAACTTGGTAAAAATCAGACAAGCGGATAAATTAAAATATTTAGAGTAAATTAATAACTGCATATTTAGACAGATACACATATTACTATCCATTTATAAATTATGATATTGCAATATAACCTTTGCTTTTAAATCTAATGTTCCCTTTTATATACATTTTCATCCCATTTTTCAACTACTTTTAAATATCATTCTTCAGACACATTGAATTAATCAAAGCAATGAATATTTACTTTCGTTTTTCTCCAGCTAACTAAAAACCCTGATAAAACAAATCGTATTGGCAAATTTTCTTCGCCCGAGTTTTCTCGGATAATAATTAACTGCAATACATACGAACATGTGATAACTCTGGATAGTCCGACAACCGAATAAATAATAATATTTAGAATAAATTACTAACTAACTATATATTTAGACAGATACACATACTGCTTTCTATTTATCAATTATGATATTGCGCTGTAACTTTTGCATTTTAATGCTAATGTTCCCTTTTATAAATATTTCATCCCATTTTTCAACTAATTTTAAATATCGTTCTTCAGACACTTTGAATTAATAAAAATAATAAATATTTACTTTCGTTTCCTGCATCCAAGTAAAACAATTATAAACCCTTATAAAATAATTCCTATTGACATTTTCTTCCCTCGAGTTTTCTCGGGGTAATAAATAAGTGCAATACATACGAACATGTGATAACTCTGGATAGTCCGACAACCGGATAAATAATAATATTTAAAATAAATTACTAACTAACTATATATTTAGACAGATACACATACTGCTTTCTATTTATCAATTATGATATTGCACTGTAACTTTTGCATTTTAATGCTAATTGTCCGTTTATACATATTTCATCCCATTTTTCAACTAGTTTTTAAATATATTTCTTCAGTCTTTGAATTAATCAGAGCAACAAATATTTACTTTCGTTTCCTGCATCCAAGTAAAACAATTATAAAACCCTTATAAAACATTCCTATTGACATATTTTCTTAGGCCGAGTTTTCTCGGGGTAATAAATAAGTGCAATACATACGAACATGTGATAACTCTGGATAGTCCGACAACCGGATAAATAATAATATTTAAAATAAATTACTAACTAACTATATATTTAGACAGATACACATACTGCTTTCTATTTATCAATTATGATATTGCACTGTAACTTTTGCATTTTAATGCTAACGTTCCCTTTTATATATATTTCATCCCATTTTTCAACTACTTTAAAATATCTTTCTTCAGACACTTTGAATTAAACAAAGCTGAGCCCATCTTTAAAATTCATTTGCATACGGCGAAATTTATAAACTCTGTTTCTAATAATATGTAAAAATGTAAAAATATTTTGTTGATTTTCCAGTCATGCTTAGAAGTTAAAACTTTTATATTTTCCCTTTGCCTCCATCTAAACAATATTTTTCTGCTAACGAACTTAAATCCAAGAAGCGAGTCATCGATTTTTATGCCACCGTTTATGATGTAGGGAATAAAAATTGTTGATAAAATGCCTTTGAGAGAAAAGTTTTTAAGCGTAAATATTTTGTGAAAGTTTACTTAAATATATCAATTTACGAATTTCGAAATATTTTTCTTCTTTTATTCCATGTATGTTGTTAAAGTTATATAGAAATTCTTTAATATGAAAGAATTTCAAATAATAAGAAATGCATTCATGTTATGAAGAAAAGAAATATAATATCGTATCGTGTAATATAATACTGCACAGTGAATAAAATGAAGCTGTATTTACATGTAATTTGATATAAATATATATATATATATATATATATATATATATATCTATATATAATATAACTTATATATTTATATATATATATATATATATATATAAATATATATGTGTATATATAAATATTTCTGTATATATATATAATTATATATAAATATAATATATATATATATATATATATATTATATATATATATATATAACTGTATAATATATATATATAATATATATATATATATAATATATATATATATATATTTATATAATATATATGTATATATATAATATATATATATATATACTATATATATATATATATATATATATATATATATATATATATATATATATATATATATATATTATATGTATATGTATATATATATATATATATATATATTATATATATATATATATATATATATATATATATATATATATATATATATATATTTATATATATATATATATATATATATATATATATATATATATATATATATATATATATATATATATATATATATATATATATATATATATATATATATATATATATATATATATATTAATTATTTATTCATTAATTATTTTAGAAAAAAATAGGAAGGAACTTAACTGTAATTTCGATATAGCTAAGAAAACTTTTAATTATCTTTCTAAATGTATTCAACATGATTCAAAACTGCTTTTACAGCATCGGGAGACTTTTCAAGAGTATGAAGTTACAAAAATTATTGAGTGTGTAACAGATAATTTTCATCCTAAAAACAAACAATTTTTTTTACCTACCCCATAGAGTACTTTACAATTCTGGAAAATTTACACTTTTACTGATCACTTCATATGACAGACTGTATGCTAGTTTGTTATAAACGCTTAAGAATTTCTAATACAGAAATTAAAAAAATAACAACCCAGTTACCTGTTACCGGGTAAGCATGATAATTTTAACATTAATATACATTTGTAAATTACATAACACGGATGTAAAAAATATCAGGGATACTGTCATAAAACAAAAATCATCAATTATATTCCTAATATAAACTATAAATGCTTAAGAATTTCTCCGGCAATTGCTAAGCCTTTTTGTAAATTTTATTTAAATCATCCAAACATATTTTAATGCAATAACCTTTAAGCATTTCACCATTTTTGTGAAACCCTTAAGAGTTCATTTTAATTTTTATCTCTTTTTCTTTCAAAAACAAAATGGTGACAACAAAATTGTACTTTCATTTACCGAAATAGAAAACAAAAGTCCCTTGGAATCTTATTGTTTTAATTCAGAGAATGTGGAAAAGTATTTCTTAAAGTTTTTCCTAATAATTCCGAATAAAATTTAATTGTGAGAAAATACTTTACCGTAGGGCAATACCTATAAGTTTCTATGACGCAATGTACTTATTTCCAAATAAATTATTTATTTAAAACTGTCATATATTTTTATTGGCAATCTGTTCAGTTGGTTGAAATTCTTCATACACATCATCCTAACAAACGGAGGAAAAAAATGACAGCATAGTTTTAAACGTTTATATTATAAAAATACACTTCATGTTGATATCGCTAGCATCATTTTACTGATATCGTGATATGACGGGCTATATGCTAGTATTTTATTAAACAGTTTATTCAGCCTTAATCAGAAAAAGAACGATTTACTTTAAATTTCAATTCACTACTCTTCCATTTCTTCTCATTAGCGATGTTGTTGTCAAACTCTCCAGGAGGAGATACTCATTGCAATTTATGAGGCTGAAATGTCTCCATTTGCGTCCCCCTCTACTGCAAGCTAATAGGATTTTATTTTCTTCTCTCTCGTGTAGAGTGACTGATTGAATGTTTGTGTAGCACTGCAGGGGAGACAAGATGTTCTCTCACATGCTGGGTTATTGATTACAAACAAGAAGGAATAAGGCTATGATCTTGTAGCTGTGGGATACGTGTTTGAAATGTCTGATGTAAATGATATCGTACAGCGAAATAAGATTACTGAAAAATTATCTTCAAAACCGCAAATTTAATTTTAGCGAGATGTCAAGTATGAGTTGAATCAAAAATATACCGTAATTGCATTTGAATTATGCTTACGTTTTGCACTAAGGGTTTCAAAACTGATATATTTTGAATTATTGCTAAAATGATACCAATAAGGCAATTTTTGAGTTACTTATCTTTATATATAAAATTCTTTTGTCTATGTGTCTGTAATAAATCAATTCCTATACGGATAGACAGGTTTTGGTGTAATTTTGTGTATGTAATTAAGTTGATTCGAAAATGGTTTAAATTCACAATTTGATCCAATTGAAAAAGTTTTTTATTAAAAATCCTAAATTGCGCGCTTATTGAGAATATTATAATACCGCTTGAAACCCTTCACTGCCTACGTATCTGTGGCACAGTGGTCAATGTAACAGTCTACAGTAGAACCAGCCTGAAGATCGAATCCCAGTATAGGCGATGTGTCAATTTTAATTTAATCTCATTCCGTTTGGGATGTATGAGGAATTGTAGAAAGTTTCAGGAATATGCATTCGCACAACTCCCCACAAGTAGATAATTGAACCAGGACTATTTAGAAAAATTATTGAGCGTGTACCAGATAATTCTCAGTCAAAAAAACTTTTTTATCTAATTCATGAGGTACTTTACAATCCTATAAAATTAAAAATGTTACTGTTACATTCATATGCCTGGCTATAGGCCTGTATTTTTTTAAACATTTTATTCAGCCCTAATCCGAAAAAGAACTATTTAATTGAAATTTCAATTCATACTCCTCCATTTCTTCTGATTAGCGATGCCTCTGTCAAAATCCTTAGGAGGAGATACTCATTTCAATTTATGAGCTTGAAATGTCGCCATTTGCGTCCCCCTCTACTGCAAGCTAATAGGATTTTATTTTCTTCTCTCTCGTGTAGAGTGACTGATTGAATGTTTGTGTAGCACTGCAGGGGAGACAAGATGTTCTATCACATGCTGGGTTATTGATTACAAACAAGAAGGAATAAGGCTATGATCTTGTAGCTGTGGGATACGTGTTTGAAATGTCTGATGTAAATGATATCGTACAGCGAAATAAGATTACTGAAAAATTATATTCAAAACCACAAACTTAATTTTACGGAGATTTCAAGTATGAGTTGAATCAAAATATATTTTAATTGCATTTGAATTATGCTTACGTTTTGCGTAAGGCAAATAAAACTGATAATTTTGAATTATTGCTAAAATGAGCAATTTTTGAGTGATTTATCTGTAATATAAAATTATTTTGTGTATGTTTGTACTAAAACACTCCTATACGGCTGGATATTTTTGATGAAATTTTGTATGTAATTAATTAATTGAAAAATTGTTTAGATTCACAATTTGATCGATAGAAAAAAAGTTTATTAAAAATCCTGAATTTTGTGTTTATTGAGAATATTAAAATGCCGTTTGAACTTCACTGCCGATATCTGTGGCACAGTCGTCAACGTAACAGTCTATAGTAGAAGCAGTCTGAAGATCATTCCCGTATAGGCGATGTGTGAATTTTAATTTAATAATTACGTTTGGGATGTTTAAAACTAGATTGCCCAAGGCAGTCATTTTGACTGTTTTTTAATTTCAATTAGAAAAATAATTATGAAATATAATGACACAATTTCTTAGAATTTAGTGACTTTTTCTATAACATATAAATGGGTTTATGAATAATTGTAGTTACTTCCGCCCTCCTTTATTATATAATATTAAAAATTAATTTTAAACAAATTTCTTTACATATTTGTTATTTTTTCACAATGCAGTCATTTTGACAGTTTTGAGGCAATATAGTATACAAGAAATCTCGGGCAATCTAGTGTTAAGGAATACACATTCGCACAAACACCGCACAAGTAGAGGATTGAATGAAGACTATTTAGAAAAATTATTGAGCGTGTACACGATAATTCTCAGTCACGAAAAAAAAACTTTTTTTTATCTAATTCATAGGTACTTTACAATCCTGGAAAATTAAAAATTTTACTGATACCGTCATATGACGGGCTATAGGTTAGTAATTTATTCAGTTCAATCCGAAAAAAGAACGATTTACTTTAAATTTCAATTCAGTACTACTCTATTTCTTCTGATTAGCAATGTCTCTGTCAAAATCCTTAGGAGGAGATACTCATTGCAATTTATGAGGCCGAAATGTCGCCATTTGCGTCAACCTCTACTGCAAGCTAATATGATTTTATTTTATTTTCTCTCGTGTAGAGTGACTCATTGAATGTTTGTGTAGCACTGCAGGGGAGACAAGATGTTCTATCACATGCTGGGTTATTGATTACAAACAAGAAGGAATAAGGCTATGATCTTGTAGCTGTGGGATACGTGTTTGAAATGTCTGATGTAAATGATACCGTACAGCGAAATAAGATTACTGAAAAATTATCTTCAAAACCACAAATTTAATATTATGGAGTTGTCAAGTATGAGTTGAATCAAAATATACCGTAATTGCATTTGAATTATGCTTACGTTTTGCACTAAGGGCAAAATAAAACTGATATATTTTGAATTATTGCTAAAATAATACCAATAAGGCAATTTTTGAGTTACTTATCTTTATATATCAAATTCTTTCGTCTATTTCTCTGTAATAAAATTTCCTATATGGCTGGACAGATTTTAATGTAATTTTGTGTATGTAATCAAGTTGATTCGAAAATGGTTTAAATTCACAATTTGAATCGATAGAATTTTTTTAATTGAAAATCCAGAATTATGGAATTATTGAGATTGTTATAATTCAGCTTGAAACCCTTGGCTAACAACTTATCTGTTCCTCAGTGGTCAACTCAATGGACTATAGCACAATTATTCTCAAGATCTAATCCACATACAGGCGATGTGGGAATTTGAGATTTTAATTTAATTACATTTGGAATGACTGTAAGCTTGGTGGTATCAAGTATTTTTAAATAATTATTTCCTTACTTTTCCATCAAAACGTTTATGTAGTTAAGTTGATTTGAAAATAGATTAAAGACACAATTTGAATCGATAGAAAATGTTTTTTTTATTGAAAATCCAGAATTATGGTATTATTGAGATTATTATAATGCAGCTTGAAACCCTTGGCTAACAACGTATCTGTTCCTCAGTGGTGAACTCAATGGGCTATAGTACAATCATTTTCAAGATCTAATCCCCGTACAGGCGATGTGGGAATTTGATTTTAATTTAATTACTTTTGGAATGACTGTACGCATGGTGGTAGCAAGTATTTTTAAATAATTATTTCCTTACTTTTCCTTCAAAACGATTTAATTTATAATTTATTTAAAAACTTTTTTACAATTTTTGGATTTGTAGCCCTAAAACAAGAAAACTTCTGTCAAGTGGTCTAGTTTTATATAATTATTTCACTTAAAATATATAGATCTATTTTCTTTAAACAATTACTTCTTTGGAGTATTTCGAGCCTTTTTAAAAACCTTTTGATATTTGTAGTGTAGGAAATCAAATAGTTTGACAGCCCACCTGTTAGATCAATATCTTTCTGCCATACAATGAAGTATTTATTCTCAAAATATATGCGTGATTTAATTGGTTCGTTACTTATATTTTTTAAACACTTCGAAAATGCTTTTATAGAATAGTAGAAATCTTTTAAAATTTTGTACTATTCTAAATAATACTATCATATTTTTAAAATTTCTGTTTACACATTGTGTGCGCGTACATTTCGCAGCGGAATTGTACCGGGATCAGGCGTTTTGTGAGTAAATTTAGTTATTCAGTTAAATATCAAGAGATCGAAAATTATTTAATTTTTTGAAATATATATATATATAAATATATATATATATATATAAAATTTTATGTATATTATACATATATGTATATATATATTATAATATATGTAGATATATTGTATATACTTTATGTATTATTTAAATATATTTTGTATATTATGTTATACATATATGTTTTTAAAATATATATGTATATATATATATAATTATACTATATACATATATATATTATCTATCTATATAATATATCTTATATAAAATTTATATATATATATTTATATTATTATATCTATATATATAATATATATATATATCTATATTTATATATAATATTATAATTATATAACATATATATAAATATACCATATAAATATATATATATATATATATATATAAATATATATATATACATTATATATATATTCTATACATATAAATTATATTTACATATAATATATATAAAAATATATATATATATATATATATATATATATAAGATATATATATTTATATATATAAAAATATTTATATCTATATATATATATATATACTAAACATATAATTTTATATTGATATATATATATTATTACATATAAAAATTATATATATATATATATATATATATATATATTATATAATATATATATCTATATGTATATAATATAAATATAAATTATATATATATACATGATGTATATATATATATTTATTTATATAATATATTCTATAATATATATATATAATAAATATAAAAATATTTTTATTTATATTTAAATTTATATGTAAATAATATGTTTTAAAAATATTATTAATAAAAAAAATAAATAAATATATTTATATATATAGATGTAAAATATATTAAAAATAATTAAATATATATATATATATTCTATATATAGTATAATAATTTTCTTTATAAAATATGTATATACATATATAACATTTTCATATAAATATATTTATATATATATATATATTATTTTTATATGTATATTATATAAAAATGTATATAAATATATATATTTATATTTATATTTTTTTATATTATAATTATTTTATATATATATTGTATTTTAAATATTATAAATATATGTATATTAAATTTTTATATATAAACAAAATTTTATATATTTTTATATGATATATTTTATAAAATATTAAAAATATAAATTTTGTAAATAAAAAAATTTTTTTATTATAAACTTTTAACATATTTATACTTTTCTATATATAACTTATATATAAAATATTTAAATACAATGAATTTAATTTATTTTTATATGTATATAATATGTATATTTTAAATTTATTTATTATAAATGTTTTTAAAATATTAATAAACAAAATATATATAAAAATATATATATTTATATGATATATATATATTTATGTATATATTAAAATTTATATAAAAAAAATTATATTTTATATTTATACATATTATATTTTAATATAATATATTATATATTATATTTATATATATTATGTATTAGTATATATATAATATTAAACATTATATAATATATTTTTATAAAGAAAAATAATTTTAAATCTAAATTGATGTAATCAAATTCCCGCTCTGTTGATGTTTTTTTAGAAAATATGTATTAAACAAGAAAATTCGTCTGTATATATATTTTGACAAACAAATTTGTAATGTACTCTACTGGTGTAAACTCAATAGGCACTTCAAGGTCACTGATTTTTCCCCAATGACCAACTGTAACTATGGTAACGACAGTTGGGGAATGATTTTACTTTTTTTTCCCACTGTGTTAAGGTATGTCATGCATCGTGTGGGCTATCCGTGTGTGATGAAAGTATGTTTATTTAGACTACACTTTGAAGAATACTTAATACTTTACACAAAATTTTATGAGTAATTTCAGACCTGTTTCTAAGTTCATAAATTTAAGATATAATCCCATTTCATAAAATTACTATTCAAAAATTGTATGTTATATTCTAATCCGTAAGATTTAAAAAATTCTACTGTAAAAATAAAATTTTTTTTCACACACAGTTGCATTATTTACAGAAATAATATCATTAAGATGATTGAATATTTCGCTAATTTTAATGAGTAATTAGTTATAATTTCTCACTATTTTTCTTTATATTTGTATGATTCTTTTAATCTAAATATCAAAAGTATTTCTTAATAATTAATTTATTTAAGAGAATGTAGTTCTGAAATTCCTTAAATTTAAGTTGTATGTTAATAAGTATATTATGAAGTTATGTGGACCATAGTAAAGTTTCTATTCCAAAATTGTACTGTATTAATTATTTTATGATTTTACAAGAATTGAAAGAGGTCTTAATGCAATAACAATATTTTGTATAATTTTATTATGTATTTAAAGATTTATGGTCTGTTGACACATTTTTAGAAAGTGAAAATTTCTTTAGAAGGTAGAGATTCCTAATGTTTTAGTAAGAATTCTAAATTAAAATGAATTTTTGTATTTTTAAAGAACATCTGTGATTTATTATAACCTTTTTATACATATTGTTAAACTTTTCTTTATGTAAATAGTTAACGCATTTATGCACAACTGAAAATTTTGACTTTGCTTATAATAATAAAGCAAGTCGTCTGAACGTATTGGAATCAAATCCTCAACTGAAGTGCTGAAAATAAGTGTGAATGCACAGGCTTCTTGGTCGCTACCATAGTAACCGATGACTGGTATTAAGTGACCTTGAAGCGCCAATAGATTTTACATGGACTATAGTACATTATAAAATGTTAAATTATATAACACAAATATTATTTATTGTGAATAAATATTTAAGTATTGAAAGTTTTTTTTTTTTAAATTTCTCTGTAATTTTTATACAAATAACAACGTTTATTTAGAAATTTTTTACAGAAATTGTTTGTAATAAACATCCTGTAAAATATTTAAAATTATGTATAAAAAATTACATGTTTATTATTTTAAGTTTGGTATAAAAAATTATTGTATATTTACAAATCTAATTAGTTTTTTAAACAAGAAATATTAAATTTATATTTCTTATTTCTTTTAACAGTTATTCTACACTTTGTTTTAAAAATGTATATTAAATACTTATATATATTATACACATATAATAAAAATTTTATAGGACAAAAAATATATATATTTATTAAATAATAAAAATAATAATTTGGTTTTGAACTAAATATAATTACAAAATTATTTATATGTAAATATAATATTGTAGAAATTTATATTTAAAAATGTATACTATCTTTTATTTTATTATAATATAAATAATTAATATTTTCAATAGTTTTATATTTCAAATATTTTTTTATAAAATTTATTTGTTATTTGTTACGTATATTATATTATTGTTTTCTGTTATTATGTTCCGTTCTATATTTTTGATGTTCAATATTTTTCAGATTATTTTAATTATTAGTGTGAGATTTTTCAGTTTCTTTGAATTAGTTATTTAATTTTTTTTAATATTCATGTTTATTTCATTGTATTTTTTCGTAATTATTGTTCTCTTCTATTTAAATTTTAAAAATCTTGCAGAATATTTCTGACAGTCTTAGAAAGCATTTGTACAATGTAAAAAATAATGCATTGTAATTTTCAAAGCAGTATAACAAAAGCGTTTATTTTTTAATTTTTTAGCGTTTTTCTAAGCAGCATTATATAAAGAGCTATTTTATGTTCGGTTTTTGTATTTTCAATATTTTAAGAGAATCCTCTGTATTTTAAATACATAATAATTGAAATATGAAATAATTTAAATATTCTTCGGAAAAATAAATTTTTTTAATTTTACTTTTACAATAAAATTTCAAAACATAAAAAAATTTATGTTAATAAATTTCCTTGTAAGGTGCACAACATTTTGCAAAGTATTTTTGTTAAACAATTAAAGTCAGTAGTAAAGAGAAGTATTAGTTTATATGCCTATAAATGAACTATCTTGTTTTTTTTTATTTTTCTTATTTCATTAGTTTTTCACTTTAAGTAAAGTATTACAAAAAATATTAATTATCTGTAATAACATATTTCAACGGACATTATTGTATTTAAAATTGAATAAACAATTTTAGTATATCATTGTATAATTATACCAATTTATTTAAAGATTTAAAATAAAAAAATTAGTAGAAGTATTTTTTAAAGAAATCATTACATTATGAAAAATTCTTAAAATTTATAATTAATATATATATTTTTGTTTTTAAATTCTCGTAATCTGTAGAGAAAATAAATGTTTGTAAACAAATAATGCTGATATAATTTTATTTAAAAATTATTTTTATGTATCTTATGAGCATCGAAATGGATCGTATACAACAAAGATATTATTTTTAAAGGAAGGAAGGAAATCAGAAACTGAATAGAATATTCTAAAACTAAAATATATATTTTTTAAAATATTAATTTTTTTATTTTTTAAAGTATATTAAGTATCATATACAAAGTATAATTTTATTATTTAACATACAATAAATATTACAAGTAAAATATAATAAAAATTTGCAAAAATCATTTTAAGGACAAAAATAATTACATTTATTTATACATACTTATCACAAATAAAAGTATATTTCTTTTATATATATATATATATATATCATATTTATATATTTAATAATTTGAAAAAATTCACAAAATATATTACAAATTCGCAATGTAGAATTGTATAAAAGCAATAAATAATATATCATTTTTTAAATCTTTACAACAATACCAACAATATATTATTAATTCTTTATAATTGACAAAGTTAAAAAAATAAACTATTTAGTAAAAAATTTAACAAATTTATAATTTTTGTAAACTTTTCGTAATATATAATTAAATGTTAAATATTTCATAGGTTTTGTATTTAGAAGAAGAAACGTATAGAGAATCAAATTAATTATAAATATAAAGCAAAATCATTCAAGTTAAAATATATTTGAGATATAATTTAAATACATGTAATTTAGAGTGATATTAAAACTCATTAAGGTATTTAATTTAGTAAATGTAGTTAAGCAGTTCAAAGTTATTACTATTATGATTATTTCTATGGAGAATTTATCAAAGTGCGAACTACAAAACCAATAAATAAATTTTAGCTACTTTAGATTTTTGGCTAGATAGCTGTATGAAAACAGAATAATCCTCTGTAAATTGAGTTTTAAATATATTCTAAATGCTATAAAAATTTACCAGCTTCTTCAAAATATTTAATATAATGAATGTTTATAAAAAAATACATACATTTTAATAATTATTTAATTTAATATAATTTGAATATATTTAAAAAGTGTAATGAATACAAAATAATCTTTTGTTTTTTTTCGTAATTATATAATGAATTTTGTAATAATATAATATAAAATAATAAAAATAATATATACTTAAATATAATTATTTTATATTTATAGAATAATCCTACTATAATTTATTATAATTTTTAAAGAATAAAACTATTATTATTAATTGCATGATATAAAATATGGATATATTTTTATATATGCTTATATAGTTTATATCGAAATTTAAAAATATACCGATAAATCTTAACAATAAATATAATATAATTATAATATATATTATATATAAATTTTTGTATAAAATAATTAATAATTGTTTAAATTTAAAAGTAAAAAATATATTTATTAATAAAATTTATGCAATAAATATATATATATATATATATTATATATATTATATATATATATATACTATATATATATATATTATATATATATATATATATATATATTATATATATTATATTATATATATATATATATATATATATATTTATATATATATATTATATATATGTATATATTATGTATATATATATATATATATATATATATATATTTTAATATGTATAAATATATAAATATACATATATATATTATATATATATATTATATGTATATATTTTATATATATATATAAATATATTATATATATATATATATATATATATTATATATATATATATATATATATATATATATATATATATATATATATATATATATATATATGTGTATATAAATATATATATATATATATATAATATATATTATATATATATATATATATATATATATATATATATATATATTATATATATATATATATATATATATATATAATATATATAATATTATTATATATATAATATATATTTATATATATATATATATGTACATATATATGTATATATATATATATGTATATATATATATATATATATATTTTATATAATATATATATTATATATAATATATATCTATATATATAAACTATATATATTATATATATATATATATATATATATATATATATATAATATATATATACATATATATATATATATATATATATATATATATATATATATATATATATATATATATATATATATATATATATATATTATATATTTGTGTGTGTGTGTGTGTTTATAATCCTTTTAGTCATTTAGAATATATTCTTCTTTAGGAGTATGCAGTTTTCTCTTATTCTTGATATATTCCAGAAATTCCTCTCTTAAGTATACTAGAGAACTGAATTAGCTAATTTAAAAACGTCCATTAAATTTACCTAGTAGCTTGACTGTAATTCAATTTTCGATAATTGATTCGACATAAAAGCGAACTGTATTGACGTAAAGGGAGTTTCATTAGATGTTATTTAGTTAAGCAAAAATGTTTCGGTTTCTATTTTAAAGCTACATTTTCTGTAGAATTGTAACATTTGTCTTATATCGCAGTGTTTACTGACGAAATTAGAACTTTAACTAAAATAATATTTGTTTAATCGGTTTAAAGAGCACATTTAAAATGGTCAGGTATATTGATTTTTTAAAAGGCAAATTACTCCATTTATTTACGATATTAAGAAATCAAATACATCAAACATTCAAAACGTCTTTTTAAAATGCATTCTTTATTTTCATTTATTAAAAGGGCACATTTAAGATAAACAAATATTTTGAAATCACTGCATAGAGATATTTACTTCTAAATGTAAACATCATCATTTTTATACGTGTTTATTTCGAACATTATTTCTTAAATTTTATTTTCTACAACTAACTTATATGACTTTTGTTCTCATAAACATATATTCATATATATATATATATATATATATATATATATATATATATATATATATATATATATATATATATATATGTGTGTGTAATATTAAAATTCCTTATTTACGTATTTTAATATTAATTTAATAACTTTTGTTCATAAAGTGAGTTCAGGGTTTGCGTGGTAATTCTGATTTTTCCTTCAAGACACGCTATAGACTTAATTCAGCCTCTGTCTGTATTACTTTAGCCAATAGTTAACACGTTCTATTTAAACATGTGTATTTTGTATTAAGCGATCAATTGTGCTTAGGGATTATTCGTAGTCTTTTACCTGAGGAATCGCTACTTTTGCGGGATATCATTGTCTGTGTGCACAAAGTTGTAAAGGTGTTTGCCTGTTGTACGGATTTCATTTTATTACAAGAAATAAACTGTGTTGTGATTTTGAATGAGCCTCGCGAATATTACACGCACACCCACACCCACCCACACACACACACACACACACACATATATATATATAATTATATATATAAAATTATATACACATAGATATACACATAGATTTATATACACATAGATATATATATATATATATATATATATATATATATATATATATATATATATATTATATATATATATATATATATGAGCTGGTCCGAAAGACAGAATTTCAACTTACCACTATGCTGCACATTCTGTAGGAATGCCTGATTATGAGAAAAATTCTGTACTTTATATTCTGTACTTAATGAGTTAGGGTTAGCAAAATTCAAAGCGAGTTCGAAAACGGTCGAAATCCACCCCATCTTCCCTTTTCGATCGTTCAATACCATTATTTCAAGCCCTATTTTTTAAATTCACCCATTTATAACATTATAAGTACATGAAAATAATTTTCTTTTCTAACATCATGAATTCATTCCTTCAACCATATAATTTAATTATTTCTTATTTTAAACTTTTTAAATATCGTCTGAATTATTTTCATACGTTTTATCATTGAACTTAGATATTACGTAAATATTTTTTTTTATTTGGCTTTAATAATAGATTAGGTACATATGTGATAATTTAAAATTTAATCATCGATTATTTTTTGTTTCAACGAAAATTTTATCACCAGTCCTAACAACAATTGCTTTTCTTAAATGTCTAAGAGTCTATTTCAAGGACTAATAAATAGCGTTAAATATATCTTTGCGTTATATTTAAAGCGTTATATATATCTTTGAATATTAAGAAGTTTGTTCGTTTGTGTGTTTGTTTTTTATACATAACCACATGGTTTGCAATCGATTCTCTAAATATTGAACATCCTTCATATATACCACCATATGATTACTGTCAATATTAAAACGTCTTTTGTCCATCCTATCAAGCAATATGAGAAGATAAACTAAAGTTGGCAACTAACATGTGGTAAATAAAGATAAACAAAATATTGAGTGTGTACTAGATAATTTTCAGCAAAAAAACAAACCATTTTTTACTTGCCTAATAGGGTTCTTTACAATTATGGAACGTTAAAAATTGTATTGACCCCATCATATGACGGGCTACTTGCTAGTTTTAAAATAAATGTAATTCAATGCACAAAAAATATACAAAATTTTATATTTCTTGTAGTCTTCTTTAAATAATTCATTCTTTCAAGCCTTATCAGCTTTGTAACATAAATCTTCATTCACCTGTGGGAGAAGCAATATCCATCGTGAAGTCAGATTCTCTCTCCCACATTCTACATCTAAAGAAATAAGTATAACTTCCTCCTCTTCAATGCTTATGCTTGGAAAAGCAATACACTTGTAAAATACCTCCTCATTATAAAAAGATCCCCAATTTCCTTAGGGTATTCGCCCCCATGTTTACTTACTTTAAATTCCCTCCCTTTCTTTCGCGCAGAAATGATTGCATTACAGGAAGGTAGGGGAGTTACGCTTATAAAGGATCTAAAACACAACTGTAGGATTGGTGGATTTATTAATGAAATATCTGGAGAGACTACCTCTAGAATAGCAAACACATATTAAAATCAATATGACATGAACGATTCCTTTTCTTGCAAAATGCAAGGAATAGAAGATTTATATATATTTCAAGATGGTGGTTTTCAATTATTTCAGTTTTATCAAGTATATCTTAAAAATATTGATAGAAATATTTTATACCAACATTTCTCAAAAATTTACGATTGTAAGTTAGTAATGAAAATCTACAGTACCCTTTAGTAAATATTATATCAAAATTCAATTTAGAATATATACAATAGTATAGCCAATAAAATTCCAATGTTCCTGAAAAAGTGCCTACGATATAAGATATGGTGTATATTATTTTACTATTATGATAATATATTTAAAAACATATATCAAAATTGAAAAGCATTCATAACGAATAGAAATGTTAACAATAAGCAGTGTATATAATTAATAATTAAAATAAATTAATAATTTGTTTCTAATATAAAAGTGAAAATAAATTATGAAATTTGCCAGCCGATATATATATATATATATATATATATATATATATATATATATATTATATATATATATTATATATTTATTATATATATATATATATATATATATATATATATATTATATATATATATAATATATACATATATATATGCATGTATATATCAGGTTTGAAAATATAAAGATAATTATTTTATTGATTTAAAGTCAGAAAACGCCGTTCACTCTTTAGTGCAGGAGCATGAATCACTACTAACTCCATATAAAAGCACTTGATGCGTAAGAATTAAGAGAGAGCGTCTTTCGAAAGGGTTGCTGCATGAACCAAATTTAGCTTCTCTCCTAGAGTGTGAACGCTAGAAACTCGCTGTCATGTATGATGGCTAACTGTTAATATGTACAATAGTTATGAACCAAGTCCCTTCCAATAGTTAATAAAACGGTCTTTCAGACGGATTTGGAGGTTTTTCCTTTGAGAACGCGATGTTGGATATATATATATATATATATATATATATATATATATATATATATATATATATATATATATATATATATTTATTTATTTATTTATATATACATATATATATTGCCGCATAAAGAAGCTTAGCCAATGGTCAAAGCACGCGATCCAGACCCGGAGATTGTGGGTTCGATGCTTGATATAGCAGTTTATCAAAAGTACGGATTTTTAATTTAAAAATGTTGCTTATTGTTTCCTTATGTTCTTGATTATTCTAGATCTTTCTTTAATATGTAAATTAGTTATTTCTCGAATATTCTGTTCGGGTATAAAAGCTGATACCCACTAGTTGTAGGCAACTTCTCGATCCTATAAAGTTGCGAGTTGCTATTTAGGTTCAATAAATTGTTCTGTTAAGTTAAACGGTGTGTTCATTCAAATCTTTGTGACAATATATATATATATATATATATATATATATATATACACAATAGTAATAATTGAAGTTGGTCAATGTTCTAAATTAGGAGACTCGCGTCGGTGTGTTTCCGGTTTTGATGGTCACGTGACAGGGAGAGAGAAGTATTCCATTAGATGACGGAATATGGTATGTGGCGTAAGGCCTAATAAGGTTGTACGTATTTTGATATGGAAATAAAAGTTATTACTACCACTACCTTATGTGATTATGATTATGACTTTTTTATTGGGATTCCTAAATATATTACACACATGTATATATATATATATATATATATATATATATATATATATATATATATATATATATATATATATATATATATATATATTTATATATATATATATATATATACGAGGTATTTATATCTTTGCTACACATAATCATATTAAGATTAAAAAATTCACCATTCTGTGTATTTAAGTAAGGGCTATATAAATTAGATAAGGAAATTAGAAGAATTATAATATTACCGTGCTATCCAAAGGATAGTATTCTACAGTAGTAAATAACATAAAATCAAATGACTTCAATGCTTATTCGTTTAAAAGCAATAGACGTGTAAAGTCCCTTCGCATTAAAAAAGATCCAAACTTTCCTCGGGGCATTTGACTCATGTTTACTTACTCACGATTTCCCCCCACTCTTTCGAGCAGAAATGATTTCATTATAAGAAGTCATGGGAATTCCGCTTATAAAGAAGAGAAACCCAACTGTAGGATGATGGTTTTATTAATGAAATATCTTGAGTACTTACGTGTCTAGACTAGAAAACGAGTATAAAATTAATATATTCATGAACAGTTCTTAGTCCTTTATTTTACTAGAAATACTCATGGAAAATGACTAGAATAGAAATAGTACGTTTATATGTACTGAAAAAAATAATTTTCATTTATACCAGTTTAGAAATATATCTTAAAGTACCATTTTTAAGAATTAACAGGTTTCTCAAAAATTCAGCAATTTTGATTTTTTAATTTTATTTTATAATGTAAACTACCGTTTTTTCTTTCCATTTTGGTGCTGATCTTTTTCCGAAATTCCAAATAGAACTACCTTAAATGGTTAAATGCATAATTCCTCTTTCACAGTTAAAGGAAAGAAATTTCTCTTTTCATTTTTTAAAATTTTACTCTTGAATTGTATTTCAAAAACTATATGAAATAGTTTGATGACATTTAGTAGATATATTTAGTTTGTTATGTAGATTAACTAATATCTCAAATTAATTCTCACGTTAAAGAAATGTATACCTTAAGTATCCTTGAGAATTGTATATCTTTAGTATTTACGTGTCTAGACTAGAAAACGAGTATAAAATTAATATATTCATGAACAGTTCTTAGTCTTTTATCTTAATAGAAATACAGGATTAAAATGGCTAAAATAGAAATATGGTTTATATATATATTATATATATATATATATATATATATATATATATATATATATATATATATATATATATATATATATATATATATATATATATATATATATATATATATATATATATATATATATATATATATATATATATATATATATATATATATATATATATATATATATATATATATATATATATATATATATATATATATATATATATATATATATATATATATATATATATATATATATATATATATATATATACATATATATATATATATATATATATATATATATATATATATATATATATATATATATATATATATATATATATATACTAAAAAATGATAATTTTCAATTATATCAGTTATAAAATATATTTTTAAAAATACCATTTTTAAAAGTTCACAAATTTCTCAAAAATTAAAAAAATTTTCATTTTTTATTTTATTTTAAAAATTAAATTACAAACTTTTTTCTGCATTTTGTTACTATTCTTTTTCCGAAATTTCAAATAGAAATCCAGTAATAGTGAAATGCATAATTCCTCCTTCACAGTTAAAGGGAAGAGTTTTTTTTATATTTAATTGTATTTTTCATTTTTTAAAATTTTACTCTTGCGAGCATTGTACAAGGGCCGGAACTTTAATAGTGACAACACTACTGTAAAAACGTTACGAAACAAAACCAAAGAATGTTGCTCATACACACGTAAGCCACATACCTACCTTAACTCTTAGCAAAATGACTCGTCCTTCCTACGTCATATAAATGCAGAGTAACGTGAGGAACTGATTTTTGTATTAGCTTGCGGTCTAAAGTAAACGTTTTTAGGATGTTTTCAAAACAAGAACAACGAACAACGATAAACATTCAATGTGTCAGAGGTCGTTCATCACGACAATGTCATCTAGGAATTCAAGAGTCTTGTAGGGAATCTGCATTACTTTCAAAACTGTAGCAAGATGTGTAAAAGCCTTCAATGAAGGACGACAAAATGTGGCAGACATGCATCCGACAGATCGTCCTAGTGTCAGCGATGCAGAAGTGCATGCTGTTGTCGCACTAACGTCCAGTGATCGATGCCAAACAATAAGTGAGCTCATCCGAAAGACAGGTTTTGTTCATACAACTGTGCTGCACATTCTGTAGGAACGCCTGAGCATGAGAAAAATTCTGCACTTTCTGCAGAATGCCCCTATCATTCTGCATGACAATGCTCGGCCACATACAGCTCAGGCTGTGACTGATTTGTTCGATCCATGTAGTGCTTTACCATCCAACATACTCCCTAGATTTAAGACTTTGTGACTTAATTTCTGTGATGAAAAAACCACTTCGTGGCACTCGCTTCAGAACTGTTCCATATATGCTTTCGGCTATTGACCCGTGTATTCGAACTATCAATAGAACTGGCGCGGCTACAGGTGTTCTGCGACTTCCACATTGTTGGAAACTGGTTATACACAATATTGACGACTATATAGAATGACCGTAAAATATGGTGACATAAATCAATTTTGTATTCGATGCAAATAAATATTTGCCACTGTTTAAGTTCCAACCCTTGTATTTCTATAACCATATGAAATAATTTGATGAAATTTAATAGATATATTTAGTTTGTTAATTACTTTGTACTTATACTTCAAATTATTTGACACGTTAAATAATTGCATTTTATGTGTACATATATATTTTTAAAAATATTACTTTTTTATATCAGAATAATATTTAACAACGAAGAATTATTCTTGTTAAAATTCTTCAGTTTAAAGTATACGTTAAGTATACACCATATTCTCTTCCGAAACAAGAGGAATTTTATTTCTGGCACCAATATCTTTACTAGAGTCCTGCGTGCTGGAAGTGTAAGTTAATTTTTTATTTTAAATTACGAATCAAACTTATCACTATTTTTAATATTAAAATTTATTTTCTTTCACCTGAAAAAATATCATTTATTTTGAACAATTCTATCATTGCGAGTGTTGTAATTGCGATCATTGTATTTGCGAGAGTTGCAAATTGCGAGCATTATATTTCAAAAACTATATGAAATAAATTGATGAAATTTAGTAGATATATTTATTTTGTTATGTAGATTAACTTATATTCCAAATTAATTGCCACGTTAAATAATTGTATGTCATGTTTACATATATTTAAAAAAAATAGAGCAATTTGTCGCAACTTCACGAACTACTATAATGCCCTTCCCATTCATTTTCAGGTTGACAACAGCCAATACACAAACAATAAACTGCCTTTTAGTTAGAAACTAAAGCCTGAATTGTCATAAATTGAGATTTTCCCTACTGCATGAAATAGCCTTATATTACCTTTTTTAATATCAGAATCATATTCAATAATAAAGTATTAATCTTATTAAAATGCTTTAGTTTGAGGTATATGTTTAAGATACATCATATTTTCTTTTGAAACAAGAGAAGTTTTGTTTTTGGCACCAAAATCTTTTTTAGCAGCTTTCTGGAAGTTTAAGTAAATTTTTTATTTTAAATTATGACACAAACTTATAAAATTTTTTAGTATTAAAATTTATTTTCTTTAATCTAAAAAAACATCATATATTTTGAATAGTTCAAGCATTTCTTGGTAAAAATTTCCTTATAATTTAATGAGTATGTGAGGAGGAAAAAAATAATTTTTAGCATGCAAAATTTAACATTCTGAGAAAAAAGTAAGATTACTTAGTCCCCTTAAAGTCACAGTTTTTAAAACCAAACCAATATTGGACTAAATATTACCAATTATATATGAAATACATATCAAATTCATTGACATTTTTACTAATGAACAGTTTGGAAACTTAGAAGTCTAGTTTAATAAACTAATTTTAAAATGATACAACGATACTACTTGTTGTTGGAAGGTTACTGTACAAGTTTGAATTGTTCTTCTGGATCCTTGCTTCTAAAATATGAGTATGCACTTTCTTTTCCCCTCATAATGTAGAAGCAGGGACCAAACAGAACTTTTTTGTGTAGTCCTTAGGTAGCATTATATGTGTTGATATAGTATTTTTCGCTGTCATATGAAGCATATTTATAACAATTTATTTTAGAATTGGACCGATAGGAGATGGCAAACTTTACTCGCTTTGAATTTTGCTAACCCTACCTCATCAAGAATACAATATGGATGCCTCTATCCATTCCAGGTCCAATAGCTTCATAAATTCAAGGAAGACGGATTTATAGACATTTTTTAACTTATAATTTTCGAAATATGTACTTATAATTTTTGAACGTTATCATGATTGAAATATCAGCATTGATGTGTATACAAATGTTTGCTGATTAAACAGCATTTCAACATGCATACTTGACATTTACTGATATAGTACTTAATAATTTGCCCAATAAAGATAAATTAATGATTTTGAAAAGTGCGTAATGTAAATATCTCCATCCCGGAATAATGTTGGAAAAATGTTTCATAGATCACAAAGCGAAAGTAAATAACGGGAAAAAAGCTTTTTAAAGCCATTAGGGAAAGTCTGCCCTGGGGAAATTGTGCGTGAAATATGCGTAAAAATCCATTTTGTGCATGGGTTCATCATGCGTTACAAGATCACTAAATCACATGGTGGAAGTGATAGGAACGAGGTTCAACCTCTAGTATCTTAATGCTTTCCTTATATTATTTCGTTAGCTTTGGAACATTATGATCTACTTTTAATAAGAAAATGGCTAATCATAGCAATTTTTGACTGGTGGTCATTGATCTTAAAACATGCATTTTTCCAAGAGGATACTTAGAGGAGGATATTTATAGAATTCAGATTTTTTGTTAGAATATTTAATTTAGCTTTATTATCAAACTATATTAGTAAATCGTGGATATAAAAGCGGTTTCATGCCCAAACTTATAGCTACCTCACTTTTGCTGAGATACAAGGTTTAGAATTTTAATAGTTTACACATACAATAATAATGTATTTTATGTGTATTCACATAAAACAATAATTTGACATTAACTCATTGGACAGTTGATTTAATGCATGATATAATTACTGGCCAATTAAAACAAAATTGTGTGCATGATTGAAGTGCATATCGTGATAAGTATTCGAACAAAATAGTTGTATATTTTACTTTGATTATAAAAATTAAATAGTGTATCACTATTCATGTGCAATTAAAAGTCCTAATCTATAGTAAACTCATAAATTCATTAATATACCAACATTGAATATATTTAAATTTATTGTGTATAAAACTGAACGGGTCGAAATACCGTCCTTATTTGGCAAGAGCTCATCATCGATTTCTCCCAAAAAATACATGACTTTTCGACCAAAGGGCGAGTGATAAAGTGAATTTTTTTTTACCATGAGACTGATATACTCTTATACAACTTTAGGGAGTCAAGCGCGCACTTAAATCTTTTATGTTAGCTCGAAAACCACACAGGAAGTAATATATATATACATATATATATATATACATTGTACCTTTAAACATATTATTCTTTGCAATAGTTACGTCTGAGTATTTTATTAAAAATGCACATTAATTTTATTTAATTAATTCTTTTATTTATTTCATTTCCAATCTCTGCAAACTATTTTGCGATATTCCAAGGAGGTTTTACAACTAATTAGCTATTATGCTTTATATATTCAATGTCAGTAAGAAACGATGCATATATAGTTTATATTTGTATGCAAAAAAATTAAGGAATATTTTTCCTAAATTATATATCATCGTCATTACTGCCTATAAAATTCAGTTTCATTGTTAATATTACATTGCATTGTAAGCCACGTATTCAATATTACGATAGAATTGTAAAATTATAAAACATTTAACTCTATTAACATTTATAAATTTTACTTTAATACAGGACATGATAACAAATAATGATTTAAAAGCTTTGTGTACAAATTTAAACGTGATATCTCACTGACAAGCTGATATCGTGACAAGGACACCAATTATCTCAGGATTTTTCAAGAGGGAGTTTTTCTCCAAGTTAAATATTTGATGTTTTAATTACGTCAGCTTTTACAATTAAAAGTCACAAAGCAGAACCTTGGAATCTTTATAGTACTTGCAAATG
>CM063500.1:35806010-35811010 GCA_032207245.1 Pardosa pseudoannulata
AAACGGAATAAAAAATTACGTTAAACAAAAATTTGTAAATTAAGGCTTTTTTAATTTACTTTGAAAAAAATATTTGGGGGAAAAAAAAAAAAAAATCATTGAAAAACAAAAATATTTTAGGGGGCAAATTAATTTTTGGTTACATTGGGAAGAAAAAAAAAACCAAAAAAAAAAAGGAAAAGTTATTAAAAATTTAATCAAATGAACGATACCTCATTTTGTTTCTTTATAAATTTTCGCCTTTTTTATTGTGCCTACCTAGTGTCAGGCTTTCATTTAATAGCCAAAAGAATATCTAATTTTCGTATTTCCTTTTATTCTGCAATTAAATTTATTTAGTACTAGGTTTTGAATATATTTAAATAAAAACCATTTGCTGAAAACTTTTAAGAATTACGGTATAACTAAATATATTAAATTCCTATAAATGTTAATTAAATATTTTTAACCTTTCAGATAAGGCATAAATCATGTTTCGTATCAAAAGATAACCACCATTTTATTTTATGGTCTCATAAATATTTATATTACTTAACATCTACATAAATGTATTTTAGTTATTATTCCCATTTGGGAAAAGATTATTTCAGAGTTTAAATTTCTTTAAATATTTTTTCTTTAGTTATAGTAATAAAGCAAACATTTTTATTGCTTTAAAATTTTTATGTTTTATGTTTCTGATAAGGAAAATCCATTAAATGGATTTTGTTTTTTTCTCATAGCGATGTTAATGAAAATGGATGTAATAATAATAAAAAACACAAAACAAACTTTTTACATCGTACATTATAAATAAACTGCTAGGAAAAATTAGGGTGCAAGCAATGAAGGTAAGAAAACTGGTCAAAATCGCAACGTAAAACTGAAACTAATCTCCTCGGCGCAATACTCCCTAGGGGGCCAGAGCTTAGGGAGCCAATCTCTGTTTCCGAGACCTAAGGCTCTTGGGTGCAAAGCATATGTTCCGTTTAGGTTGTCAACCTTACTCGGAACCCCCGCTGTTTACTTCTTAAACATGCTTGATCCTCCATTTGTCTACCCATTGAAGGGATGAAAGGCTCAGTCAACCTTGCCCATTCCGGGGATTGAACCTCGGATTTGTGTAGTGGGAGCTCGAAGCTCTACCTCAAGATATGGACAGTAACTTATTTACATAAAATGGATAGTACACACTTATCAAAGTGCAGTACAGAAAAATATGTAAACAAATTTGTAATTAAGCTTTAATTCTTTGAAAATATGGAAAAATCATGAAACAAAATTTAGGGCATTAATTTGGTTACATAGAAACCAAAAAGAAGTATAGTTTAGAAATGATGCAAGATTTTTATTATGTCTTGTGGTCTCCTCGAACAGCTAAGATTGCACCCCACCCGTCTTCCATGCATGCAATGATTTTATAGATAACACTTTAGGGATTACTGTTCGATTCCTCAGAAGTGTAATATCCAAGTCTCAGAGAGTAGAAGGAGACCTTGGTCTCGCACCAAAGAAAAATCTGAGCATGTCCAAATATATTAGATTGGATTGAGATCATTAGGACACACTACCCATTCCATACACTGTATTGTTTAAACTTCAAGCATGTTCTCTATAATACAAGCTGTATGGGGTCTGCATTAACATGGTGGACAAACAAAGGAGTATCCTATGACTGCAGCTAAAGGTATGGTATGAGGTCTCAGTATCTCGTCTGCTGATTCCAACTCATACCCTCCAAAGAGCTCGTCTGTTTTGTGACCTTTCTCGAAGGAATGCAGGAAATTTTAACTGTCCCTTTACCTCCGTACCAAAAGAAGACGGGTGTCACTCCAGATTGAATCAGCTCACATAACAAAACAGATTTTTTAATTTTTTGTAAAATTTAATGTAGTCTCAATAGTAGTATTGTTGTTCTTCACGCTAAAAATAGCAATAGTTAAAAAAGGGTTTATATTATTGCATGTTTCTATTTATAATTAAGCTTTAATTCTTTGAACGTATAGAAAAAAGCATGAAAAGATGATTTAGGCCATTGATTTCACTATATGTAAACAAAAAAATATATTGTTTAGAAATGATGCAAGATTTTTAATATGGAGTGTGGTCTATTCGAACAGATAGACTGCTGCACATATATTTTATATGTTTGCAGTGATTTTATAGATAAAACTTATACGGATACACTAGTCAAGAAAATACGGATCCACTAGTGGAAATACGGATCCAACTAGTCAAGAAGTGCAATATCCAAGTCTTGGAGAGTAAAAGGAGACCTTGGTCTCGCAGCAAATAGTCGTCCGAGAATGTCCCAAATATGTTCTATTGGATTGAGATCAGGAGAGCACACTGGTCATTCCATACGCTCTATTGTTTCAGCTTCAAGCATGTTCTCTACAAGACGAGCTGTATGCGATCTGACATTAACATGCTGGAAAAACAAAGAAGTACCTGTAACTGCTAAAGGAACTCCTGTAGCTGCAGCAAAATTTATGATATGAAGTCTCTACTATCTTGTCTGCTGATTTCAACCCATACCATACAACCAGTTGTCTGTTTTGTGACCTTTCATGAACGAATGTGGAAAAATTTTAAGTGCTCCTTTCCCTCAGTACCAAAACATGCCGAGTGTCACACTGCAGATTCAATCAGCTCACATAAAAATAAAATGATTTTTGAATTTCTTGTCAAATTTAATGTAGTCTCATAAGTAGTATTGTTGTTCTTCACGCTAAAAATCACAATAGTTAAAATAAGAGTTTATATAATTGCATATTTCTATTTGTAATTCAGTTTTAATTCTTAGAAAGTATAGAAAAAATAAAAAATATATTTAGGGCATAGATTTGGTTACATGTAAACATAACATGTATTGTTTAGAAATTATGCAAGATTTTTATTATGGCGTGTGGTCTACTCGAACAGATAAACTACTTCACACATGTTTTCTATGGTTGCGATAATTTTTTCGATAAAACTTTGGGTAATACTGTTCGACTCCTCAAGAAGCGCAATATACAAGTATCGGAGAGTAAAAGGAGGCTGCAAAGAGTCGTTCGACTATATCCGAAACATTCTGGATTGAACTGAGATCAGGCGGGCACACTGGCCAGTCCATACGCTGTATTGTTTAAGCTTCAAGTATTGTCTCTACAAGACTAGTTGAATGCGGTCTATCATTAACATGCTGGAAAAACAAAGGAGTTTCCTATAGCTGCAGCTAAAGTTATGATCTGAGGTCTCAGAATCTCGTCTGCTAATTCCAACCCATACCCTACAACCAGCTTGTCTGTTTTGTGACCTTCAGGAAGGAATGTGGGAATATTTTCAGTGCCCCTTTCCCTCAGTACCAAAATAAGTCGGGTGTCACACTCCAGATTGAATCAAATCACATAAAAAAAACAGATTTTTGAATTTCTAGCCAAATTTAATGTAGTCTCATGTAGTATTCTCTATTGTCTGGCATTAACATTCTGTCATTACTGTTAGTCTACCATTACTGTAGATCTGGTATTCCTGTTTGTCTAGCAATACTGTTAATCTGGCATTAACATGACAGTACATTCAAATTTAATGTAGTCTCATGTTGTATTCTCTACTGTCTGGCATCAACATTCTGGAAAAACAAAGGAGTCTCCTATGGCTGCAGAGACAGGTACGATATGAGGTCTCAGTATTTCTTCTGCTGATTCCAGCCCATACCATCCAACCAGCTGTCTGTTTTGTGACCTTTCACGAACGAATGTGAAAAAATTTTAAGTACCCCTTTTCCTCAATACCAAAACACGTCATGTGTCACACTCCACATTGAATTAGCTCACTTAACAAAAAAAGCAGGTTTTGAATTTCTTGTCAAATTTAATGAAATCTCATAAGTAGTATTGTTGTTCTTCAAGATAAAAATCACAATAGTTAAAATAAGAGTTTATATTATTGCATGTTTCTACTTGAAATTAAGCTGTAATTCTTAGAAAGTATAGAAAAATTGAAAAGATGATTTAAGGCATTGCTTTGATTACATGTAAACAAAAAATGAATTATTTAGAAATAATGCAAGATTTTCAATATGGCGTGTGGTCTACTCCAACAGATAAGACTGCTGCACACATGTTTTCCATGGATACGAGGATTTTATCGATAAAACTTTGGGAAATACTGTTCTACTCCTCAAGATGTCTTGGAGAGTAATAGGAGACATTGGTCTCGCAGCAAAGAGTTGTTCGAACATGTCTCAAACATGCTAGATTAGATTGAGATCAGGAGGGCACTTGGCCCATGCCATCCGCTGTATTGTTTCAGTTTTAAGCATGTTCTCTACAAGACTAGCTGTATGTTTTCTGGCATTAACATGCTGGAAAAACAAAGGAATCTCTTATGGCTACAGTGAAAAGTATGATATGAGGTCTCAGTATCTTGTCTGCTGATTCCAACCAATACCATCCAACCAGCACGCCTATATTGTGAGCTTTCACAAACGAATGTGTTGAAATTTTAAATGTCCCTTACCTTCCATACCAAAACACGTCGGGTATCACACTCCACATTAAATCAGCTCACATAAAAAAACAGGTTTTTGAATTCCTTGCCAAATTTAAGTAGTATTGTTGTTCTATATGCTAAAAATAAGAATAGTTAAAATAAGAGTTTATATTATTGCATGTTTCTATTTACTAAATTTCAGGAATTCAAGTTATTACTTCTTATTCAATATTTTTAATATAATTCCCCCTGCTTTTATTCTTAAAGCAATATCTTTATTTAGAAACATAAATTTGTGCAGCTGTAATAAACAAATTTATTTGAAAACATCTAGCTGAATGATTAATTTAGATTAAGCCCATGTACCTTAAAAGTATCTTTCACGATTTGATGAAAGAAAATTCACTGATTTAAATAATACTACTACAACAATATTGCTTTTTAAACTTTGAAAACTGCTTGACTACAGTTATACTTCTTTATAAATGTAAATTTTCAGAATCCAAATTATTACTTCTTACTATTTCGTGGGCCGTGGGAAG
>CM063500.1:35816010-35821010 GCA_032207245.1 Pardosa pseudoannulata
ATGTTTACAGAGCACTTAGGACAGTGAACTTACTGCTCCTGCATTTAATTTATTGCTTCGAGAATCAAACATAAATGCAGCGAAGACGAGAGGTTGAGTTTCTATATCCCTAAGTTGCATCTATTATTAAAATAAGCGTGGGATAAGAGCGTTTTGTTTTCTGCAAATCCGATTATTCATCAAAATAATGGTACTGCATTAGAACATTATTTAATAAGAAATAAAGAAAGGCCAACATTACGTAGTATTTTATTTAGTGGCTGGAGGAAATAAAGTTTTTTATAACTTTAAATTTGTATTTTACATGAAAATAAAAAAATGGTTTTTTAGTAATTTTTAACGTGTAAGTAATCACATTTGATGATAAAATTATTAAAAAAAGTTTTGATGATAAAATATTTTTGATGTATTTTTGAATTACATTGTATAATTCAAAAAATGAAGTGAAATGAAAGGTAAATATTTTTTATTTGTTAACATTTTGCAGCCCAAATGTACCGGGAGCGGGCGTTTTGTGCTTAGATTAAATTATTCAGTTAAATTTCAATAGATCGAAAATTATTTATTTTTTTAAACAAATTTTCGTATTTTATATTAAAATATATATGCAAATATATAACTTGAATGATATAAATAACAACCATAAGATTTTTGTTAAAACAATATATATTTTTTAATGGATAGATTTATAATAGTATCGTAATTATGAAAAATCAAATAATAATAAACAGAAAATACATTCTAAAAATTCCTTTTATTTTTAATTTAATTTAAACAGAGATATAAAGCTAATATATGATTGAAAAAAATTATCTTTAAATATTATTGAAAAAAACTTTTAAAAATCTTACAGAAAAGTTTCGCTTTTCAATTGTAAAATTTAATCAACTACAAACGTACGAATTAAGCTACAGATTTTTTATTTATTATCCTTTGACATTATTTGATTTTCAATGAGGTATATTAAGGACTTAAATAATTTCATATCTATTGGCATTTTGTTTCTGATCAACAACTAAATTCACCATATTTCTTGATAAATATATATATATATATATATATATATATATATATATATATATATATATATATATATATATATATATATATATATATATATATATATATATATATATATATATATATATATATATAAAGACCATTTAGGATTCAAAGCGGATATATAAAATTCAAAGAAAAGCGGTTTTTGTGCTCGGCTTTCTGGGTACTTAGGGCAGTGTACTGACTGCTCCTGCATTTAATTTATTGCTTCGAGAATCAAACTTAAATGCGGCGAAGACTAGAGGTTGAGTTTCTATATCCCTAAGGTGCATCTATTATTAAAATAAGCGTGGGATAAGAGCGTTTTTTTTCTGCAAATCCGATTATTCATCAAAAATAATGGTACTGCATTATAACATTATTTAACAAGAAATAAAGAAAGGCTAACATTACGTAGTTTTTTTTATTTGTCGAGGGAGGGAATAAGGTTTTTTTTAACTTTAATTTTGTGTTTTACATGAGAATGATAAAGTGGTTATTTAATAATTTTTAACGTGTAATTAATCGCATTTGATGATAAAATTATTAAAAAAGTTTTGATGGTAAAACATTTTTGTTGTATTTTTAGAATTACATTGTATAATTCACAAAATGAAATGAAAATAAAGGTAAATATGCCGAATTGTACTGGGAGCAAGAATTTTTGTGCGTAAATTAAGTTATTCAGTTAGATCTAAATAGATCGAAAATTATTTAATTTCTTTTACCAAATAGTAACAAAGAGTTACAGTTGAACAAAGCCAGAGCGAAACCGAAATAGAGGCGAAAGCGAAGTGGTGACCCTCCTTCTACCCCATTGGTCAAGAGGGGTTGCTAACCGCTAAGTAGCCCACTTCGGCCCAGGAACTCTGCCCAATGAACTTTTTAGAGATATCTGCAGCCCCCCTCGGAGAGAGAGCAAAGGAAAAAGAGCTTGGAGCTTTGAATCTTCTGCGAGAGTTCGAGCACCATTGTTTTTCATCAAGACGCCATGTTTGGCATATCTTCCATCGAGTGTGCCCCTTTGGCATCATAGCCTAAAACTCATTTTACATTTTATATTCTATTAACATTGCTATTAAAATTCTAATAAACAAAACTCAGCAGGAAGAATTAGTTTTCCTTTTTTTCCTATTTCCACTATACATGCGGCTGTCCTTGACGCTCTGTCGGCCTCATCTTAAAACAAACTTTCGTATTTTATATTGAAATATATAAGGAAATATATAAATAGAATGATATAAATAACAACCATAAAATTTTTGTAAACGAAATATATATTTTTTAATGGATAGATGTATAATAGTATCGTAATTATGCAAAAACCAAATAATAGAAAATAGGAAACAAATTCTAAAATTTCCTTTTATTTTTAATTTAATTTAAACAAAGAGATAAAGCTAAAATATTATTGAAAAAAATGTAGTTAAATATTATTGAAAAAGCTTTTGAAAATCTTATAGAAAAGTTTATCAATTCAAATGTCAAATATAATCAACTACAAACGTACGAATTAAGCTACAGATTTTTTATTTATTATCCTATGACGTTATTTGATTTTCAATGAGGTATATGAAGGACTTGAATAATTTCTTATATATTGGCATTTTGTTTCTCTTCAACAAATAAATTCACCATATTTCTTGATAAGTGTATATATATATATATATATATATATAAATATATATATATATATGTATATATATATATATATATATATATATATATATATATATATATATATATATATATATATATATATATATATAAATATATATATATATATATATATATATATATATATATATATATATATATATATATATATATATATATATATATATATATATATATATATATATATATATATATATATATATATATATATATATATATATATATATATATATATATATATATATATATATATATATATATATATATATATATATATATATATATATGTATATATATATATATATATATATATATATATATATATATATATATATATATATATATATTATATATATATATATATATATATATATATATATATATATATATATATATATATATATATTATATATATATATATATATATATATATATATATATATATATATATATATATATATATATATATATATATATATATATATATATGTGTGTGTGTGTGTGTGTGTGTGTGTATAAACAGTATAAAAATTATTTAGGATTCAAGGCGGATATAGAAAAGTCAAAGAAAACAGTTTTTGTGCTGGGCTTTCTGATTGTTTACAGAGCTCTTAGGGCAGTATACTTACTGCTCCTGCATTTAATTTATTGCTTCGAGAATCAAACTTAAATGCAGCGAAGACGAGAGTTTGGGTTTCTATATCCCTAAGGTGCATCTATTATTAAAATAAGCGGGGGATAAGAGCATTTTGTTTTCTGTAAATCCGATTATTCAGCAAAAATAATGGTACTGCATTAGAACATTATTTAATAAGAAATAAAGAAAGGCTAACATTACGTAGTTCTTTATTTGGGAAAGAATTAGGTTTTTGAACTTTAATTTTGTATTTTACATGAAAATGATAAAATGGTTATTTAGTATTTTATTAACGTGTAAGTAATCACATTTTATGATAAAATTATTAAAGTTTTGATGATAAAACATGTTTGAAGTATTTTTAAAATTACATTGTATATATTACAAAAAAAATGAAAACTAAATTAAATATTTTTATTTGTTAACACAATGTGTGCGGGTACATTTCACAGCGGAATTGTACCGGGAGCGGGCTTTTTGCTCGTGAATTTAGTTATTCAGTTAAATCTCAATAGATAGAAAATTATTTAAATTATTAACTAACTTTCCTTATTTTATATTGAAATATACAAAGAAACATATAAAGAGAAATATATAAATAACAACCATCAGATTTTTGTAAACAAAAAATATATTTTTTATGTGTAATTTCATATTTGTATCGTAATTATAAAAAATCAAATAGAAATAGTAGTAGGGAGTTTTAGTTTTTTCCCGTTCTGTGTTTCTGCATCGACTGATGTAAAAACTAGTATTTATTTGTCTAATTTGTTCCAGAATCTGTGTTGTAGACAAGAACATTCGGGTTCGTTTTTCTGTATATATCGTTATTTTGTACCCACAATCAAACCATGTTGTTACAAAAAACCGTACTAGTACGTGACCCACGCTCAAGTATCAATCGTCAGAAAGCATACTAGTACATGACCCGCGCTCAAGTATTAATCGTCAGAAAACGTACTAGTACATGACCCGCGCTCAAGTATTAATCGTCAGAAAGCATACTAGTACGTGACCCACGATCAAGTATCAATCGTCAGAAAGCGTACCAGTACATGACCCGCGCTCAAGTATCAATCGTCATAAAACGTACTAGTAAGTGTCCCGCATACAATGTGATAATAGAAATAAAACGTCTTTTATGTTTATATGAAATTTTTTTGTCATAAAATTTCAATATTGTTTGAATAGTATAATATAACTAAGTAGTATTAATTTATACAGTGCATACAATGTGTTAAAATGTGAAAACAGTTTCAAATTTACGAGTTTGGTTTGTCTTTAAGGACACAATTACAAATTAATTAGATATAAAATTGAAATTTATTGATTAATTATTAACCCATCATAGGGCTACCATGTTTATGGTATCTTCCAAATGAGGTATGTTTCTTCCTATTTTCTACCACAAAACCATTTCACTAAATGCAAAAGAGTGAAAGAGGAAGCCAAAAACTACCATAAACATATATTTAAGCAATATTTATGTTCGATTTTTACGATCTCTGCAAATACACACTATATTTTCATTATATATTTTCCTGTCAGACTTTTCACAATCTGGTATAGATTTTTTACTCTTTTTATATGGAATTCAGCACATATTTTATATAGTCTTTACTATATTTGGCATCTCAATCTCGAA
>CM063500.1:35826010-35831010 GCA_032207245.1 Pardosa pseudoannulata
CAGTATTAATGTGTCATTTTTTGAAGTAATTACAGTCTGATTAAATAATTTATCTCAATATTCTATCCATTTTTTAAAGTCACATGTTAAAATACGAAACTACCTATGTAGTTTCATACATATATGTTTCCCAAACGACTGCATTTTAGTGCTTCCTTGATCTAAAGAAAATGCCAGTAATTGCTTATTGAATATTCAGAACTATATGTATGCCATAGTACATTATTCTTTAGACATGCAGTACTTAATCATCAATATATGGCTTAGCATTATTGTGGTGTGACATCCCTCGAAGTATGAGAGATTCAAACAGACATGTATAGTGAAAATCAGAACTAAATGTACGCTGTAGTGTATTATTATTTATTTCAATATCTAATACAAAATCATCCATTCGTGGCTTTGCATTATCATGGTGAAACATTTCTTGTTGCATGCGACTCAAACAGCCATGCTTACCGAGAAATGAGAACTAAATGTAGGCCATACTTTTGTTGTCTTATAAAACTTCGTCAAACTAAGCATGATTAATCCGTAGGACACTCGATTTAGGCAAAAGAGGGCGCCTTTCGTTTGTAACGATCACCTCAAATGTGAAAGTACCACTTATGCTCAGATGGGTCATAGTAATTTGTAAGCAGTGACCAAGCAGAATATCCATGAGCTTGGCCTGCTACCCCCAGAGGTATTTATTGACAACTTGGAGGATAGACCACAGTCTATTCTTCTTTAGTTAAACATAAAGTAAATAATCATCAATGGCCTTTCTTTATCACTGTTAAAGATACCTCCTAGCTCGTGACTCAAAACAGTCCTGCACAGCGAGAAATCTGGACTAAATGTAGCCATTGTATATTATTCTTTAGTTACACATCCAATACAAAACCATATATATGGGGATTTGCGTTATCGTGGTGTGAGTTCTCTCGTTGTATTGGTCTTTCCATTATCGTGTTGAGAGTCCCTTCGTAGTACGTGACTCAAAACAGCCATGCACAGTGAGAAATCAAGACTAAATTTAAGACAAATTACATTATTCTTTAGTTACACATCCAGTACAAAACTATCAATATGAGGCTTTTTATTATCGTTTTAAGATTTCCCACGTAGTAAGTGACTAAAAACATCTATGTATAGTGAGAAATCAGGACTAAATATAGGCCATAGTATATTATTCTTTAGCTACTCATCCAGTACAAAGCCGTTATTATGGAGATTTTCATTATCGTGGTGAGAGTCCCCTCGTAGTATGTGACTCGAAACAGCCATGCTTAGCAAAACATCAGGACTAAATGTAGGTTATATTATATTATTCTTTAGTTACACATCCACTACAAAATCATCAATATGGGGCTTTACATAATCGTGGTGAGTGCCCCATCGTAGTATGTGATTCAAAACAACCGTGCATAGCGAGAAATCTGGACATAATGTAGGCAATAGTATATTATTCTTTAGCTATTCATCCAGTAATAAACATCAATATGGGGCTTTTTTGAGGGAAGAGATTTTCGTAGTATGCGACTCGAAAAAGCCTTGCGTAGCGAGAAATGAGGACTAAATACAAGCACTAGTATATTATTCTTTAGTTACACATCCAGTATAAAACTATCAATATGGGGCTTTTCATTATCTTGGTGAGAGTCTCCTCGCGGTATGTAACTCGAAACAGCCATACATAGCGAGACCATGATAAAATGTAGGCACTAGTATATTATTCTTTAGTTACACATACAATACAAAACCATCAATATGGAGCATTTCATTATTGTGGTAAGAGTCCCCTCGTAGTATGTGACTCAAAACAGCTATGGATAGCTAGAAATCAGGACTAAATGCAGGCTATTGTATATTAGTCTTTAGTTACACGTACAATACAAAACCATATATATAGGGATTTACATTATCGTGTTGGGATTCCCCTCTTAGTATGTGACTCAAAACAGCCTTGCATAACGAGAAATCAGGACTAAAAGTCGGGAATGGTATATAATTCATTAGTTACACATGGAGTACAAAACCAACAATATGGAGCTTTTCATTATAATGGTGAAAGTCCCCTCATAGCATATGACACAAAACAGCCATGCATAGCGAGAAATTAGGACTAAATGTAGGTAATATATAATTCTTTTTTTACAAGTCCAGTACAAAGCCATCAATATAGAGCCTTTCTTATTGTGGTGAGAGTCCCTCATGGTATAGAATCGAACAGCCATGTGTTTAGTAACTTGGCACTCATGTAAACCTATAGACGTCACTCATCGACTACTGTTGTGAATATAAACATATATTTTCCTTTTATTCCTCAGGAAGTATTATTCTGATGAATAGTTTTGGACAATAAAGTAATTTTAACCAGATAAATTTTCAGAGATACTTATTTAAATATTCTGTTGAAAGTCATAATTTTCAAAAATTTGAAAATAAACAATAAAACTAAAAAAATTTGAAATAGTTAAAAAATCATTTTTTAAGTTAAAAATATATACAATCGATTTTTTTAGAATTCTATACACATTTCTACGATGTTCTTAAGTATAAATTTAATAATTTGCTAAAAAACGTTCTGCATACATTGTCCTGTTAAAAATTAAGTTTTAGATTCAGAATTCATATTTATGTTTATTAACAAGAAGTATTTTATATAACATAATATATATATATATATATATATATATATATATATATATATAAATATATATATATATATATATATATATATATATATATATATATATATATATATATATATATATATATATATATATATATATATATATATATATATATATATATATATATATATATATATATATATATATATATATATAATATAATATATATATATATATATATATTTATATATATATATATATATATATATATATATATATATATATATATATATATATATATATATATATATATATATATATATATACATATATTCTATTTGAATAATATACTTGAAAGAAAGCCATATATGTTTTCTGTCAGTATTTAATGTAACGTAATGCATAACAAGTGAAGAATAGATTAAAAAGTGAGAATACAAAAGTTGTGTCACATTGGATATTAGTTTTTACACTTTAAAATTTCAGATATTTACTGGGAGGAGATCTATTTTTCGCTTCTTTTCAAAAATAGAATAATCTAATTTACGACACAGACTTCATGACAGGAGAAGTGAAATTTCGCGCAGGTGTCAGCAAAATATAATGCATTTTCTTCTCTATATTTGGAGACAAGTTTTAGAGTTCTTTGCAGAGAAAATTCTTTCAGAAATTTTTACATAACATAATTTACGGACAGGAATAAAGAAAAAACAATTTCAGAGAAATGTTGAGTACTTTTCTTCATTTAAATGTTCCTTAGGATATTTTATTAAATTATTTCTTATCTTGAAGCATTGTTGGATCTATTAAAAATTTATAATTTTCAAGATTATTGTAATTATACATATTATCTTAACAAGAAATTATTAATCCCAACTTATATTATCATAAATACAAGCACAGAATGAGGGTTTTTTGAAGTGAAAATCACAAATTTTATAATCAGAAAAAATATCGCAATTTATTTCGACTGTTTTACGATTATAATTTTTATTTTATTATTTTTTAGCTTTAAATCATAATCTGCACTATTCTTAAACTATGAATAGTAATAAAAAGTATAATAATACTATATTTATTTATGCTTTCAGTTAATTACACACACACACACACACACACACACACACACATATATATATATATATATATATTATATATATATATATATATATATATATATATATATTTATATATATATATATATATATATATATATATATATATATATATATATATATAACACTAAACTTAGACAAAAATAAGCAGTGTTGGTTCTACTTTCTTCTATATCCAATAGAAGTAGTTTTTTTTGTAGTAGTTTATAATCTTTCATTTTTTAAATGTATTTATATAATTAGCCTTATGACATTCTTAAAGTTTTTGCCAAATCTTTTTGTGGATACAAGTAGTTTATTTTTGTAGTAATTTAAAATAGCAGTTTATTCTTTTAAAAGTATATAAGCAGTCAAATTTATGACATCTTCAAACGTTGTGGTAAATAGTTTTATGGATAATTTATGTTAATAATAGCAAGTATCGTAAAGACTGCAAATTTTGTATTCCACGTTGATTTTCGTAATGTTTGGCAATACAATTTGTATTTGTAATAAGATTTAATTACTTTCAAATATACCTCGTGGAAATTCCTGATCATAATTCCTTCGTTTTAATATTACAGAATTTTATCAAGATAAATTAATTTTTTAAATAAAACCCAGTGTTGCTAATTGGTAACAAACCATAACTAGACTTAAAATGAAATAGGATTTTTTAAAGTATTTTACCTTTTATATATATAAAAAATTAAAGCCAAACATATTTTATTTAATTTTTTAAAAAATTGAGTATTTAAGGGTTAAACAGTAACAACCTTTTACTTAGATATTCTTCCATTTAATTCTATATTCATCCTTGATTAATCACAAATAGTCTTTTCTGTATAGTTTATAACCCTTCGTGACATCCCTATAGTTCTTCTCATGCAAGAGTCAGCAGATATCACTGCCTTCCTTTTTTTTATTCCTTTTAGAATTGAACTTTCTATCTATAGAAATTTCAGCGAATTTTTTTTATTCTATTCTTCGTACTACTAGTGTTAAATTCATAATAAATGTGTGCTAATGTCGTTAAAAATATTTTTATTTATTTAGTTGGAGTGAATTTTATATTTGCTCCATTATATTTTTTATAGATCTTAAATTTACCGAAAAATAAAGTCAACAGAACTATCGAAGTGGGAAGAAACTTTGAGAAACTGCTCATTATATACTAACTAGTTAGAAAGAAACTTTATCTAAAGTAACAGCTCTGAATAACTAAATAAGCGAAATCTGCGAAAAATTATGCAAATGATTGTTTCAGAAACATTTATTTCAAAATAAG
>CM063500.1:35838510-35841010 GCA_032207245.1 Pardosa pseudoannulata
TTTTACTAAGTTGCACTGAAACTAATAAAAATAACAGATGTACACTGAGTAATACAAAAATAAACTGAAAAATTTTACAGTTTTCAAAGATAAAATTATGATTGTGTCATCAAATGGTTTATAAAATATTTTATTTTAAAAAATTTAGGTAATGTTTTCGTTTAGTTACTTTGATCTGTGTCCAAAAGTTGGCACTGCAGCTGTTTAATTAATCAGTGATTTACTAGTAAAAACATCCTTACTAGGTTTAAGTCACTTTATATGTTCTGATATCCCTGCTAACAAACATTTAATAGAACAATCCTTTTAGAAAGGCATACACATTTTGCAGGCCCGTACCTAGGTCCTTTAGTGCCCGTGGCAAAATACTGATGTGTGCCCCTTCAACCCAATATAGTGAGAAAATATATAAATGTTTTTTTTCTACGTTATATATTTAGATATAACTCGAAATAATTTGTTAATTCTTTAAATGTGGCTAGTATATTATTTTTAATTTTTTTCTATATTTATTTTATTAATACAGAAAAATATTTTTGAACATTCTAGGGGTATTAATTTTCCGATAACTAAACAATTTATTTGAGGGGAATTGTTTTTAACATTTTGTAAAGATATTGTAAAAATCTATAATTTAGTCTCTAGGAGCATTTCATAAAAATAAGAAAATTCATAAAATAGTAATTTTTAAACACAATGTATTTTAAATTAAAATCTGATTCTATAATAAAAATAAATTTTTTCAACTTTCCGTTATTTACACTTGGGGTGAATGTCTTCTTTCGAACCCTATTTTCCTCACGGTGTTTCGCTCCTATTATTGATGTGTCTTTGGCAAATACCACCTTTGCCCCGTCCTATTTACGGCTGTGACATTTTGACAAAAGTTATTCATTCTTTAATAATGAAAATAATGTCACTCTGTCAAACAAAGTTCCACAAATACCTGCAATTTAAAGGCACAAAATTTCATATTGAGAAATCTAAGGGAAGCATACACATCATACAATAACGTGATTAACTACAACCATTGTATAAACTTGGATTTGTACTGAAAAAATGATAACATTACCATAAAAATGTTTATTTTATCGTTTAACAAAGCTGCACAGTTTTTGCCAGTGACAATTTGATCTCTTATTTATTTAACTCAAAACATCGAGAAAAATAGGTCAATTTATAAATTAGCAGAGATGCCACGTTAAACTCTAACATTAGGCTGGTGTACTGTTTAGTTAATTCAATGAACACGTGGAGGTTATATCTCCTCTAAACTCAGCAATAATGTGTGTTAACATTGCTAACAAGAGGAAAATGTAATTCAACAGTCTAGAAAGTAAATCCAGTCATCAATGTAAAATCAATCTTGATATTGTTTGAATTTCGAACCAATTTTGGAATCGCCAGGTTTTAGTAGTTGTTAATGCTTCATTTTCTAGGATATCACTTCTGAGTAAATTGTAGTATTCTTCAGATACCTATAGCAGTGAAAAATATCAAGCATTCTCCACACATAAAAATCGATGAAATAGATTTACCGTTTGTCAAGGAAATGCAGTTGTTAAGGGGAGTGTAATACATCCACGTGGCTCAAAAGGAACCTATAATATCGTATTTATCAACCATTTTGGTAACTGAATTTCAATTCATTGGAACGTATTTTGTAGTAATCTTCAGATACCCATAGCAATGCAAAACCTCAAGCTTTCTCCACCTGTAAAAATTGCTGAAATATATTGTAACGTCTGTCCAACAACTGCAGTTGCTGAGTGGAGTCTAATTCCCCCACGTGGATTAAATGAACCTCTAACATCGTATTTATCAATCATTTTGGTAACTTCATTTCACTTCATTGGAACGTATTTTGTAGTTCTCTTCAGATACCCATAGCAATGAAAAATCTCAAGCATTCTCCACATGTAAAAATCGGTAAAAATATTGTATAGTCCGTCCAACAACTGCAGTTGTTGAGAGGAGTCTAGGTCCTCCAAGTGGCTCAAATTAACCTATAAAATCGTATTTATCTATCATTTTGGTAAGAGCATTTCACTTTATTTTTACGTATTTTGTAGTACTACTCTTCAGATACCAATAGCAGTGAAAACTCTGGATCATTTTCCATATGTAAAAATCACTGAAATAGATTATTCAGTCTTTACAACAATTGAAGTTGTTTAGGGGAGTATAATCCCTGCACGTGGCTCAAATTATCTTATAACATGGTATTTATCAATCATTTTGGTAATTGCATTTCACTTCATTGGAATGTATTTTGTAGTACTCTTCAGATACCTGTAGCAGTGAAAAATCTGAAGCATTCTCCACATGTAAAAATTGCTGAAATATATTATACAGTCTGTACAACAGGTGAAGTTGTTGAGATGAGTCTAATTCCTCCTCGTGGCTCAAATTATCTTATAAAATGTTATTAATCAATCATTTTGGTAACTGCATTTAACTTCATTGGAACGTATTTTATAGTACTCTTCAGAGACCAGTA
>CM063500.1:35846010-35858510 GCA_032207245.1 Pardosa pseudoannulata
ACTAGACCAATATTTTGAAACAAGGCCATGTGCCACTCTCAATTTTTCTCCTCCTATTCTCCTGCTCTTCATCTAAAGAAGAGCAGAAGGGTTAGACGTAACCCTTCAGCACTTCATTTCTCCATCCTCCTCTAGTCTTGAGAAATTATTGCTTCTTCGTGCTACGGAAACCCACCAGACTAGTGTCCAATCACTTAGTTCATAATTTACATCATGTTATGGCAGGTACTGTCTCTTATTAAATGAGGTATTTTTCTCCAATAATATGAACGGAATCTTTGAAATATTTACTAAGGTTTAGGAATACTAGACCAATTTTTCCAGACAAAGCAATGTATCACTCTCAATCGTTCTCCCCTTGTTCTCCTTCTATTCTAAAGGACAGAAGGGTTAGATTTTAACCCTTCAGCACTTCATTTTGCCATCCTTCCCTGGTCGGGAGAAAAGGTTTCTTCTTCGTGATAAGGAAACACACCAGACTAGTGTCCAATCACTTTGTTCATAATTTACATCATGTTATGGAAGGAAAAGACTGTTATTAAATAATCTATTGTTCTCCAATAATATGAACAGCATCTTTGAAACATTTACTAAGGTTTAGGAATACTAGACCATTTATTCCAGAAAAAGCAATGCATCACTCTCAATTGTTCTCCACTTGTTCTCCCGCTCTTAGTCAAAGAAAGGTAGAAGGGTTAGACACTAACTAGTCTGCACTTCATTTTCCCATCACTCCCTAGTCAGGAGAAAAGGTTGCTTCTTCGTGATAAGGAAACACACCAGACTAGTGACAAATCACTTAATTTATAATTTACATCATGTTATGACAGGAACAGTCTGTTATAAAATGAGGTACTGTTCTCCAGCAATATGAACGGACGGAATCTTTGAAACATTTACTAAGGTTTAGGAATACTATACTAATATTTCGGAACAAAGCCATGTGCCACTCTCTATTGTTCTCTCCATATTCTCTTGCTCTTCATCTAAAGAAGAGTAGAAGGGTTAGACTGTAACCGTTCAGCACTTCATTTTGCCATCATCCTCTAGTATTAAGAAATGGTTGCTTTTTCGTGCTAAGGAAACCCACCAGACTAGTGTCCAATCAATTAGTTCATAATTTACATCATGTTATAGCAGGGACTGTCTCTTATTAAATGAGGTCTATTTTTCTCCAATAATATGAACGGAATCTTTGAAATATTTACTAAGGTTTAGGAATACTAGACCAATTTTTCCAGACAAAGCAATGTATCACTCTCAATCGTTCTCCCCTTGTTCTCTCCTTATTCTAAAGAAGGACAGAAGGGTTAGATTTTAACCCTTCAGCACTTCATTTTGCCATCCTTCCCTGGTCGGGAGAAAAGGTTTCTTCTTCGTGATAAGGAAACACACCTGACTAGTGTCCAATCACTTAGTTCATAATTTACATCCTGTTATGGCAGGAAAAGACTGTTATTAAATAATCTATTGTTCTCCAATAATATGAACAGCATCTTTGAAACATTTACTAAGGTTTAGGAATAATAGACCATTTATTCCAGAAAAAGCAATGCACCACTCTCAATCGTTCTCCACTTGTTCTCCCGCTCTTAGTCTAAAGAAGGATAGAAGGGTTAGACACTAACTATTCTGCACTTCATTTTCCCATCACTCCCTAGTCAGGAGAAAAGGTTGCTTCTTCGTGATAGGGAAACACACCAGACTAGTGACAAGTCACTTAGTTTATAATTTACATCATTTTATGGCAGGAAAAGACTGTTATTAAATAATGTACTGCTCTCCAATAATATGAACAGCATCTTTGAAACATTTACTAAGGTTTAGGAATACTATACTAATATTTCGGAACAAAGCCATGTGCCACTCTCTATTGTTCTCTCCATATTCTCTTGCTCTTCATCTAAAGAAGAGTAGAAGGGTTAGACTGTAACCGTTCAGCACTTCATTTCTCCATCCTCCTCTAGTCTTGAGAAATTATTGCTTTTTCGTGCTAAGGAAACCCACCAGACTAGTGTCCAATCAATTAGTTCATAATTTACATCATGTTATTGCAGGGACTGTCTCTTATTAAAGGAGGTATTGTTCTCCAATAATATGAACGGAATCTTTGAAACATTTACTAAGGTTTAGGAATACTAGACCAGTTTTTCCAGACAAAGCAATGTACCACTCTCAATCGTTCTCCTTGTTCTCTTCTATTCTAAAGGACAGAAGGGTTAGATTTTAACCCTTCAGCACTTCATTTTGCCATCCTTCCCTGGTCGGGAGAAAAGGTTGCTTCTTCGTGATAAGGAAACACACCTGACTAGTGTCCAATCACTTAGTTCATAATTTACATCCTGTTATGGCAGGAAAAGACTGTTATTAAATAATCTATTGTTCTCCAATAATATGAACAGCATCTTTGAAACATTTACTAAGGTTTAGGAATACTAGACCATTTATTCCAGAAAAAGCAATGCATCACTCTCAATTGTTCTCCACTTGTTCTCCCGCTCTTAGTCAAAGAAAGGTAGAAGGGTTAGACACTAACTATTCTGCACTTCATTTTCCCATCACTCCCTAGTCAGGAGAAAAGGTTGCTTCTTCGTGATAGGGAAACACACCAGACTAGTGACAAGTCACTTAGTTTATAATTTACATCATATTATGACAGGAACAGTCTGTTATAAAATGAGGTACTGTTCTCCAGCAATATGAACGGACGGAATCTTTGAAACATTTACTAAGGTTTAGGAATACTATACCAATATTTCGAAACAAAGCCATGTGCCACTCTCTATTGTTATCCCCCTATTCTCCTGCTCTCTAAAGAAGAGCAGAAGGATTAGACTGTAATCCTTCAACACTTCATTTTGCCATCATCCTCTAGTCTTGAGAAATGGTTGCTTTTTCGTGCTAAGGAAACACACCAGACTAGTGTCCAATCACTTAGTTCATAATTTACATCATGTTATAGCAGGGACTGTCTCTTATTAAAGGAGGTATTGTTCTCCAATAATATGAACGGAATCTTTGAAACATTTACTAAGGTTTAGGAATACTAGACCAGTTTTTCCAGACAAAGCAATGTACCACTCTCAATCGTTCTCTCCTTGTTTTTCCTTCTCTTCTAAAGAAGGACAGAGGGGTTAGATTCTAACTCTTCAGCACTTCATTTTGCCATCCCTTCCTGGTCGGGAGAAAAGGTTGCTACTTCGTGATAAGGAAGCACACACGACTAGTTTCCAATATCTTAATAATTTACATCATGTTATGGAAGGAAAAGACTGTTATTAAATAATGTACTGCTCTCCAATAATATGAACAGCATCTTTGAAACATTTACTAAGGTTTAGGAATAATAGACCATTTATTCCAGAAAAAGCAATGCACCACTCTCAATCGTTCTCCACTTGTTCTCCCGCTCTTAGTCTAAAGAAGGATAGAAGGGTTAGACACTAACTATTCTGCACTTCATTTTCCCATCACTCCCTAGTCAGGAGAAAAGGTTGCTTCTTCGTGATAAGGAAACACACCAGACTAGTGACAAATCACTTAATTTATAATTTACATCATGTTATGACAGGAACAGTCTGTTATAAAATGAGGTACTGTTCTCCAGTAATATGAACGGACTCAATCTTTGAAACATTTACTAAGGTTTAGGAATACTATACCAATATTTCGAAACAAAGCCATGTGCCACTCTCTATTGTTCTCTCCATATTCTCTTGCTCTTCATCTAAAGAAGAGTAGAAGGGTTAGACTGTAACCGTTCAGCACTTCATTTTGCCATCATCCTCTAGTATTAAGAAATGGTTGCTTTTTCGTGCTAAGGAAACCCACCAGACTAGTGTCCAATCAATTAGTTCATAATTTACATCATGTTATTGCAGGGACTGTCTCTTATTAAAGGAGGTATTGTTCTCCAATAATATGAACGGAATCTTTGAAACATTTACTAAGGTTTAGGAATACTAGACCAGTTTTTCCAGACAAAGCAATGTACCACTCTCAATCGTTCTCTCCTTGTTCTCCTTCTCTTCTAAAGAAGGACAGAAGGGTTAGATTCTAACTCTTCAGCACTTCATTTTGCCATCCCTCCCTGGTTGGGAGAAAAGGTTGCTTCTTCCTGATAAGGAAATACACCAGGCTAGTGTCTAATCCCTGAGTTCATAATTTACATCTTGTTATTGCAGAAACAGTCTGTTATTAAATGAGGTATTGTTCACCAAAAATATGAACAGCATATTAAATGTGTAATTCTTGTCAACTTACAATTAAAAATGTCATGGCATTTGTGAATTTAATATATTTACGGGATAGTGGGAGTTAAAACGAGGATTCGTAAAGCTTTACATGGAGTTATGAAACTCTGTACACGTATAAATTGAAAATTATCTAGTTAAGTTAAAATAACTTTTAAATATGAGTTATAATTTGAATTAAAATTCAATATATTTTACATTTTAAAACGTTTTAAAATATATTTTGCGATTTTATATTTTTATCTTATTTTTATAGATTTATTTAAAACATTTAAATTAGTGCTTATATTAAAATAAATATATGTATTCAATTTAAACTTAGACTTTATTTAGATGTTTAAATTTAAACTAAAATTCAGACAACTAAAAGTCTTTTTACTGAAATTCAGTATAGTGACATAAAAATGTTTTCTGTAACTTAATAATTCAATATATCAAAAGGTAGTTTAAGTAAAAATAAATCAAAGATATTAGACAAAATTTAAACTCAATAAGCAACGAAAATTTTTAATATAGAAATAAAATATATTTCAGCAAAAAGTTTGAAATTTAGGACTATTGTATGAGATCTTTACTTAAGTCTAGATTAACATATATGCTTTAAAATTTCATATTTATAAAATAAATTTCATATTTTATATATTTATTATTTATTACAGGGGCTTTATAAAGCCACCATTAGACTTAAATTAATTTAAAATTAAAAATTAATTTTTTGTTACTTACTAATGTGTTTTAAAATTTATTATGTTATCCGTAACATAATTATATATAAAATCTGCATAATTTTAAAATATCAATTATTAGGAATTTAAAAGCAAACCTTATTAAAAATGTTCTATGTGCATGTATATGTTTATGTATAAATAAGACATTCTTGTTCATGGTGTATATATTATGCAGTAAAATTAAATTTTTTTATTATTATTCTTGTAAACACTCGCTGAATATATGCCTAGTAAAAAATAATATTTATTGAAATATTCATTAATCCTGATCAAGGAAAATAATTATTTTAATTTCTAAAACATAAAAATTTTAATATTTCGAGCACTTGATCTACAGCTTAAAGCCGATTCCGAATGGCTAAAAACACAAACATCCATGCCACTTTGGAATTCGAACTCCGGTACCGAAGGGCAGCACCCTAACCAATCGTCCATCGCCTTATTTATTTTTTTAATGTACTTCCGAAACGCTACTCGTCCTTTAAATTTTATCATAATTTCATCCAGAGCTAAAACTTCTGGGGGCTGATAAACATTTTTAAATATAGCATTCAGTTTTTCGAATAGATTCCTAATTTTCCAAAGTCTGTCATAATCAGGAGAATCTTTCTTTAGCTTTAAGTTATTGTTTTCAAAGTGCAGAAATTTTAGAATAGAAATAAAAACCTATCTCTAGGCATAATTTTTTCAAATATTGGAGTTTTCAAAAGTTCATTTTTGGTACAATAATCTTGAATTCTATCTTTTTCAGTATGACCCATCAGTAAAATTATGCCAAGAAATTTCTCCAGTTCACTGTTGTGAGTCTAGTCTATCGAGTGAATGTTTCCTTTTACCAGAAATATCTGGTCTTATTTCGAACACTTGTTCTGCATATCTGTTTGTTTCTATACATATGAGATCCAGAATTTCTATAGTAAATAAAAATTTTAAAAAAGTTATATGGCGTTTGCCCGTCCAAGATTGCTTGCATTCCAGTATTTCTAGTGAAAGGAGTAATATTTATAAAATTAAACAAAAAAATAGATCAGTTTACGTAAAAAAGTAAACGAAGGAGGAAAGATAATTTGACTCGCTTCCAAACGGATTTGGTTCACAAGAAAGAATGGATAGTTTACAAACGGAACCTTCCAAACGGATTTGGTTCACAAGAAAGAATGGATAGTTTAGAAACAACTGCTTTACATGGACAAAAAAGCGCCAGCATTTTCACGTGTCGCCAAACAAAATCCCATTCTTACTTCCCGGTACTGATGCACTCAGCAAAACTTCAACAAATGACTGGCCAAATGACAAGTGAGTAATGACCCCATCCCTGCAAAAGGGGAGAAATATGAACTGTTGTACAGCAGTTGTACACTGCTGTACCCTAGCCGAGTTTTGAGTCTCCAAATATTTACGGTATAACTGTTGTACCAGCCGAAGTCTAAAAGTTAATATTAACTTACTTTTAGTTTATGCTCTCCAAATTAAACTCTCGATTATTTTTAAGGGATATGCCGGATAGAAATGATTATATAATTCGAAAATATTTTATGTAAAAGTTGTAAAATTAATTTAATTTCTATGAAATTATTATAAACAGCTGCTTTGATAATTATTGTTATATAAATCTTAATCCTCAGAGAGAAATACATATAGGATTACAGGTAAATAATTTCCTCTATTACCTTAAAAAATTTAATCAAACTAAATAATATGGCATTTGCTCTGATTAAAGCAATATCCTTATAACAGTTTCGTGAAACCTAGTTATTTGTGTTACCAAATCAAAACATAATTCTACCCTTCTTTATCAGAGTTTCCAATATACTCTTAGTTTCGGAGATATATTTTCGATTTCTTACTTCTTTTTGATGTCCATGTAATTCATGAATATTATAATTATTTTCAACTGAAAATTTTCTTGAAAATCTGAATGTTAATTTCTGCAATTGAGATTCGTCAATATCATCTCCAACTTATTTTAACTTTTATAAGGATGTTTTTGTACTATACAACTCTGCCGTACATACTTTACTACGATATATGGATTATGTTTGAATTGTAGGAGTTACTAATTTACCTTAGGGTTACAGAAGATATTGAATATGAATTTTATTTAATTTTTAACGATATTCTTTCAAATAGAAACATAAAATTTCTTACTTAAAACATATAAGAACTAATATCCATTAAAAATTATTTTTTTAATTACACGCTTGTTAAAAATTAAGAGGCCCAAGAAAATTGTTAAAAAATTAACCTTAGTGTATAGTATACAAAAGAATTGCTTTTAATTTTCATTTTCTCTTTATAATTTCTATAGAAGAAAAACTGAGTATCAAATTTTATTTGCTGTTATGAGGTGATACAGATAGATATAAAAATCTTTTAATTAAATTGTTAAACATTTGTATTTGTAATAAAAGTTTCGAATCTAAATCTAACAAAAAATTCTTATTCAAATAATAGAAACACAAATTTTCTTACTTGAAACATCAACGAACTAATGTCCATTAAAATTATTTTTTTTAATTACAAACTTGTTAAAAATTAATTCGCCCAAGAAAATTGTTTAAAGATTAACCTTAGTGTATAATATACAAAAGAATTGCTTTTATTTTTCATTTTCTCTTTATAATTTCTATAAAAGAAAAACTGGGTATCAAATTTTATTTGCTGTTATGAGGTGATACAGATAGATATAAAAATCTTTTAATTAAATTGTTAAACATTTGTATTTGTAATAAAAGTTTCGAATCTAAATCTAACAAAAAATTCTTATTCAAATAATAGAAACTCAAATTGTCTTACTTGAAACATCAACGAATTAATGTCATTTAAAATTATTTTTTTTAGTTGCAAACTTGTTAAAAATTATTTCGCCCAAGAAAATTGTTAAAAATTCTAGTAGAGTATAGTATACAAAAGAATTGCTTTTATTTTTCATTTTCTCTTTATAATTTCTATAGAAGAAAAACTGGGTATCACATTTTAGTTGCTTTTATGAGGTTATATATATATATATATATATATATATATATATATATATATATATATATATATATATATATATATATATATAATCTTATAATTAAAATGTTAAACAGTTGTATTTGCAATAAAACTTTCGGATCTACATCTAACCTCATGATAATTTATTTTGTACAAAGAGAGGATCTTAAGATAAGAGATAGGGAGATTTATAAGGGCTGATGTATGTGGGATTTAATTTAGAGACGAGATAAGACAAGTGTCTTTAATTCTAACACTAAAATAGCCCCTTTGAACATTTATTTATGGAGTCCGATAGGTCCTTTTGGCCGTTGGGACTTCAGGTGATCTAAAGTAGAGGGGTGCATTTCTCCCCTATGTTTGTGGTTTGAGGGGAGGGGGTGCCATCCACTTTCCCTCCTTTAACTATTTCAAGATATACAATGTTTTAGCAAACTGTTTTTGCCATTTGAATGGTATTCGGTCCTCTGTAGCTCAATTGAATGGTTAAACAGTTATATTTGTAATAAAAGTTTCGGATCTACATCTAACCTCGTGATAATTTATTTTGTAGAAATAGAGGAGCTTAAGATAAGAGGTAGGGAAATTTATAAGTGCCAATGTATGGGGTATTTAATTTTCAGAAGAGATATGACAAATGTCTTTAATTCTGACATTAAAATAGCCCGTTTGAAAATTTATTTATGGAGTCCGATAGGTCCTTTTGGCCGTTGGGACTTCAGGTGATCTAAAGTAGAGGGGTGCATTTCTCCCCTATGTTTGTGGTTTGAGGGGAGGGGGGAGTGCCTTCCACTTTTCCTCCTACAACTATTTCAAGATATACTATTTTTAGCAAACTGTTTATGCCATTTAAAGGGTATTCGATCCTCTGTACCTCAATTAAATGGTTAAAAAGTTGTATTTGTAATAAAAGTTTCATATCTAAATCTAACCTCATGATAATTTATTTTGTAAAAATATAGGACCTTAAGATAAGAGGTAGGGAAATTTATAAGTGCCGATGTATGGGGTATTTAATTTTCAGACGAGATACGACAAATGTCTTTAATCCTGACACTAAAATAGCCCGTTTGAAAATTTATTTATGGAGTCCTATAGGTCCTTTTGGCCGTTGGGACTTCAGGTGATCTATTGTAGAGGGGTGCATTTCTTCCCTATGTTTGTGGTTTGAGGAGAAGGGGGAGTGCCATCCACTTCCCCTCCTACAACTATTTCAAGATATACAATGTTTTAGCAAACTGTTTCTGTCCTTTAAATTGTATTATATCCTCAGTAGCTCAAAAGAAAAATACTCAGCTTGTTAACAATCATAAAATTAGAGAATAAGAAATATATTAAATTAATTCATCTGAAACGTTTTGTAATTGTTAATTCAATTCAAACATCATCAAAACTGGAAAATATTGCTTTTAAAAGTTAAAAACTAACGGTGTATGACAAAGAACAGGTTTCAATTGGCTAAAGTAATCATCTGGTTAAAAATGTTTTAATAATAAAGGGTATAACTAATACAATTTCTTAATTTTCTAACAATATATCTCTACAAAATACTTAGTTCTGCTTTTGTTATATAATGTATATATAATATATATATATATATATATATATATAATATATATATATATAATAAAATATATATATATATATATATAATATAAAATATATATATAAATATAATATATATATATATATACAAAATATATATATATATATATATATATATATGTAATATTATATATATGTATATATATAATATGTATATATATATACAATATCTTGTTAAATATATAATAGTAAATATATAAATATATAAAATATATATAAATATATATAAAAATATATATATATATATATATATATATAATTTATATATATATATAGTATATATAATATATATATATAAAATGTATGTATTATATATATATTTATATATATATATATATATATTATATATATTTATATATATATATATATATATATATATATATATATATATATATATATATATATATATATATATATATATAATATATATATAAATATATATATATATTAATATATATATATATATATATATATATATATATATATAATATATATATAGTATATATATATATATTATAATATATATATATATATAAATATATATATATATATATATACATATACATGTATATGTGTGTGTAATTATTTATGCATGTGTTTGGGAAAATGCAGTGTATATTTGAAACTATCAAATAAGCCATATTAAAAATATTAAAGCCAAAACTTTTAATGTATTCTATACTCGATTTCTTCAGGATAAGCAATCATTTCATATTCTGGATCTAATTATGGTATTTCGGAATTACTTTACTTTCTTAAGGAGACATATAATCTATAAAATCAAAAGAAATGGTGTTTTAATATTCAATTTATTTAAAAGCTAATATATCGCTATCTAATGTTACAAATTTCATAAAAAAATATAATATTCTAAAATCTCGAATTTTAATAAATAAAAGATTGTATTCAGGCTAGCAGAACACATGTGTTGTTGATTCTCATACCACTTGGACAAACCAAGCACGATGAACCCTGCAGGCTCTGGTATTAAGGCCAAGGTGTGCGGCTTTCGTTTTATTGAGCACCATTAAGGTGAAAGAATGACTTCGCTCAAGTAGGTCCTCGTAATTTTGAAGCAGGGGCCAAGCAGAAGACCCGTAGAGTTGGTTTACCACTCTTAGAGGTATTACTCGAGAGCTTAGAGGATATTTTAACCACGAACATATTTTACATGCCCCATTAACCTTGAACGAACCCGAAGGACCTTAGGCGAGCTCAGGTTCCGAACCCGTAACCTCTCAGTTACGAGATCGTTGTTTTTGCCGACTGAACTACTGTGGCTCAGGATTCACCTACTAATTGCTGATTAAAATTGAATTAATTGATATTAAAATTGATCTGTAATTTCGAGTAGTGCAGTATTCAGGTAAATGTAGGGTAAGCGAAGTTTTATAATAATTAATAATTGAAATTTACTCTTCGGAGTATCTAATAGAATTCTGCCTTTCCTGTTCACTCCAAAATTATTGTCTAACTAGTTATGTTTTCACGTGCTTCTATTATGCAATGTATAAGTATCTCCTTTATATGTCATACAATATATAATTCTTGCATCATACCATACGGTATCAATGGGCTGTATTCTTATGCAAGGAAACTAAATTGGATGATGAAAGCCACCAAACGATGTCGAATGTTTAAGGTGCTGGCCTTTTGAACCAGAGTTCGTTTGTTCGAATTCCACTATGGCATGGGTGTTCGTAGCTGTTCGGAATCGGCTTTAAGCAGTAGGTCCCGGTCTCATTTGTCCCCGTGTTACAATAAGTAGAACGTAGTGAACCAAAACCAAACGATGAAAGCCAGATACACTGTATTTTGATTCTATAATTTGAAGTTGGCAAGTTTTTTCCCCCAAAGAGCTCAACCAGTTTTCATTATTAAAACGTGGTAATAATTTTTGGTCATATTTCTATTTTATTCATTTGTATTTCTTTAAATGACAGTAATAATGTTTTAGCCGTATCTAGGCATTTGATATTGAACAAACAATGTTTTCAGAGTCCCTCCTCTAATAAACTTAATGTACTAAACCTAGAATTCATCATTAGAAATTCTATATAGAAATATTTACAAATCACTTCATTCCTTTTTTTTAATGTAGGATAACTGTAAAATAATATAAAATCAAATCCAAAAGTAAGAATGGAAATGTATAACACTATCAATAATTTAATTTTAAACAATCACTCATAAATTAAATCTTGAAGCAAAACAGTTCAGTTAATTTGTCAACAATTAATTTTTCAAATTAGTAATCACTCTGTTGATATATTAAAAATAATTTTACTATCCATTAAAATTTATTTGCTAAAATATTGCGTTTATTATTTCACATTAACATTGGAGTAAATAATTATGAAATGATATGTGTTATAATTGCTTATAATTCTATCATAGTTATCTAACGAATATTAATTAGAAATTTAAGCTGCATATTAAAATTACAAATCCTCTATTAACATTCATTAGATAAAAATCATTTAAATTGATATCTTATTGTAAAACTGAATGGTTTCGTTAAAATAAACAGTTCAATGTTATTTCGAAATGATTCATTAAACGTAATTTAAATGCAACGGTTTGAAATAGAAAATGTAGCTCAAAGATATATATTCTGATAACATCATTTCCTATCCCTATAATGATATTATAACGTAATTAAATGTATTTCGCTAGATTGTTCTGAGGTTAAAAAACATTTCGTTTGCTCTCTAATTAGGTTTTGTCTTTTTGAGACATTCCATATTGTGTAGTAATATTTATTATCTTTAGAAAAAAATTGGTAAAATTAACCACAGGTATTTTTTACCATTCCTGGAACATTTGTTTAACTAATTCAGATAACACACATCTTTAATTACGGTTATATGGAAAATAATGCTTTCAAGTATATTTATTATTTATTTTAATGTTTATG
>CM063500.1:35868510-35876010 GCA_032207245.1 Pardosa pseudoannulata
TAAACAAGTATTCTATTCAGCTTCCAAATGTTCAATATTTTTAGAGCTAAATTAGTTGTAACATGATACTGTAGTTTTAGTATAGAGTACATTGAATATTTTCGTTATACAGATATTAGCTAATATTTCAGCAAGGTAACAAAGAATCGTTGAAATCTAAACATAAATACTTTCTGACACTCGAATGCAATATGTATTATAGTCTATCAAATACATTATCACAAATCAATGCTCAATGTTTTGATGCTAATCGTTGTTAACAGTCAGTCTCACCAAAGTTGTTGAAAAGCTAACCACGATTAATCCATGTCTCCAATTCTCCATTTAAACAGAGATTAATTGCAGTTAGCCTTAAACGAGTTTGGTGAGACTGGTCCTAAAACAAGTATTGTCAGTTAATATTTTATTAAAGTTGCATTACTCTGAGAAATAGTTGAAAAATTACTTTGTGCATCTAATATTTTAAACAAGTATGCTAGTAAGCTTGCAAATGGTCAATACTTTTACAGCTAAATTATTCAAATATGACACAGGCACATACCAGTATGATATAAGTACATTGATGAAACGATATTTAACATAATCTCATGGATTTGTAATATGGCACTGCAGCCTTTATATGGAGTAAATTAAATTTTTTCGCTACATAGAATGCATATTAGAGATTTTGTCAGCAAGGTAACAAAGAATCATCTAAATGTAAACAAAAATTCTTTTCTGATACTCCCATGCAATATGTGTTATAAACTCTCAAATGCATGATCACTAGTCAATGCTTAATGATTTGATGCTAAATGAATCATTCATAAGAGTCAGCCTCTCCAAAGTCGTTGAAAGGCTTACCGTGATTAACCCATGGCGCCAAGTCGCCGTTTAACCAGAAATTAAACGGAGTTAGCGTTGAACGACTTTGGTGAGCCTATCCCTACATCAAGTACTGTCAGTTAATATTTGATTAAAGTTGCAATGACGTTGAAAAATAGTCGCAAAGTCACTTTGTGCGACTAATATTTTAAACAAGTATGCTATTGAGCTTGCAAATGAAGTTCAATATTTTACAGCTAAATTCTTCAAATATGACACAGGCACATACCAATATGATATAAGCACATTGAAAAAAAACTGAAAAAAACGTCAACTATTTGATCATTAAGCTAATTGTTCAACCCTTTCAACTCATAACCTGTGATTGAAAGAGAGAAACTTGTAAATACGTACAACATTGAATAGTGAGTTTCAAATAGTTAAGAACGTTGTTCTGTTACTGAGCGATATTTTAACCAAAACATCTGCTTTCATGAATTTTAGAGTAACGCCTTATTCTATAAACACCATATTCAATATCACCATTTTGCAAAAGTGATTTAAAATTTCTCCTTTTGTTTAATAGAATTTTCAAATAAAATAATAAATTTATAAATAGTTGGAATTTTATACCTTAGTTAAAAGTGTAAGTTAAATATTTTCATAGCTTCTCGTAGAATCAATATTTGCTGTGTTTACATTAAGGGTGAACAGAATATAGTCTAGACAACGACACGACAATTTCTATAAGTATTTTTTAATAACACAAATAACGAATATTCCTTGATGTATTTATAAATATACGTCAGGTAGTGCGTAAAAAATACTAAAAGAAGTAGGAGAAATATCCAGTAGAAAAATTATAATGTTACGCACTTTTGGCGCATAATATATTTATTTAAAAACATGCAAAATCTAATAATACGAGTTTACAAAACACTGATATATTTACAGTATTTTACACAAATGTTTTGATAGCTGAAAGGTGTTTTGTTACTAAGCGATATTTTAACTCAAACATCTACTTTGATGAAATTTAGAGTAATGAATTATTCAATAAACAACATATTCAATATCACCCTTTTCAAAAAGTGATTTAAAATGTGTCCATTTGTTTAATAGAATTTTGGATAAAATAATAAATTTATAAATAGTTGGAATTTTATACCTTATTTAAACATGTAAGCTAAATATTTTCATAGCTTCTCGTAAAATCAATATTTACTGTGTTTACATTAAGGGTGAACAGATTATAGTCTAGACAATGAGACGGCATTTCCTATAAGTATTTTTTAATAACACAAATAAGGAATATTCCTTGTTGTATATATAAATATATGTTAGGTAGTGGGTAAAAAATACAAAAACACAAGTAGGAAAATTATACAGTAGAAAAATCATAATGTTACACACTTTCGACGCGTAATATATATATTTAAAAACATGCAAAATCTAATAATACTAGTTTACAAATCACTGATATATTTACAGTATTTTCCACAAATGTTTTGATAGCTGAAAGGTGTTTTTTTACTAAGCGATATTTTAACTCAAACATCTGCTTTGATGAAATTTAGAGTAATTAATTATTCAATAAACAACATATTCAATATCACCATTTTCCAAAACTGATTTAAAATTTCTCCTTTTGTTTAATAGAATTTTGAAATAAAATAATAAATTTATAAATAATTGGAATTTTATACCTTAGTTAAACATCAAAGTTAAATATTTTCATGTCTTTCCGTAGAATTAATATTTGCTGTGTTTATATTCATTGTGAACAGAATATAGTCTAGACAACGAGACGGCATTTCCTATAAGTATTTTTTTAATAACACATAAACAATATTCTTTGATGTATATATAAATATATGTTAGATAGTGGGTAAAAGTACAAAAACAGGAGAAATATCCAGTAGAATAATCATAATGTTACGCATTTTTGACGCATAATATATTTATTTAAAAACATGCAAAATCTAATAATACGAGTTTACAAAACACTGATATATTTACAGTATTTTCCACAAATGTTTTGATAGCTGAAAGATGTTTTGTTACTAAGCGATATTTTAACTCAAACATCTACTTTGATGAAATTTAGAGTAATGAATTATTCAATAAACAACGTATTCAATATCACCCTTTTCAAAAAGTGATTTAAAATGTGTCCATTTGTTTAATAGAATTTTGGATAAAATAATAAATTTATAAATAGTTGGAATTTTATACCTTATTTAAACATGTAAGCTAAATATTTTCATAGCTTCTCGTAAAATCAATATTTACTGTGTTTACATTAAGGGTGAACAGATTATAGTCTAGACAATGAGACGGCATTTCCTATAAGTATTTTTTAATAACACAAATAAGGAATATTCCTTGTTGTATATATAAATATATGTTAGGTAGTGGGTAAAAAATACAAAAACACAAGTAGGAAAATTATACAGTAGAAAAATCATAATGTTACACACTTTCGACGCGTAATATATATATTTAAAAACATGCAAAATCTAATAATACGAGTTTACAAAACACTGATATATTTACAGTATTTTCCACAAATGTTTTGATAGCTGAAAGGTGTTTTGTTACTAAGCGATATTTTAACGCAAACATCTGCTTTGATGAATTTTAGAGTAATTAATTATTCAATAAAAACCATAATCAATGTCACCATTTTCCAAAACTTATTTAAAATTTCTCCTTTTGTTTAATAGAATTTTGAAATAAAATAATAAATTTATAAATAGTTGAAATTTTATACTTTAGTTAAACATGTAAGTTAAATATTTTCATAGCTTCTCGTAGAATCAATGTTTGCTGTGTTTATATTAAGGGTGAACAGAATATAGTCTATACAACGAGATGACAAATTCTATAAGTTTTTTTAAATAACACAAATAAGGAATATTCTTTGATTTAAATATAAATATATGTTAGGTAGTGGGTAAAAAATACAAAAACACAAGTAGGAGAAATATCCAGTACAAAAATCATAATGTTATGCACTTTTGAAGCATAATATATTTATTTAAAAACATGCAAATTCTAATAATATGAATTTACAAAACACTTATATATTTAGATTATTTTCCAGAAATGTTTTGATAGCTGAAATGTGTTTTGTTACTAAGCGATATTTTAACCCAAACATCTGCTTTGATGCATTTTAGAGTAATCAATTATTCAGTAAACAATATATTCAATATCACCAATTTCCAAAAGTGATTTAAAATTTTTCCTTTTGTTTAATAGACTTTTGAATACAATAATAAATTTATAAATAGTTGGAATTTTATACCTTAGTTAAACATGTAAGCTAAATATTTTCATAGCTTCTCGTAGAATCAATATTTACTGTGTTTACATTAAGGGTGAACAGATTATAGTCTAGACAATGAGACGACAATTTCTGTAAGTATTTTTTAATAACATAAATAACGAATATTCCTTGATGTATATATAAATATACGTAAGGTTGTGGGTAAAAAATGCTAAAAGATGTAGGAGAAATATCCAGTAGAAAAATTATAATGTTAAGCATTTCTGACGCATAATATATTTATTTAAAAACATGCAAAATCTAATAATACGAGTTCACTAAACACTGATATATTTACAGTATTTTTTAAAAATGTTTTGATAGCTGAAAGGTGTTTTATTACTAAGCGATATTTTAACAAAAGCATCTGCATTGATGAATTTTAGAGTAATGCATTATTCAATAAAAATATAATCAATATCACCATTTTTCAAAAGTGATTTAAAATTTCTCCTTTTTTTTAATAGAATTTTGAAATAAAATAATAAATTTATAAATAGTTGGAATTTTATACCTTAGTTAAACATCTAATCTAAATTTTTTCATAGCTTTCCGTAGAATCAATATTTGCTGTGTTTATATTCATTGTGAACATAATATATTCTAGACAACGAGACGGCATTTCCTATAAGTAATTTTTAATAACACAAATAAGGAATATTCCTTGATGTAAATATAAATATATGTTAGGCAGTGGGTAAAAATACAAAAACACAAGTAGGAGAAATATCCAGTAGAATAATCATAATTTTACGCATTTTTGACGCATAATATATTTATTTAAAAACATGCAAAATCTAATAATACGAGTTTAAAAAAACTGATATATTTACAGTATTTTCCTCAAATGTTTTGATAGCTGAAAGGTATTTTGTTACTAAGCAATATTTTAATCCAAAAATCTGCTTTGATGAATTTTAGAGTAATGAATTATTCAATAAACAACATATTCAATATCACCTTTTTCCAAAAGTGATTTGAAATTTTTCCTTTTGTTTAATAGAATTTTGAATTAAAATAATAAATTTACATATAGTTTGAATTTTATACATTAGTTAAACATGTAAGTTAAATATTTTCATAGCTTCTCGTGGAATCAATATTTACTGTGTTTACATTCATGGTGAACAGAATATATTCTAGACAAAGAGAAGACAATATCTATAATTTTTTTAATAACACAAATAAGGAATATTCCTTGATGTAAATATAAATATAGGTTAGGTAGTGGGTAAAAAAATACAACACATTTAGGAGAAATATCCAGTAGAATAATCATAATGTTACGCACTTTTGATGCATAACATATTTATTTAAAATATTTAACAAATATGTATTATCTAATAATACGAGTTTACAAAACATTGATATAATTAGAGTATTTTCCACAAAAGTTTAATTAGTTGTAGGGAAAAAATTAGTTTGATATAATATGTAACACATTTATTTAACTTCTTATACATTTATATAAAAAACATATAACATTTTTAAAAAAATATAATAACACAAGTTTACAAAGAATGTAATAAAAGCATTTTGAATAAAAGTGTGTTTAAAATAGTAATTTGAGGACAAATAGTAATGATATAAAATACTATAACAATATAAAAAATTTATAAATAATAGCATGTATAAAGTGATAATAACAAGATCATTTTGAATAGCCTCTCATCAACTAACCTATAAATATTTAACAGTTGATTAATTACGCAAATATTAGTAATGGGCGTGGTTATATAACCATCGTCAAATATGGGCGTAAAACGTTTTATGCAGTGTATGTTTATTTCACGGGAATTAAGAGATTAGGAAGATAGAGGTATTGTAACATTTGAAAGAGACATTGATGGAGAAATCTGGTTATGTTTAGATAGTCAACAGGAGATGACAGTAAATTCTTCTGGAAAAACAAGTAATTTATATACTGTTATTTAGTCATTTAAGGTGTATTTAATAGTGTTTGTGTATCAAGTTCAACATTATACATGATATTGACTGAATTCTACCTAATCTATCTCCCAAAAGAAAATTTTTAAAAACGGCTATGAGGTTTGACATTTAAGTTATTTGAAAATTAGGATGAAAAGGAACTTTTGGGGAACAAACTGTTTTATTGCTTTTCAAAGTATTTGTCTTTAATATTTATATTTTTTTTCATCCGTGCAAACACATTTTTGAAACAGTTTTATCACTTTGAAGTTGATATCTCAGAAACATGGTTTTGGAAGACATCAACAGAGACTTCAGGTAATGAAAATCCCTGCCCAAACATTTTTTTTTGTTTGACATAAGATAACAAGAAAAAGTAGTTAGGCAACAAATCAGGATAATATGGGCAAATCGAAATTAATTCGATAGTTTTATCCTTCAAATAATCATATGTTTCACATGTTGTGTGGGATCTCGCGTATTCGTGATAAAAAAATGATATGCCGATTTTGTGGATTTTCCTGATTTCGTTGATGACTTTCGGCAAACATATTTCTGTATGCCATTTAGAGTTAACAGTTTTTCGATCCTCTAAAGAATGGTTGCGATAGTCCTGTAACGCCGAAGAAAGAAGCAATAATTTTCGTGGAAGTGCTTAGTTAACGATCAAATTTCGTGGGATTCATTTCATCTTGAAACACCTAGTTGTTGTTGTTGTTGACTTATGCAACTTGGTGAAACAAAGCACAATTGAGCCGGAGGATACTCGTTTTAAGTCAAAGGGATGTGCCTTCCGTTTATAACGAGAACAAAGGTGAAAGTACGACTTATGCTCAAGTGGGTCTTTGTAATTTTGAAGTAGGGATGAAGCAGAAGATCTATAGACTTGGCCTGCCACTCCCAGTGGTATTGATTGAGAACTTGGAGGACAGTGTGACCACGAACATATTTTACGTGCCCTAGTCACCTTTAACGAATACGGCAGATCTTAGGCCGGCTCGGGTTCTGAACCCGCAACCTCTCAGTTAAGAGATCTTGCCTTTACGGACTGAGCTACCGCGGCTCTGAAAGACCTAGACAGTGGACCGTTGTTTAGTTACATACAAATAATACAAATATATCCAAGGCCCGTCACCTGCAACGATGTTGTATAAGGATTTTCTCCCACCAATTTGCAAGAGTGTCTTTTTGATCTTCTGTCAAATTGTGCAGAATCCATCTGGAACAAATACTTTTAGCAGCTACATGCTTGTGCAACATCAAATCTATTGCAGTTTGTGATACGCCAAAAATTGCTTGTATCTCACGAGACATGACATGCCAATATTTTTCAATCATCCTGAGAAAAGCATCTATGTTCTTTAGAATCACTACCCAGTTTGGTCATCTTTCACGATATTCATCTCCGACTGACAAACGACCACGATGTAATTCTG
>CM063500.1:35881010-35928510 GCA_032207245.1 Pardosa pseudoannulata
ATGAAAGAACCAGAGACATAGATGTTTTAAAAATTAACAAGAGTTGATTTATTTACAAGAAAAACCTTTTAAAAAATTAACTACTTGTGGATGTTACTACCTATGTCTCAAAGTGTTCAGAAGGGAGTTCCTCCTGCTTCGTTCTTTTCCAAACAGGAAATCTTAGTTTTAAGGGAGATCCCCCCTGTTTGACTCTCTTCCTTGGGGTAGCCGAAGCGACCATGGTGCCTTGACTTCCTTGTCTGTGTCGATGCGTTGATAGACGACCAGCTTGGAACCTCCAACAGTCCGTACACCAAGAAGACCATTACTTTTCCAATACTGTCATTTTCAAATGTTCGACGTCTTACAATGAATTAAAGTTAGCTAACAAACGCTCATCTTGACCAGCGACAGAGACGGACGTGGAACTTACACAATGTATATTTTTATATAAAATATAACACACAAGCGTATACTTTTTGTCTTTTGTAATAAAATTTGTGATATATTACATAATACATTCTTATTTATTTTGTTTTCATTAAAAAGGAAAAAAATCAATCAATGTGTATGGCATCCTTTAATTATCTGCACAGCTAAACCAATTGCCTGCAACGCCAGAAATCAGTGCGGGAAATTCAAATGCGCCAATATTTGAATACCTTTGAAATTATTATTATCAAATTATTATAAATACATTATTTTTGAAAACATTTAAACGAAATAACTACTATTTTCAATATTTTCACATTTATGGTATATGCTAATAGATTACATTAACTTTTGCTCAAATTACAGCAAAATAAATCAAATGAATCAAATAATAAATCTGAATAAATATAATAAACTAATACAACAATATTATTATCTAAATCAACTGTCATGAAGTCTATGCTCCTCAGATCCTTCTTAATTTAACAAATCCTTTACAGTATCCGATAAATAGCAACAAAAGCGCAATACTGCCAAAATTTCTGCGGGAAAGTACCTCTATCTATTAGTAAAATGACAAATTAAATATTATGAAGTGGAAGAACCGATACCAGGCTTCACGGAATTGAAATACCATTTTCTTTCTTGCCTCAACTCTGGTCGGGCAAGTAAAAAAATGATATTTCAATTTCGTGAAGCCTGATATTGGTTCGTCCAATTCATAATATTTAATTTGCCATTTTACCAATAGAGATACTTTCCCACAAAAAGTTCGGCAGTTTTGCGCTATTGTCGCTAGTTCTTTGATACTTTAAAGGATTTGTTAAATTCAAAAGTATCTGAATAACATGACAGTTGATATAGATAATAATATTATTGTACTAGTTTATTATATTTATTCAGAATTATTATTTGATTCATTTGATTTATTTTGCTGTAAATTGGACAAAAGTTAATGTAAGCTATTATCATGTCTCCTAAATGTGAATATATTGAAAATAGTAGTTATTTTGTTTAATTATTTTCAAAAATAATCTATTTCTAATAATTGGATAGTAATAATAAACAAAATTAAAGAAATTTTTATTCCGTTTTCGGAAAGGATTAATGTATGGGCATTATCACGATACATTTTAACAACAACTGATAACTTTTTATTGCTTATAAATAAAATTACTTATATTTATCGGAAAATATTTTTTAAAGGAACAATAAAAATGTAAATCTGTAATTAAAAATTATTCAAACATGTGTCATTTAATGTATGAACCTTATCAAGCACTTTTAGGATGTCAACTAACACTAGATATCTGTCAGTACTTTACATTTTACTATCCATTTCTGCTAAAAGAAAATAATTTTTAACGAAATATTAATTTCTTTTCTGTTGATTTAAGAAAATAATAAATACAATTGAGCAAAGAAAATTCGTTTAAAGTTTTTATTCTCAGTAAAATTTAAACTATGAGAGCTTTTCAAATATTGTATAATCTTTATTGGTATAAACTAACGAGCATCAAGGGTTTTTCTGTAATATGACAGTTTAAAATCATGGCATCATATTTTTCTTCTGGTTGTTATGATGATTTGTATCATGAATTTCAACCAACTGTAGAAAACTGTCAATATAAATAATATATAAGAGTTTTAAATAAAGAATTTATTTCAAAATAACTACATTGTGTCATGGAAATTATGGGTATTACTCTACGGTAAAGTGTTTTCTCACAATTAAATTTTATTTGGAATTATTAGGAAAAAAACATTAAGAAATACTTTTTTCACATTCTCCACATTTACCGAATAAGATTCCATGGGACTTTTGTTTTCTTTTTCCGTAAATGAAATTACAATTTTGTTGCCACCATTTTATTTTCGAAAGAAAAAGAGATAAAAAATATAAATGAACTCTTAAAGGGTTTCACAAAAATGGTGAAATCCTTAAAGCTTATTGTATTAAAATAGGTTTAGATGACTTAAGAATAATTTACAAAAAGGCTGAGTAGTTGCAGGAGATATTCTTAATTATTTATAGTGAATATTAGGAATTTAACTGATGAATTATGTTTTATGACAGTATCCCTGATATTTTTTGACATCAGAGTTATGTAATTTACGAAAGTATATTTATGTTAAAACAATGATGATTACCGAGTGTCTGTTAAGTTCTGGCTTGTTACTTTTTTTTCGTATTTCTGCATTAGATATTCTTAAGAATTTATAATAAATTTTAGGCATTTAGCTGATACTTTTCGTTTCATGACAGTATCACTGATACTTTTTGACATTACTATTATATAATCCTACAAAAGTATATTTTCATTAAAGCTATGATTACCATGTGTCTGTTAATTTTCTGAGTTGTTATTTTTTTCTGTATTTCTGTAGGAGATATTCTTAATAAACTAGCATAAACGCCATCATATAACAGTATGAGTAAAATTTTTAATTTTCCAGAATTGTAAAGTACCTTATGAGGCAGGTAAAAAATGGTTGTTTTTTGGATTTACCAATAAGACTTTACCAACAGAACATTCTTATTCATTTTTACCAGAATAATTCGGGAATCCAAGACATATAAATTATCTAAATGTCAAGTGTCTTGATGTTACTACTAAGGAATTTAAAATTTATAACATCCAAATTATAACAATAAAATTATTAATTTAATTAAATATTATTTTTAGCCTTTATTTGATTTTTAAAAAGTTTAATTATTTTTAAACTTATATTAATTTTTCCAAATTTTCTAAAATGCTTTAATCAACATTTTTTCAATTTCTTTCGGCTTATTTGTACGGATGTATGGCAAAAAATATTTATGTTTTACTATCCTAAACTTTCTACAGTTTTGTGTTATGAACTCACGAAATTCTATCATTTGCTCTTTTATGTGTTTATTTTTCGCGCTCGTTGTCATTTTTGTGCTTACTGATAAATCTGATACTTGGATAGACCAGTTGCGTCATCTCCTTTGATGCCTTTGATGTCTTGATGTATCTCAAATTTCTCTTTTAACTACATGGTTGAAATTATGAACATATGCTCTTTAATATAAATTCTTTGATTTGATCTCGTTACTTTTAATAAAAAAACAAAACTTTTTAATATATAAAACTAGCATATAGCCCGTCATATGACGGGATTAGTAAAATTTGTAATTTTCCAGAATTGTAAAGTACTCTATGAGGCAGGTAAAAAAAATGGTTGTTTTTGGGATTTACCAATAAGACTTTACCAACCGAACATTCTTATTCATTTTTACCAGCATAATTCGGGAATCCAAGGTATATAAATTATCTAAATGTCAAGGGTCTTGATGTGTCTCAAATTTCTCTTTTAACTACATGGTTGAAATTATGAACATATATTCTTTAATATAGATTCTTTGGTTTGATCTCGTTACTTTTAATAAAAAAACAAAACTTTTTAATATATAAAACTAGCATATAGCCCGTCTTATGACGGGATTAGTAAAATTTGCAGTTTTCGAGAATTGTAAAGTACTCTATGAGGCAGGTAAAAAAAAATGGTTGTTTTTGGGATTTACCAATAAGACTTTACCAACCGAACATTCTTATTCATTTTAACCAGCATAATTCGGGAATCCAAGACATATAAATTATCTAAATGTCAAGGGTCTTGATGTGTCTCAAATTTCTCTTTTAACTACATGGTTGAAATTATGAACATATACTCTTTGATATAGATTCTTTGATTTGATCTCGGGGATTTTAATTAAAAACAAACATTCTTAATATATAAAAGCTAGCATATAGTCCGTCATATGACGGGGTTAGTAAATTTTTAATTTTATAGAATTGTAAAGTACACTATGAAGCAGGAAAAAAAATTGTTTGTTTTTTGTCTGAGAATTATCTGGTACACGCTGAATAATTTTTTATCTTCATATTCCTCTGAAGTATCCCGATACTGTTAATGCAGTTTAGAATCACGTTGAATTCATTTGTTCAAACCGTGTGGTTATGTATAAAAACAAATCTACAAACGAACAAACTTCTTAATTTTCAAACATATATAACTTAACAGATACATATTTATTAATCCGTGATATAGACCCATATACTTTTATGAAAATAATTTGTTGTTAATACCGGTGATAAAACTATCATTGCAGCAAAAAATAATCGATGATTAAATTTAAAATTATCGCATATATACCTAATCTATCATTTAACCCAAATATAAAAGAAAATTATTTATTTATATCTAAGTTCAGTGATAAAACGTATGAAAATAATGCAGACGATATTTAAATGATTTAAAATAAGAAAAGTTTAAATGAGATGGTTAAAGGAATGCTGTCATAATCCTTGAAAATAAATGTTATTTTTACTTATTTATTATGTGATAAATTGTATCACCTACTCTAAACCGGGGCAAATAGTGTTTGAAATAAGAGCATTAAACTATCGAAAATGCCGAAGGAGTTGATTTCGAGCATTCGAATTGAATTTTGCTAACCCTAACTTATCAAGAATCCAATATGGATACCTCTATCCATTCCAGCATTGAACAGCTTCATAAATTCGAGAACGGACTGGCAGATAACTTAGGATATTATTACATAGGATAATAGGCATTTAACTGATGCCTTTTGTTTCATGACCATATCCCTGATACTTTTTAACATCAGGATTATGTAATTTAGAAAGGTATATTTATGTTAAAACTATCATGTTTACCGGGTGTTTGTTAATCTACTGAGTTGTTACATATTTACATTTCTGTAGATGATATTATTAAGCTCTAAAAACATTAGGCATTTAACTGATGTAATTTCATGACAGTATCCCTGATACTTTTTGATATCAGGATTATTTAATTTGCAGAAGTATATGTTAAAACTATCATGTTTACCGGGTGTTTGTTAATCTACTGAGTTGTTACATATTTACATTTCTGTAGATGATATTATTAAACTCTAAAACATTAGGCATTTAACTGATGTAATTTCATGACAGTATCCCTGATACTTTTTGACATAAGGATTATTTAATTTACAGAAGTATATTTATGTTAAAACTATCATGTTTACTGGGTGTCTGGTAAACGTCTGAGTTGTTACTTTCTTACATTTCTGTAGAAGATATTCTTAAGCACTTAAAATACATTAGGCATTTAACTGATGTATTTTTCATGACAGTACCCCTGCTACTTTTTAAAATCAGGATTATGTAATTTACAAAAGTATATTTATGTTAAAACTATCATGTTTACCGGGTATCTGTTAATTTTCTGAGTTGTTACAATTTTATATTTATCTAGAATATATTCTTAAGCACTTAAAAAAAATTAGGCATTTAACTGATGTATTTTTCATGACAGTATCCCACATAGTTTTGGCATCAGGATTATGTAATTTACATAATGATATTTATGTTATAACTATCATGTTTATCGGGTGTTTGTAAATCTTCTCAGTGGTTACTTTTTTTTTTATATTTCTGTAAAAGATATTCTTAAACACTTAAAAAACATTAGGCATTGAACTGATATATTTTTATGACAATATCCCTGCTGCTTTTTGACATCACTATTACGTAATTTACAAAATTATATTTATGTTAAAACTATCATGTTTATTGGGTGTTTGTAAATCTTCTGAGTTCTTAGTTTTTTACATTTCTGTAGAAGATATTCTTAAGCACTTATAAAAAACATTAGGCATTTAACTGATGTATTTTTCATGACAGTATTCCTGAGAGATTTTGACATCAGGATTATGTAATTTACAAAACTATATTTATGTCAAAACTATCATTTTTACCGGATGTCTGTTAATTTTCTTAGTTGTTACATTTTTACATTTCTCTAGAAGATATTCTTAAGCACTTAAAAAAACATTAGGCATTTAACTGATGTATTTTTCATGACAATATCCCTGATATTTTAAACATCAAGATTATGTAATTTACGTAATTTACAAAAGTAAATTTATGTTAAAACAAACATTTTTATCAGGTGTCTCTTAATGTTATGAGTTTTAATTATTAATATTTTTTCATCAAAAATCTTTTTTGTGTATGAAAGTGAATTTCTCAGATGTAAGGTTACAATATGTTTTACACTTCAATGTTGTCTATAAATTATAATTATCAAGTGAGATATTTTCAGTAACTTTCGTTTAAAATGTATCACAAAATAAAAGTGATGAAGTGATAGAATCGAATTATGTTTCCTAAATTTAAAGAAAGGGAATCATTCGTGAGCAATATTTCAAAACAATACTTGAAAACTTGAATTCACCTTTTAAACTTCCAAAATACGGCAAAGCAAAAGCTATGAAACATTTATTACTTCAATGGTTGCAAGAGATCATTCTACTTTCAGACTGCCTTGTATCCTTTGGATACATAGTAATAAATTTTTATATCATCAGAAGCATATTTTAGGCGGTTTGAAAAATACTTGACTTTTAAATTTATGGCTTAAGATCGTTCGAATTCCATCACGTTTCCTACAGAGACTGGAGAAAAAAGTACGAAGTTTTGATGACGCAACGAAAGAATCCCATAAAATGATATGAATTATGTATGGGTTGTTTGGATTAATATTTATTAGATTTGACTGCAAATGGAAATATACTCTTCAAGAAAACTATTATTTGGCCAGGAATGCTTAAATAAAATATTTATAAACAATAAAGCTAAAAATATACTGGTGCTTTTCTGTAATAGAACTTAATGTATCGATATTGAATATCATTGTCTTAGAAATAAATTAAACCGAAGCAAAAACAGCTGAATAAATATTTTCATGAAATTTTAAAAGGAACACAATAAATTTAAAAAATTAGCATTTTTATTAACAGATTCATTCTATTCATCATAAAATAAGAAATTCAGATTTTTTAGAAGGAATTATTTTAAATATTATTTAGCTTTGATATGTTAAACAATTTATTTACACCTGAAAAACGTAGTTTCCTGTACACCTAGGAAAACGAAGAGTAATCATTTTGGTCGCACTTTCTTGATTTATTCGATATATTAAGTATTTATATACACGGTTAGTTGCGTAATTTGTATAATAAAATGATAGAAAAACCTTCATAGGACCTATTCGAATAATCAGTCAAAAACATTAAACTAGCACATTCATGCATCGAGACACTTTTGGACACTGAATTTCCAGGCCTAGTTAACATCTCAGATAGCCTTCATTATAACTCCGATCTGGTGTATGAAATACTATTAATCTGTGTAACTACAAGGATTAGAGTCACTACTAAGTCTACTAAGTCCATGAAACAGGAACTTTAAAGTTTTTAATCAAATCTCAATGTTACCATTTAAAAATTATTTGGAGAGGAACCACATCAATTGTTAATGAAGTCTGGAAAAGCAATGTAGTGAGGAGTTTTGACCAGGAATTTATTGATAATGAAGGCACTTTAGATTGACGTGCTGTCCCAGTGTTCTTTATGCTCCTACACCAGCACTAGATTCTACTTTTCAGGCTTGTGAGCATTTCTATATAGAATGCTGCTTTATGAGTGCCCTCAATAGATACATAATATTTGTGGACATTGTATCTGACATCAAAGATGACGACGAGGAATATTCATTCATACCTGATTCCTTAGATTATGATGAGACCATTGTGTGCCCCTCTGAACTTCAAGTAATACTCGAAACCACATTGTTCATCACTTGTGATAACTATTTACAAAGTGTTAGAGTTATTTTAAACTTTTTTCAAGAGTTCTTCGCATCAGAGAACTCGTATGTTTTTTTTTGTTGTTGTTCTTCTTTCATCAATTTGGGAAGGTGAATGGCGTATACCTTTTTTTCTGTTCATATTTTCAGGAGCAATTCGATAAACAGTTGACATGTATAGTGCTTCTGCTTCAATTAAAACTTTAACCGTTGGTTAAACTCAAAGAATTACACACACGCATCATGTTTTCTCCGATTACTGAGGTTGAATAATATGCCCTACGGTATTGCTCGTCGATCTCATATTGGCCATTCACGATCAATTTGCACTATCGGAGGAAACCTGTGATTTAAACATGTAATTACTTTACAAAACGCTCTGAAAGAAATGGAACTTTTCATTGTCAGACCTTTAAAGTCTGACGAAACGTTTGAAGGTGAATCATTCATCCACCAAACGACCCATTGATAATTGTACCAGAAATATTTTGAAGCTAACACTTTCACACTCTCCTTTTTTTTAAGAAATTAGTGTTAACAACAAATTCTATCTACATCCAGGATGTAGTGGAGTTGACAGTTTCATTCCTTTGCTTCCATTAATTAATTTGGCAAAAAATGGGAACAGCTGAACTGTAATTTTGACGTAGCTAAGAAAAATTTGAATTACTTTCTAAACGAATTCAACATGATTATCGGGAGGCTTTAGAGGAATTTGCTGAAAAACAAACTATTGAACTTGTATCGGATAATTCTCAATCAAAAACCAAACAATTTTTTACCTACATCATAGGATATTTTACGATTCTGAAAAATAAAACTTTTACTGGTGCCGTCATATGACGAGCTATATGCCAGTCATTATTAGATTTGTTTTTATTCGCTATTATGAAAAAACAGTCGATAACATATTGTTCTAACATTAGCTATAAGCCAAAATTCAAAAGAAACCGAGTTTGTGAATATATTGCTTAGAGTAAATGAATGCTGTGCATAGAAATAGTTACTCAGACACACTATGTATTCGCTCAAAAAATACAATTACACTTAACTATAAATTAAATTTTAAACAAAGCGTTATTTAAATTTCTGGTATAGTAGAAAACTTACCAGAGGTCTTTGAACTTGTTCTATTCCAATCCATCAAAAGGACGAATTAAATAGATTTGTTTGAACCATTCGAGACTTTATTTCGAAAAAAAAATTAGCCTCTCATTTCACAGACCATTGATTGTTTATGAAAATATCTTAAAGAACTAAAGCTCAGTCGTTTTTCAAAGGCATATTTTTCTGTTTAATGCATACTTTTTTGTTATAAAATAGTAAAAAGGACACAATAATTTGAAATATTTGCTCCACATTTAAATTGAATGAAATCTTTCTCGCTAAAATGAGAAGTTTATATGTTTGATAATAAGGAATAAAAATAAATAATTTTTATCTCCCCGTTTTTATAGACATTGATTAAGTGATACAGAAATAAAAGTAAATGTAAGAATAAACAAGAGATATAAGAGAATTTGGAATTTATTAGTGGTTAAAATCACAGCTACCGTCTTTTTAGGGTTAAAGTATCGTAAAAAATGTAATTGAAGGGAAAAAACTCAAATTCATGTATGATGTCACAAACAATATAATATTTGAATTATGTACATGAGAAATAAAGTACTTTGCTTTATAGGTTGAAATATAGGCTTTACCCTTTAAACCAAAATTTCTAATGTACCTCAATGTAGACGCTGTAGCTCAGTCAACACATACATCGATATCGTAATTAAAAGGTTGCAGGATCGGTGATAGAACTGTTCTAAGATCCGCCGTATTTGCTAAAGGTGACTGGGTCACGTAAAACATGTTCGTGGTCAGAAAGTCCTCCAAGTTCGTAAACGATATATTTGGGATTGACAAGCCAAGCTTGGGAGTCTTCTCGTTGGTCCCTGCTTCTAAATTACGAGGACCCAGCGGGGGTAATGTTACTCGTAGCCGTAGGTACCTTAAGTTACACGTGTGCCCAGATTGTGCTAAATGAGTAACAAGTCCACAGCTTTGTTAAGGTGTTAGAATAATGTCTTAGGAACAAAAACTAAAATAAAAACTGTGAAAAAAATATTAATATATAACAAGCTTTCTTTAATTATGGTATAAATCAAAATAAATTATTAGTATTGATATAGAATAGATGGCGGAAAGATGGTTAAATAGTTAAGGTGATAAATAAAAATAGAATGCATCTGTAACGGTACTAGAGTTCATGGGTTCGAATTCTAACTGCTCTGTGTATATTCGCAGCCATTCCGAATCGGCTTTTAGTAGTATGTTTCATCTCACTAGCCGTCGTGTTGCTAAACAGTAGATCGTACCTTACCAAAACGAACCAATAGATTAGGTTCAGAGAATAAAAAGGAATAACTAGCCTGGAATGAAACATAAAAATTTATATTTTAATTTACAAGTAACAAAATTTATTAGCAGATAAGTGTATTTTTATATATTTCAATTAGTTTATATATTTTATATATTTATTTAATTGTTCTTATAATAGAAAACGAAATATATTTTATAAAATAGGATTCGTAGGAATTATGCAGAAAAACTTTATTCTAATTACAGCATTTTAATAAATTGTTTAAACCAAATAGATATTATTTAATAATTTATATCGGTATATATACAGCTATGCTAAGTACAATTTCTTTTTTATATTTAGCAAGTGAAATATATTTAATATATATTGTGGCTCTTTCTTTAAACATTTATTTGAAAATCATTTATACTGAAATTTTAAACATTTTACTTGTCAAATATTATATTAATTCATATATTTTAATGTGGTAAATATAATGTTAATATGTACATTTACATATGTATATATATCTTTATATATATACTTTTATATATATATATATATATATATATATATATATATATATATATATATATATATATATATATATATATATATATATATATATATATATATATATATATATATATATATATATATATATATATATATATATATATATATATATATATATATATATATATATGAAATTCTTCTGTCTGTTTGTTCGTAATAGAACTGCTCTTAAATGACTGGACTGATTTTGATGAAATTTTGTGTATGTTTTAAAGTTGATTCAAGAAAAGTTTAGACTCGCAATTTGATTCTATAAAAAACATTTTTTTATTAAAAATCAGGAATTTCTCCTACTAATATTATTATAATGCCGCTTGAAAGCCTTCATTTCCAATGTGTCTGTGGCACAGTAGTCAGCGCAATATGCTTCAGTATTAAAAGTCCCGAGATAAAATTACTGTATAGGCGACCCGAGAATTTTAATTTCATCAAATGTCTTTTTGATAATTGTACTCGTGATGGCTTCAAGTAGTTTTAAAATAATGTTTTTCATTACTTTTCCATTAAAACGGTTTAAAAACATTTTAGAATTTTTGGATGTACAGCTTTAAAACAGGACAACATCTGACGAGGCATGTAGTATATACATATATATATCTATCTATCTATCTATCTATCTATCTATCTATCTATCTATCTATCTATATATATATATATATATATATATATATATATATATATATATATATATATATATATATATATATATACAGAGAGAGAGAGAGAGAGAGAGAGATAAAGATATAGATATAATCCTACACTTCATACCATTTTAATGATAAATCTAAATGTTTTATACTAAATTTCAATTTTTAAAAAGTAGACTTACAATCCAGACCGTATGGTGATATTTTGAAACAATAATGAAATGATCCATTTGGGCTCTTTGTCTTTGAATTGAATAATTTAATTACTTTTTGTATGAAACAATTGCCTTTTATCTTTTAAAAAAGAAAGTTCAATTGGTATTAATAAGTTGAAAAAAGGAATCTAAATACATCATTTAATGATTCCATTAACTTTTCTTTCATATTTCAGAGTTTTATCACTTTTTTTGTATCATTGCATTTATGACCATTATTCTGGAATGTATATTAAAAGGGTATCTATTACTAATCCATTTTCAAGCTCATTCATAACACCGTAAATATTTTAATAAGTTTCATTTATTAGTTGCCTGAATAGATGCAAAATTAATATTTTTCTAATGAAGGGAAGGCTTTCGAAATCAATTGCAATTATTAGTAGATGTTTGGAAATCCTTGCCAAGACTTGGGTAATATTCCAATATTTCAAAACTGCTCTTTAAAAGATCCAGGTGTTCTTAATTAGATAAATATCATATTTAAATCTTTGATTACATATGTTTGCCATTTCATGAGGCTTGAAAATACGTGTTTAAAGACATAATATATTATATATTTAGTTCTGTAATTAGAGAATTCGAATCATTATTTAATTGTCTTTAATTAGTTGATAACCATTTAAGTTTCATATTTAATTTATCCATGTTTTTTAAATGTTGAATAAAGTTTATATTCAAATAAATATATCATTGATACATTTTGCAGTTTCTGAGTTAGTATTTGATTGTATTAAGAGGGTGTTTATTTGTTTGGAGGACTACTCTCTACCTTTTCCATCACGAGGGATAATGAGGCCAGGACCTACTTGAAGACAATTCCGAACTGCTACGTACATCTATGTCCCACTAGGATTCGAACTCACAAACTCCGGAACCGAAGATTAACTCTGTAAACATTCGGCCATATTTCGGCTATTATGAGGGTGCATTATAATTAGTAGATAACATAATTTGGAATTCTTTTTAGAAATAAAGTTATTAACTTTTATTACACTAAATTTACCTGAAAGTTTTATTATCGCAATATCTATTAATTGGGTTTGGAGCGATGTGGTTTATTTTTTGCGACACGAGGTATAATCAGTCCGGAACTACTTCTTATAGCCGATTTCGAATTATATATATTGAATAAATTTTATATTCAAATAATTATATCATTGAAACATTTTTTTTATTTTTTGAGTTATCAATCAATCATATTAATAGGTGTTTGTTTGGCCTGGTTTGATTTGGTTGGAGCACTACGGTCTATGATTTGCAATACGAGGGGTAATGAATCCAGGACCTACTGATTAAAGTCAATTCCGAACGGCTACGAACATCTATGCCCCACTAGGATTCGAACTCATAAACTCCGGAACCAAAGATTAATGCTGTAAACATTCGGCCATGTTTCGGCTATTACGAGGGTGATTAATAATTAGTAGATAACATAATTTGAAACTGTTATTAATTATTAGAATTAAAGTTATTACTTTTAACGCTCTAAATTTACCTAAAAGTGTTATTAACTTAATATGTCTTAGTTGGGTTCCAAGATATGTAATCTACTTTTTGAAACACGAGGGATAATAAGGCCAGTACCTACTGCTTAAAGCCTATTCGAACAGCTACGGACATCTATGCTCCACTAGTATTCGAACCCATAAACTCCGGAACCGAAGATTAATGCTGTAAACTTTCGGCCATGTTTCGGCTATTACGAGGGTGATTAATAATTAGTAGATAACATAATTTGAAACTGTTATTAATTATTAGAATTAAAGTTATTACTTTTAACGCTCTAAATTTACCCAAAAGTGTTATTAACTTAATATGTCTTAGTTGGGTTCCAAGATATGTAATCTACTTTTTGAAACACGAGGGATAATAAGGCCAGTACCTACTGCTTAAAGCCTATTCGAACAGCTACGGACATCTATGCTCCACTAGTATTCGAACCCATAAACTCCGGAACCGAAGATTAATGCTGTAAACTTTCGGCCATGTTTCGGCTATTACGAGGGTGATTAATAATTAGTAGATACCATAATTTGAAACTGTTATTAATTATTAGAATTAAAGTTATTACTTTTAACGCTCTAAATTTACCTAAAAGTGTTATTAACTTAATATGTCTTAGTTGGGTTCCAAGATATGTAGTCTACTTTTTGAAACACGAGGGATAATAAGGCCAGTACCTACTGCTTAAAGCCTATTCGAACAGCTACGGACATCTATGCCCCACTAGGATTCGAACTCATAAACTCCGGAACCGAAGATTAATGCTGTAAACTTTCGGCCATGTTTCGGCTATTACGAGGGTGATTAATAATTAGTAGATAACATAATTTGAAACTGATATTAATTATTAGAATTAAAGTTATTACTTGTAAAGCTCTAAATTTACCTAAAAGTGTTATTAACTTAATATGTCTTAGTTGGGTTCCAAGATATGTAATCTACTTTTTGAAACACGAGGGATAATAAGGCCAGTACCTACTGCTTAAAGCCTATTCGAACAGCTACGGACATCTATGCTCCACTAGTATTCGAACCCATAAACTCCGAAACCAAAGATTAAGACTGTAAACATTCGACCATGTTTCGGCTATTACAAGGGTGAATAATAATTAGTAGATGACATAATTTGAAACTGTTATTACTTATTAGAAATTAAATTATTAAATTTTAATGCCCTGAATTTACCTCAAAGTTTTATTAATTTAATATCTCTTAATTGGGTTTAGAGCGCTGTGGTCTACTTTTTGTAATCTGAGTGTTAATTAGACCGGGTCCAAATGTTTAAAGCTGATTCCGAACGGCTACGAAAATCCATGTCTCTGTGAGAATTGAATTCACAATCTCCGGAACCGAAGATTAACGCCCTAAACATTCGGCCAACTTTCGGCTATTAAGAGGGTGAATAATAGTTAGTAGATAACATAATTTGAAACTGTTATTAATTATCAGAATTAAAGTTATTAATTTTTAATGCTCTAAATTTACTTAAATGTTTTATTAACTTAATATGTCTTAGTTGGGTTCTAAGATATGTAATCTACTTTTTGAAACACGAGGGATAATAAGGCCAGTACCTACTGCTTAAAGCCTATTCGAACAGCTACGGACATCTATGCTCCACTAAGATTGGAACTCACAAACTCCAGAGCCGAAGATTAACTCTCTAACCATTCGGCCTTCTTTTGGCTATTAAGAGGGTGATTAATAATTAGTAGATAGCATAATTTGAAACTGTTATTAATTATCAAAATTAAAGTTATTAATTTTTAATGCTCTAAATTTACCTCAAAATTTTAGTTACTTAATATCTCTTAATTAGGTTTGGATCGATGTGGTCTACTTTTTGTAACAAGAGGGATAATGAGGCTAGGACCTACTACTTAAACCCAATTCCGAACGGATACGAACATCTATTTCCCGGTAGAATTCGAACTCACCAGCTCCGGAGCCGAAAATTAACGCTCTAACCATTCGGCCTTCTCTCGGTTGTTAAGAGAGTGAATAATAATTAGTAGAAAACATAATTTTAAACTTATTAATTATTAGAGTTAAAGTTATTAAAATTTAATGCGATAAATTTACCTCAAAATTTTTAACTTAATATCTCTTAATTGGGTTTGGAGCGATGTGGCCTACTTTTTGAAACACGAAGCATAATGAGAAAGGGACCTACTTCTTAAAGCCGATTCCGAACGGCTACGAAAATCCATGTCCCAGCGAAAATCGTGTTCAAAAACTCCGGAATCGAAGGTTAATGCCCTAAACATTCAGCCAAATTTAGGCTATTAAGAGGGTGAAAAATAATTAGTAGATAACATAATTTGAAACTGTTAACAATTATCAGAATTAAAGTTCTTATATTTTAATGCTCTAAATTTACCTGAAAGTTATTTTTAACTTAATATCTCTTAAATGGGTTTGGAGTGATGTGGTCTTCTTTTCGCAATACGAGGGATAATGAGACCGGGACCTACAACTTAAAGCCGATTGCGAACGGTTACGAGCATGCATACCCAGTGGTATTCGAACTCACCAACTCCCGAAATTAAGATTAACGCCCAAACCATTCGGCCATCGTCGGATATACAGAGGGGGATTAGAAATTAGTAGCTAACATAATTTGAAAATGTTATTAAGTATTAGATTTAAAGTTATTACATTTTAATATTGTTCATTACGTTGATTTCATGCAATGTACCAACATGCATCAGAGAATCAATTAAAACCTTCTATTTTCTACTGCATGAAGAAAAAAGAAATTTAGTTGCAGGGAGTGAACGTAGTCTGATAAAAATATAAAAAAATAACTATTCAACTGTTATAAAACCAACAATATCATATGTGAAACTGATAGGAGTTAGAAAGTCTGAAAAATTGGTAAAATATCGAACAATAAAAGGAATTAACATTCGAGGACGCGCATTTTCCGTATTTACGCGAGAACGCGCGCAGGGCCTTAGAGGCACTGTGATACTTTATTGACCAAAATACCCACAAATCTGCTTTTGAAGATGAATACATAGTTTGTATCTCATATATACTTTAATGAAAGTTTAAAATATATTTTGGTTTATTTGAAATATTAACTTTTAAATGTATTTTGGACTGTAGATATTTTTTTGGCATTCCGAAAGACAAAAGATGAAACACACAAGTTAAAAACTTAAATCACATATTTATATTTCATCTGTACATTTCATCACATTAATCATATAACGATGTATTTTTGACAGCATCTCTCCTTCTACCACAAACACTAAATAAAAATTCAAAAGTGTAGGTGCATGCAATGGGTCTCTGGTGACAAAACGAATTAAAAGTATCACTTTCTGAGAAAATATACAGAGGAAATTGCGGAAATGCATTTTATTGGAGTCTAGAAGACCTATAAATGGCTAACGAAAATTTGGGAAGTTTTTTTTTCTATTGGGGGATTCTCGGGCCTCAAAGGCTCTCTAGCGTAAGTCCTCGTGATTTAAACTGGTCATCGTTCTTTCTTAAAAATATACAGTTTCATGCCATAAGATAGTAATATTTTCAAGCTTCTCATAGAAAAAAGAGTAGTTAATGGTCTAAGCAAATACTGTATTCAATGGTCGCCCCATGTCTTTGAAAAAAAAAAACCGAATGTAACTGCTGTAAGCTGTAAAGATGAAACATTCTAATCTCATTTTGAAATACGCATTAGAGTATGATTTCATCTCATTGATGAAATGCAGGTTTTTTGAGCTCTTTATTTTCAGAAAACTTTAAATACTCGCGAGGTAAACTTGCCAGTCAGACCTCCAGGTCGCAAAACTATAGGATATATCAAGTACGCTGTAGGAAAAAAATACAATTTGTAAATCTTTTAGTAATTCTTCTACAGCATGAAAAAACCGTTTTTGAAACAATTTAACTATTTTACATAAAAAGCTGCTGTAATCTGTAAAACTGGAACTTTTTAATATTTTTAAATACGCATTCGGGTATAATTTCCTCTCGATGATGAAATGCGGATTATGAGAGCTCGGGATTTACAGAAAACTGAAAATAATCGCAGAATGTACTTGCCAATCAGACCTCCAGGTCGCAAACCTATAGGATGTATCTAGTATACTGTAGGAAAGTAAATGCAATTTGTAAATCCTTTAGGAAATCTCCTACAACCTGAAAACAGCGTTTATGAAGCAATTTAACAACTTTACATAAAATTATACCTATAAAAGGAAACCTTACCCTTACTAATTCAATTTTTGTTTGATTCTGTAGCCAGTGAATAATGCTTTCTGACTTTGATGTGACGTTCGTACAATGACGATTGTATATTCCGACAGTTTAATGGCTATTTTGGTTTATTTTATCAAGCAAATTTTATTAAATTCTTCTTAGTATTTCTAAACTAAATCAACCAAATCTAAAATCTCCTTTGATATTAAAACTTGTGTATGGAAAAAAATAATTATATGTTAAAGTGTGATATAAATTTCTATCGTGAAATAACTTTATAGGAAAGAAACTTTTCATGAACATATTGCTCTCTTTAGAATAATATAGTTATTAAATGTTTAATAGACCACCTAATATTATATCGCTTTTCGAAACAAATGATTGGTCATGAAGCATTCCATAAATAATATAACATTCTTTAAAACTAAAAACCTGTAGCAAGTGTTTGAATTTATCTTCCTAGTGCAGAGTTTTAAAGAATCAGACAGATATATAATTATCTAATTACGTTGTCTAAAATTATTTCTCTTCCTAAAAATATCTCCGACATGAATATGATTTTGTAACAACAGATAATTAGCCAAATGATGTTTTGCGTTTTTAGTGATTTCTTTGTTTTTCGAGATAAAATTTAAACAATATTTTATTCGTATTTCTTAGCATCGTATATTCTTCAAACTTGTATAATTTACAGATTTTTGTACAGTATGATATATGTAAAAATTATATAAAGAAATATTTAAAAATTTTAATTAGAAACATTTTCACTATTTATATATTTTACATACCAGAATGAATGTAACAAAAAAAGGATAGAAAGTTTATCAGGTAATAGCCGGAAATTTATAATTTAATTTAACATAAAATATAAGAGGTTTAAGATAAATATTTTACTCAACGTTCTTATTTTAATAATCATTTTCCAATTTCCTATTTATTTGTTATAATATATTCTAACACAATAGGTTAATTAGTTTTGCAATATATGTTAATCTATTTAAAATATACAGCGGGTATCAGAAGAAGATAGTACAAAAATTGTACAACATTTAGTAAGTTAACTATGCAAAACTTATACTAATATGTATGCCATTGTGTACATTTTTTAAATTCTAATTTTCTCTTTTTTTATAAATTTTAGATTCTGTAAAAAGAAGATGGTATTTATGATTAAACTTCCACCAGGTAAGAAAATTTTTGATACACTGAATTTATGTTATATATATATATGTAATGCCGTTTATATAACTAACTCATCAACTGTTGTTAGTCATTTTGTGACAATTTGACATTCTAACATACATGTCGATATAAATGATAACTATATTATATCTCGTTTTAATAAAATTGAATGTGTAGTTGTTTAATGAGTTAGAAATAATTTTAATGTAACTAATATTGTATTGAAAACATTTTTTACTGTACTGAAATTATAACAATATTATATCTCGTTTTTATAACAATGAATTATGTAGTTTTTAAACAGGTGGAAATAATTTTAATGTAAACAATACTGTATTGAAAACAACTTTTACTGTATTTAAATTATAACAATATGTTTATTAATTTTATTATTATTAACAGTATTGTTATATATTCTCGTTTTTATAACAATGAATGATTTAATTGTTTAAACAGTTAGAAATAATTTTAATGTAAACAATACTGTATTGAAAACAACTTTTACTGTATTTAAATTATAACAATATTATATCTCGTTTTTATAACAATGAATGATGTAGTTGTTTAAACAGGTAGAAATAATTTTAATGTTACCAATACTGTATCGAAAACAATTTTTACTGTATTGAAATTATAACAATATGTTTATTAATTTTATTATTATTAACAGTATTGTTATATATTCTCGTTTTATAACAATGAATGATTTAATTGTTTAAACAGTTAGAAATAATTTTAATGTAACAAATACTGTATTGAAAACAACTTTTACTGTATTGAAATTATAACAATATTATATCTCGTTTCTATAACAATGAATTATGTAGTTTTTTAACCCTCCGAGTGGAACACACCGATTAAAAAAAATCTCCAAAAATACACACTAAAGGTTTATTATATCAATGGCCAAAGCGTTCTATGGTTTTTTACTTTACCCTTTGTTGACTAGAATGGAATACGGGAAACCCACCCTCATTATTGTAACTTTATTTCCGGTTATAAATAGATATATAAATAGATATTATAGATTGTTAATTTTAAATACACATAAAGCTCGTCAAGTCTCGAAGATCATCCCATAAAAAATAATGTATTCTAAAAACTACAGATAAAAATATTCTTATCTGTGAGAATTCTTTATATTTTTTGCAAAAGTTACCCAGGATATTAAAGTGGTGCAATTAGAGATACATCTGTTACCTCAAATGAAATACTTTCGAAATAGAGATTTACAAATTATCAGCGTCTTTGTGCCTCAAGTGGTAGGGTTGCATCCCTCAATAAATGTCAGACAAAGAGGGATGCAATTTCTGAACAATCGACCTGACTTTCCTACCTGAAACACTGTCAGAAATGTACATTACATCCATTTTCAGCACGTTTTTGGAGGTCCTCGATTTGGTAGAATTGTACGTACGAACCGCTTAGAGGGTAAAACAGTTAGAAATAATTTTAATGTAACCAATACTGTATGTTTAATTTTAAGACTCATGTCTTAAGATCATATATAATCTGCATATTACAAATTATATTGCCTGAATTATCAGTTCTAATATGATAAATTAATGCATTTTTGAATATGCATTATAGTTGTTTTATACGTTTTATATTTTAATTAACTTACAAAGATAGTTTTATGAGAGAGGTATAATCACTGACAATTTTTAATCAAAAACATTTGAAAATACCTGATTTTCGACACCAGAACCCCCTTTCCCTTTTTTTTCCCTTAAATCTATAAGGTTTACAGTTTTCATTTTCATTGTATAATTCCATAGAAGAACTTTTATTTTTACCTTCCTTTAATGATTGATAGTAATAGATGTGTTTTAAGATTCCGATGTTACCTGAGATGCAGTCAAAGACACTGATCTTTTGATGATCGGCAACGTTAATTTCTGTTGTATAATATATTTTAATAATCGTTATTTACTTATAAATGGTAATTTTTTTTTCATTTTACTCTTTTATTTCATACAGGGATTTAATATATTAATAAAAGTTGAAAAAATGTTCTGTGGAAAATAGTTTTTTTATTTAAATCCTTGTTTTAATTTTAAGGGGATAACTAGATATTTTTCTGCTGAATTATTGTAAGCCAGTAGCATCAATGTAAGCTTATATTGGAATTTTTAGTTATATAGTGCGGTAGATCTTCAAAAATAGAAGTGCACTAGAAGATAAAAAAAAACCATTAGTATAGTTTTGAATATAAATGTAATTATTTTTTAATTATCCCTAGCAGCTGTTTTATAATTATATGCTTTGTATTTATTAAGTGATCATTGTAATCGCATAGGGCAACCACAAAACTGCATATTATAACACTCCCCCTGTCGTCCCTTCAAATTGTTAAAATTGTTGATATTCCTTGAATTCACTTTTATTTCGTTTTGTATAGTGATTTCAAAACTATTGTGTGCAATGTTGCTTGTCAAGCTTCCTAAAATAATCATTCGTTTATACTGAGAACTGCTTAAAGTATAAGTTAAACAATTATTGGAATTTGGGGTTTTTTACCTAATGTTCCCAATAATGTTACCGATAAAAACCTTTCTTTTTTTCAAGACTCTTAATGTTGAAAAAATTTTATGGGGATAACTAGATATTTTTTCTGCTGGATTATTGTAAGTCGGTAGTATCATTTGTAACTTATATTGGAAATTTTTAGATATATAGTGCGGTCGGTTTTAAAAAATGGATGTGGACTACAAGAAGAAAGTCACTAGTACAGGCATTGAATATAAATCTAATTATTTTTTTAATTATCCCTAGCAGCCTTTTTTATAATTAAATGCTTTGAATTTATAGAATGATCTTTGCAATCACATAATGAGCGGCAGAATTGCATATTAAAGCACTCATCCTCTATTGTTTCTTGAATTGTTTAAAATTAGTAAAACTTATAATTCAAGTTTACATTGATAGTCCTTCACAGCAATCCATCGGGATAGTTTACTAAACGGGGAGTTTTGTTTTACAAAAATTTTTAATTACAATGGTAGAACTGTGTGAATCATTAAATTCAGTATTTTCAAGCACTCGTTTCGGAAATTTCCCAAAACTTGCTGTTTACTTTTAGCTATATTTTATTGAGAAAAATATTTTTAATTGCATTCCCACATGCGAATTGAACTTTATTTTAGCAAAAATGCTGAACTTCCACTTTTATTTTAGTTTTTTATACATAACTGCAAAAACTATTGTCTACAATGTTTGTTTGTCAAGCTTCCTGAAATAATCATTTGTTTTATAACTAAGAACTGAGTAAAGTATTAATACAAAAATTGGTGATATTTGGGGTTATTTACCTAATGTTCCCAATAATATACCGATAAAATCATTCCTTTTATTCACGACCTTTAATCTGGAAAAAATTTTATGGGAATAACTATATATTTTTCTGAGGGATTATTGTAGGTCGGTAGCATCATTGTTAAGTTATATTGGTATTTTTAGTTAAATAGTGCGTTAGGTCTTCAAAAATGGAAGTGCACTACAAAACAAAAAAAGTCATTAGTTAAAGGCATTGAATATTAAATCTAAATTATTTTTTTAATAATTCCTAGCAGCCCTTTTATTATTAAATGCTTTGTAATTATGGAGTGATCATTGCAATTGCATACGAACCCGTAGAACTGCGTATTAAAACAACTCCCCCTATCGTTTCTTGAATTGTAAAAATTGGTGGAAGCTCAGGGTTCAAGTTTACATTGATAATCTTCGCAGGAATTCATCGGAATCCTTACTAAACATGGACTTTTGCTCAAGAAAAAGAAAAAATTTTATTAAATTTTCGGGCTTTGCAGCTCATTAAATTCAGAATTATCAAGTAATGGTTTTTGGAAATTCTACAAAACTTTCTATTTACTTTTAGCTACACTTTAATGAGAAAAAAATATTTTAATTGCATTTCCACATGTGGATGTGAACTTTATATTTGCAAAAATGCTCACCTTCCTTTTTTATTTAGTTTTGTATACTAATTTCAAAACTATTGTGTGAAATGTTGCTTGTCAAGATTATTAAAATATTCATTCCTCTATATTGAAAACTGATTAAAGTATTAGTAAACAATTGGAGAAATTTACGGGACTTTACCTAATGTTTCCCCAATACTGTCAAGGATTAAAACCTTTCTTTTTTTTTTTTTCACGACTTTTAATCTTGAAAAATTTTTTATGGGATAACTAGATATTTTTTCTGCTGGATTATTGTAAGTCGGTGGCATCATTGTAAGTTATATTGGAAATTTTTAGTTATATAGTGCAGTAGGGTTTTAAAAATGGAAGTGCACTACAAGTAAAAAGTCATTAATACAGGCATTGAAAATATAAATCGAAATATTTATAATTATCCCTAGGACCCCTTTTATAATTAAATGCCTTGTATTTATACAGTGATCATTGCAATCGCATAGGGAGCCATAGAACTGCACATTAAAACACTCCCTCTCTCGTTTTTTAAAATTGATAAAATTTTGAAAATCAGGGTTCAAGTATACATTGATAGCCTTCTCAGCAATTCATCAGGATATTTACTAAATGGGAATTTTTCACTCAAGAAATTTATTACAGTGGTCGGACTTTGCAGTTCATTAAATTCAAATTTTCAAGCACTGGTTTTCGTAAATTTCCCAAAACTTGGGTGTTTACTTTTAGCTACCTGTATAGAGAAAAAATATTTTTAATTGCATTTCCACATGTGAATTGAACTTTATTTTAGCAAAAATGCTCCACCTTCCACTTTTATTTGGTTCTGGTATATCGATTTCAAAACTATTGTGCGAAATGTTGCTTGTCAAGGTTCCTAAAAATTATCATTCGTTTATATTGAAAACTGCTTAAAAGTATTAGTAAACATTGATGGAATTTACGGTTTTTTTACCTAATGTTCTTAATAATGTTACCGATAAAATCCTTCCTTTTTTTCACTGCTTTTAATCTTGAAAAAAATTATGGAATAACTAGATATTTTTCTTCTGGATTATTGTAAGTCCGTAGCATCATTGTAAGTTATATTGGAATTTTTAGTTATATAGTGTGGTAGGTTTTCCAAAATGGAAATGTACTACAAGAAAAAAGTCATTAGTACAGGCATTGAATATAAATATAATTATTGTTTAATTATTCCTAGCAGCCCTTTTATAATTAAATGCTTTGTATTTTTGGAGTGATCATTGCAATTGCATAAGGACCCAAAGAACTGTGTATTAAAACACTACCCCTATCGTTTCTTGAATTGTTAAAATTGGTGAAGCTCAAGGGTTCAAGTTTACATTGATAGTCTTCGCAGGAGGAATTCATCGGCAACCTTACTAAACATGGAGTTTTGTCAAGAAATTTTATTACAGTTGTCAGGCTTTGCAGTTCATTAAATTCTGAATTTTCAAGCAATGGTTTTGGAAATATCACAAAATTTTCTATTTACTTTTAGCTACACTTTATTGAGAAAAAATATTTTAAATTGCATTTCCACATGTGGTTTGAACTTTATTTTAGCAAAAATGCTCACCTTCCACTTCTATTTGGTTTTGTATACTGATTTCAAAACTATTGTGTGAAATGTTGCTTGTCAAGATTTCTAAAATAATCATTTCTCTATATTGAAAACTGCTTAATATATATTAGTAAACATTTGGTGGAATTTGGGGGGGGGGCTTTACCTAATGTTCCCATACTGTCACGGATTAAAACCTTCTTTTTTTTACGACTTTTTAATCTTGAAATAATTTTATGGGATAACTAGATATTTTTATGGATTATTGTAAGTCGGTGGCATCATTTAAGTTATATTGGAATTTTTAGTTATAAAGTGCGGTAGGTTTTTAAAAATGGATGCGCACTACAAGAAGAAAGTCATTAGTACAGGCATTGAATATAAATGTTAATTATTTTTTAATTATCGCTAGGAGCACATTTATAATTAAATGCCTTGTATTTATACAGTGATCATTGCAATCGTATAGGGAACCATAGAACTGCATATTAAAACACTCCCTCTCTCGTTTTTTAAATTGATAAAATTTTTTGAAAATCAGAGTTCAAGTATACATTGATAGCCTTCTCAGCAATTCATCAGGAATCCTTACTAAACGGATGAATTTTCGCTCAAGAAATTTTATTACAGTGGATCGGACTTTGAGTTCATTAAATTCAAAATTTTCAAGCACTGGTTTTGGAAATTTCAGAAAATTTTCTATTTACTTTTAGCTAAACGTTATTGAGAAAAACTATTTTAAATGCATTTCCACATGTGGATTGTCCTTTATTTTAGCAAAAATACTCACCTTCCACTTTTATTTCGTTTTGTATAGTGATTTCGAAACTTTTTGTGTGCAATGGTGCTTGTCAAGATTCCTAAAATAATCATTCGTTTATACTGTGAACTGCTTAAAGTGTAAGTAAACATTTATTGGAGTTTTGGGGTTTTTTACCTAATGATCCCAATAATGTTACCGATAAAAAACCTTTCTTTTTTCACGACTCTTATTCTTGAAATACTTTTATGGGATAACTAGATATTTTTCTGCTGGATTATTGTAAGCCGATAGCATCATTTTAAGTTATATTGGAATTTTTAGTTTATATATTGCGGTAGGTTTTCAAAATTTCTAAATGCTCTACAAGAAGAAAATCATTAATACAGGCATTGAATATAAATCTAATTATTTTTTTAATTATCAGTAGCAGCCTTTTTTATAATTAAATGCTTTGTAATTTATAGAATGATCATTGCAATCACATAATGAGCGGAAGAATTGCATATTAAAGCACTCCTCCTATTGTTTCTTGAATTGTTAAAATTGGTAAAACTTATAATTCAAATTTACATTGATAGTCCTCTCAGCAATTAATCGAGGATAGTTACTAAACGGGGAGTTTTGTTTTTTCAAGAATTTTTATTACAATGGTAGGACTGTGCGAATCATTAAAATTCAGTATTTTCAAGCACTAGTTTTGGAAATTTCCCAAAACTTGCTGTTTACTTTTAGCTATACTTTATTGAGAAAAATATTTTAGTTGCATTCCCACATGCGGATTGAACTTTATTTTACGAAAAATTCTGAACTTCTTCTTTTATTTAGTTTTGTTTACTAACTGCAAAACTTTTGTCTACAATGTTGCTTGTCAAGCTTCCTGAAATAATCATTTGTTTATACTAAGAACTGCTTAATGTATTAGTACAAAAAATTGGTGACATTTTGGGGTCATTTACCTAATATTCTCAATAATATTACCGATAAAAACCTTCCTTTTTCCAAGACTCTTAATTCTTGAAATTTTTATGGGATAACTAGATATTTTTCTGCTGGATTATTGTAAGTCGGTATCAATCAATGTAAATTATATTGGAATTTTTTTAGTTATATAGGGCGGTAGGTTTTCAAAAATGGAAGTGAACTACAAGGAAAAAGTCATTAAAACATGAATTGAATATAAATCTAATTATTTTTTTAATTATTCCTATCAGCCCTTTTATAATTAAATGCTTTTAATTTATTGAGTGATATAACACATCTCTGTCGTTTCTTTAATTGATAAAATTGTCGATATTCCTTGAGTTCTTAAAATTGGTGATTGGTGATTATATAGGGCTGTGGGTCTTGAAAATTGGGAGTGCACTACAAGTCAAAAAAATGCTATTAGTACAGGCATTGAATATAAATTTAATTATTTTTTAATATTGCCTTGCAGCCTCTTTACAATTAAATACCTTATATTTATGGAGTGATCATTGCAATCGCATAAGGAGCGACAGATCTGCATATTAAAACACTCCCTTGTCGTTTCTGGAATTGTTAAATCGGTGAAACTCCGGATTCAAGTTTACATTGATAGCCTTATAAGCAATTCATAGTTATCCTTACTGAACAGGGAGCTTTTATTTTAAGAAATTATAGTACAGTGGTCGGACTGTGCCGTTCATTAAATTCAGAAATTTCAAGCAATGATTTAGGAAATTTGCCAAAACTTGCTGTTTACTTTTAGCTACACTTGATTTAAAAAAAATATTTTAATTGCATTCCCCCATGTTGATTGAACTTTATTTTAGCAAAAATCCTCACCTTTTACTTTTATTTGGTTTTGTAAACTGATTTCAAACTATTGAGTGCAATATTACTTGTCAAGACTTTTAATCTTCATAAAAAAAAAAAAAAATAAAATGGAATAACTAGTATATTTTTTTTTGAGAACTGCTTAAGTATTAGTAAAAAATTATTGGAATTTGGGTTTTTTTACCTAATGTTCCCAATAATGTTACCGATAAAAACCTTTCTCTTTTTCACTACTCTTATTCTTGAAATACTTTTATGGGATAACTAGATATTTTTCTGCTGGATTATTGTAAGCCGATAGCATCGTTTTAAGTTATATTGGAATTTTTAGTTATATATTGCGGTAGGTGTTCAAAACTCTAAATACACTACAAGAAGAAAGTCATTAGTACAGGCATTGAATATAAATCTAATTATTTTTTTAATTATCCCTAGCAGCCTTTTTTATAATTAAATGCTTTGAATTTATAGAATGATCATTGCAATCTCATAATGAGCGGCAGAATTGCATATTAAAGCACTCCTCCTCTTGTTTCTTGAATTGTTAAAATTGGTAAAACTTATAATTCAAGTTTACATTGATAAGTCTTCACAGCCATCCATCGGGATAGTTACTAAACGGTTAGTTTTGTTTTACAAAAATTTTTTATTACAATGGTAGAACTGTGTGAATCATTAAATTCAGTATTTTCAAGCACTCGTTTCGGAAATTTCCCAAAACTTGCTGTTTACTTTTAGCTATATTTTATTGAGAAAAATATTTTTAATTGCATTCCCACATGCGATTTGAACTTTATTTTAGCAAAAATGCTGAACTTCCACTTTTATTTAGTTTTGTATACTAACTGCAAAAACTATTGTCTACAATGTTGTTTGTCAAGCTTCCTGAAATAATCATTTGTTTATACTAGAGAACTGAGTAATGTATTAATTCAAAAATTATTGGTGATATTTGGGGGTAATTTACCTAATGTTCCCAATAATATTACCGATAAAATCATTCCTTTTATTCACGACTTTAATCTTGAAAATATTTTATGGGATAACTATATATTTTTCTGAGGGATTATTGTAGGTCGGTAGCATCATTGTAAGTTATATTGGTAAATTTTTAGTTGTATAGTGCGGTAGGCCTTCAAAAATGGAAGTGCACTTCAAGACAAAAAATCATTATTAAAGGCATTGAATATAAATCTAATTATTGTTTAATTATTCCTAGCATCCCTTTTATAATTAAATGCTTTGTAATTTATGGAGTGATCATTGCAATTGCATACGAACCCGGCAGAATGCGTATTAAAACACTCCCCCTATCGTTTCTTGAATTGTAAAAATTGGTGAAGCTCAGGGTTCAAGTTTACCTTGATAATCTTCGCAGGAATTCATCGTAATCCTTACTAAACATGGACTTTTGCTCAAGAATTTTTATTAAATTTTCGGGCTTTGCCGCTCATTAAATTCAGAATTATCAAGTAATGGTTTTGGAAATTTTACAAAACTTTCTATTTACTTTTAGCTACACTTTAATGAGAAAAAAATATTTTAATTGCATTTCCACATGTGGATTGAACTTTATTTTAACAAAATGCTCACCTTCCACTTTTATTTGGTTTTTGTATACTAATTTCAAAACTATTGTGTGAAATGTTGCTTTTCAAGATTATTAAAATAATCATTCCTCTATATTGAAAACTGCTTAAAGTATTAGTAAACAATTGGAGAAATTTACGGGACTTTACCTAATGTTCCCAATACTGTCAAGGGTTAAAACCTTTCTTTTTTTCACGACTTTTAATCTTGAAAAAAATTTATGGGATAACTAGATATTTTTCTGCTGGATTATTGTAAGTCGTTGGCATCATTGTAAGTTATATTGGAATTTTTAGTTATATAGTGCGGTAGGGTTTTAAAAATTGGAAGTGCACTACAAGTAAAAAAGTCATTAATACAGGCATTGAATATAAATCGAAATATTTTTAATTATCCCTAGGACCCCTTTTATAATTAAATGCCTTGTATTTATACAGTGATCATTGCAATCGCATAGGAGCCGTAGAAAACTGCACATTAAAACACACCCTCTCTCGTTTTTTTAAATTGTTAAAATTTTTGAAAATCAGGGTTCAAGTATACATTGATAGCCTTCTCAGCAATTCATCAGGATATTTTACTAAATGGGAATTTTCACTCAAGAAATTTTATTACAGTGGTCGGACTTTGCAGTTCATTAAATTCAAAATTTTCAAGCACTGGTTTCGTAAATTTCCCAAAACTTGGTGTTTACTTTTAGCTACATTGTATAGAGAAAAAAATATTTTAATTGCATTTCCACATGTGGATTGAACTTTATTTTAGCAAAAATGCCTCACCTTCCACTTTTATTTGGTTTTGTATATCGATTTCAAAACTATTGTGCGAAATGTTGCTTGTCAAGGTTCCTAAAATTATCATTCGTTTATATTGATAACTGCTTAAAGTATTAGTAAACAGTTGATGGAATTTACGGTTTTTTACCTAATGTTCTTAATAATGTTACCGATAAAATCCTTCCTTTTTTTCACGACTTTTAATCTTGAAAAAAACTTATGGAATAACTAGATATTTTTCTTCTGGATTATTGTAAGCCGATAGCATCATTTTAAGTTATATTGGAATTTTTAGTTATATATTGCGGTAGGTTTTCAAAATTTCTAAATGCACTACACGAAAAAAATCATTAATACAGGCATTGAATATAAATCTAATTATTTTTTAATTATCCCTAGCAGCCTTTTTTATAATTAAATGCTTTGAATTTATAGAGTGATTATTGCAATCACATAGTGAGCGGCAGAATTACATATTAAAGCACTCCTCCTATTGTTTCTCGAATTGTTAAAATTGGTAAAACTTATAATTCAAATTTACATTGATAGTCTTCTCAGCAATTAATCGAGATAGTTACTAAACGTTGAGTTTTGTTTTTCAAGAATTTTTATTACAATGGTAGGACTGTGCGAATCATTAAATTCAGTATTTTCAAGCACTCGTTTCGGATATTTCCCCAAACTTGCTGTTTACTTTTAGCTATACTTTATTGAGAAAAATATTTTAGTTGCATTCCCACATGCGGATTGAACTTTATTTTAGCAAAAATGCTAAACTTCCACTTTTTTTTAGTTTTGTATACTAACTGCAAAACTATTGTCTACAATGTTGTTTGTCAAGCTTCCTGAAATAATCATTTGTTTATACTAAGAACTGCGTAATGTATTAGTACAAAAATTGGTGACATTTGGGGTTATTTACCTAATGTTCCAATAATATTACCGATAAAATCCTTCCTTTTTTTCACGACAATTATTCTTGAAAAATTTTTATGGGATAACTAGATATTTTTCTGAGAGATTATTGTAGGTCGGTAGCATCTTTGTAAGTTATGTTGGTATTTTTAATTGTATAGTGCGTAAGTCTTCAAAAATGGAAGTGCACTACAAGACAAAAAAGTCATTAGTAAAGGCATTGAATATAAATCTAATTATTGTTTAATTATTCCTAGCAGCCCTTTTATAATTAAATGCTTTGTATTTTATAAAGTGATCATTGGAATCGCATAGGGAGCCATAGAATTAAGTATTAAAACGCTCCCCCTGTCGTTTCTTGAATTGTTATAAAATTGGTGAAACTCAGGATTCAAGTTTACATTGATAGCCTTCTCAGCAATTTATCGGGATCCTTGCTGAATGGGGAGTTTTGCTCAAGAAATTTTATTACAGTGGTCGCTTGTGCAGTTCATTAAATTCAGAATTTTTCAAGCAATGGCTTCGGAAACCTCACAAAACTTGCTGTTTACTTTTAGATGAACTTTATTTAGAAAAAAAATATTTTAATTGGATTCCCACACGTGGATTGAATTTTATATATTACTACAAATCCGTCCTCCTCCACCTTTGTTTCGGTTTTTATACTGATTGCAAAACTATTGTGTACAACGTTGTTTCTAAAGCTTCCTGATATAATGGTTCGTTTTTATACTGAGAACTGCGTAAAATACACTGGTGTGCAAAACTTAAGAAACAGGTGTTATTTTTGCCATAATTCCACGAGAAATCATCTGAGAGACATGAAATTCAGAAATGAGGGAGAGTATTATGAACGTAAAGCATGGGATCGGTACTGAAAAAGAATACAATGCATACGGTATGGAATCAAACAAAAACAAGCTTTATTGAACGCATAGTATCGTGACTCATGATTGTCTATCCAAGAGGAAGAACAACAAGCAGATGTTCCTTAATATGGGATATGCCCTCCCCTAACTGCAATGGTTGCTTCGCACCGTCTCCGCATACTCAGAACCAGCTGGTCCAACATTTCTTGCGGTAGGAGTGCCCATTTCGCAATCAGCATCTGTTTGAGTTGTTGGGTGTTCTCCGGAGGATGTAAGCGTGCTGCAATGCGTCTCCCCAAAGCATCCCACACATGTTCGATGGGATTTAAATCAGGGGAGTAAGCTGGCCAATCCATTCGAGTGATATCTTCACTTTCCAGTAGCTCCTCAACAGCAAGAGTCCGATGTTGCCATGCATTGTCTGCATTACTGTGGCCAGACGCCTTCACAAAGAGGATCTATTCGCCCGCCATCCTGAACGCTGATTTCTGTTGAAAGTTGGCCACCGACGCCACCGTTTACAGTGGTGCAGAAATCACAAAAACTGCACAACTGATCAATGGAGTCGTGTCCTTCTTACGGATGAGAGTCGGTTCAGTATCAGAATCGATTCTCAACTTGTTTTGCTTTGAAGAGAGGTCAGGATCCTGTTTTATCCTAAATGTCAAGGAAAGACACCGTTACGTTACTCCTAAAGTTCTTATCTGGTGAGGCATTATTCTTAACGGGCGAACGGATCTCCCCGTTTTCTACAGAGGTTCTGTAATCGGGGATCGCTATTGTGAGGATGTACTCCTTCCCCATGTGCATCTGTTCCGAGGTTTTATTGGCACAGACCTCATTTTTGTGTTTTATGGATGACAATGCACGGCCTCATCAGACTCTTGCTGTTGATGAGCTACTGTAAAGTGAAACAATCGTTCAAATAGATTGAACAGCGTCTCTAAGATGATTTCTCGTGCAGGTTATGGCAAAAAACCCACATGTTGCTTAAGTTTTGCACTCCATTGTATTAGTAAATAATTGGTGACATTTGATGTTATTTACCTAATGTTCCCATTAATTTTACCGATAAAAACCTTTAATTTTTTCACGTACCCTAATCGTGAAAGAATAAAGGTCATGGTTTATGAAAATCACTTTGGTCACTAAGTTCATTGGAATCACCAAGGTTTATCATGTACGAAATAAAAAGGTGCTATCCACATAAAAACGGACACAGGTTATTACAAGAAACTTTAAATATCCAATATTTTTTATACAGTAAACTTTTAATTTTACAAGGGTACACAAACATATATTTTCTATTTCTTCACAATCCAAGTTCCTTTTTCGAAAAACCATCCCCGCGGAGAGTATATGGCCTTCCATCATATTCTACACGCTCCTAATATTTCCGTATAGGTATTTTCGACTAAAACATCTAAAATCGCAAGTGGCAAGTCACTATTTTCCCTATGATGTATAAGTATAAAAAATAGTCTCCAATTTAAAAACTTCATAATTAATTTCCCACTTAAGTCGATTTCTATTTCACATTATTTGGTATCTTATTTATACAATTTTTAAGCAATTATTCTTTCCTTTATGAAACATAAACAATTTTTATATAGTTAAAATGTTATTTATTTTCTATCAAAAGCAGAATATAAATTTATTATTTATATTGCATGAAATAGGAACTATTAAAATAAACACTTTTGTGTGAGATAAGTATCATATTTTATAACAGGAAATCTATCAAATAGGAATTGATTACTTTTAATTTGATGGAATCATTTGTTTTAAATATAAGTATTAATTTTGAAACTTACTTCAAATTTGTAAATAATATTTAAATGTTAAAATTCTTCTTTTATTTTCATAAAAGAAAATGGTTTTTTTTTAGCTCACTTGAAATTTTTCTCATTTAAAATTAGCTAATCCCCGACTATAAAATTTGATACCTTAATTTATTTTATCATCCAAAGTAGAGAAATTGAAATTTTATTTTAAAAGGTTTCAAAATAGAGCTGAAATAGGTACTATTATAATACGAAATTTTGACTCAGAAAAATATTATACCTTCATAATCGGAAATCTAACAAATATAAATTGTTTACTTTTAATTTGATACATTCATTTGTTTTAAATATAAGTATTAATTTTGAAACTTACTTTAAATTCGTAAATAATATTTAACTCTTAAAAATCTTCTTCTTTTTTCATAAAAGAATTATTTTTTAGCTGAGATGGAAATTTTCTCATTTAAAAATAGCTAATCCCTGACTATACCATTTTGATACATTCATTTATTTTATCATTCAAAGGAGAGAAATTGAAATTTTATTTCAGAGGTTTGAAGATTGTACAGAACGCTGAAAGCGCTATTTTTTATATTAATTTTGTTGGGAAGAGATTTTCTTTCCAGATGATATTTTTAATTATAAATAAACCATCTGTTTTCTCACAGCGTTTTCTGTATTTATTTAGCTTATACTACGTGTTCAAATAAATCCGTTACAATAGTTTATCTCATATTTTGTTTAGTTTCAATTAGGCTTATATTTTCCTTACGACAAAAAGTTACGCGGTTGTAAATACCGTATTAGAAAATCAGATTTTAAATCTCTGCACTTCCATTTAAAAAGACAGAATTACGCTATATTTTTCTTTTCGTGTGAAATACTATTTCAGCGTTTTGTGTATTTGGCATTAAATAAAATTTTTAAATAATCAAAAGCACGGGATAACAGAGATAATAAAAAAGCTTGAGATGTAGCGTGCAATAAACGGATTAAGTCTATGCTAAAGTAAAATAAAAATATGGTAAAAAACGTATGAATAAAATAACTTTAAATTGTGCTTTAATAAATTTCATTTTTATCTGTTATAAATATTATGTGTCAATAACAATCACTATTCTAGGCATTCATCAAAAGTTATTTTATCTAAATAACGAAATATTTCACATATAACCGTATGAGATCACTTTGTATAAATACAATCATCGATAGCTTTGAATGTTACATTCCTTTTATTTAAAAAAAAAAAAATCTCTAACTATATTTATTGAAAAAATTTTAACAAAATCGCGGAACTAAACACATATTGTTAAGAATACTCTAAACATGTAATTTGTATGGTATCTCGCCAAGTTGGCGAGATATTGGCTCCTTGGCGAAGTTTTGGGAGGCTCATTTTTAGGCATGCAATGAATGGATTAAGTCTATGCTAAAATATAATAAAAATATGGCAAAAAAACGCATAAAGAAAATAACATTAAAATGTTCTTTAATAAATTTCATTTTTACCTATTTTAAATATTCTGTATCAATAAGAATCAATATTCCAGGCATTCATCAATAGTTATTTTATCTAAATAACGTAATATTTTACATATAACAGAATGAGATCACTTTGTATAAACACAATCATCGATAGCTTTGATTGTTACTTTCCTTTTATTAAAAAAACTAATTATCTAACCTTATGTATTGAAAAAATTTTAACAAAATCGCGGAACTAAGCACATATTGTTAAGAATGCTCTAAACATGTAATTTGTATGGTATCTCGCCAATTTGGCAAGATATTGGTTCCTTGGCGAAGTTTTGGGAGACTCATTTTTGGCTCCAATTTTGGCGTTATATCGCCAAATTTGGTGATTTGGCGACATTTGTAGCCTACCCCCCCGTTCTCTGGATATTACTAGAAGCTTGTGGGAATTTTTAGAAACGTGAAACCTATATAAACGGCCCATGGGTTCTCATAAAAGGTCATTAGTTCTCCCTGGATCCTGGCCCACTGCAATATTTTCTCCCCCCCCTTAACGTACTTGCTATTATAAATTCTTAAGCACCTCTTCTCGTGGCCACATCTTGGTGGGTCAAAGACTAAGATTGCCACTGGTCCTTATTCTCAAAGGCCCGTGGGTTCTCATAAAAGGTCATTGATCCTCCCTGGATCCTTCCCCACTGCAATGTTTTCTTCCCCCCTTAACGTACTTGCTATTATAAATTCTTAAGCAGCGCTTCTCGTGGCCACATCTTGGTGGGTCAAAGACTAAGATTGTCACTGGTCCTTATTATCAAATTTGATTCGCTGAGATTTTCTCTTCTGAATCCCATCTTAACTCACTCTGTTTCATATATGTATTCTTCATCTTAATGATTTTAGAGACTATTGCTCTGTCTTAAATCCTTACTATAAAAAAAGAAAAAAAACTGAACAATTCATTCAACTTAACTGCTTAATTCATATACACTACTAGTATAACACTAGTTTACAGTAATCCATCCATAACTGGATTTCTCATTTTATTATTTTTATCTTGCCTGTTATATGGTATTCTCTCTACCCAAACTCAAGCACCCATTTTTAGTATCTTTTTATGCCATGTTAGAGCCAAACGAATTCCATAGTGCTGTTCTGCCAAACTCCTATCTATTACAGAACTAGAGGGCCAAGGCACAGGCAGTTCTGTAACAACTGCATCCTGTGATCCTGTGATCATAAAAAGGTCAGTTCACGCTCAGATCTGGTGAAAGTAGGACCTGTGTTAATGCTCTGCGCATTGCTCTGAAAATGTTCGCCAAAAGGCTGCCAAATTTTATCGCCATCCTTTGTAATTGTGATGCATTTGGCGTGTTAATAAATTGCTATTGTTTTTGTTTTGGCCAAAGTCTATTTAATCAACGAACTTTACGCTAGAATTTTTCAACAATATATTTTTCGCCTTTTTTGCTAACAATATAAATTCTGACATTGTGTCATATTAGAGAGAATGAAGTTTTTACTGCTACTATGTCGAAAAATAAAATTTATTGTAATACAAAGTATCTTTTATATTCATTAAATCATAATATATCTATGAACAATACACGATCGAATTGAAATAATCAAAAAATTTATCTGAATTTCATATGGAAAATATGCAGCTCAGTTAAGGCATTAGTTTTAAAAATATATATTATAGTCCTCAATATAATTTAATTTACAATGTAAAAATTTACCTACAATATAAATTACTATAATCTATAAACTATAATTTGTAAAATAAAGTCAATTATGCATTTAACATCTGATAAACAAATTTCCAAATTTGTGAAATTTTGAAAAATAAATTGGAAAAATTGAAGGTAAAATAGCTTAACTATTTACTTATTTCAATGATATTAACTATATGATTATACGGGTTTTATGTATTTATTTAATTATATTTTAACACAATTTATAAATTTTAAATTATAACTGCATACTGTAATATATTTTTTTTATTTGGTTACTGTTATTTGTGAAAAAATTTTTCTCCATCCTAAATTTATTAACACATTGTGTGCGGGTAAATTTCGCAGTTGAATTATTCTTACAGCGGGTGTTTTGCGTGTAAATTTATTTATTCAATTAAATATATATAGATCGAAAATTATTAATTTTAAACCAAATTTTCGTATTGTATATTAAATTATATAAAGAAATATATAAATAAAAATACATAAATAACAACCATAAAATTTTGTAAACAAAAAATATATTGTTATTGATAAATTTTACTAGTATCGCAAATATGAAAAATCAAACAGAAATAGTAGTATATAGTTTTAGTTTTTTCCGTTCTATGGTTCCGCTTTGACTGCTCTAATAACTAGTTTTTATTTGTCTAAATTTTTCCAGAATCTATGTAGTAGACAAGAACATTCGGCTTCGTTTTCCTGTATATACCGTTATTTTTGTACCCACAAACGAACCATGTTGTTACACTAACCCATACTAGTACGTGACCCGCGCTCAAGTATCAATCGTCAGAAAACGTACTAGTACGTGTCTCGCATACAATGTGTTAACCTGTTGTTAAACGGTTAGTCGTTTAGCTAAATTTTGTACATATCAACTGTACTTATATAATCACCATGCAACTATCCGAACAGGCATGATAACCTCACCTCGTGATCAAAAATCTCACTTACTCAGTGACTAATTCTAGCGTTTTTCTAATAATAATATGATCACTAAGTTTTTCTGACAAAGAAAACTTTATTAATTTATTCTCCAATTTTACATAATTTGTTTCTGATAGGATTTTTCACAACTTAAACTTTAGGGAATTTACCATCAAGTCCTTACATATATATACAAAAAAATGCTTATTTATATTTATAGAGATATATTGACATGACTTACTCTTAACTATTGATTTCTATATTGATAGTTCTATATATTTTAGTTAATTAAGAGAAATATTATTACAATTTTATAACAGATGAAATAAGGCTTGAGTTTTAAAGAAAATATTAAAGAAAATAAAATTGATTTAAAAAACTTTAATTGGTGAAAACAGACCACACTTAAATATATATTCATTTACGTTAAAAGGTACGACCTTTTATTTAAAAAGGAAAGTAAACTAAATTATATCCTGATGTAATAAAAAAATCACTCATAATACCTAGAAGTGTATCCTTATAATCCATTAGTATTTACTTTTAAAAACCTTATTTTCTTAATATCAGATTATACGACTTAATATTTTAAAGGTACTATACGACACAAATCATCTTAAGTTTGCATTTTTAAAATGTACATAACTTTCTCGTATATTTTATTGATACAGTGTTTAAATTTCATCACAATAATTTTATACATGTAATTTTTTCTAGTATATTACCACTTATTTTTAACTTAGGGATTTTCAATGAGGAAAATAATATATTTTTTAAGGTTTGCAATTTTACTTTATTTAAAAAAAAAGAAAATGGTTGTTCTTATCTTGGTTAAAAATTGTTCTTCAAACTGCTTAATCCTCAACTATGCCATTTCAATTTTTTCCTTTGGTTTACCGAAAACAGAAGGATTGAAATTTCTATTTCAAGCGTTTTAAGTTTGAAAATAACATACGAGATCCTTAAACATTTTGCTTCATTTCTTTTTCCTTTAGAAAAGATTTCCTTCATAGATGGTAATCCTAATTATACATAAAACTGCCTTTTATTTTATGTATCTATTTATTTGTTTGTACACGTTTATAGATAAATCCGTTATACTTTTTACAGTCTATTTATTTTAGTTTCAATTATGATTAAATCTTCTTTTTGACAAAAAGCTATATTACTATAAATACTGCAATTTAGTACTGTGAACTCAGATTTAAAAGACCTAAATTTATCGTATATATAAAAGAGAATTTTACGAAAATTATAAATGTAAAAGTATTTTTTAAGACACTTCACAAATTTTGTGCCGGTACATTTTGCAGCAGAACTGAAGGCGTTTTGCGTGTAAATTTAGTCATTCAGTTAAATCTCAAAAGATCGAAAATTATTTCACTTTTTAACCAACTTTTCGTATTTTATATTGAACTAATAATACTAATAATACTATAATCAAATATATAAATAGAAATATATAAATAACCATAAGATTTTTGTAAACAAAAAATATATTTAATGGATAATTTATAATAGAACCATAAATATGAAAAATCAAATAGAAATAGTAGTATATAGTTTTAATTTTTTATATTTATGTTATATATAAGCATTTTGGGATTATAAAAAAAAGGAAAGACAAGAAAATTCGGCTTCGTTTTCCTGTATATACCGTTATTTTTGTACCTACAAACAAACCATGCTGTTACACTAACCCGTACTAGTATGTGACCCGTGCTCAAGTATCAAACGCAAGAAAACGTATTGCAGTAGAACATCTTTTTAACAAACCCATGATACAGCGACCCCCTTCGTTAGAACGACCATTTTAAAAAATTCCAATTATTTTACCATAGGAATAATGTTAATTTTAAATCATTACAACGACCCCAAGTGTATTATTTTTCGTTAGAACGACCGCTAATTTTAGTCCTCAGAACTCATGAGCAAGTGGGCTTTTTAAATTTATTGTAGTGTGATGCAACTTCAAGAAACCTGTACTCTTCTCTTTGTGTTTGCTTAAAGAAGGGGAGGGGGCGTGACAAAAAGGGGAGAACTAAATCTTCAATTATCTTTTGAGGCGAAACTTTACAGTGCTGGGGAGAAAATTTGAATGAGGACGATTTTATTGCCCGTATTACCGAAAATGAAGAAATCTGCGATTCCGACGACTCAGAAAAAATCATCCAAGCTTTTAAAAATGTGAATGGAAAAGAAGCCTTCAATGCAACCAGTGCCTGGCGTCAATATTTTGAGGGACAATTTAATTCTGAAGATTTCTTGCAAAATCTAACGGATGTGGAATCAGTGATAATGAAAAATTACCAAATGAACTTTAAATAGCCGTCAATCAAAGGCTTTTTTCAAAAGTTCAGTAATGGAAATAGAAATAAATAGAAGCGTTCTCTAGGTATGTACTGTTGCATCATTCCTTTGGTCACTTTTTTATTAGTTTTTCAATTCGTTACAACGACCATATGATGTTGGTCCCACAGGGAGTCGTTATAATGAAGTTCTACTGTAGTACGTATCTCGCATACAATGTGATAATACAACTAAAATTTCTTTTATGTTTTTACGAAATTGTTTTGTCATACAATTTCAATAGTGCTTATATAGTATAATATAACTAAGTTATATTAATTTTTTAGATCACATGAATAAATAAAAAAAGTTTCTTCTAAATCTCTTGTACACCGTTACATTACAAGTATAATATTACCTCTGTCTTTGTTAGGTCTGTGATGGCAATCCTAATTATAACGAAAACTACCTTTTATTTTTCTATCTATTTATCACTGTACACGTTTAGATATATCCATTACACTTTTTACAATCTATTTAGTTTAGTTTCAATTATGTTTAAATCTTTTTTATGCCGAAAATCTATAAAAATATAAATACTATAAATACTACAGTTCAGTACTGTGAATTCAGATTTAAAATATCTAAAATTGTCTTATAAAAAAGAGAATTTTACGAAAATTATAAATGTAAAGTTATTTCTTCTTTAAGACGCTTAACATATTGCTTGCGGGTACATTTCGTAGCTGAATTGCACCTGAAGCTGGCGTTTTGCGCTTAAATTTAGTTATTCAGTTAAATCTCAATAGATAAAAAATTATTTAATTATTTAATTTTTTAATCAACTTTTAATATTTTATATTGAAATATATAAACAACTATATAAATAGAAATAAATAACCATAAAATTTTTGTAAACAAAAAAATATATTTTTTAGTGGATAAATTTATAGTAGTATCGTAAATATGAAAAAATCAAATAGAAATAGTAGTATATAGTTTTAATTTTTCGAATTATATTATACATAAACATTTTTTCAATATAAAAAAAATGAAAGACAAGAACATTCGGCTTTTTTTCCTTTATATACCGTTATTTTTTATTACCACAAACAAACCATGTTATTACACTAACCCATACTAGTACGTGATCCGCGCTCAAGTATCAATCATCAGTAAACTTACTATTACGTGTACCGCATACAATGTGTTAAAGCGTGAGAACAGTTTGAAATTTACGCGTTTAGTTTGTCTTTAAGGACACAATTACAACTGAATAAGATATAAAATTGAAATTTATTGATTAATTATTAATCCGTCATTGGTGTTTCTTGCATATGGCATTTTATATAGATGGGGATATATATATTCCTATTTTCGACCAAAAAACCATTCCACTAAATGCAAAAGAGTAAAGAAGGAAACTAAAAACATCAATAAAATATTTTTAAAATGATATTTCTGTTCAATTTTTAAGGTCTCTGCTAATATACACTATATTTTCATTATATATTTTCCTGTCAGACTTTTCACAAACAAATATAATTTTTCCACACTTTTTTTATGGGTATTCAATACATATTTTATATAGACTATACTATATTTGGCATATCAATCTCTAAATAAACTTGATTTTGAATCAATGATAATGTACGTGATCCACGCTCAAGTATCAAACGTCAGAAAACGTACTAGTACGTGTCCCGCGTTCAAGTATCAGTCGCCAGAAAACGTAACAGTACGTGTCTTGCATACATAGTGATAATACAACTAAAATTTATTTTATATTTATAAGAATTTATTTTGTCATACAATTTCATTTTTATTTAATTTTTAGTGTTTGAATAGTACAATATAATTAAGTTATATTAATTATTTTTTCCAGACATAAATAAATTAATATTTTTCTTCTAAATCTCTTGGACAACATTACATTACGAATACAATATTACTTCTGTATTTTTGTAAGCTTTATTTACTTTCCGATGAAATAAGCAAATAAAATCTTATTTAAAATATGTGTGTATTTAATTGAGAAAAAGATCTTGTTTATTAAGGTTAGATAATTTAACAAAACTTACCTATATTTAGTTATTTTTCTCTTTTATAATAATCTGGGTTTTATTTAGATTTAGAATGCTTAAAATACCCATTACAGAAGGTATGGAGACCCATTTTCGTCAAAAGAGAATTTTTATTAACTTTACCTACGTCATAAATTCACGAGATTTCCTTCATAGATGGCAATCCTAATTATAGAGAAAACCACTTTTTTTTCTATCTATTTATCTTTCAGTACACGTTTATAGATAAATCCGTTACACTTTTTACAGTCTATTTAGTTTAGTTTCAATTATGTTTAAATCTTCTTTATTCCAAAAATCTATGATACTATAAATACTACAGTTCAGTACTGGGAATTCAGATTTAAAATACCTAAAATTCTCTTATATAAAAGAGAATTTTACGAAAATTATAAATATAAAGTTATTTCTTCATTAAGACGCTTAACATATTGTGCGCGGGTACATTTTGTAGCGGAATTGCACCGATAGCTGACGTTTTGGGCTTAAATTTATTTTCTCAGTTAAATTTCAGTAGATCGAAAATTATTTAATTTTTTAACCAACTTTTCGTATTTTATATTGAAATATATAAACAAATATATAATTAGAAATATATAAATAACCATAAAAGTTATGTGAAAAAATATTTTTATTGGATAAATTTATAATAGTATCGTAAATATGAAAAATTAAATAGAAATAGTAGTATATAGTTTTATTTTTTTTCGAATTATGTTATATATAAATATTTTTCGATTATAAAAAATGAAAGACAAGAACATTCGGCTTCGTTTTCCTGTACATACCGTTAATTTTGTACCCACAAACAAACCATGTTGTCACACTAACCCGTACTAATACGTGATCCGCGTTCAAGTATCAATCATCAGAAAACGTGCTACTACGTGTCCCGCGCTCAAGTATCAATCATTAGAAAACTTACTATTATGTGTCCCGCGTACAATGTGTTAAAACTTGAGAACAGTTTGAAATTTACGAGTGTAGTTTGTCTTTAAGCACAATTACAACTGAATAAGATATAAAATTGTAATTTATAGATTAATTATTAACCCGTCATAGGAGTTTCATGCATATGGTATTTTATATCCATGTGGAATGTATATATTCCTATTTTCGACCACAAAACCATTCCACTAAAAGCAAAACAGTAAAAAAGGAAACTAAAATCTTCAATAAACAAATTTTAAAATGATATTTCTGTTCAATTTTCACGATCTCTGCTAATATACACTATATTTTCATTATATATTTTGCTGTCAGTCTTTTCACAAACAAATATAGTTTTTCTACTCTTTTTATATGGGAATTCAGCACATATTTTATGTAGACTATACTATATTTGGCCTCTGAATCTCTAAATAAACTTTATTTTGAATCAATGATAATGTACGTGATCCGCGTTCAAGTATCAATCGTCAGAAAACGTACTAGTACGTGTCTTTCATACAATGTGATAATACAACTAAAATTTCTTTTATGTTTTTACGAAATTGTTTTGTCATACAATTTCAATAGTGCTTATATAGTATAATATAACTAAGTTATATTAATTTTTTCTCGCTCATAAATAAAAAAATATTTTTTCTTATAAATATCTTGGACACCGTTACATTACAAATACAATATTACTTCTGTATTTAAAGATTTTTGCAGGCTTTATTTACTTTCCGATGAAATAAGCAAATAAAATCTTATTTAAAATATCTGTGTATTTAATTGAGTAAAATATCTTGTTTATTAAGGTTGGATAATTTAACAAAACTTCCCTATATTTCGTTATTTTCCTCTTTTATAATAATCTTGGTTTTTATTTAGATTTAGGATGCTTAAAATACCCATAAACAGAAGGTATGGAGCCCCATTTTCGTCAAAAGAGCATTTTTAATGCCTTTACCTACGTCATAAATTCACGATATAATTTCACTTTCCGCCATAAAAGTTTTCTTCTTTTTAGTACAAAGATAGCAAGAATCCATTTATTTTATCTGGAACTAGGCTTTTAGTATTAATTTAAGATCTAAATTTAGGTAAGGCTAAATAAGGCCCCGTTAACAATTTACGGCTAGATTCTTTGAAAGAAAGAAAGGAACTTTTTATTATTTTCCTAATAAATTACTCTCGCTTGAGCTGTAAAACAACAACAAAAAAAGTTCTACTTGATTTTTTTATCTTAATTTCCACATACACAGTGGAATTTTACTGTATTATGTGTAGTAAATTTGTTTTATTTATTTCTATAGTATAATATGAAATATATAGTGTGTTACAAAATAGAATGACTAATTAAAATCTCCACAGTTTTGCATTAAGAACAGAATCAGTACTGTACTAAGTGTATAGATTTTTTTTATTTATCTCTATAGTACAATATCAAATATATAGTGTGTTGCAAAATAGATTGACAAATTAAAATTTCCTTACTTTTGCATTAAGAACTGAATCAGTACTGTACTAAGTGTAGTGATTTTTTTTTATTTATTTCTATTGAATAATGTGAAATATATAGTGTGTTACAAAATAGAATGACTAATTAAAATTTCCACACTTTTTTATTAAGAATAGAATCAGTACTGTACTAAGCGTAGTAATTTTTTTATTTATTTCTATTGTATAATATCAAATATATAGTGTGTTACAAAATAGATTGACTAATTAAAATCTCCACACTTTTGAATTAAGTAGAGAATCAGTACTGTACTAAGTGTAATGATTTTTTTATTTATCTCTATAGTATAATATCAAATATATAGTGTTTTACAAAATAGATTGACTAATTAAAATCTCCACACTTTTATATTAAGAACAGAATCAGTACTGTACTAAGTGTAGTGAATTATTTTTATTTATCTCTATAGTACAATATCAAATATATAGTGTGTTACAAAATAGAATGTCTAATTAAAATATCCACAATTTTGAATTAAGTAGAGAATCAGTACTGTACTAAGTGTAATGATTTTTTTATTTATTTCTATAGTATAATATCAAATATATAGTGTGTTACAAAATAGAATGACTAATTAAAATATCCACAATTTTGCATTAAGAACAGAATCCGTATCTATATGAAAATATTTATGTGAATTAAAATATTTTTAAGATAACAAGACAAAACAAATCAAAACTTCCCGATGAAAAGGGACTGTTTTTGCGTTCGGGGTGTTTTAGGAATGTATGACTACTTGTGGCAAAATGGGTCCGAAATATTTATTAGGACATAAAAGTGGAATAAAACAGATAATTCGTGTAATGGCTAAATATTTAAAAAAAATCAGAGGCTTCAGTAATAACCCTATTGCACTCATAGTTACACGATCATACAATCAATGTGCAGGGATAAAGGAATTACCAAACTGAAAAGATTAATACTGGCACAGAACTAGATAGTGACACATTTATTTTCAGCTTTACGAAGAAGCAAAATAATTAGCAGTAGGTTGGGAACACACCCATCTCTCACCTATATTTCTTAGGGTGCATGGAAAAACAAAGACATATACCATAAACAGTGATTTTGTTATAATCCCTGTAACATTTTTTTTTGTAATTTTTTTATTTTTTCTGAGATTCAAGTTGTATTGAATACCATGCATTGCTGTTAACCATACCTACTGGTCATTGTTAAGGTGCCAGTTTAATTATTCAATAATTAGACAACGCGTTGGTTACTCATAATTTTTTATGAGAATGTACTCACCTCCTCTCTTCCTTGTGAGGAGTGTATTAAATTTTTGTTTTTATTACTTTTTCCTTAGAGGCCTAAATTGATGTTTTGATCTGTCTTACGTTCGGAGGTTAAAATGAAGACTTTCCACTTCACTAGGTACTCCGTTAAACCCAATTACCTTGACATTGAAGAAAAAGAAATGGCTTAGTCCCGCTTGAAACTCTTCCGCGCCTTGCACAGTGAGACCACTCCAAGTCCATAGTATTAAACTCGCCAATTTCGCCTCTTCAGCAGGAAGCTGTGATGCTCAAACAGGTGCGTCTACACACCATTGGTTAAAGTGACAATGCGGGGAAATAGAGAGCAGCTTTAATAGCTCTTTTGGCAATAGAGCACGAATAACTGGTGAATTAATTCAACAGATGCAAAACTCGTCCACGTCGTTCATACATCATGACAAGGCAAGTAATTCAACTCTTGTACGGTTTGTCCAGAGCCATCCAAGTAATTGAAAGATCATACTCCTGAATAATGCATAGATAAACTTGCAGTAAATAATGAACAAATTAAAATATTGCCGCATAAAGAAACATTACCAACGAGCTCAGTGGCTGAATGGTCAAATAAAGGGAGATCCAGACCTGAAGTTTGTGTGTCCGATGCTCGCCATGGCAGTTGATCCAAAGTATAGATTTTTAATTTAAAAATGTTATTTATTGTTGCCTTATGTTCTCAAAAATTCTAGATCTTTCTTTATTATGTAAATTAGTTATTTCTCGAATATTCTGTTCTGGTATAAAAGCTGATACCCACTAGTTGTAGGCAACTTCTCGATCTTGTAAAGTTGCGAGTTGCTACTTTGCTTCAATAAATTCGTCTGTTAGGCTAAACGGTGTGTTCATTTGTATCTTCGTGACACTATAATAAGAATTGCATTATGATCAATAGCTGCTATGTTGTGTAAACGAACTATTCGGTTAATCACTACACAGCACTATTGCTAATTTTTGAGTTATGGAGTTTTGGATTATCGAAGTTAACAGCAATTTACTTATTACGATGGTTTAATACAAAAGAAAAGTAATGGTGGAGATTAAAAAGTACTGTGATGCGTTATTTAATTAGTAAAATTAATCTCCAAAATAAACTACTTGGTGTTGAAGGGTAAATTTATTTCTACAAAGCAATAAATAGTCTGCACTGGAAAAAAATTGTAGTTCTTTATAGTTCTAAAACTGACATTCATGATTATTCGGAGTAAATAAAATTATATATTAAATTAAACACACATCAAGAAGTTAAAACGTTATCATGCGATAATACTGGTGAATACAACTACATTTTCACCATTCCAATTAATCGAAAGATCCTATTAATAATGGATAGGCAAACTTACAGTAAATAATGTACAAATTGATATAAATTAACAATTGCATTATGAGCAATAACTGCTATGTTGTGTAAAAAAATAGCACTGTTGCTATTTTTTTAGTTATGGAGATTTAGATTATCGAGGTTAATAGTAATTTACTTATATTGATAGTTTAATACAAAAAGAAATATAATGGTAGACATCAAACAATTACTGTGATGTGTTATTTAAATAGTAAAATAAATCTCTGAAATGAACTACTTAGTGTTAAAGTGTAAGTTTGGTTCTACAAAGTATAAAGTACAGTCTGCACTGGAAAAAAATTGTAGTTCTTTATAGTTCTAAAACAGGTATTCATGATTATTCGGAGTAAATAAAATTATATATTAAATTAAACACACATCAAGAAGTTAAAATGTTATCATGCGATAATACTGGTGAATACAGGTACATTTTCAAATTTGAGACAACAAAATACTAGTTGACTCGTAAATTATTTCAGCAAGCCAAATATACCTCATGAAACTTTTTGATGACTTTTAATACAAAAATACATATAAGAAAGTACCTCATGTTATTAAGTAACTGTATCTCGCAAGTTTTACCCATTTTTGAACTAATGCGACTCTATACTTATTCAAGTCGATAATGATCATGGCCACCAGAGCCATTTAGGTAAATGTATTTTCCACATTGGATACTAAAATACTTTCTAATTAGAGTTCTAGGATAGGAAAAACTTCATACGTTAATCTTTATGATATTCCAATAGTCCAATAGTGCAGCCATATTTATTTCTGTATGAAAAGGGCTACTATTAAAATTGTATTTTTAAGTGAAGGCTTACCTTTATAATTATGTATGTATGTATATATGTATAGTTCTAATGAGCAATTTGTCCCACTACAAAGGAAATAGAGTCCTTCATGAAACCGATACAGTCATGCGGCTATTGCTAAAACATCCTTGAAAAAAGAAAGAAAGAAATTTTATTATTAAATGAACAGAGTTTATTCAGGTCGTCGTTCTCCACCTATGGTAGATATTGGAGCACCTGTCCCGGTTGGGTATATCTCCAGTAAAAAAGATAGCTAATTGGACATGAGAGCGGTTCATCATGATAACGTGAGTAGTCAATTTGCCACTTACATAGAATAAAAACTAAACTTAAAATTAATTAA